>OX384540.1:41970934-42570934 GCA_947538895.1 Neoitamus cyanurus | reverse complement strand
TAAATTTTGAATTTAAAAAGAAACTTTTAAGCATTTTTAAACACTCTAAAAAAAGGACGATTTGGATTATGTTATGCATGAACATGTAATGTATAGACATTACAATTTTTCACAAACAAATTCATCACTAGCCACCAAATAACATTGAAACAGTTTTTATAGTTGCATTATAGTTTTTAAACAACATTATGAATAGATGTTTTTGGAAATTGGAAAGAACATGTTTACGAACTAAATTTTATAGCTTTAAAACAGCATCAGTAGTTAGTCATAAAGTTTTCAATGGTTTTAGTGTAAACTTTAGCCAATCTTACACTGAATCTCGGGTAGCGTAATGAATTACCTTGCAGAAAATATTCCCTTGTTATATGTTTTTCACTTTAACTACAGCAACTAGGTATGCAGTCGGATTTGTTCAAATGTTTATTGCTTATTTTTTAAATTAAAATAGGAACAACAAATTTGTTAAAGTTAATTGCTACAGAAATTGTATACTCGTAGAAATTGCGCCAACTCCATTGATGCTCCACGAGTCACCTCTCCGCTATGCAGTATTAAATTTGTATTCTTCAAATGAATGAATCATCGCAGTTATAACACTTTTCAAACGGTATTACCCCCGTGTAGGTACAATAACGTTCTAAATCCGCTGCATACACTAATAGCCAATTTCTATAATTGCAATTCACTATCCTGGTTGCCAGGAATGTCGAGCACGCTAGTAGTTTGCATTCCAAACATTAGCGTTGATTTGGAGTGGATATTTCGGCCATTAAATGCCAAATTCGGCGTAGTTTTTCGAGTCAATTAACCCAATTTATGTGCATCGAAGGCATGAACTGGGCTGCACTAGACACCAATAGGCGGAATAAACACTGTGTCAATGTTGCTAATTTATTTGCTTTATTCGACCGCTCTGATTTATGAATGCAGTCAAATATGAATGAGCAAGCAACCGTATTTAATTTCCAAATATTTGTCTGCACAAAAAGAGCAAAGCAACAAAAAATATGCACCAAATTTTGTAAAGTGGAACATTTCTCCAAGGGTAGAGGAATGTCGGTCAGTGTTCGTCGGGCGGTTCCCATTGTGCAAATAATTTGCAGCACAAACTTTTTGCATGCAGACGGGCTGCGGACGTATCAACTTTTATATTTATGGGATATCTCCAGCAAATTTGCCACAATTCGATTGTAACAATGCCCACCCTTCCACCGTATATGGAACCGGCGCGGCGACGACGGCGTGAGGGCAGATATTTAGACGTGGAAGCACATTATCTTATTTTCCGTGTGGTAAATCATCCCTTATTTATGGACGCACGATGAACAGGCTCACGCGGCTGTAGAGCTTTGTCTGTGCGCCATCACATTGCCATAAAGTTTTGCAAAATTATTACTTGGCATGTATCCGAGCACTTGTGCGCACAATACGTTTGACCATTATCTGGACATGGAAGTGCATTACCTGGAGCATATTAGTAATATTAACTCAGCGTAAGTGCTTTAGAATGTGTACATATCATTGTGCAGACGAACATTACATTAACATCAATTATCACTTTATATGTCCAGATATCGATATCCATATTTTCCACACGTTTCATTTTCAATTAAATTTTGTCGGTTACCTATTGTTTTTGGTTACGGACATGTTCAAAGAATCGATTGTTTTTATTTGAATTTATTAAGAAGAACAATTTGTGAGGTTCAAATACTATGTTAATATTCCAAAAATTTACATATCAATTTGAAGTGAAGCGCGACAAAGAATCGACCCGTATTTGTTTAGGCTCGATTATTTTTCTGGTACATATATATCTCGAGAAGTGTTGGAACAATCTTTATACAATACTCTTATCTAAAAAGTAACATCGGGTTTTTTTGATCGTTTCATTTCATTTTCTTTACTAATAATCGACAAAAAATCGAAATATGTTTTCAAACGGCTGTCAGTTGTACAAAAAATTGTCCTATGCTGCTTTTTAGCCATTACGTTTATTTGCAAGAAAATGATGATTCTTTTTTCGGGCGAATCCTGACAATGCTAAAAATTCTACCGTGCGTCGGCGAGTATAGTGTTTTGCGGCACAGTTCATATCTCCGAAATTTTGTAATATTAATATATAATTTGTATACACTGTATTTATTAACTGTATGTTGTAAATAATGATAATGCTTTTATATTCAATAGTAGTGTTAAAAATGTTTTTCTTTTTGTGCCACATTTTCCGAGATGTGACTCCTGTAAAACTAAAAACAATAAATATTTATTGTTAGTCCAGTCAAATCGTCGGAAAAACAAGCTAGGTTTGCGTTAAATCGGAGTCCAGCGAGATTTTAATAGTGGGTAGGGGTTGACATCGGAACACTTCACTAAAGTTCTTTCTCAAATTCCGCAAAGTTGGCCGCCATCTTGTACTTTATCTCGGTAAATACCGGTTGTACGTGAAATATTATTATTGCAAAAATAGTTAAGGACAAACTTTCTAACAACATTTATTTAAACCTTTTTTGAAAAGTTTGAACATTTAACAAGTTACAAATTTTCAAAAACGACAGTGGAACTGTCTGATTTTACAGTGAAACCAGCAATCATAGGCAAAAAATAGCTGTTATTTTCCCCTCCGATTGGACTCCTTAGTGGTGAGTATTGTGTCATGAATTCGAGGTTCCACTCAGAAAACAATAAATTTTTAGTATGAAGTACTCGGTGGAAGGTCGCCGCAACAATTACTCAGTCCGTGAGCTGTCAAATCTTCAAGAACTAATGGTGTGATGTCGTGTAGAACATTCGCCAAAGCGGTTATTTTTCACTCTCCGTGAAAGCGAATGGTACCAACACATCCGAAAATTGCCGAGCTAGCTTTCCTAACATGTCTTTCCATAATTGAAGCAAAATTTTATAAAATAACCCTGTTCCGAAAAATATGATTTATCTCCCTGCTTACTAAAGTGGTTGCCTGTGAGACGGGAAACTCAATAGTCCATTTGATATATGTATGTACATATCGGGTGTTCCAATGGCAGTGGTTGACAACAAACATTTTGAGGATGTTTAAGATAATTGTTCTTCTGTAGTGCCTTGGGCCTCATATCTCGCCCTTCTATTAAAACCATCCCACCCATGACAACCAGCTACTACCCTTCACATTTCTTTCCTTCTCATTTACGAAATGAAAATTTAAATTTTAATCTAAATTAGCCAACAATTTAAATTTTCGCGCCATTTGCTGGGAGTTTCACGTCATTAACATGAACCCAAATTGTACTTGTTTTGAATGCAATTTTATTGCCGTCATAACTGCTGAAGTAACAAAACCAGGGAGGTGCTTTGAACAATTTACCAAAAATGAGAATGTAATTTCCTTCGATATGTAAGTACAGGATTTCACTATATATGTTATGTACATATAAACATTTCATTTATTTATTTATCTATCAACAGGTACAATGATCATCCTACAAGATGAAGATACTGAAAGATGAAAGCACAGGAAAAGACGATTTAGATTTGAACTTCGTTTTAACGTAAATTTGCGTAGACTTAATATATGCATTTAATGGTCACGGCTTTAGAGGTAGTAAATCTCCCTAAAAGCTGGCCCCCTTTGTCGTATTTACTTTGAATGAATTTGGATTTTTTTCTCTTAAATGGATGAATTGTGAATCTAATCGTTTTTTCTTCACAATTTCAAAAATTCCCTTTTGTACTAGTAAGCTCACAATTTTTTAATTTTTTAACGTCACCACAACGTTTTTGTTCGCGAAATTTCCGTTTCCCTAATTTAAGTTCACAACTATTGTGCAGCTCAGCCAGTGCAATTAGTCATGTGACTATGCATAAATTTGAATCAGAGTTAGCAGCCATAAGTTGGATGTTGTGCCTTGTTACCCATTAGAAGCTATCCGGGGAATCCTTCGTAGAGTAGGATGAGCCTGCAGGCCATTGCTAAAAGCAATCACATATTCTATCGCATGAAATTGATTTATTAAATTTTGCGTGCGGTACCTAACTCTATTTATGTGCCCTATAATGATCGCTGGCAGAATACATGTACCAACATACACCCTTAAAAGGCTGATAACATCCGACGTGACTGATGACCCAGCGCCAAACTTTCAGATGTACTCCTTCAGCCTTTTTACAAGCGATTTCATCCCTTCGAGGGGCTTCGGATGGGTAAAAGCAGTTTTTGTTCACTCTACTCGTGGAAATGACTTTGTGTGAGTATCGCCGGGCGGGATGACGACCCAATTCCTTATTTTTACAGGCTTCTTTCTTTTCAAAAACTTCAGACCTTAGCAAGGTCAGGGATGAAAGATTAGACCTAAAAGCGCAGAGGGGCAGGGATGAGCAATTCAAAAAGACATTCGCAAACGAGTTTATTGAATTATTCATGGGAACTTTACTCGAAAAGTGTTCGAGCGATGTCGGAGCAATGCCGGGTTAGCGTTCGTAACTGCTCGGATTATTGTTTTGCATAAGGCGCCGGGTCTGTGCGTGAACACGTTGAAAAGTCAACTTTTATATAAAATAGGAAAAAGTTTCTTTGAATAATTTACTTGGAGTCGAAAGCGGCGCAGCATATAAAGTGCTTATAATTCTGCAAGTAAGACGAGTAGCCTATGATATTTGCTTCAGCAAGCCCGCAAATGCCTGGAAGCCTCGTGAAGATGCTAGTGGTGACTACAGTCCTCCCTTATTTAATAACAATATAAAGAGGCATACATTATTCATTGCTTGGATTTTCCTGCCCGAGAGATATTAGTTTCTGTTTTTATACAGCCTCAGTTAATATTTACGAAGAAAACACTGTGGCGTGGAGTCTTTGCGGCGTGCCTGCGGTGGCTTTGTATAAGTTAGTTCTATGGCATAAATGCAAAATGTTTAGAGGACTCCGAGATAAAAAAAAAACTGTATTAAAGTCACTAGTCAAATCCTTCTCAGAAGTCTTGTAAGAACTCGTGAAATATTAAGCTGTTTCTGAGTTTGTGATATAATGTAAGCAATATTGCGGCAAGGACAATCAAACAAAGGCCGGCTTCCTAGTAACAATTTATTTTGGGGGTTAGGCTATCTATGAAATATATGTATAAGAAGAAGGAACGTCTTTCATTTTAATAATTTTCGCACTGACTTTTAAAATATGTCCCGCGGTGGAAAAAGTATATGAATGCAATTTGAAGGGATTTACGAAGCCGTTGTATATTAGAAATAGGAAGCAACGGCAGAAGCAAACCGGCTAAATTGATGTATAGCTTAAAATTGTCAGAAGATTTTACTCTGCCTTTGGGCTGCTTTGCTGTTTTTCTTGTTCTGTTGCTGGTTCATTCCATAGTAGATAACATCGCATCCGTTAAAAGTAAATTTGCAAAATGTCAATTTTTAGGCTTAACATGTAGAATACAGTCTATATTTAAAGGACGTTCACGATTTCTTTAAAGTATTATACATAAATTATATGTGTTTTTTGCAAAGTCATTCGTTGACTACTACCCTGCAGTAGACTGTAATATTTCGTTCTGATAGTTGCTACGACTATTTGCGTTCATTTTGTTTTATTGGTGCAGTACTGCGTTGTGCAGAGAGTTACACTATTTATTAGGAGTAGGTAGTCTTTTATCTGCAGAAAAGATTTTCGGAAAAGTTAAGTAGTTAAATCAATTATGTATTTTATGTATATCTCATGTTCCGACATGTCAGAAAACAGACATTAGTTTGTTGTAATCTAAGAATGAAATTCATTTATTCATTTATTCATATGAAAACAGGTACACTATAAATAATCAAAAGTAAAACAGTAAATAAGTACGTATGTATATAAATGAACAAACTAAGCTAAAAGAACTAAGCAATCACTTAATCACGTCTAATATATTCTTTTGATAAGTTAAAATCAATAATAGAGAAAAAACCATTGTAACTCCTGGCAAGATTCGAAAGTGGCTCATGGAACCCATACAACGTTTTATGATTGTCGACATAAATAAAGCAGTGAGCCCTTGTTAACGAGGACGAGTATTAATATTGATAAGACTCAATAGTGAAAGAGAGTCTAACATATATTGCCAAATACAATATCATGAAAGAATAGGACACCTAATGCCTCCCTACGCTTAGATAAAGGGGTCATGTCCAAAAGCTTTAGTTTATTTTCGTAGGCAGAGAGGCAGAGAGGCGGAGAGGCAGAACCTATCACTCCAAGGAAGGTGGAACAATGCAAGCCGTAGAAATCGCTTCTGAATAGCTTACACACGTGAAATGTAAAGCGAATGGTGTGGTGACCAAACAACAGATGCATACTCCAGCATGGGACGAACAAAAGCATATATGGATCATGGAGTTCCTTGGACCATCGCTTTATGAATCCAAGAGAAGAGTTCGCACGGCTTATTATAATTTCCAAGTGGGGCTTAAGTGGACAACTTAGAGTCCGTAATAATGCCAAGGTTAGAAAATTTTTCGCCACGAGACAAGCCAGCTCCATTGATCATGTAGTCACATGGGATAGAGGAAAGACCTATAATGCAAAGAGAAACCAAAGAATCATCGCTTTTTACTTGTTTTTTGTTTTTTAATTTTGGAAAGTACAATATTTGCTCGAATTTTAAAGGGTTGCCCCGACAGCCTCGACTTGACTCTCTATGAAGCTCTCACTAAAAAATATAATACATCTACTCACCTCATTACATACGACCAATGTTTCGTTGTTAGCAAATTGGCGCAGTTTCTCCTTTTTATATAAATTGACGACATAAAACAGTTCATAAATTATTTCCCTATAATAAAATATCGCAGTTAAAAATATCTAAATTTCGTGCATGCAAAAATGTGCCCATCTTTAGGTTGAACCTAAATGACTTCCATAGGAGTAAACCCGAATGGGTTTTTTACGATGCTTATAAACTCTCTAGGACTTGAGAATGTCTTCAAAAGAAAACGTGTATGTTCGCACGGGGCATAAAGTATCGCTGTTAGGCTTTTTAGTTTATGGGTCGCATTTATTTACGTGTTTATTTGTTATTTACAAAAGTTCGAAGAAAATCGTCCACAACTGCTCGAATGAGGTTTGGAAACAAATATATTTCCGTAATCATCCCGAGGGAGTCCAGAAAGTCTGACATATTCGAAAACTTTTTTAATACCTCGTAGTTGCGTATTGTAGTTCAGAAATTTAGATATGAAAGCCATGGTAAATTTTATTCGGGGGGAACCAAAAAAACCTATTAAATTGCGAATTCCGACATTCGCCATAACTCTAGAGTTATCTTCAGGCCCAATTAATTTCCAGTTTTGGGGAGGTTGCAATATACGTTTGGTTTGCTACAATTGCTATTTCTGCTCAAAGTGGAATTGTACTGTTCGTGGTTCAGCGAGTTTATTAGCAACATGGGATTTCATTAAAGAAGGGCCGAGATTTTCACTAAAGACGGTGGCAAGCACTCGAATTAATAAAATAATTCAGACAAACCCCGCACTGTTAGACTTTGGGATTTCTCGGATTCTACGGGCAGCCTCTGCCGCCTGAAAGGCGAAATTTTGCGTACTTTAACTGTTTAATTAATTAATAAAGATTTGTGCTATTCGGTATGAAGGCGAGCAGTATTTGTCTTTGCCTTAGAAATTAATAAGTTCGCCTTCTATTACGCACCATGCCATTTTAAGAGACCGGAATCAGGGACCTTTTCACTTTTAAGAAGGAGTCCTTCAGACCTTTCTGTTCCTTATCGTCACTCAGTAATTAGTGTCAGAGACTACATTATTTAGCTTCTCCTGGCATTTTGAGGATCAATCAGGCTAACTATTTTTATATACGTATAGGCTGAAAAAATTTTTGTTCGCTTACTATTAGAAATTTTGTGGTAGGAATGATAGCAACTATGTAGTGAAAGCTTAATTGCAATAATTATCTTGAGGATTCTTTGCTTTTGAAATGCAAGGTGTTTCGCATAACGTCTGCCGAAATGAATGCGGTGATAGATCCCACCTAGGCAAACAAAAACGTGTATGACGGGAGGGGCAATCTCAACCTTTTTCGAGTTACAGAGTGATTCATAAATTCGGTATGCACATTATTATTTAATTTTTACCTTTTTATCTACTCATCGCAGCGACATCAAACATCAATTATCTCAATGTCCTTTCCAAAAATGCCACCAATGTTGATTTACCTTTACCACTGCACTTCTGAAATTTCTTAAAATTCACGTTTTTCCCACATTTTCTCCGCAATTCATGTAAGTAATACAATTTTTTTTTATTTTCACTATATTCCCCATCTTATTATCTTTCCAAAGAACTACAACAGGTCCAGGATTAGAAAGCATATACGAATTTATACGTGAAAAACCTTTTGTGGAATATGAAAACGATCTGCATTTAAAAAATATTTAACTCAAATTAACCCCAAATTGGTTTTTATTAAATTAGAAACTTTTTACAGTTAATGGCAGTACGTTACAAAGGCTTGATTTGAGTAAAAAAATTTTAAAATTCAGATTTTGTAATATTCCGCAAAAGGTTTTATAATACACACGAATCACGAACATAATTAAACACATTTTGTACAACCCTTTCAGAATATGTTAGCTGGAAAATTTAATATATGTACATATATGGCAACCAACCAAGGAAGCCCACCGCGAAGATGTGAGCAAATATTTAAAAATAATAGCTGTACGATAACTTTTTAAATATGGTGTATCATTCTAAAATTTCGAGCTTCTTTGTTAAATAAGTTCGAGATTTTCTACTATAATAGTTATAAAGAAATTAGAGCCTTTATTAGTCGTTCAAGTTGCCATGTATAATTCCTGGTATTTAGTTATGATTTTCTGTTGAATTAACAAAGAATGAATATTGTGCTTCAATCATGAGATTATGCAGGATCTGCAAGTGTATGTTCATTTAAAAACGGACTAGAGGAAGGTATTGATTCAAATAAGCAAAGCTAAATTTGTTCCCTATTTATAGGATCTAAGTTTTAACAAAACCCCTAGGACGAAAAGGCGCCATCCTCTTCTAATTCATTCTAAGGATAATTTACAAAAACTTTATCCGATCAAATGCTTTGTTTTCCGCTGTAATTTAAGACCTTGCAGGCAGATAAAACCCAACAAAAGGCACGCAAATTGCTTTTCAAATGTCCGGCACAGAAGTAAACGATGCCGTTCAAGATTGTGGCAGTTTGAAAGCTCGATTCTCAAGCTAACGTGATGGGTTAATAAAAGGGCAATGGGAGCTTGCAAATTTTATTAGAGTGACGGAAACTCAATCCTCTATTTTTTTCTCAAAGAAGTATTTCAAAGATCATGCACCACGGCACGGGTGAGCATTGTAAACGTGCACACCTCCAGAAGTGTGTGCTTCCCTAACAAACACACGTAAGTGTTGATTGGGTACTATTCCCACAACATTTTAAGTGCATTTGTTTAAATCCCCCATTTCGAGTGTTCCTCTCAAAAATGTCCTGCATATGTTACAAGTGCACTTATACGAAGCGAAACATAGAGCGCACTTGTCGGGTTGTCAGTACCGCCAATAATTGCTGAACCTCGAACGGGAAGGGTTGAAGATTAAATGGGGAAAGGAGCACTGTTTAAACCAACACGGAGGAACATCAATAATGCTTTTGGCACAATTTTAATTGCAAATTAATTCCGTATCATTTGTTTTCGGTGCGCACTGTGCACAATAAAAAGATTAATATGCTTTACGGTTTATATCGGGTGGAACACAAACGGGGAAGCACTTAAACCTGGCGACAAGCTGACTCAATTTGCAATTTTGATTGCAAGCTCACTGAGCAAAAGCAATCACCTCGCTGAAAACAGTGGTGCTAGCTGAAATTAATACTTAATGCACTTGTGCGATTCACCTCTGCGGGCGCCGTGTACTGTTTTCGCATGGTAACCTTTTTTCGAGAGCCATTCAAATTCAAAACTAAAAGTCCTCTCGACTATTCACGACTTTGGGCACGGAGGGATCCCGCAGCTGCTAATTGCCGCATTAATACGTTGTTTAGGATTTCTCAAATATTTACATCACTGCAGTGGCAATTCGTTCCCAAGTTGGGAAGTAAATTCTGCACAGAGAACAGGTAAATGGAGTTGAGTCGAGCCAAAGGGTTGTCGAGGCACCAGTAGGGCGAATTATTCGGCTTGTTCGTTCGGATGCAAATTTTCCAACAAAAAGATTGAAAGGGAAAAAGCGAAAAAGCCAGTTGTTCATGACCTGAATAAGCCAGTTAAACGTATCAGAGGCAAACTGTATTCGGGAGCATTTCGAATTGTTTTCCTGTAAAAGCAAAAAGGAATTGGTACATGTAAGGTCGCAATTCGGCACAAATTAGCAAGAGTCATTTGTGCTTTGAGCAGTTTCCGGAGACCTGGAACATCCGAAATTACTGGCGAATGCATGCTCCGTTTATTTGCCTACCTTTTACATGCTTCGTTACATTGTCCTTCATCTGTTTGACTTTTATCAAGAATTTCTTTCCGAAAAAACTTTCCCTTATTTTCATTTAATCTCTAATCTGATATTGATGCATCTTGTCTTGTTTGTCTTTACACAATTTCCCCAAGGGTACAATTAAAAGGGAACCAATAATTTCTAACTACATAATGTTCTGAAAATCATATATAATTCTTGAAGTCATCCGAAAAATGTCACTTAACAGTGATTATACGGCACCTTTGGAAAGTTAGCTCAATGCTTCTGAAATCTGAAGCAATGTTTCTATCTATCTATCTAAGTAATTTGTATACCACACATCATGATGAGTCGTGGCATGGCAGACATCGTTTAAGCACATACTTGTTCGAGGAATTTAACGGTTACCGTTTTCTTTAATATTTAAACAACTATTATACATGGGTGCCATGGTGCGAGAGATGAGGTTTAATGGTTTTAAACATAATTAGACTTTAAACACATTTTTTGGAAAACATTAATTTCATTTCTCAAAGTACGTGTCAAGTGTAGCAATCTAATCCGGTGTAAAGTACATACATATTTTGAAAAGTGCGTGAAAACACTTTTTACCCCCTTAGGGATAGAAATCAACACATTCCTTAGTGAGTGCTTATGTCATAAGGACAAGACACCCCTAGAATTTCACGTGGTTTGAGGGCTTTGGGCTGGGCAGATTTGTTTTATTATGCCGCGACAACTCTTTTTGTTCGGGATGAAAAATGCCCTATAACCTGACCAAGGATATAAGTTACCAACATGCTAAGTTTCATATAAAACCGCCCAATAGTTCCCGCGTGATGCGTGCACAGACAGGCAGACAGACAGACAGACAGACAGACAAAAATTGTAAAAATTGCTGCTTTGGTCTCCATATCGACAATAATGTCCACCACGAATATAATTTTTTTAAAAATATTTCATGTGAAGATTCGATCCTGTTACAGTTTTATTATATTATATATATATATCAAATTTGTCATCCCGTCGAGGTCATTGCTGATTGAATCAATTCAAAGCCAATTCGTGCAATTTTGCCGTTGCGACGATCCATTTGTGGAATATGGTATTTTTTTGTTTTCTTTGACAGTCCCACAACTTTATGAAGTGTAATTCTTCATGCAGAATATTTTACACTCATTCAGTTGAACCTCAGGAATCGAGCGCACTTTTACTTTACTTTTACTGATGCGCTGTGTTTTGGAAAGTTTGTTGCGGGTATAGTTCTTGCTCCTTCTGTTGTTGCAGGTCAATGTACTCAGCTGCCCTCGAATATCTTATAACATCAGCTAGAGCTTCTCCTCCGGTCACTGCACTTCATTTGGTTGATCACCGGGTCCTTTGGCTTGATCGAAACGAATGAATTGATCTTCATTGTATGTCAAGTGCTCACAAATCGCTGATTTTGTGGCCGCATTATTTTTGATCCCTTTTATGTTCTCGTCGAGTCGAATTTTTATTTCCCGTTTCAAGGTAGGCACTTACAGCCCTTTGATACAACAAGTATTAATTTTGATTCAGAGGGAAAAATATAATGCAATTTCCCTGAAAACTGCACGTACCAATTTTCGCGAAAATCCCATATTCCACATTCCATTCGGTTCGCCATTCAGAGGTTTTAAAATAAGATAACATACATATTTGAATTTAGCGGCCCTGAGAATCCCCACATACCTACGTAATTTGACGGAAAGAGAATTAAGATTCTAAACTTTGTCCGCCATTTTGAATTTGCGAAAACTTAATATACCTTAAATGTGCGCTGGAAGCTGAGAAATCTTATTGAATCATGAAAACCGTATTTAAATTCGTCTAAAAGATCCTGAAAAAATCGCCACTGCCTTGAAAAAAAAACTTGTGGACAAACATATCCATCTACATAGCCCAACAAGCCGATTAGTTCTCCTTTTTTCGAAGCCGGTTGAAAATTGCCTCCTGCCTTATTTTAATATTGGTAATGCTAATTGGGCCACTGAAGTGACACACACACACGCTGGCTTTTTGTGAATAATTACGAGGAAGTTTAACCTGGGTACCTCAACTGATTTAACTATAAACATTGCTACCTCGTTTTTGCAATAACATTTGGCTGCGGTCAAAGCACTGACCAATTATGGGACAGTTGTAATACATCGTAAGTCGAAAAGGCGGTTCTGATTTCTAATTAAAAGCATCACAACAAAATTTTGCTTTTATAAACTATGCAGGCCTTTAAGCTTTTTTAGCGCAAACCACTAGTAGTTCGGCCTAGCCTACTCGTGCTGAGAGCAGAGGGAGGTCACAACGCACTAAAATAAACCGCAATTTAAACTTGATGTTGGCATTAACCAGCTAAATAGTAGCAACATTTAAAAGTTTATGCATTCGTCGCATCGATTTTTTGATATTCCCTCCGCGGCCTTTGTGCTAACAGCCCATATCTACAGAGGCATATTAGCGAACAATTGGAGTCCCAAATTAAAAATTCCTTCACCTCCAACTTTCCAACTAGCCCAATTGTAGGAAAAGGCAACAGAGGACGAACTTTGAGTTTTGAGCACGCTAATTGGCAACTTTTAAGAACAGCAATTTGCCCGGCACCGTCCCTATTGTCTGCTAATATCCTCCTCCTCGCTGCCTCCAAATGCGCAATGGGTGCTCTCCTCAGTGAAGTAAAAATTGATTTCTTCATAAGCCCCGCGAGAAGAAGTTTATTTTGTTCAAGTCATTATTCATGAACTGAAAATATACAGCCAGCCACACAGGTTAAACAATGTACTTCGTACAAAATCACAACTTTCGAATAAAAAATATTGTGCTAATGTGACTAACTTTCAACATTAGTTAACGACTGATCAGTATTTTTATTTAGGTATCATTTAATGAAAGTTGTGATAAATATGTAAGAATGATTAAATGCTTATTCGGCTCTGCAACATATTTTTCATTGATATAAGTTGAATTACACACTAGTTTGAAAAAGCGTGAAAGCAAATGTGTGATACAACCCAACCGTAACAGTTTTTGTTCCATCATCCTGTTTTCTTTTAAACATGTGTTCGTTAAATGTCCACTCCTTGCCTTAATTGTGGATTTGTCTTAACACTTTTGATTGTATACTACATATAATATATAAAATAATATTATATAATACATACGTATATAAAATTTACCAATTTAAAAATTGTATAAAGAACTTGTTTAAACCATCCTGACCCTTTTTCTTACGTGTGCAGGGAGCTGACTGTTAAAAAACAAGGAAGAAAATTTACACCATTGATTAACAAGTGTTAGCTTATTCGTTCGTACAGTCTTTCGGTTTTCTTGTCCGCCACTACGATGTCTTGGGTCTTGGGTTCCTCATACATATGTTCTCTGCGTTGTGTGTGATACTTCTTACCAGAAGTGAGTATTCAAAATATGAGGGACGGATTCTGCCACCGGATATGAGTTTTATAGGTCTGCACTGTAAATTTTAGGATTACCCAGGCAATTTAATGGTCTAATAATTAATTACAGGGTAGTTATTCGGAAAATGGTCCTGCCGCCTCGATTTTCAGGGAATTGAAATATGTCATAAAGAAGGCCATTCTAAGAAACTTTTGTTTTGGACTTATTTTGCGGAGATCTACATGAAAAAAGTATAAGCAATTTTGTATAAATTTATGTAAGCCGCGAAGGTTTTCAGAATGATCTCTTTTGTGAAATACATATTTAAATTTCAATAAAACCGTGGCGGGATCACCGTTTTCCGTTATTCCTATAAATTATACCCTGTAAATAATTATTGGACTATTAAATTTCCCAGCAACATCCAAAAATTTACAGTGTAGGATCTACAAAACTCATATCCGCCCCTCGTATTTTGCATACTCGAATAACTCTAGCGCCTGCACAAGAACGCGAGATACGAATTTTGCGATCCCTATAATGATTTGGAGTGAACCAAGCGATCACGCCTTAGATTGTTACTTTTGTTTGACCAATGGGAAAGGAATCACAGTATGTAAAGACATACAATACCTTTGTTAAAAAAAATGAATTGTAATATAAAATGTAACCACATTAACATTTTTGTGAAAGCAATAGATAGACATAGTGATGGGTCCTTGCATCTTTGAGGAAATGTTCCTGGGATCAGTGACGATAAAATCAAGAGAGACATATTTTTTCGATCTTACATAAACTCTTTAATGAAAGACAAAATTATTCAACCAGAAACTCCATGCACTTAAAATTCCTGCTTGGAATAATATTATAAGTGTAATAAATAACTTTCTCTATAGCTGCAAAGCGGAAAACTACGTAGAGCTGACCAATGATCTTTTAAGTTCCCATACAAATTTGTTCAGTAACATGTCGCTCAGAATTCACTTACTGGACTCCCATCTCATATTTTTCTTTAGAACTTGGCAGGCGTAAGGGATGAACGCGTTTAACTCTTTCACTAGGATATTTCCTGGATAGTTGGAGAAGAGGTATCAAGACAAATGGAGTCTCCCGGTTTAATGGCAGACTATTGTTGGACACTTGAAAACCAGGAAGCAAAATATAAAAGAAAATCCTAAAAAAGTGTCTTCAATTACTATACTATTCTTACTTGTATTTATAATTGCAACCTTGTTTAAAAGTAAAGACTCTTTATTAAAAAAATTATTGCTCGTCAGACTAACTATTATATTATTTAAAATTTTAGTAAGATATTCACCGCAAAGCGAATGGACCAATTACAAATATAATAGTGGAAAAAGAAACAAAACTTGAAGTTGAATGAAGAAAATAAATGAAATGAATTGAAAAGACTAATGGAGAAGAAAATTTAATCAGTGAGAGAACCAGTTTTAGGAGTCATGCAGCAGAAGTAAATACCTCTGTTAGTAAATCGAACAAGTTCAATAATTTGAAATGTTTCTAGCCCGCCCCGCCCCTTACATAGGTCGAGAAAGAACATTCGTTTGCAAATGAAATCATAGGAGAGTAGGATGACTACTTTGGAACCCAAACTTTTTGCGCGCGTACTTTAAAGAAACTTATGTATATCATAATATCATGAGTGGAGGTGTGAAGTACAATGAGCATTGAAAAACCATATTTCTAGAACTTGCCACAGTTGAGATTTTTGCCAATATTTTATTAACAAACTATAGTAAAAGAAATAGTTGATTGGCACAATTTAGTTTGCGTGAATTCGATTAATTTTAAATTATTGTCAAATCACATCGACCCCGTTACTTCGGTTGATTATAAACGTGTCTCTTCCGTCTGCCTTTCAAATATTTGCTAAACATCATTAAAAGTTATTATGTTTGCTGTTAGTCTCATTGCTTTTTGGGTGAGGGGTGCGTACTCAAAAGCGTAAAAGTGGACCTTCAAGAAAATTATATATCGTTACCATGGATAGACATTTGGCAGACTGACTGGAGTACAAGTTAGCCTCGCCGTTTAAAATGAAAGTTCAGCGAAAGCGCTAATGTACTTGGACAGTCATATGGTGTACCGCATAAACAAGTTTTAATTATCGATTCCAAATAATATGATTTGTGAAAGTTTTTATTTTTTAGAATGTTCATGTATAATAAATACATTTAAACGATTAGAAAAAGTTGGTGAAAATTATAACGTGAGTGCATGCCCTTATTAGGTAAAGTTGAATCTGATTAATTAAAAACTGATTTTGCTTTCTATGGTTTTGGATAGTTTGAGACAAGAAGAATAGATTGAATATAACGATAATTGTAGATCGTGAGCTGCAAGATCACTCGGTGAAGTCATTTGAATTATATTGTGTTTCTTGTGTAATGTAACACCATGTAGAACCAAATAAACAAATGAAATAAATGTATTCAAAAAGAGTTGAAAAGATATATGTATGTTTATTAAAAAAAAAATTCGTACCACCAGTTGGATAACCCTATGTAAGGGCGAGTGCCAATTCATTATTAAATTGAAGCTTTCAAGCTTCCGAGTTAGTCTCGTAGCAGGTAGTCTAAATCTGGCAGATGGATACAAAATCGAAATAACACCATAAACAAATACTGTGCTTGACCTTTTAGGTCCAGGGCTGGTACATTGTTAGTGAATTCAATGGGTTTAGTTTGGTGAAACCACGAAAAATCTCACACACCTCAC
This sequence comes from Neoitamus cyanurus, assembly GCA_947538895.1. Lineage (NCBI taxonomy): Eukaryota > Metazoa > Arthropoda > Insecta > Diptera > Asilidae > Neoitamus > Neoitamus cyanurus. The sequence goes on along the minus strand of OX384540.1, from coordinate 42,554,353 downwards.
TGCACTAAATTCGGCGGAGAATAGAGCTTTTTGAATTTAGTACCCGAATTTCAATTTAGTTGTGAATGCAAAATTATGCAAATTATAAAATTCCAGGAAATTTTATTTGGTCCAACCTAAGCTGCTGGGGTTCGGCAAATCTCGTATCTCAAAACTGGGTATAATAACGCTAGTGTTTATTTGTTTGTAGCCGATGCTATTGTTTTGTCGTTTGTTATACTGAGCTCTAAATGAGTGAGTACTGGATCGACTCTTTTTGTTTATAATTATTCTCCAAAATAAATTCTATTATCATTTAGCAAGTATATTAAAAAAAATGTCCTTCACTTAAATTAAAATAAAGAATGTCTTAAAATTGTACTGAATTTTCCATTCGAATATTTTTCTTTAATGTCTGCACCATTTAAGCTGCGCCCGGCAGTCAATGCACAAGCAATCCATCAAGGACGTACTGGGAATTTGGAACCTGCCCAAGTGCGAAACGCAGAGGATGGGACTTTGGACTTACCAATAGCAGTCATGAGACCCCATATCCTTATCACGGGCCTAAGGCAATCGCAAGGATCTCCTGATTGTCGACGTCTTCGGCTAATTCCATTCATTTTTCCTCAGAGCTCTGATGCGCAACACACAACCGCATGTTAAAGTAGCACGCCACGTCCAAAGGTGAATTAAACTTCCTCGGCGGTCGAAAGAATTTGCATGTTTATTTCGGCACTCGGGGACGTCTATATTTACAGAGTTCACCAAACGTGACAAATGAAAAAAGTGAACAGCGTCGTCGGACTTCTGTCGGGACAGGGCTAAAAATCACATCGATGCTCCATGAGAGGAATATAAATCAAAAGCACTATTTTGGCGTTTGGTCCTTATTCTTTGAGTCCGCGAAGGGTCAACTTTGGACACTACCTCACATTACTCGAACGACTTCGACGATAAATGTGTTGTCTTATGTTGCGAAATTTGTCGGCGGCGGAAAGGGCTGTTCAAACAAACTTTCTTCAACTGTTTATCTTCTAATTACAACAACTATCCAGGGAGAAGACACAGCACGTAACCGACACGACAGCACGCTTCGGAAGTACGAATAGTCCTCGTTCTCAAATTCGCCAAACGGAAGCTAGTACACGTCAGAACCAGGCAATACCAAAGTTTGCAAACAACTAAAAGCCAGCGGCGAACTTTGCAATTTTCATCAAGAAAATTCCTCTCTAGACTCTAGGTATACATATCCCTGAGAGGCGGGATGCGCCGAGCCCGAGATGTTTTCGTACTTTCCCCGGGACGGTGACTGCCGGGCGCATTCCCGGCATGGATGGACTGATGTTGCTAGTAGCAGTCCCAGCCGAGACACAGTCATGGTATATATAGCGGGCGCAGCGGGATAAAACGCTAGTTATACGTTATACGGACCGCGACATGCTGCCGAGCTATTTCGTCGACTCTCCCACACTCGGGTGAGGCGAAGCACGGCCTAGGGACATTCCGCATCCAATATAACAAGAAAATGCTCGCTCATATAGCGAAAAGGCGCGACACCGGCGTGCACAATAAAATATACCAGAGCCCCTTGTGCCTGAATGGATACCTGTCGGGAATCTTCTAATTAAAAAAACCTCCCCCGAATCCCTGAATGGCATGCTGCTGTGAGTTGCTTTTCATTTACCGCGCATTTCCCGCTTTTTATAGGCCGTGTTTTCTGAAAACAAACAAAAAAATGTGACTTCATTTCGTCACGTGTGGCACATACGCACATTCATGTCACTCCTAATGATCATAATTAAAAATAATTTTTAAGCCAACCAACCAACCGAGCTCGTGGAGTGCAGGAGATCCAGGCATTTGTTTTCCAAAACAAATATGTACACAAAAGAGGTGGCCTACCGCGGCAAGTCTGGGTCATTAAAATAATTAAACTGTTTACCCATGGCCCGGTATAATGAAGACCTGCTCGGGGAGAATACCCGACTCTATAAATATTTCGCACTTTCTTTTTCGGGGGGAAATAATGGAGACATTTTAAATTCATTGGAATGGTACAAGGCAAATTGTCTGTTAGCCGCTACATCCGTTGACTGGTCGATTAATTAGAGATTTGCCGGATTAATCACCCCTCACCAGACCGATGCCGGCATACCTACATACATACATACATCCTACAGGCTGTAGGCAACTGAGCGTTTTGTTGGCTTATCTGAATGAATAATTAAATGTATCCTGTAATGGCTGTAATAATATAAACTGGCAGCTGATTATTATTTATTAAAAAGAAATCAAAGAGTTTAAATACAGGGATTTGTTTCGCTGATAACTAAATGATTAATTCAGAACATAATAACATTTATGTAGAGTTACATCAACTTCAACTGATTAAATGAATTAAATAAAATAAGGTTGCCACAACTTGGTAAAGCCGAAAACATTCTTTATTATCATTACTTTTAATGAAGAACGTTTAGAACGCATTCACTGTAAAAAATGAAACACCTAAATACATGCTAAAGTTTTGCATATACCAGGGCGTTTGAACACTAAAGGGAGTAATAAGTGTACTAATTAATATAAATAATAATAAAGGGATATTCAAAGCTCATAGCAGTCATGAGGTTAATTAACTGAAATGTTGAAACGTACGCACTTTGCTTTTAGTTTTCAACTTTATTTAGGGGAAATGGTATAACGCGTGCCTATGCTACAAGGTGTGTAAGTACTTGAAAGGTATTTAAAATTAATAAATAATATTACCATATCAGTATAAAAAATACAGCAAGAAATAACCTAAAAATCTTCCATGCAAAAATACTAATCATTTTTTCTTTATACTCGATGAAGAATTCTCTAACTGTCTAATGTTATTTTCCTAATAATTTTTCTTTTGCCTCTGAAAAATGAATTTCTGTTAATTTTTGTCAGTCGTAGACTGATCATTCGATATGCATATCATCATATTTATCATCATCATTATTATACATGCATAACGGCTATCTATAATTTCGGATTATAATAATGATGAAGCGAAATGTGAACTTACTCATCAATTGCCAAAAAATATAAAATTAACCCTCAGGGGAAGTACAGGATACTGCATATCATGTATCTCACAACCAGTGCACAATAATTTCTGGTTTCTCAGAGTTCCGTCCTTCAACATCTCAGAACGTTATGTTTTTTGCCTTTTTCATGAGTACCATCGTATTCAACGCTGTTAAACGCACAAATTGAATTTTCACCAATATCCCGTTGATGTGTAACATACAGGCAGAATTCAAGTTTCTCCATGGTAGTTAAAAAAAAAAGTTGAGACATTACATTCTTGAAATACATCTTACTATGAAGAGCAGCCCCATTATTTTTAATCTTGTGACCTGAGAGCAGATCAAAAATTGAAATTCTCCGTTTTAGTTAAGTGCACACTGTCCTTAAAGGTGTCATTGCCTGACTGACTTATGTATTTACAATAATGTTACAAAATTTGCCAGCCGAGCGGCTAGCTGACAAATCTTGGTGACGGAAATGTTAAAAAAATAAATTGAAGGGGGCTCGAACCGCAGATTCCGGCGTGAAAGTCCGTGTGTTTTCCGCCGCACTACCGAAAGTTTTTGTAGAAGCGCTCGATAGGAGGGAGCAAAGCTTGCTACAAGGCCGTAGTTCCGGACACATTAAGGAAAAACACACCACCTCGAGTTTTTAAAATTCAATTTAATGTTTTTTTGTTTATTTGGTTCAACAATCGAAAGCCAATTTACAAAGAAAAGGTTAGCCGTCGTTATCGCTTATCGCCCGCATTCACTCAATCCGACTCGTCCAACTGCTCCTCTTTTACGGAAGTTCAACGGGAACACTTCTAACGGCAGTGAAAATCAGAAGTCGTGCCACCTTGCGTTAGTACCTGATCGAACAAAACCGGACAAATGCATTTATTTATTGCAAAATGCACTTTTTGCAACAATAAGAAATATGTCAAAATCTGTGCTTGTCACACGGAAAATATTTTATATTTTATTTATAAATTTCATATTCGTATCAGTTTCACATTAATTATCTTTTTTTGTAAGACATATTAAAGAGGAATTAAAGTAGTAGTTGATCGGTACTGCGAGCAAGGTTGGATAGGCATGTTAAAAGTCTGCAGAATAAAGACACTTAAAAATAGAATTAATTTGCCAAAGACGCATGGAAATTCCAATAGGTAGGCACATCACACGTGTACGAATTGAATTGACACAATTGTCTTATATTTCAATGCATTCATTATTGCTTACGCAGGTTATTGAAACCTCTTTGCGCCAAATGAATGGTAGCTAGAAATGTTTTTTTTGACTAATAAGAAAGCATTTGAAAATGCGTATTTGCATATATATATGATGCACTAGCAAGCCTTGGAAAATGTTCGACAACATACCAACACGTTTTGTGACATTAGACTTTTACCAACCGGACCACCTTTCTCGGAAAATATGTATTGGAGAAATAAATGTTCGGATCAATAGTTTAATATTTTTGGGAAGCACTTCAATTCCATAAAAATTAACCCTCCGCTCCCTTTCTTAGAGAGATGGTCGATACATATCTTTGAAACGTCAAAACTACTTTTTTATTTCATATTCTGACTATTTTTTGTCTAAAACATTTTTTTTTTGAGTCATGTAATTGTTGAAAGTATTAAGCGCTTGAAGTTGCTAGGGCTAGCCGCTAAATTCTTTCCTGCTTAGATCGTAGAAATATAATAAATAAATAAACAAAATAGAAATTTTCTTCTACATATATTTTTACATGCTTAAAAAATGTTACTCATGGACACGATGGGACGATGCTTAAACTGCGTGTACAGGGTGTGTATATCATTAGTTACAGTTATAGGGCGAAAATAAAAATAAAACAATAGGGAATCGTAAAAAATCCGAAATCTGCTGTTTAATAGTCCACCTTCCGCTGTCTCACTCTTGTACCATATACAGATTGGAGAAACACCTTCCTTCGAAACTTGGCAGTGGGTTATGCACAAAACGATTGTTTTTCATGTACGACATACGGCATGGACACACGAAATTTGTTTGCAGAGAATTGTTCCATTCCCAATTTTTATAATAACTCTTACTTGTCGTCCGACCAAACGAAATATCTTTTGAATCGCCTGCAGTAAAATTCCCTTATTGTGTAGCTTATTGAACTCATAGACGCTTCTAATAAATTTTCCCATGTTCCATCAATGTATCAATTGAATCTGTTCAAATCGTATTAAATAGCACATCGTATGCAGAACAAACATTTTTTCAACTCATCAGAGTGCTTTAATTGCTGTTGAAATTAATACAAGGTCGAGCCATTAAGTAAAAGCGTTAATCATGGATACGAGGGATAATGCTGATTTATCGTTTCAATAATAATGAATGAATATTTCTTATTCGATAAAAACAGCATTTTAATGAGTCCATGCTGATATTATGTGTTCAGGCCTTGGAAAGCACGGCTTCAAACAAATTCTAAAAGTGAAGTAAACACTCTTTAAGAAATATAAACCGGAGTAATGACTGCCTGAGTTCTATTTAAGAACTCCTTAGGTTCGAATACTTTTTAATTAACTCGCGTACCAAAATCAAAACAAACTTTTTGAACTTTCTAATAAACGTGTTTTAAGAATCCTTAATTTAGTAAGTTTGCTCAAAAGGTTTCAAATTTACGGAAAAAATTTTGTCCTCTTTTGCTATCAAGGAATTCTTAGGAATTCGTAAATACGAAATGCTTTTCAGGTAAATGAAAACAAGCAAGTGCGGGGGGTGATGGACTCCGGGCGCAGTTTGGTCGATACCTGCCATGAAATTGTGAACAGTTTTCTTGTTGGAAAATAGAATTTGATTTAACATCAACCGAATTTCAACAAAAATCCAACAATGGAGGTGATGGAGGAAGGAAATTTAATGGACAGAGTTCCTATATTGCTACAAAGGGATATGCAGTACTATCAGGTGTTCCTCTGAATTCTTGTAGACTCGTATTACTCACATATCCTGTTCACATTTCCTTAGTAAACTCGCACTTCCAGTAGACTCGTAGCAGGAAGAAACATTAAATATGCTCTAAGACTCAATTTGTGCACTTTCAGGAACACCAGTCTGTTCTGCAGGAAACAATATGTCCAGGTGTAGTAGGAGGTAAATTGGATTTTCCTCGATATGCATCATTTGCAGCAGTTAAATTTGTGTTGTGGTGATTCTATACATAATGTGCGGTATAATGAAAATTAACCAAAATAAGACTTGTAGGTGGGAGGATGAATATTTTGCGGCATACAAAAGGCATTCCGGGCTCTTGTATCATAAGAATCTGGACATTAATGCGGAAGGTGATCAGCAGGAGGTAAGAAAAATGAAATTATTATGGTGAATGCACAATTTCAAAGAACCCTGCATTACGAGTATTTGTGTGGGTTGATAATGTTTCGGCCGATTTAACTAAGTTGTGGCATACAACAAGCTGCTGGTTTAAAGCACAAGCCAACGATTAAGCAATAAGTGATGCTAATATGATTTTTCTCTAAATTACGAATCCGGGAACGCAAATGGCCCATCACGTAAGAGTTTTGGAAAAAATATCAACAGAAATTAAAAACAATTGTTGTTCGCCAATTTTTATACTCTATAAAAATTCTTAAAATGGCATAGAAACTTCTAATGTATCTCAAACAAAATCTTGAACTCAAAAAAACTATGACTAAAAAAAGTGGAGGATAGAACTAGTTTTTCAAACACAAAGGCCAAAACATTTTTTTTATAGAAAAACAAAAGCCCGACAACGGAAGAAACGGAAAGTAGTAAACAATAAAGTAATCTTTCTTTCTTTAATTAATTAAAATCGACACACGATAGGTACGGCTATGGTGAGAGTACAGCCGTGGTCGCATGCCGTAAGAATAGCGTATTTACAGAAATAGGGCAAAGCGATCAAACAGGCAGCTCATACTCATAACTAGTAATTTGACATTATACAACGATGATAGTATAATATCAATTTACAGAAATTGTCTCTGTTATCCTATGGCATTGATGTCACATAGCTCGTCGTATTGTGCTCTTTAAACCCTTTCATTTGATACCCAAGTCCAGGAAGTTGAGAAGAAAAAGGTAATCCGCCATATTTGGTTTTGTCATGTAATTTATCGTATTATGCTGTCCAACGCTTTCATTTGATATCCATATTAATGATATTTGATGAACCGCCAATTTTCTTCTTTTGTAACGTTATATTATTATATTATACGACACCTAATTTACTAAAATCGGTAAATTCAGTGGGGCTCTAGGCGATAACATCCGGACAAACATATGTAGGTACATAAATAGCCTGATAAACACATAACATAACCCTTCCGTAGTTGGTCTGCTTGTTTGTCACAGTCGAATATCTCTAGAATGAATAAAGGTATCAAACTAAAATTTAACAAAATTATAATGCTTGCTAACCCATATATACTTTAAAAGACAAAATTCTCGTTTTCCATTTGTTGGCCCAGTTGCTTGCACAACAAAACTTGAAAAAAAGTCATTCCTTCGTTTCTGATTTTTAATTGCATACAGTGAGGAATATACTATAAATATTTAAATATTACTTAAATGTTGGAGCTTCCATGAGCCTACTTACGCAACCGACAATTAATTTACTGGGGACCTCATACGTAGGTTCGTCAGCAAGTCTTCGTTCTCATTAAACAAAGAGCTTAAAGAAAATCCCCACAACTACAACATGTGCATACATGTACATATGAACGTACCGAGAATATTTTATTGCCTCGACAAGAAGCATGAATAATTAAAAAGCATGAAAACGTTGTTCATCCTTTAATATGTATATCGGTTCCTTTCTAGTCCCCAGCTATTATTGTGAAAGACTCTGATCCTGAGAAGTTTGTCAGCCTTGTCACAAAATCAGCCGACCAGCTTTTGGAGCATTTGCACTGCCTAAGTCAGGAATCTTTAGATCACGCCGATCTTACTGTTTTGACAGCAACCATAGGGGCAGCAGCGCTGATAAAGAATTGCCTCTGGGTCTACTTGCAATCGGCAACTGTAAGTATTTGCCCACCCAAAGTGGATGAGAAGGGAGGCTCCCTGAAGGTAATTGTTTTGCGCTAAAATGGTTATCAAGGTAGCCATTAAGAATTGACTAAGCAGATGAGTTACAAGCAGTATTCAGAAATGGCAGAGGCATTGGCTGAGAGACTTTTAGACCTACACTGCCGGCTATTGACGTTATACATAATACAGGACGCAGAAAGCCTACACTGGGAGAACCCACAGCCGTTCTTTGAGTCCGAGAGGGGGTCGTACACTGTTCAAATGTGGTGGCTGTACATGGAAGGCAGGTAGCACCATATCCGCGAAGTTTTCCAATTTAATAAATAATTTATTATCTGAAGGAACAAAGCAGGACTTATGGAACTCGGTGCCACCCAAGATGGCTCAGCGAGTCTTTGCCGGAATGCTAAATGAAACGCTCACTGTCCTGACGGTGCGTTACACTCAGGTAACTCTCAACCAAAATACCATTTCACGAAGATTAAATTCACCCGGATAAATTAGACAGTGACTAGCATTGCGAGGAACCAGCTCCTTTTGGTCGATGTATGCAACATCCTGCATTGTGTATCTGAGCTACTTCCGCATGTATCGGAGCATGGCGAGGCGTACGTAGGTCGGTATTTGCTCTTACATGATGAGGGGTTTATTCTAAATGCCTGGAATGCATAATAGGACTCCAACTTACCAACCAAAGTAAGGTACTCAGGGATATTCATACCAAGTGTCAAGAGCTCTTCTGCTGTCTACTGCTCCGCGGCGCTCCACTGGGAGTGCTTTTTAAGGTAATTAGAAATAATATTTGCGCTGGCATATCAACCAGTGCTTAATGACCATTTAAGTGGATTTACCCAATAGTCCAGGCAATAGGAAATTTTAATGGAAATGATTCTGCAGATGAAGAGGTAATGGGTGCTTCAATCTGATTTGTGCCGTACATCTTTACGGATTCGAAAAGTGAATAGTACGTGTGTAGAATATTCGATTACCTAGTTTTTTGGTGTTATATGAAAAGTTCGAACTATCCATATACCTCGAATTATTCGTAGTGAGGTGAATAAGTCCAATTATTCGCGTTATTCGAAAAGTATGAATGGTTTACATATAACTGGTACGAGTTTACTGTTTATATTTTACCGAAAGAAGGATGGGGTGAGGATGTCAAAATAATTTAAAAAAATAGAAAACATGCGGGACAATGCGTGGGCCAAAATTTGGGATGAAAATATTAATAAATGTAGAAACTGTGGGTGTTGAAATTGGCAACATTTTGAGAGCGGTAAAAAGTTCACCCTTGCCGATTGGAAATAAATGAAACAATTGATTTTTGATAGTTAAAAGTATTAGGAATAGGTGAAAGGGAGGTATCGTGTATTGTGTATGAATTTACTCTTGATTGCTCACCCCCACCCCGCCACGACTTACTGGAGAGGGGGTGCAGTAAAGGTGTGTAAAATTAAGGAATACAAATTTAATAATATCCCGGCAAGTAATAGTAGTAGTAGATAAAAAAAAAAACTGGCGAAATTTGAAATTTCCTAATTAAGAACTTACTGTTTGGAATAATTTCCATCAACTAAACATTTCTGATTAGACTATAAATATTGGATATTTGATGATAAACCGATATTTTTGATTGCATGTACCTCCTACCGAAGTTGCTGAGGAAGGGCATCCGTTGCTTGGACTTGTTTTCCTCTAGGCAAGGCCTCCCTAGTGCTTGGGTAGTATTCACTTCACCAAAGCTATTCTCCATGCACGAGTCGGTGCAGTGGATTTCGAGATGTTCCGAGTTAGGGACAAGCACGGCTATATCCATAGAGCTAAAGGTGCTCCTATCAGCACCTCAGCCTAATTGGTCATACCTGCTCAAGGTAAACGAATTGTCGTACCCAACAACAGGTGTCTTGTTTGTTCATTAAACTCTTCAGGTACTATTAATGAGGGACGCCACTATCACCTCAATTATTCTCCATCACTTGATGAAAAACCTCCCGACATCAGATAACTTCAAGCCTTCCTTGCAACAGCCGTTTGCCCAACAGAATCCCAGGACACTTTGTGGAGCCTTTTTGTGTTCAGGAGAGTGCTTCAATTTAGCCGAATTCACAGCAGGGGAGAGTGGTAAGAATTGAAGTTCCCGACGGCTTTTTGCGTATACCATGCCATTTTTAAATTGAACTTTTTCGCGGCAGATCCCGTCGGCCAGACTAATTACCAAATTGTCCTCGCCCTGACATATATTGTCATAGCTACAGGAAAAACATCCGATATAAATTTGTCGCTGATTTCGGCCCTGGACAAAAGCCAAATACCGAATTGGACAGATTGCCTGGATAAGAGACAGGTTTCAATTACGAAAAAAGAAATTCCATTTTAGCAATGCTTATATTGAGGGCATTTTTTCGCAAAGGTATGGGACCAGAAGCGACCGCCATGGTTGGAAGCGATTTTGTACTTTGTTTATCCCATTTTGGACTGCATTGTTCAGATGTTGGTAAATGCTGTCCAAACGGGAGCAAGCATGTATCAGGCGATGTCTTTGGCCATTACATGCCTCTCTGAAATGTGGGACTGCATACCGGATGGGCTGTACAAAGTAGCAATGCTTCTATCTGAAGTTGTGCCTATCTCAACGAAGTCACTAGGTAAATTTTGCAATTTTTATTAAGTTTTAGGTTCAATGAAATTCCATTTTCCCAACTGATTCTTATTTGTATTTGCAACAAAACCAATGCAACGAGATTTCCAAAATTAGAGGCAAACATATGTTTGTAAAATAAAATAGTAACGGTACATCACATCTTAAATTCAAGGAGATTCTGTGCTGATGCAAGTGTTACTCACTGCCCTATACACAAAATTGTTAGAAGCGGCTGCTTTAGAAGAGAAAGACAAAGCTGGCAGTAAGTACCCTGTCGAATGGAGCTAATAACACACGGTAATAAAATGTCTTTCCACTTTGGCAGCGTCAACGGAGGAAGAGAATTCAAAGTCCAGTATCTATCACACGCTGTCCGAGGCGATATGCTCCATAGATGAAGATAACAAGCATACAGAGCAAATTAACTTGTTCCTAAAACAGGCGAAAGAGGGTAGATATTTAAGGCTATCTGAACCAAGCAACGAGGAGAACGCTGCTCTAAGTGGAATCAGTACAGTCAAAATAGATGACTTTGAAGATGGACTTAGGGAATCCCCAGTAAGTTATTCCACTTACGAATTTGACGTCGAAAGCGCTGAGTACATTTCGGAACTGCTAGCGAGTGACATCCTTACTTCAAGCATCGGCAAGAAGTGTTTAAGAGTACCTAATCGATTTCTGCAAGCTCTGCCGGAAGCATTTCACTAATATTTTTATTCATTAGATTTGCTACAACTACTTAAAAAATAATAAAGAATGGCTTTTGCAACAGCTTGGTGTGAGCGAAGTTGAATCAAGCGAGTTTCAGAGTACCCAAGGTCAAAATATTAAAGGAAAGGAGCAGTCTTTGCTCAATACGATGTTCTATATTGGACACACTCCATTTGATCAAGTAGGAAGATAATTTCATTTTCACCTTCATATATTTAAAACACTGTATCATTTCAGTTATTAACTGGTGGATTGAAAATTGATTATAGCTCATGGCTCCAAGCGCCAATGTCTATTACTCCTGAGCGAACGTGGATACAAATTGTGCAAAGGTGTGAATTTCAGGAAAATGCGAGGCTTTCTTTACACGAAGCTGCGATGGTCGCTTCTATTACTAACAACTTAAAACCTTGAATCGAATCTCATTCATGCTAGTGGCAGTAAAAGTAATTTTATCAGAAAGTATTCTAGTATATAATAACTATTTACGCAATTGCTAAAGCAAATATTAAAAATTATAAAGTAGTAGATAAATCAGACAAAATTACTCCACACTGTATTTTCAAACCGTCCTTTGTTATAGTTAAATGTTCGTTGAGTGTTTTTGAAATATATGCATAGAACGCTTTCTTTCCTTTATATACAACAACGTGTAATAATAACTACAATTTATACAAAAAAAATCTCCTGATTTGCTATATAGAAATATCTAATGCTCCTCACCCTGAAGTACTATCGTGATGATACCTATTTAAGAAACTTTCGGCTAATACATGCTTTTATTTAAAAATAATTGTATGAAAATCTGACCATCCATTAAAGAGATACAAAGCCACAAACATTCGTATAAAACACGTAACACGTGACAAAGCTACGATACACGCTCTTCCCCTACTAGAAAATTTGAAAAGGATGTAAAGTGAATTTATTTAACGCAATTTTTTTTAATTTTATAAAATGTACAGTAATTATAGCAAAACTATATTTTTGCACTTGGTGGGCAAGACATCACAAAACTTTTGTTTTAAATAATACTGTAATTAATTTTGTGAAAATAAAAAATTTCATCAAAAACAAAATATGCCTAATTTAGAAATTCCATTTAATATTCCTTTCAAATTTCGAGTTGGGATCAATTATAGTTTTTCCGCAATAAATTTTTGAAATCTTGTAGAGTTCTGACCAGGAAACACCCCTTAAGGTCATCTGTCCTCAATTTGAAAGGCTTTTTATGAATATGCGTACTTAAATGTTTTCTGGGCTGCAGATTTCGCACCTGCTTTCAAATTTCAGTATTAATGAGAGGAACCATGATACGATTTAATTTATTATTGTGTCGGGCAGGGACAAGGTATTACTTAAGAATAAAATTGTATTTCGTTTTATAGAGGTCAATTGAGACTTAATTTTGGTAATCTTCTAGCACATAAACAGCTTTGTTTTTCAGCTTTATGTTTCCTTGATACCGAGAATCTTTCCTTAGTAGCTGCGCGCCATTATAAATCATTGGGAGAGCTATAGTTGCCTAAGTACAAGAAAATGCAATTGGTATGCGGCTAGCTTCTGCCTGATGTACGATAGCAAAAGAATTAGTCAAGATATCTCCGGCATGCTGCAGGATACTTTGTATACTTTTTGTGTTTTTTTGTTTTTAAGCTTTGGTCTTCATCTTTTATGTAGGATGCTTATCACGACCTCGCGCCCTGTTTACATTCAGACGACTGTAGGATGCAGTTTGAGATCTGTTTATCCACCACCCCGCACACTCGCTTGCATTTACGCTTTTCTTGGAGAGTCCATGTATCAAAGACGAAAAATTTAATTACCATGCGGAAAGTGCAGGAGCTTCTCAATTATGCTCACGTTTTTGAAGAAATCCTCGCTTATTTAATAATGCCCGCCCGGATGAAAGCTCGTGAGGCCCGCTCTTTCTCCTTTGGCCTGAGAAGTAGGGCAGCATGGCGCGAGCGATTTAAAGATTAATTCGAAAGTCTCCCTTGCTGGCATATTGTCTGCCTTGTATCATTGTCCTGTAGACGCAGAGATGATAATCCTTTGCCAATTTCAGATAAACAAGTGTTCCGCTGAACTTTTAGCATAAATTTTCCTCCTTTTGTTATTTGATTGATACTGAATGCTGTTGATTCAGGGAAGTGAACTCGCAGACCCGGATGCCGGCACCTTCACCCTCTAGCCAGCCAAATTTACTTACACAAGTAATTTGCAAACAAGAGGAAAAAGTTTTACTTTTCCTTCAATGCCAAGAAGTATTTCGGAACTGTACTGAGGCCGTTCTGAATTTGATTACATCTCGAAATGACTCCCAGAGACATGGCAAGTCATTGCACATAGACCTCGTTACGGGAATATATCAAAACAGAACGGTGGAAGGTTGAGCTCTCTCGGAAAAGGGACTTTTCGCAGGCATGGAATGGTTGCTTACGGTAACATCTTGCCGGCATTGTTGCTGAGAGAATAAAAATGCAAAATAGATGGATTATCAACCTGATCTTTGAAGAAGCTGTCTTTCCCCGGCCGTCCTGCTCCACACCGGTTCGCCTTCAAAAAATTATACAAATCCTTAAGCTTGCAACGGAACCATTTGAAGAAGTACCAGACGAAGCCTATTTACGGGTCCCACCATTCCAGAGGGGCTCCTTAATTTTAGAGCCTAGTCCTCCCCGACAAGCCCACTACGAGAGGGAATGCCCTTAAGAAATTTCGATTGGAAAGTGCCACATATTAAGGAAATCCAGCTAATGCCCCTGCACCCTGAACCTTCATCCGAGCTGTTTGCAAACTGCTCGCGAGCTGAACACATAAATTATTTACTATCCAGTTCTTCTTTGTGCCCGAAATGTATTTCCCTCATATTTCCACGCTTTTTCAGGCTATCAGCAGCAGCGCCGAGGGTGCTGATACTCGTCGGGCTTTTAACATAGTTTATTCTGCCCTACCGCCGATGTCGTAGATATTCGTATAGCCGATATTACCGCCATTAGCGCTTATACCTTACCTACCTGGTGAGCTTTTCTATTCAACTGAAAACACGTCGAAGGCCGATATCTAAAGTTCGCGTACTCGTATTTTCCCACATATCCACGCAGTTGCATGCTGTGCCGGCAGAAACGAAACGGAATACTTTATGGCACAAATCCGATTTTCCATGTATAAGTAGGTTGAGATGAAATGTACGATCCGGGGAAAAAGTTTTCAAGAATTAAAATTTAAACAGCAAATCCCTGCAATGTGCCACTCTTTTAACATATGGCCAATACCGTGCGAAGTTGTCGCATCCACAAGTTTTGATGTGATTCAGGAGATGTCAATAAACTCCGTAAATCCCCAAGATAAGGGAAAATACTCAGAACATACTCGTATTATGACGTGTGCTCCTTCTTCATCTATTTTTCCTTTATGAAATTACAACTTTGCTTCACATCTGAGGCTGAGCGCATACATAATTTAAGGGTAAAATAGGTAAAAGACGTTAATAACTTATGAAGGGAATTCGTTTAGGGGAAATATTAGGGTATTTAAGTTAAGCGAAAATCTTGAGTATATTAAAACCAATACCGTAGTTCGTCTCCGCGAAATTTCTAGTGATCGTGGAGAAAAACCATCCCCCACATATCCATGTTTTTGAATTTTTTTTTTACTTATTTATATACACACATAAATCTACATACATTAATTTCCTACGGACTAAAAGGTAAGCTGTGATAAATTCAAATCCAACTATTCCCAAAATAAATATTGCATTTTGTTCATTACATTTCTAAAGATGTTGGATGTTTGCATGTTTGCATCAAAGACAAAGGCAAACAGGATTGAACAAGTATATCCAATTGCTATGTAACATATACCTAAAGGGCCTAAAGAGGTGTCTTTTGCTTGAACCTACCTCCAAATATCATTTTATTTCTATTGAGCTTCAACACAGTGAAATTTTGAATACGTCAATTCTATGCAAATATCCAAAATCTACACCTGTTCAAGTTCCAACGATATCTACTATTTTTAACCTGAGTTTGATTGTGTCAATTGGACTTTTTCTTATTTGTTAAACATACATCTTACGTAAGAACGGCAAATTTTATTCATATAAAAGCACAACCGTAGCCTAGTGAAATTATCCTGTTCTGTGCTTCGTTTCGAGCACTAGTGAAATAAAGTTCTGTTTTGGCGTACAATGAGGTAAGTTATTGCATGAATTTGCTTTTTTATTACAATTATATAATATATGTAACAATAATATAATAATAACTTGATAAAGAATGGTTACAAATCCTGCCGTACTAAACTCTATCTCGGAAAGTACATATTGTACTACACAGAAACACAAATAACCAAATAATTGTCGGGTAAGGTCCATTGGAGACTCATATTTCGATTTTGTTACAACATCTTGATTTACATGAAATTGAAGTCAGATCAAAGTGGCCAAAACTATAATATCATGTAGTTTGGGAATTTGAAATAAAGTCTCCATTTAAAAAATAATAATAAATCAAGTAATAGCGATGTTCAAATTATTTTGAAAGGATAGGAATACAGTATAAAATTCGATTCACACTTGACTGTATTTTTAATAATTATAGTAACGTATAGTCTCATGCCGCAATATAAAACTATGTTTTAGAGTTAAACTGAGTATGGAAAAGAATGTGGCCCAATCGGTCGGTAAGTACTGACACTTGACTTTGTGAAATATACCATGGATTCGAATCAAAATTTCTCTCAGGGATATTCTTAATGACGGAGGAAATGCTGTGGATGCAGCAATTGCTGTTTTGCTATCCGAAGGGGTAACTGGTCCACAAAGTATGGGCATTGGGGGCGGCTTTTTGGCTACAGTTTACATAAAGAGTAAAAACTTAATTACAACAATTAATGCTCGTGAAGCAGCTCCGCGGAACTCCTCAAAATACATGTTTGAAAATGTCGATGTGATCCAAGGTACGAATATCAATTTGTGCAATATTGTTGATCTTATTTAATACATATTATTGAATCCAGGTGGCCACGCTTCTGCTATTCCAAGTGAAATTAAGGGGTATTGGATTTTGAAGGAAAAATTCGGAAATCCCCAATATTCCTGGAAGAAACTCTTTGAACCAACAATTAAACTTTGCACACATGGATACGAAGTGGATAAATTTCTGGGCTTGATTTTGAAGGACAAGGAACAACAAATCCGCGCTGAGCCCTCCCTCAGTAAAATTTTCATAAATCCAGCAACGGACCAAATTTACAAGGAAGGGGAAACGGCTTACCGTCCGCAACTAGGAGAAACGTTGAAAAATATATCCGAGAGAGGAGCCGCAGAATTCTATGGTGGAGTTACTGGACAAAATTTCATTTACGACGTTAGAGCAATGGGTGGTGTGTTGACGATGCAAGATCTTATCGATTACGAGTAAGGCTTAGTGGAATGAAAAGAATTGGGCAGATTGATTAAGGTTTTTCACTTGCAGAGTTAAAGAAAACAGATCTATTTCGCTGGAGCTTGGTGACGGGTTGACGCTTCAAACAATTCCCCTTCCAGGCAGTGGGCCAGTTTTGCGCCAAATTCTTCAACTGTTGAAGGGGCGTGTAGCAGGCGTCGACCAAGCTACCTTAATTCACAGAATGGCTGAAGCAATGAAACATGGCTATGGTCTGAGGTCTAAACTGGCTGATAGTGACTACGAGCCCTCCGTTGTCGAGGTATGTATTATTTAAGTTTTTTTTCAAAAGCAATATAATTCAACAAAAGTTTTAAGGTTCTTGAAGAAATTGAAGATCCTTCGTATAAACAAAATTTGCTGAAGAATTTTTCTGACTCAGAGACACATAGTGACACTGCTTACTACGGAGGCGTATTCGATCATAGGGACCATGGAACGTCCAACGTAGCTGTTATTGACCAGAATGGCAATGCTATCACTGCCACCAGTACCGTCAATAATGTGTAAGAAATTATAATTTATTTTAAGTTGAACCTACTCGTATAATACTAAAAAAAATCATCTTCAGCTTTGGCGCTTTCGTACGTTCCGAAAAGACAGGCATCATCCTCAACGATGAAATGGGCGATTTCTCTACTCCTAATAAAACGAACAGTTATGGATTTGCACCATCTCCTATCAACTTCATTAAGGCTGGACAGCGACCCATGTCTTCTATGTCACCAAGCATTATCCTTGATAAAAATGGAAACGTCAGGCTGCTTATCGGCGCTGCTGGTGGCTCTCAGATTACGACTTCCGTAGCTCTTCAATTTAATAAACTACTTAATGCGGAACCGCCTCATTTCTCTGTGTCTTTTCAATTCAGACCATCGTGCGTCACTTGCTACTGAATCAACCTCTCTATGACGCTATCAATGATTACCGGATCCATCATCAACTGATGCCCATCAAACTCATGTACGAAAAAGATACGATTAGTGAGGTAAATTTAAGTTAACTGTGAATTAATTTTTATACTAATAACAAATTGTTCAGGATGTTTTGGAGCAGTTGAAAGCTAAACATCATGAAGTCCAACCAAAATTTGTGATTAATATTAAGGGCTTCAGTGCTGTAACGGGTATTTCCGTAGTGAATGGAGTAGTGAGCCCAGTATTTGATGGTAGACGAGGAGGCAGCGCTGTGACTACTGCCTAAGTACAGTATTAAAAAATAAACGCATACTTCGAAATAACATAATGATTTTTTAATTATCGATATATCGATGGCGATGAGTAACATAGCGTCCTTTCACCAAGCACATTGATTTTTACTTGATCGTGCTTTTCTTATGAAAGTTTTCTACAAAGTGAATTAACAGTTTCGTCGGTTGATACTTTCTTCCCTTCCTTCACACCCTATCTTATTGAATTGTTGTTTCTTAGCTGGATACCTTAAATATCGTTTTTGCCAATGTCTTGTCAGTTGAGTTGTAAACACTAATCTTATTCTACACTATTTAAAATACATGGAGGCTAAGAGCGTGGAAAAAACCATTACTTAACTTATTTGTGAAAAATTGTAAGTAAATTCAAAGACCCTTATTCAAATTCAAATTATATCTTCTTTAGGTTGCTTCGGTTATGTTAACCCACTGCTCCAATCGTGCCTACGAATTCCAATAATTTAATAACTACATTTAATACGCTTCAAAGCGCATGTTAACTTACGTTTTGGCAATTGATTAAAGTAAACAACAAATCGTGCATCACGTACATCTTCCGTTTCTTCAAATCTCTCGTCAATATGTGATGTGTCGTGTCTTTTGAACGCTTAACGTTTCAGCGAATATTCGGGTTGTTGCATTGCCATCAATTTTCAACATTTCAACTACTCTTTCGCTCAATTCGTCGGTTGCAGCTGATCTCGATGTGCCGGTATGAACATCGTCTTCTAGTTTTCTTTGCTCTCTTCCCACTTGGACCAGGAGCACTCAAAAATGTTTGCGTGATAGATAGAGTATCATATCCATTAGCACTATGCAATTTTGAGAAAATACTTTGGAGCCTTATCCCTTTCTACTAAAAATTAAATCACTGCAACGAATAGTTCCGAACACAGTTGCTTTTATGAACAACACCGGCATGCATGCAAGAAGCATCAAAAAATAAAGAATCCGATAGAATCTATAAAAAACGGTCAAGTCACTATTTGGTTGTTGTTGTTTGCTTGATGGTTTGTGGTGGTGAAGCAATAAATATTGGAACATAACTGACGAGATCTTTTTTTAGGAAATTTAATGCTCTACAATAATATTCATATACAATTTTGTAGTTATATGCGCTGCACCGTCTAAAAGCAAAGACACACACGTGCTAACATCATTTCGTCACCGTTATTTAAATTGTTCCTCTATAATCCAGCTGTGTTCGTTAATTCACCATATTTTCTATCAAATATTGGCTAAGTTATTTGAATTTTGTAGCTCGATTATCTGTTTGCCCGTTTGATGATATTTTTTTCAGTCTTGTGTTCATTCCAATTATCGACATTTGGTATTCCCTGGAGCTGGAGACAATAGATTATCCATATATCGACCAGATGTCTTTGGATGGAACGATGTTAAAAGATCAAATATTTCAAGATTTGCGAATGAAACAACAAAGTACACTTGTACAAGCTGTTTCGATTATTACTCCATCGAGAGATCCATATCGTTTTGTTTACTTATAGGTAACATTGTGTTTTATAAGTTCTTTTCTAATAAACCACACTTACTAAATACACTGAATATTATTTATTATTACCAGCAATCTTAATTAATAAGGACCCCAATTATTGCGGTCGCCTTTCCGCCTCACATGAATATGTTTACATATTGTAGAAACTTCGTATGATAGTGCGGTCCAAAGCGACTTTTCAATACATGGGGCTCTATTAAGTAATAGAATACATTGCAAAATACCGTATTTTCTCAAAAATAATATTTCCAAATCTTCCAAATTTTTTCTATTCACTATAACTGGAAATATCATAAATCCCGATTTTTTGTGATTTTTGAGCTCTAGTTCAAAAATTCGTCGTCTGACATGCTATTCGACTTCAGATTCGTGTTCACCTCCAAGGACGTACCCAGGTAGGGGCAGGGGGGGGGGGGGGGGCAGCTGCTCCCCTAGAAGATAAAATAAACGTCAATTTTCCTGGCAAGTGGGAATTAAAAACGTGTTACCTACTTTGCGCAAAATGAAGTGTTCGAAACAAAATATCTTTTCAGTCAGATATTTTGATTTAATATTTTTTTATCTATGTATAGCCGTTACAAAACCAGTGTTTATTGTTGCTCTACAAACAATAGCCAAATATTCAGCAGTTTTAGAACCAGTAGTTAACGCACTGCAAGCTAAATCGATCGACATGATCTCGGTGGGGGGGAACACATCAAACATATCCAGGACATTCTCAGAAATGACCGCGAGTTTCCTGATAGAATAAGTAATGAAATGCTTCAAAAAGCGCGAGCTGTTGCAATGGATTTGAACATAGAAATTTCGGTTCCACGTCTTGCTCACAAGCAAACACATAGAAGTAATCCGCCATCAGACAATGATAACGAATATTGGCGGCGTTCCCTGATAATACCATACATTGATTCACTAATTTCATCGTTGAATATTCGATTCTCCCAAGAAAATACTCCGGCGTTTGCTTTAAGTAAGCTACATCCCTTGTATATGACCAAAACCAGCATTACAGACTTACACAAGAACGCAGAATCATTCCAAGAATTTTATAACCTGGATATCACCGGAGAACTGAACCTTTGGCATAATTTATGGGTGAAGAAGGCTTTATCAGATGATCAATTAAGGGGGCCGATACATGTAAAAGCAAAAAAATTTTTTTTTTTTTTTTTCGTCGGGAATATATTCTATAAGGTGTTGAGAACGTGTGTCTAAAGAGCGTTTCCCGATATCTAAATCCGGTCTCATGGAATCTCACATAGAAGCCGATACATGTAAAATCAAAAAAAATTTTTTTTTTTTTCTTCGTCGGGAATATATTCTATAAGGTGTTGAGAACGTGTGTCTAAGAGCGTTTCCCGATATCTCAATCCGGTCTCATGGAATCTCACATAGAAGCCGATACATGTAAAATCAAAAAAAAAATTTTTTTTTTTTCGTCGGGAATATATTCTATAAGGTGTTGAGAACGTGTGTCTAAGAGCGTTTCCCGATATCTCAATCCGGTCTCATGGAATCTCACATAGAAGCGGCGATGTCAAGTAGCGCGGGTGAGAAGCTGTCCATCGCCCGGCTCCAGACCGCCCCGCTCTTAGCTTTTCGTCTATTATTCCCAAATTCCTCAGCTATTGTTCTAATCGAAGACAAATATTTCGAATTATTCTCGAGTAACGAGCGCAGACCGGGACACATTTCTCGATTCAAAAGAAGCAAAAACGGCTCGGAAAGAAAAAACTTTTGCCGTAAATCAGCTGCGTGCACAAGAGGAAGAACAACTCTACGGTGCAGGAATAGCCGACTAAAATGTAAGTAGAGAATTCGTCTTTTCACTTCCCCAAACTTTGAACTCAAATTCCTCGAAACGACATTTTCGACTACTCGCTGCACGATAACTTTATTAAGAAAGGTTCAATTACGCTGAAAATTTTACCGTAGCTTCAAAAGACCCTTGTCTACTGGATGAACCTAAATTTATAGCCGATTTCGCGAATCCCCGACCGTAGAGGTTGCGAATTCAGCCAAAAAAACAAGCAAAATTTTCATTCAAGTCGCATTTGGGGAAAAAAAATTTTTTTGTCTTAAAGTTAGGTTCATATTGAAGCCACAACTGTTTTTTAACAATTTCTTCTTCCTCCTTTGTTTCAGACCAATATTACCGCCGCGAGAACGCAGCGACTGAAATATGAGGGGGCTGTTGCGTCACGGGCTTCACCGCCATTTTGAAACGCCGGCACTCGAAAAAAAATGTTTTATAATGTACAAGCTCTTGTGGTAAACTAATAAAAAAATTAACTCGATCCGCTTATTCCTTCCCTATCAAAAAAATTCTTTAAAAAAACTCACTTTCAATGTATCGGCCCCCTTAAGGGACATAGAAGTAGTTGATCTGTTCAACGAAGCCAACATTTTTTACCCTGCTGTCAGAAAGGCATTGATTATTTTAAGCACTATCCCATGCACCACGGCGACCGTAGAACGGTCCTTCAGTGCGCTGCGAAGAGTTAAAACGTGGCTTAGAAGCACCATGGGTGAAGAAAGGCTTACAGGTTTATGTCTGATGAGCGTACATCGCAATTATTTAAAAGAAAACAGTGAGTTTATTGAAAAGACTGTCATAGACAAGTTTTCGGCAAATCCGAGAAGATTACTGTTAAATTAATATATATATATATATATATATATATATATATATATATATATACATTATTTTGCATTATTTTGTTTTGTGTCATAATCAAACTAATTAATAAAAGTCAATTTTCATGATTTTTTGTTTCAATATACCCGACCGACCATCTTCTCGAAACAGGTATGAGCTGCCCCCCCTAGCTGAAATCCTGGGTACGGCCGTGAAATCACCTCCCCGAAAAACATAACGGCCGCCCGTCTAACTCCGGCGAATTATAACGTATGGTGTTACTTGTCCCCGTCTGTGGGCAATTGGCTCGCCGATCGCCATTTGAATTATTAGAATCGACTTGATTTTGTACGAGCCGAGCCTCACGGTATTGAGTTACTTGTTCATCTGTGGAGTGCTTAAGAAAAAGCGCCCAATGGGAAATAGAAGCATCAATCATGCATTCCGAAGCCTTCTGTGGAAGGCAGGATTGCCTGACCCGCCATATCGTCTATTATATCTTTTTAACACAGGCATGTCCGCGGAACGAAGCAGAACAATAGCTTTTTATATTCCTTCCCACTAGATTACCCAGAATTCATTTAGGAGGCATGGCAAGGAAGGTCTTCGGAATCGTTGCCCTCTGACTTTCTTTTTCAGTGGATTCTGGGCGTCATTTGAGTTTCCGTCACATGTCAGCTTATAACTGAATTGCCTGTTTTATTTCTTATATGAAAATTTATTTGTTGTAACTGAGATGACAAACAGAATCCTTGCCCATAATATGTATATGAAATGGAAGAAAATAGGAAGAAACTAAATTTGCACTAATTGTCACTAAAAATTCAAAACTAAACTCGCACTATACTGCATTCACAACTAGAATGAGAATTTCCGCGTCACACAGTGTTTCCTTTTCCCGATTTTGTGGCCCAAATTGCCAAAATCGAAGGTTGTCATATTGAATTTTTTTTTTTTTGGGTTTTGTAGAGGAAGGTACGATACGTTAAAATCCCGAATATTACGACCCCAAACCGATTCCCTGAGGCACAGGGGCACTGTGAAGTTTACGTGAAAGCAGCTGCACGTTTCGAGCACTTGCCGCTCTGCTGACAATACGATCTTTGACTTAGTATATTTCCAAACTCAGTGACTCTATTTCAACAATTCCTTTTGGATTTTGTTTATTGGTGTAAGTATATTAAATAATGACGCTTGAATCCTGGAAATATTTGATTTTTCACTATTATATGTGTATTAGTGCATAGTCTTGTAAAATCGGTGTTTTTTTCCGATAACTGATTTTCAAGCAGAGTTATCTTACAAGTACCACCCGGTACCAGAGTGAAACCATATAGAAAGTTTAAAGGGAAGTCTAAACTTACAATTTGTGTGAATTTCAGCTGCTACTAGGTGCTACTTGCGTTGTAGGGCGCCATTACAGTTTAAGCTCGTGCGCGACATAGGAATTTAGCGCTCGAGGCCGTTGACCATTTATTTATCCGATTTATGAGTTTTTGGTCTCATTTGAAAGGTGGTGAGGAGGACTATCAAAAATGTCACACCATTTCGCTCTTCTTCTTCTTTTTTTTGTTTTATCGATTTTTGAACATTTTCAACAACCCCAAATTTTCTCATCTTTTTCGAGTATTGTTAGCACTTTGCGACTATTTTTCTTAGATGCACACTTATGTCCTTTAAATATTTCGACCTTACATTTTTTTTACCTTTTCATACAAATAAATTTTTTTTTCACATTTTGTCGGAGCAGTTTTCTCAATCTCCAACCTTAGTTGTGGCAATATGGCAACACAATTTTCATTCATATCTCAAACGATAGCTATTCACTTCCCCTATTACAGAAAACTATAGAGACTTTCAAATTTCTTTTACTTTCCCCCCAAAAAATCGCAGAATTTTCACACTAAATTTCCCCATCACCCATTCACCCCATTTTCATATTATACACTTCTTATGTAGATAGTTTTTGAAATGTTTCTTCTACCGTTAACTACTCTGCTTCCCTAGCTATCGATTGGTGAAAAAATCATTCCAATTCATTCATTCACTTTTCTTCCACAGCCGTTTTAATTTTGTCGGTGCCGACCGAAAAAACTACGTTTTGACGATATTCAATGAGTTTCACCAACTTTCACCAACACGGACCATTTTGCCATAGTGATTATTCTTCCTACCCCTGAGATCCACCTCTGAGGGTTATCACCCTCCTCCACTCCCCTACAACAAAAACACGTTTTCACCAATAATTCCCACATTTCACACTTTTCACCAACCATTCTTTCACCAACGCATTCTACACTCCCTCCCCTTTCCAACGATACCTATAACATGGCACTTGCGACCCAAAAACCATAAAAAATATTTTTGGCCACAAAATCGGGAAAAGGAAACACTGTGCGTCAGGGCGCTTTTCAGGACGCAGGTCGCAACATGCTAAAACAAAAGCATTGGGGAGATGAGAAAAACCGGTTTTAGGGGAAAAAGCATGAGAAATTTCTTCAGAGAGTGCACGTCGTTCGCAAGTGTATTCCTTCCTCCTAGCTTCTTATTGAGCAATAAGGAATGCATCGAATGCATGTATACCTTCAATAAGTGATTTTAAAATATATTTCTGAATACCTTCGTTGAGAATCGCTGCCTCGATTTCCCATTGGACGGGTCTGGATTCTCGCATACCAATATATTACTTATGCTCAATGTTATTATACGTTATGAAAAGCCAATTTCTGTTATACATTTTTTGAAACGATCAGCCTGAGCCAATTTTGGTAAGCTCGTGCTAAATCAGTATAAGAAGAAGAAAATTATCTGAATTCGTTATATCTGGCAGTGCTCTACAGTGTAATTCACTGACGTATGTATGTCAAAATTCTGTGAAAGGAGTCATTTTACTTGGTTTTTGAAATCTGTCGGAGACGTAGTCGCGAATTCTAGTTATGTTCTTTGGCAGGATTACATTAGGCTTAACTTCATAATCGAAACCTCTCAGAACAGGTGAGGTAATAGTGCAAGGGCAAATCGTAAGCCCACTTCGGTTGGTGTTAACGATTCTTCTCGAAGCCCGTAGAAATGTTTATCTTTTTTGCGACTAACTAAAGGGTCTAAATTTTCGTTTTAGAATTAAACGATGGCAATGTATTGCTGGGGAAACACGGTGCACGGAGAGCTGGGATTGGGCGGGATTGAAGAAGAGCTGGTAAATATGCAATTTTCGCCCTTTTATTTGCTAATGCAATTTTCGTGTCCATGTTGGGATACACGACCCAAGTAGGGTGACCATGTACTCTTTCTTTTCAAAACCGATTTTTCTGTACTCTTTTTTTTTGTTGGTGTAAGTTTCAATTCTACCTTTATTTTTATAGTTTGTACTCTTTTGTTCCTTTTTTATTAGCTGTGTTTAATGGCGTACCCTAGGTTGAAATTTCTTAGTAAAAATTGTTTCTTGAGCCTGTTGCTCTGCCTTACTTAAAATTAATCTGATTTTTGTTGGAACATGTAGGGATCAGCTGTGTTGGTCCGTTCGCTTTGATGTTTTGCAGGTGGCTTCCTATAGGCCTCAAACTAAGGCATGTTAATTATTTAGGGCGGCTGGGCCCTAGTTTGCGAAATATTCAACTTTTAATTTTGACGAAACGTCAAAATCAAAAGTTGCATATTTCGGACAAATCTTCCACTTTCACTGGAATTACAGGTAGCCACCTGCAATTACACTCCCTATTACCCACTTTTTTTCAATTCACTGCACTCTAAACCCTGGAAAAAAAATAATATTAATGAAATATTAAATTGGAAACTCTTACCTGTCAAGTCTGTCCATTGTTTATATTTTATATGTTCTTTTCTTACATTGCAGGTGGCACCCCTGCAATTTGCAGATGGCTCCCTCTGGAATTTCACTAGTCCCTTTTAGATTTGTTAAGAAACATTTTTATTCAAGAATTTCATTATTATTGTTAAATATTTGCAAAATACATATTATATATAACATTATATATAAAAGAACGCAAGTTGTAATAAACAATTTGTAAAAGGTAAATACTCAGTCAGTAGATATTTTTCAAAAGAACGCAAGTTGTAATAAACAATTTGTAAAAGGTAAATACTCAGTCAGTAGATATTTTTCAAAAGAACGCAAGTTGTAATAAACAATTTGTAAAAGGTAAATACTCAGTCAGTAGATATTTTTCAAAAGAACGCAAGTTGTAATAAACAATTTGTAAAAGGTAAATACTCAGTCAGTAGATATTTTTCAAAAGAACGCAAGTTGTAATAAACAATTTGTAAAAGGTAAATACTCAGTCAGTAGATATTTTTCAAAAGAACGCAAGTTGTAATAGACATTTTGTAAAAGGTAAATAATATAATATGTATTTTGCAAATATTTAACAATAATAATGAAATTCTTGAATAAAAATGTTTCTTAACAAATCTAAAAGGGACTAGTGAAATTCCAGAGGGAGCCATCTGCAAATTGCAGGGGTGCCACCTGCAATGTAAGAAAAGAACATATAAAATATAAACAATGGACAGACTTGACAGGTAAGAGTTTCCAATTTAATATTTCATTAATATTATTTTTTTTCCAGGGTTTAGAGTGCAGTGAATTGAAAAAAAGTGGGTAATAGGGAGTGTAATTGCAGGTGGCTACCTGTAATTCCAGTGAAAGTGGAAGATTTGTCCGAAATATTCAACTTTTGATTTTGACGTTTCGTCAAAATTAAAAGTTGAATATTTCGCAAACTAGGGCCTAGCCGCCCTAAATAATTAACATGCCTTAGTTTGAGGCCTATAGGAAGCCACCTGCAAAATTTCAAAGCGAACGGACCAACACAGCTGATCCCTACATAAGCCTTTTTGTTTTATAAGGCGGTAAAATAAGGTAGTGCAACTCAGGTGTGGCAATGGCAGTTACATGCTTGTATGACTTAAGTCGAAACACTTAGTGGCTGAATTGCATGTTAAATTCTTATAGGAATCCCATACGTAAAATGCAGCTATTCCAGGCCGTTTCGACTTAACTCGAAAGAAATTCTTCTTCTTCTCTACCGTTTTTTGATGTTTTTTTCAGGCAAGCAATCAGCTGTTTGGCTGTGGTTAAAAACTCAATTTCTGCAGGCGACTGCTTAATTCACCAATAACCACTGACCCCTAACACAGTCGACTGTTTTTGACCTCGGCCTTTGTTCCTATCGCCCTTAGTACTCTGAGTAAATTCCTCTAATCAATTCTCGCTGAGATGTCAAATGAGCTACCACTACCCGCTGCCTGCTATTCTGGTTTAGCCTTATCTTTTTAAATTAGCCCAAAAGCTGCTCGAACTGCCGAACAAAAGAAGTTTTAAAAATGGTTAAACAGCGATTTCAACGTAATCAATTCAGCACAATTAGCTCGTTCTGCTACAAGAACAAATGCAAATATCAAAAACTTCAATCCAAGCGATACTGAAAATGGATTTTGGACTGAATACGTACAATGAGCACCGAGTCCATGGCCTTACGGTGAAGCATTAACAAACAAGGGACACCGCACAAAATGTTAGGATTTCGGACCTCACTGAAAGTGTTTGGGTTTTTGAGGGTGCTGAACCCGAATATGCTAGTGCAGAAAGTTTTTACTTTGCGCCCCTCTCAAACCCCAATTTTTTCGGTTTCCTCGTGTAGGCGAATCTTGCAATCATGGACCAACATGTTAGTTCCCACATTATAAAACAAACAGTTATGTTTATTGCCAAGTTGGCTTTTTATTTTAGTCAGAAAAAATATCAAGCCGTTAAGCTTTTTTCTCTCCAAATTATTCGTGGGCGGGCAGTAACAGGCAAAGGGAGTTTTTTTCAAAAAAAGTAGAAACTGGTACGGTCCCTGCTTGCAATCAAAAATTCGACTAGTTCTAATTAAGCTAGGTTTTTTTATGGTCACATCGAGGCTCATAACTTTGTAAATGTCTAACATTTTCCAATAAAAATTGGTATTGAACAAGGTGCATATACACTTAATAAAATATACTTTACCCTATCCTTAAATAAATAGTTATACCTATGAAACAAATTCCCAAACATTCACAATTTTTTGAGCCGTCACAGTGGCGTCCCCCCATAAACAAAATATTTCACTAACTTCAAATCAAAATTTTGAAGCGTTATTAGAAAAATAATTATGCAAAATAGGGACTCTCGCTACGAGAAATCCTGTATCCGATTGTCGGAAGGTTCTAAATGTCTAAAAAGCCAACAAAGAACATTGAGTTTTTCATGACAACTCTCGTTAAAGGGATATTTATGATGAGAAATAAGTTTGAAATTATTTAAGTGTTATTTCCCTCTGTACATGTTTTTGAAAAAAGAAAGGAAAAACACTTATTTTTGTCAATCTTGAAATAGATTGTAGGTTTTTTAATTTTCTTTTTTACCTACTCCTTTTACTATACTTCGATTTTACTTTTACCAAAACCGTAGTTGGTCACCCTTCCCAAGAAAAATTTGCTAAGCAGTTTTCCTGTTTACGTAAATATTTTTTTCTATACTTGGATATTACAGATATTGACTCCAAGGGAGATGAATTGGTCGCATGCACCCGATATGCTGGAAGCAGCTTGTGGCCACACACATACACTATTGCTCACCAAAGAAGGCAAAGTATATTCATGCGGCAACAACGACCATGGACAGCTCGGACATGACTTACCCAGAAAAAGGCCACGTATGTCGCTATTTAGTATGTACGCTTATTTCTCCTATATTTAATCATGTCTAAAGTATATATTTGTCGCAGGCATTCATAATTATTTTTTATTATTTTTATTACTAGCTATCTGCGAGGCTTTCATTTTATTTGTATGGTGATTCCATTGATTATCGTAAGATTATATGCTTGTATAAATATGCTCAGCATTCGTCAAATGTGTTGTCAATTAAATCGTATTTTTAAACGCTCGGAGAGAGTTAGGCTTTTTTAAGGTGAATCCTGTTTTTGGGATTGTTTATTCAGCGAATACTAAAGCATATGTTTCTCCAAAAGACTTTTATATCTAATCATTTCAAATAAGAACAAAATATAGGAATACACAATTTTTTTTAACCTCTTACAGTTAATACAAAATTGTGAAAAATAACTTCTTGTAAAGTGAACAAAACTGCAACGTATTTTATATATTCGCGCGGAATATATCTCATTTTATCAAAATATTCCCGAAGTAAGGAGCAGCCTAAATCATGTCCTACAAAATATTCTACCTTCCAGTGAAAGACCCATCGAAATCGGTCCAGCCGTTCCCGAGTAGTTTCTATCTGGCTCACCTAATTCTTTTATTGCTAATTTGTGTTACCTTCGAAAAATTCTGGAGGGCTTGTCAATATATTGGCATGCTTTTATGAAAGGTGAATCTACTATAACAAACCTGCTGGAATTATTTCATTATTTCAATAAATCAGGCAATGAGGATTCACTATTACAATATCGTTTCTCGAATTTGAGTCAAATTCGCTAAAATTAAATGAATTAAAACATTTTGATTAATAATTAATTTAGATTTAAAGACTGACGAATAAATCATCTATACCCCCTGGCACCATCTTTATTCTATTTTCTATTATTCCTATTAGACTTGGGAAAAGATACAGTACCCTCACATGCTTACTGACTCGGACGTATGCTTGGGGTCTTCATATTGCTGAAACTTCTCAACAATCGACAATTCTAGATAGTCTAGCGTAGAAATTCAGTCGATTCTGTTAGTGCCTGTGTGTACTTCTACGTAATACACTATCAAATAAGTTATGTTATTTCAAATGCCTTTATGATACTCACTGACAATTTCTGAGATTCTTCTTCACCAAAAAAAATCCCGTTTATTTCGGGAGCAGGTAATGAAGGATCTTTTTTAAATGCCCAAATGTTCCGTTACTTTTCAAACTCTCACATGGCTCGTGGATCTTAGTGATTCTATCGATCATAGCATTTTCTTATTAAGTTCAATTATTTTTTCTTGACGACATGTCTAATGACATGATGTCCACTGTATATGCCCAAAATCAACGTTTGGCAAATCCCAAGTTTCAAGCGAATCGATGAAGGCGTTTTGAGTTATCGCTGCAGCCATTAGAAAAAGTGCTAAAGTCACCTAAATTCTCTTCGGAATTTCTTCGTTTTAAATAAGTAAAATTTTCGATTTTGTCAGGAGAAAGCCCCTTTAATACGAATTTTTAATTGTAAATAATTAGAACTTAAGTACTAACCAAATTAGGGGAACACAAGAACTTTAACCTTTTACTCCTTTCAGCGTATTTTTAACATTAACCTTTTGTTCCTTTCAGAGTACGTATCAAGCCTTGAAAATTATTTCATAACACAGGTCAGTTGTGGCGCAAGTCATTCTCTCGCTTTAAACGAATGGGGTCAAATATTCAGCTGGGGTTCTGACATCGCTGGGCAACTAGGACACGACAATGGTCAAACTTCACAATTGGCACCTAAAATAGTGAAGACATTAGCAACAAAGCACATAGTTCAAATAGCCTGCGGTCACTATCACTGCCTTGCTCTAACAAATAGTATTCATATTTTATCAAAACTACCTTCTTTAATGCAAATACTTTACAGATGGGGAACTATACTCTTGGGGTGCAAATAATTACGGCCAATTGGGCTTAGGGAACACATGTGATAAGTTGTCTAAGCCCACTGAGTTGAAATCATTAATAGGGATTCCGATAGCTTTTATAGCGTGCGGCGCATACCATAGCTTTGTTATTTCAAAGTCAGGGGCAGTTTTTGGGTGGGGTAAAAATACAAGCGGGCAATTAGGTCTAAACGACGACCAATCACGGTCGTATCCAACTCAGTTAAAAACACTTAGGAGTTTGGGTGTTCGGTATATAACTTGTGGTGAGGACTTTTCAGTATTTTTAACGACAGACGGAGGTGTATTTACATGTGGCTCAGGAACCTACGGACAACTTGGTCATGGTCAATGTTCTAATGAAATTTTACCCAGAATGGTTAATACACACAATTCGATTTATATTTTCAAACGTTTTAAATGTTTAATGTAAAAAGGTGATGGAGTTAATGGGAAGTACCATATCACAAATATCTTGCGGAAGCCGTCATACACTAGCTCTAGTGCCTTCAAGAGGAAGAGTTTATGGATTCGGATTGGGATGTTCCGGACAACTAGGTACTCGCAATACTAAGAATACTTCTGTGCCTCAAGTCGTTTTAGGACCATGGGTTTGTTGCCCCGATTCCTGTATAACCTGTTTTAAATTACCATTTTGTAACCAAGGTGTCCCCTAGCGGAGCTACCTTGTTTAAGGGACAAATAGAAGAGGCTGATAAAAGTAAAGCTATGATTGTTAAAAGGATTTTCTCTGGTGGCGACCACTGCATTGTTTCTGCAACAGAATATCAGAAGAAAATTCCCGCTCACGACTGTCGAATATATGAGTACTGATTTCTTAAAATTTAGGATTTCACAGCAATGACAACTGCTTTTTTCCAGCGCAAAATCGCAAATTTTATTAATGACTGTGGACATGGCGAGAGCGTGTTCTCTAGTGCCTAAAGACATGTCTGTGGATTTAGATTTGTTGTCTAGCATTGAGTCTATTTTTAAGAGTCAAGCTTGTATAAATTGTTCCTTCCTCCTGCCCAATGATCGACATTTATGCTGCACATCAAAGCATCATGGAGTCGATTTGACAGCAGCCACCGAAGCCTTCAAATATATAAGACAAATAGAAAACGAGAGCTTAAAACAATTGGTAATTTGCTATTATATCCAAGTGCAATTGTTTAAAGCATAACTCTTGTTAGATTTGGGATTCAATTACAAGTGAGTTGTTAAAATCCCTTCTCCCATCTCCGGCAGACGTGGAGACATTGAGGATATATTTAGTTCTCCCTCTTTACCACGAATTTGTAAATGCCAAAAATTATGCGAAATTACATTCCTCATTCAGTCAAGCTCTCTTCCGACTAACATCAAACCCCATGAAAATAATCACACAGTGGTTATCCAAAATTCCTCTGGAATACTTTGAAAATTTGCTACGTAACTATAAGGGTGTAGTCTCGTATATCATTCATTTTAAAATTCAAGGAAATTCCACTACTAGTGACAAAAAAGTAAGTATGTTCATTTAAATAAGTTTGTTAGTCGTCTGCTGACGCACATCACACAGATAGTCCCACCTGAACCGAATCTAATACTGGCTTTGAATCTTCTGGTACTTGTGTACCGAATTAACCACCACCATCGAACTGAAAAAATATCATATGAGCAGTTCCATCTGCCAGAACTCATGGACTATGTGGATATCCAACAAGATTACATTCGGTGGCTGACGGAAAAGAATGTAAGAGTAAGTAATTTTTTTGTTAGACAAGTGCTTATTAGCCTCTCTTGCAGCCCGATGGCTTTTACTTGTGCGATTTTCCATTTTTATTTGATGCTAAAGCGAAAACACTTCTTTTGCAAACCGATCAAGCAATCCAAATGCACAGTGCAATGCAAAGTGCTGCATCTCAGGTACGTGGTTTCAACTTTTCAACCTAAATTTTATTTATATATTTATTTGCTTTAGGTTTTCCTGAATATGTTCAACATCGCAAGTGGTTCAATATCACAATTCATCGTATTGAATGTAACGAGGGAAAACTTAGTTCAAGACACATTGCGGGAAATAACTCAATACGGCCCCAACGATTTAAAAAAGCCATTAAAGGTAATCTCTTCAGTTGTGAAATAAACCGCTACATTTTCAGGAAAAGGTAAAGGAGTGGGGTTATATAGAATGTATTGAAAGTAATACGATAAGATTATTATTTTATGTGTTGAAGGAAGCCGATTTGATATACATATGTACTTCGTAATTCAAAGGGCTTTTCTGGCTCTGGATTGTCATGGACAATTAAATTAGTATTTACTTTTAATTTAAATTCTCCCTACCCTTCACTGTTTGTTCACCCCTTACTCTTCGAAGGTCTCCCGATAATTTTTTGAATGTGAACAATATATGTATATATATTTCTTATAATTCCTGGGGCTATTACGGTAATACATTTTTCGGGTAACTTGGTAATTACAAAAGGTTTCTTTTTGTGAACATTTTATAATATTTAATTAAAACGTTTTAACCGCGTTATTGGTGTATAATACATGTTCTTAAGAAGATAGGTTTTCTTGGGGTCCATATCTTTAAAAACTATTATTTGAATTTGTCAATATGCTCATTCTGTATAATTCTAGGTCAAATTCCACGGAGAAGAAGCAGAAGATGCCGGTGGAGTGAGGAAAGAATTTTTTATGCTGTTGTTAAAGGACATATTAGATCCCAAGTATGGAATGTTCAAGGAGTTTGAAGACTCGCGAGCAATGTGGTTTTCCGATTATTCGTTCGAAACAGAAGGGATGTACCTTTTAATAGGCGTTATTTGCGGCTTAGCCATTTACAATTTCACTATCATCAACTTGCCATTCCCGCTCGCCTTGTACAAAAAGCTACTAAGTGAATCTGTGGATATTACTGACCTTCGCGATCTCTCACCGATGTTGGCGAATTCCATGCAGAGCATATTAGATTATGATAAGGACGATTTACAGGATGTGTTCGGGTTGTATTTTGAGGTCACAAGAGAGATTTATGGGGAAACCAAGGTCGTTCACCTCAAACCAAATGGAGATAAAATTCCTGTTACTCAAGAGAATAAGTAAGATAAATATTTCTTAGATTGCCGATTGTACGCTAATTTCCATTTTCCAGGGCTGAATTTGTAGATCTTTACATTGACTTTGTATTCAATAAATCAGTGGAGAAACAGTTCAAAGCCTTTTATGCGGGATTTATGAAAGTAAGTTAAATTTTAAAAGTTATTTATACTGTGTAACCTTTCTGTGTTACGAGCGTATAATCGATGTGAATAAAATATTTTGTGTTTGCGTAACCCATTCGTCAGAAGCATTCGGAACTAAATAAAAATATAGAAAAATAGGCGTTCTGCAAATATGTCAGGTTCACAATTCAACATGTGTCATTGATGGATTTTACTTGGCTTAGGTATGTGGCGGACGAGTACTTAAATTATTCAGGCCACATGAACTAATGGCGGTTGTAGTTGGCAATGAAGATTATGACTGGCATGCCTTAGAAGCAGAAACAGAATACAAAAATGGGTACTCATCTGGCGATCAAACAGTAACAATTATTTTCCAATTATTTTTCAAATTATTCACGTTACAATATCGTAGATACGATGGTTCTGGGAAGTCTTCCATGAATTGCCGACTTCAGAAAAGAAGAAATTCTTACTTTATCTCACAGGAAGCGATCGGATACCCATTCAAGGAATGAAAGCGATCAAAGTGAGCACATGTTTAAAATTATACTTGATGACGATCAAACTAAAAATTTATTTTAGATAATCATTCAGCCAACAACTGATGAGAAATTCCTCCCAGTAGCCCATACTTGTTTCAACCTACTGGACTTGCCACGATATAGTACTAAGGAACGGCTGAAATACAAAGTTCTGCAAGCTATTCAACAAACTCAGGGTTTCAGCCTTGTTTGAAAACATAATTAGTAGGCCTATCATTTCTATATGATGCATTCACAAACCTTAACATTAAAACCCCTGTAATATCACACCGATAGTGCGTTTGTTCTGTTCTTGAAATGTTTAGTTTATTTTTGAAAATCATGCCTTCAAAATATTTTGTTACCGTCGTATTGTTAATAAAAGGAATAACTGACATTTATTTCTGCCTTTTCTTTTAAAGGATATTAAATTATAGTGGAGCATCAAGCATAATTCTAGAATCCTTATACGCTATTAGGTAGCATACATTGTGTGGTAATCTTTTTATTCTTCAAAAGTAAGTTCGACAATCTCCACAAATTACGTTATTAGTCCTTATGTCGATAGTCGTTTCGACACGGCACGACTAGCCAAGACACATTTCCAAAGCTTCATGTAAATTCCGCATGAAAATATGATGAATGGCTATACCTCACATAGGACGAAATCTGACCTAGCAACAACGAATATCTCATGTATTAGAGTCTTGAAAATATGCCATCTCGAGTCCATTAGTTTTTAACGGTAGATTTATGATTAAAGACCCCGAAAAACCGCAAATAATAATTTCCATGAATGTCGTACGACAGCGGCTAGTTTTCCGTCACTCAGCCTGTTTTGAAATTTTGTATTATAATTGAATTCCATCAGAATCAAGAATATGGCCCATTATGTGGCTTTCCGCTATATTTCGGCTGCAAATTTGAAATTATCGACTCTGAAAACCCTTCGGATTTAATATTCATGAAACCCGTTCGATAATTGAGATTTGACAGTCCGCGATCTTGAATCAGTTATTTTTAAAGCAGATTTAATTAAAATCGGTGAGCCAGAAAACACGCAAGTGCTACTTTATTATTATATAGAAATTCAGCACTGCACTGCATCTAATCTAAGCTTAGTTTGGTAGGTAAGTATGTTGTAAGAAGAGATTCTTTCTCTTCAATAAGAAAGTCGTGTTTTATTGTGTTATTTTTCAATCGACCTGTCAGTAAAACCACTAATGTGCGAAGCATTTCAGCTTTCGAATGTATCTGGAGTGTTGAGTCGGTTTAATGTACTTGGAGCCCTTGACTTCTAAAACATCAACAAAAATTCAGATTTACGACCGATGTATTGCATTTTGTGCATCAGACAATTTTTAGCCAAATCGCTACTTGATGCGTCTCAGATTCATTAATGAGACGTTGCGGAATATACTGCTTCATCAAAATTTGTAATTAGGATGTTTAGGAACACGATGCTTTCCATCTAGACAGTATTGATGCATTTTGGATGTCAGCCAATGTATTAGTCGATCAAGATTATTCTAAATTCGGGAATTAAGGCTAAATTGAAAAATGCTTCAATGTTTAATTGAGCGTAGTACTGCCTGCAGTTCGATTCTTTATCCGCCTTATTTTTATGTATATATGCACATACTTAGCACCTTGGAGAAACCATATGGTAGGGGTCATAGGGATATTGAAACGACTGTACTGACAAAATTAAAATCAAAGATATTTATTTATTCTCATCATAATTACATATAATTCAAATATTTTTTCGTCGAGAGTGAAATTTAGTAACTAAAACGAAATATTTATAAATTTTCTTAAATTGTATCCCTAAAACCTCCCTATTAGAGGAAGACTTTACGGCGGCGGC
Organism: Neoitamus cyanurus; assembly: GCA_947538895.1. Lineage (NCBI taxonomy): Eukaryota > Metazoa > Arthropoda > Insecta > Diptera > Asilidae > Neoitamus > Neoitamus cyanurus. Next base: position 42,517,896 of record OX384540.1, on the reverse strand, counting down.
GCTTTGGCTGAGCTTTTATTGGAAGAACATCATCTAGTTGCTGAACAGTTAGAGTTAAGCGATTTTCTGCAAAAAGAAAAATGTTTTTATTACTCTTAAAACTGCAATTAGTTCTATAAATAGTTGAATTTAAAAGGAAGATATTTAATTTAAAGCAAATCTGTCAAAGCACCATCCTGAGTAGAGAGCTCAGCCCATATTCCTTCCTTTCCGCAATCCATTGTTGAAAGCATGTATGCGTAAAGATCAGATTAAAAGATATCTTTTTTTTTTTAAATTATTTTAAACAAAATGAGAACATTTAAAACGATAAAAATTGTTGGAGCTTTTGCTGTGCAGCCGTGAATATGTTCTGAAGCGCAGTCTTTCAATTCAATAATTGAACATCGACAATTTCATATCAAGTCGATTATTCTCAAAGTGGAGAAAGTCCGTGTTTTGAAAATATATTAATATTTAATTTATTAAAAATATTCTCATGATTTTTGTAAAAATATTGACTGACCCCACTTTTAAAACAAGCACGCAATATGAGACATCGCCTGCTCAATTATAGTACTGTTTGAAGAATATGAATATGGTATACTAGGAAGCATGTACAAAAGCTTTTCCCAATTTGAAATTACTTCAGAATGGAATCATTTAAATTTACATCGTAAGTAAGTTTCAGAACATATCTCAAAATAAATCAAAATGAGCAGGGAGATAGAAATCTCTTACCAAGTGTAAATGTTAAGTTATAAGCTGGCACCAGATCTGAAATTTTTAACAAAATGTCTTTCCTTTACTAATGTTACAGCTGATTCAATTTATTACCAAGCTGAGCCCAACGTAATTCATCCTGAAACAAGATCAAGCTGGGGATTGTCCTAAAAAACTTTGGAGAATGAGAGGGATAATGAAACAGTTGTTGAATTCAGTCTATTTGTCTATTTATTTGACAAAAAAGGAATTTAATTTCATTGAATCATTTTTCTTTGCGTGTCATACAATCAAAATGATCATTCACAACGTTCGCAGTAATCATCATTCGCTATGTAATAGTTTTCTAACACAATCACGGTAATATCCATAAAAAATAAAATTTCAGATCTGAACTGATAACTGGCTGGCTTAACATACAAAAGTCGCACAAACTATCAATTAACACAGTTTGTTGCATGTCAATTTAACTAAATTTACAAATCTCGTCTGAGTTCTGCTCAAGATAAAAACACTTCGCCTCTGCTTGAGAGTCAACTGATTTCAATTGATTCACTTATGTACCTCACTAAATGTATAAAGTAAAGGTATAGAATTGGTAAAAATATGTGTCCTACCGCTGCCCGCGGGCAGGCGCTTCATACGATTAAATAGTTTCGCCGTTTATGTGTAATGCTTTCAATGTGTTTACTTTGTATTTAATAATTTTCTGAAAACCCCTCTGCGCGCGCTTTAATATCTGTTTTATATAATTTGTTGTCTAACCTTAGTTATCTCATTTCTTTACGCTACTCTCAAATGTAATAACCTTATCACAATAAAGGAGAACAGAATGTCAATAATCATAATCACTGTAATAAAACGAATGTCCAAAAAATATTGAATATAAAAATTCTCGTAATACGTTTTATAATTATTTTTTTTTCTTTTATTTATTTACTTATAAAAGAAACGACTTTGTCCTCATTTATTAAGTTATTAACATATTTATTTTTCCTATCGTTTGTTATTCGTGTATTTGTGTGTATTTTTTTAAATTTTGTGATTTTTATAAATTCTCTAAAATTTTTTTCCTATTTTCTCCTCTTATTAGTAGTTATTATTAATTAATGCATTTCTTTAAACATTAGTTTGCTCTGTTTGCTTCTCTTATATGATTTGGTTGAATTATTCAATAGATAACATTAGTAAAATTTCTGTATGGGTATGGGTGTTTGTCATTTTCCATAACGTCTGTATAATTAATTTTTTTTTAAAAATCTCTCCTCAGTTTAACCTAAGTTCACTTCAATAAATTCAATAGATTTATGCTGACATTTTTGTGTATAAGCTGGGATGCCTTGGCAGAATAAAAAAGGGGGAAAGAACATTTTCTAGTTAAAATTATCTATAGCAGGTGTATTATCTTTTTACAGTTTATTTTGCGTGACCAGTACTTAGAAAGACGAGAAAATAGAACTTTAGTATCTATCTTGCCTGCTTGCTACAATTTGTTTCCATTCAGCAGTTCACTTCTCTACTAAAAATGTCTACGCAATTGCACTCAAATCGGTATCGGCGGTATCTTAAGAATGATCTATTGGCAATGAAATTTTTTGTAAGAGCTAAAGGGAAGTTTATTCCATTACTGCAAAAATACATACTTGTACATATAAAGAACAATTAGTCACAGATCCCAGATGGACTGTGTATGTATTTCTTACAGCCAAACTAAACCTCACAATAAATTAAATAATGAAAACAATATATGACAAATGGAATTTGTACCTATAGCCTTCCCATCGGGACACTAGATTGGAAAAAAACCTTTGTATACTTTTTTTAACTTCTTAGCGTAAACCGACGTAAACATTCTTCTTGAATATTTAATCCGTTCTTAGATTTTGTGGGCAGAAGAATTTTAGTTCAAAAGAGGACATTCGCTAATGTGTCACTAATTTGATTGTTTATTTATTTGTGTGGACTCCTTTACTTTTCACAACAAAAATAAATACATCATAAATATAATTATATGTATAAGTTGTTCTTGGTTGGTAAAGCAACGATTAGCTCTTATTTATTGTCATTTTGCTTTTAGTCCTGTATATATGGTATGTATTTTATGTGAAGACCACAGTTAAAGATTTATAGCGTATGCTATTGTAAAACTTTAATTCCGGTTTGGAACATAATGGTTTCAATGGTTTTTGACAGTAGAAACAATATTTAAGCATCATACCTTAATTTTGGTAAATGTTAATATGCATTCTTCAGGATGATTTTAACTACTATTTAAGCGAACAGCTTGTGGAGTCGTAATTGTCCCAGTTTTAAAGTGACCTCCCTTTCTGAAGATAACATTCGAATGAGTAAACAATCTTTGTCTGTCTTTTGGATCATTTCGATTCTTTTTTGGAGTTTCGGAGAAACAGATTGAGATTAATTTTTTCAAAATTTGGTCAACTATTTTGCAGCATCTCAACATTTAAAAAATTGTGAAAATAACAGATTTTGTTTTTAATAAGCATGGAACCTCGAAAAGTTATTAAGATGCGTAGCAAGTAATAAAGTGGTATAAAAAATTTTCCATCTGTTCTAATTCCACGAATAATAAAAGCAGATTTGTAATATTCGTGTACCTGCCAGGGGTATGAAGACTTTTACCAGATATAGGTATAATCCTTCATTCATCGGCTATAGTGGTACAAAGTCTGACTGATTTTGGGTTTTGAAAAATTAGTTGTGCACCAAATATTACAATCAATCAAACAAACGTGTGAATTTTATAAATACAAATACTAACAATTTTGGTATAGCATAGTTAATTGACAAATAATTAAATAAAAATAAAGTGGACTTCCTCCTCTTTTGTGAAGAGCGTGTTAAAAGTTTGTGCCAAGTCAATAAATTAATATGATACCCGCTGAACGGAAAATAGTAAGCGTGCTCGAATAGGTGCATTGCGTAAGTAGCTGCAGTCAGGGGATAGTTTGTATAAATACATACTCATATTTGGTCGTTAATAGACGAAAACTCAAAAATCTTTACCTACCTACATACTTTAAGTACAATGGCAGATAGCCTCCTCATCTTCATCCCTCTTATTTATATTGTATGTGTGGTATTCCCCTATTAAAGTTTCATTTTGTATATAAACGCGAATAAAATCTATTATAAGATTTTGATTTAAATGCGACGCCTTTCGAAGCGCCTATAACGTATATTTACGATACGTGTACCATTCCATCCAAATGTCTAAATTGTGCACAAAATTGAATTATACGTCGAGTGCATACAAAGTTGACGGACAACATTCTTTTAAACTTTTAAAGAAAATCTAGTGCAGCAGCTGAATGTGGCACAATGTTAAAATTATCTCTCTATCATCTTCGGAGATCCCAAATTGTTTCGCTAACATACATATATATTTAAATGTAAACATTTTATATAAATTGAGATGTAAATAACGTCAACAGAATTAGGTCGGAAAAAGAGGAAATTGAAAAAAGCCAACTAAAGAGAGATACACACTAGTGAACTTGAACATCCATATACATATATGAGACTGGTTATAATCCAGTGAAAAGCATTCTGTTGGTACAAATCTATTGAAATGTTCGATAGCATTCAGCAATAGAATTGTTGCTTTATTTACAAGACCACAAAACAAGACGTTGCAGTTCGAAACGCAAATTCATAGTGGCCATACCTTTCATTGCAACCATATAAAATAAAAGTGATTATTTGCTCAGTCTGCCAAAGTTGGTTGGCGTATTGCAGCGTTAATTAACTTATATTCAATTTTCTCCAAAGGAATATCCAGCTTATACACAAGAATGCATGAATCTTGTGTGCTTTTCACTTTTCTCGTGTAATTGAAACGATTACAATTGATGAATTAGATTTTTTATTTTAAATAATTTTTCCGTTTAAAAGTAATCTTTGGTTCGCTTCACGTCTAATATCTTCACGCTGCAGTCGTTTTAAATTTAGCTTTAAATCGTCGAAACTCTTCGTTAAAACAATCTATGAATTATAAATTAGGAGGATGTCTCCAATAATTAGAACGTTTACAAATGTCTCCATAATTTCGCTGTCTGTGTAATACTATTGATAGCTCCGAAAAACAATTTTTTAAAATATCAATGATATTATAAGGAAATTAAAATCGAATGTCTCAAGGAACCTAAATAAGTTTTAATGTAATTTACTTTCTTTTAAAAATATCTTGTCAATATAAATGTTTTTGTTTTTTTTTCGAAATTTTGTTTAAAACGAAAACTTGCATGTTCTTCATAAATTCATTATACTAAATTAGTATTTGGTTTCTTTCTTATATTTGCTCTATATGAAAGAAGGATTTATCATAATAATTATTTCATTTTTCATTTTCCTATTTATTCATTTATTTTGTGTTTTCGCTTAAAATTTTACTTTGAGTCATCTTTGCGTGTTGTTGACTGTGCATCGCCTAAACTAATCATGTCTCGTGGTTTCCACACTGGGGACCCTACAATTAAAAATATGAAAATGGCCAAATTAGAATTTATTAATGTTCCATTTTTAGAATACGTTTCTTATTGTTTCGCCTCATAAAAACTAAATGAAAACTGAAATGATAATGCAAAAACCAACGCAAGTTACAATAATGTTAATAATGTTAGTAGTAATACTCTCGATGTTTCGATTATATGCTTTATTAGTGATTCATGTAAAAATATGCATACGAGACCCATTCAACATCTCGCATGTTATACATTACAAAATGTTGACATCGCTTTAGTAGATATCCGGAAAAGGAACAAGAAAGTACTAATAGAGTGGGAAGTAATAGAAATGAAGGGGAAAATCAAACACTAGTCAGGAATATGCCAACATTTTCAAAATGCAATATTCATTTTCATCTAGAAAGTAATTTTAATCAAAACAAAAGCAAATTGCGATTACAGAAAATAAAGCAGACTCATATAACAGTGCTGTTATACCTACTTCAAATAAAAAAAAGCATTTACTACATCTATGAGCTAAAATCTCATAGAGCCAGAGGAATGAAATTTATATTCCTCTCTCCTAAAATACAGCTAGGTTTTATTTTGATAAGTGGATGTAAGTTTATGCAATAGTTGTTGACCTCAAAAATCGCTTTTTTCTGGTATTACTCCAAATAGTCGAAATTTGTTTAACGTAACTGCAACCGGCATTTTCTGTCTATCTATTTAGTATTATCGTTTGAATCGCCAATATTATTGTAATAGAATAACACAAAAAAAAAACCTCCCTCGCCGTGAGAGACACATCTACAAATCCAAATTCGGAGGTGTTCACATAACGACAAATACACGAGTGCCCAATTTAACAGTGCGAACTTATTTTAAGCTCTCATTCAGTTAAGTTCGACGCGAACCTTAAGTGATGGTTTAAGTATTTACGCATTTCACAGTCCTTTTTAGTCTTACGTTTAACTGAGTGAGAGCTTAGCCATTTTGTGTCTTTTTTTGTCAGTAGTTCACAGCAATATTTTTTGCTGTCAAAATAATAAATTTTATTCTAAAGAAGTCAAGGAAGCTTAAGTGACGATTAACTGGCCAAATTTTGCGGCTTAAGTAAAGTGGTTAATATACACCAAAGTCGCACCGTGAAACCGAAAAATTACTAAGCTCCCACTGTGGAATCGGGCGTAGGTGTACAACTTTTGGTGGAGAAAAGTAGACATTTTACAGCAGTGCAAATTACCGACAGTTTTGAATGTAAAATGGGTTTGCAAATTAATAACAGAACCCAAAAGCTTTGTCGTTTTGGTTTATCTTCACACAATGACTACTCTCGGAAAAATGTCGACGATTATAAGGCGAATCGTGTTAGTAAAAGGAAATTTTGCTATATCCATACATATGTTGTACCAATTAAACTAGGAAAAGTTTGAACTCCGAATATCGGTTTTCCAGTAATTTTCATAACGTTGGTTGATTTATTTTCGTTTGTTACGCTAAATCTTAGTCGTTTATACCTAAAAATGCATTTCAACTAATTGTATTTTTTTGCATTCAAAGTGTATTACACATCCGCAACATTCCCAACAATTTGGGTCTAGCTGCTGCAGTTGGACCTTTATATGCATTTATTATTAAATCACGAAAAATTATATACTGAGCTATTTTTTTATTATTAAAAAAATAAAGTATTTAAATATGAAAGGGTGAAAACGGGTGTGTCGAAAGTAATCGATTTTAATGAATTTTTTTTAAATGTAGACAATTTAAAAATGGCAAATAGTTCTATTGAGAACTATAGAAAGGAAATGATCGACATACAAATTGCAGAAGTGCTTAAAAGCTGGCGACGTCGCGTAAATGCCATCTCTTTTTCTCGAGTCACCATATTGAACAAATGACGCACAAAACTGTCTTTCTAATTATCTACTTATGAAAAGATATTAGGGCATCAATTTCAGGATAATTCCCTCCAAATTTAGTATGAGACCTTTTTTCGTACATCTAATAGAAAGTGAGTTACCGTGCTGTAAATTGGAACAACTTTTATTAACACTGCACAAACTACACATACATAAATCTCTAAACGGGGCGTTGTGAATTTACAATTCACTACACAGTGTGCTATTTACTATAGATACACGAACAATTTCTATTTCAATTTCGACAAAAGTTGTCAGGGGAGTTACATCCTTCAGAAATTTTATGATTGTTATTTTTATCCTGGTACTGATTGTTGAGAATTTATTTTGAAAAATTTACAAACCAGTCAGTTTTTCAAAATGGTTGTGTGGGCGGAAATGTTCCAAGGTCAACAAGTTTTATTTTCTTATTAGGACCCTACAATACAAAACACGTCCAGAAATCAGAGTTTTTGTAGGGCAAACGTACCAAGCTACTGGACAGTTGAGTTCCTCGCATTAGTGCATTAGACTGCAGGCGTATTTTGAAAGTCCCTCTGTTTCAAGGGGGCTCTAAACGAGCTTGGCAGCGACGCTAGTACAAATTGCATTGCACAGTGATAGGTAGAAAGATTGGTTCCACAAAACAAGATACTACATAGATATTCTACTTAGACGCAGAACTGTGACTTCAATGTCATATATGTAACATTGAACAGGAGAACTGATCAGTTGCTCACCAGTTTTAGCGCTCTGTCTTTATATTTTAAATAGCACAAAGGTCTCCCCTATTCTGAATTCAAATCTGGAACTCTAGTGGAAGGGAAGGATCAGTTCAAACGAAGTAGCTATATAATTTGATCGATGGTAATGATGGTAGTAATGATTGATGATAATGTGGTGGTTTAAGAGATCGTGAGGAGAAAAATATAGCTTCGGACACCTTGAAAGCAAATTGATTATAGCATTTCTGAATTATTATATTAATATAAGTATTTAAAGAAGCAGGTATAAAATTCAATGATACCAAGACTTAGTAAAGAATATGATTCCGTAAGAAACATTGGCCATTTAGTATTGTTATATCACAAGGACACCGACAGTTAGCTTTGTAACTTTAGTCTATCATTGGTACTTACTTGAATTGTAAAATATTTCGCTTTGAATGAATTTTAATAATTCTATAGACGGGAAATGCATTTAACACATTTAGAGTCACAGTAAAATCTGCAAAAAATTTCATCATTCAATTAAATATTGGTCTAGAAATTATTTTTAATTGAAAAGTTCAAGCAACCTTTGAGGGGTATTGAGCCGCATTTAATGTCTTGAATGTTCGTCAAAATTACATTACTATAAGATTTTCAATGCGGAAAAGTTATGATATAGTTTTGTTGATCTCATAATCTCGTATGGTTGGATATTTTAAAACGTTTGGTTCTATTTTTTTGTTAAACATTTCTGAAGCATATCTATCTCACACATATGTATGTCTGAATATCCCAAAGGATTTCTTACACAAATTGAGGGAACCAAATGCGGACAATTGTTACCAAAGGAAAAAAAGAAACAAATTTGGCTCTATTCAAAATTTCAATGGAAAGGGTATTATGCGTCGTTGTTGTAGACACTATGCTTAAAATACTATTAGTGTACAGATTAAAGCAGCAAAAATCAACAAAAACAAAAAGAGTAGAATATAATTTTATTAACCGCGTAGCCTAAAACTTACCACACCACAATCAATTCTCAACGAAGAGAAGAACAGAACAGGAACTACTGCTCTCAAACTTAAAATTGAAATATTATTAACTCTACGTCCTAATCAAAATTTGAAGGAACGAAGCTTGTCAAAAGCATTATTTTCACAATCGCAAGTTGGTCACACAAAACAAAATGAAAAAGTTTTAACGGAAGAACAGTAAATGAAAACAATAACAAACATAATATGCCGATCAAATTGACATGACATGTCTTCACAAATTCTGTTAGCATATTAATTACAGGGTTCGGGGTGTGTGTTAACCATCGGACATTTGAGGTGCATAGTGGCCCGCTACAAGGTATAGTCAAAAAAGTGGTGCTACGTGATCCTTTCCGGGAGCATTACTATACAAAGCTATTATCTAATCGGATGGAATCGAGCAGCTCAGGGGAGTGCGGGCAAGTATGCACACTACATCATTACTCAAGCGATGCCAAGCATTATTTTCTCTTAGTCAAAAACTATTAATTGCTTCTCTTCGTCAACCTTGTTTTATATTTTTTTTCTTTTTTTGGAACGAAATAAAGTGGCAATTTATAAGAGTTTAGTATCACTAATAATTTGCGAAAAAATAACAGTGTTTCTTCTCGTTATATCTCTTTCTATAAACAGTTTGATCCTTTACAACAACAGTCGGATAAGCGGCGGCTTAAACCTTTACAGCAAAACAAGGAACGATCATTAAGCCGCCGCTCATTAGCCGTAGATAAAAAATAGCGCTCTTTGATAAACAATTAAATTAATCTATCTACAGGACAGTAAACGCCTATCTACTTACCTTTGATTCAGTATGTAATTTGTCAAGGAAATATCTTTATGTCTTCTTTAATCATAAACAAAATATATCGTGTAAATAATACTACGCTCTTACAAAAAACGAGATAGAAAAATGATTTGCTTCTGCAAGTGGTTTCCAACAATATGACTATCTATGTATTAACTTTACACTGACTTAGTTATCTAAGTGTATATTTAACCATTTAACTAATATTGCAATGATACAACCTTTGATTTTGTCCTTTCTGCTGAATCGTGCTTTCTTCGAACGAACAATACTACTTCTTGCACAAAGTAATGGATAATGGGTTTGAGCGATCACCTGAATAGCATCGTAGAATTAATGGGTGTTACATAACCTTAGGGGAGAATTGGTAATACTGTTCACTCCCTGAACCATTGATTTGTTTAGTTTTCATTCACCAAACTGCTGGGGTTTTCTTAATACTCGGTTTTTTTTTTTGAAGTGCAATATATGTATTATAGCTAGAGCATTACGCCCCATAATAATATTAAATACATTTTTGTGATTTACTTATCATAATTATTTTCTATCTTATATCCTTCACGCTTTCCGTGAAAGAGTACTCTTAAGAACGAAAAATTATCTGACGACTGATAGTTTATATTGCAGTTACTGCACCAGAATCGATCCCTAGATCAGTATTTGGATGTCGACTTAATATCGATCGTTGTCAATCGACAGTTTTGTACTAAGGGATTGAGAAAGTTCGTCGGAATATACCAGAGATTGCATAACATGGGAAGATCCATACAAAAGCCAATTGGTACGAAATGTCTGGCACACACAGGCAACACATTATTTTTCTTCTTTTCTGTGTAACTATTCATTACGGGTGACCAAAAGTGGATCTATTATGATAATCATAACATGTAAAGAAAGCTAACGAATGTTCACATTCCAATTTTAAGCACTTGGTAAATTTTCCGGTTTTGAATATTTTTTATTTTGTTTGTACGGTAACTGGTGCAAGTTTGTACTATCTTCAAATTTTCTTCAGCCAGGTACGCTTGCGAGCGAACTAGTTAAACGAAAGAGAAGTGATCAGTAATGTACATTATTGTCAGTTGCTTTGTAAATTATAGTATCCACATCTGTATTCTCATGTCGAGGCATTGCAACAGAAACGGTCGGTGTGATCGACAAAGCAACACAACATTACTTCAAAGTGGAAAATCGTTTCATGTATAGGGATCGCCTGCAAAGAAGAGGTAATTTTTCGATGTAGAGACCACTTATTGCCCAAAAGGCAATAAAATAATAAAGTGGAATAAAAGATTCCAGAAAACAAAAACAAATACTGTTAATGTAAAATTGCACAGCTTTTACCTTTGGCTAATAAATAAATACACATTACCGAAGTCCTCGGCGAACTTTCTAAAGCCCTTAATACTTGGCAGCATTATGTTATTTTTATGTTATTTGAAAAAAGTGGTAACATTTGACGTAAACAAACTGTTCTTTATGAAATTATTTAAAAATTAAAGGTTTTGAGTTTGGAGTTTGGAAATTTTTCCGATATGATCGTGTTGCTGAATATTAAATCCCCTGTGAGGAATAAATAACAATAAGTCCTGACCTGGGTTGTGTCTTTAGAGCTCTGGTACAAGCCTGGACTGAAATTGGGAGAAACACACCAAACCAAACTCTAAATTATGGGTATGACAAACCTGATCATTAATTTTTTGCCAATACTTGCGCCGAGTGTGGGGTTTGAAGTGAATACCCAATATTGGCACAGAACTGTTTTTGATCTTCTACCCAAGCTCAGCATTCAGTCATGGTTTCAACGTGCAGATTAGTTAATAATTTAGTAGATTGGAAAACTAACGATTACTGTTTAAAGTTTGGGTGACAACTACTTATGAAGCTAATTTTCGACCAATATAGACAAGGGGAAATTCAACAGCCCAATCTTCAACCAATGTTACTTCCGTTATGAAGACTGGCAATCTCTATATGGAATATTAGAAAACTCAAGGAAAATGATTCTCGATCCAATCAGTTAAATCGAAATACCAAATTGTGGGCAACGATTCGACCTAAATGGTGTGAAATCGGAAAATCATTTAAAAAATTAGTCGTTATCAATTTTGTGGAGGTGTTATAGAGTGGGGTTAGTTCAGAACATCCTAATATGACAGACTACATACATATTTAAAATTTTTCGTTGAATCAACATTTTCTAATTATAAGTTTTATTTGTCGTCACTCAACCGAATTAAACAAGTGCGATTATTTAATTCTGATCCAGACACTTCTCCTTTTCTGTGCCGATATTCAAGTAGTGACATATAAGCTTTTCGGGCTTAAGCCTTAAGCTTTTTAGCCGACTTAAAATAGAGAGGACAGTTTTTCAGTATTAATGACGTGGATTAAAACTAAGACTTAAGAAGCAGTAATTACAAACAATTATCACAAAATTTTCTGATATATTCCAGATTTTAAGAAACCTCCATGTTTGAATTCATTGGTGTAATGATAATTTAATTATGAAAATTGGCTGTGGACTTGGGTGTATTGTAATATTTTAGATGCAGTAGAACTGGGGACACCACACATTTTATTTAAGTATTTTATGTTCTTTTCCGTATACCTTGCTTAAACAGTTAAAACAATAACTGTCATTAACATTGCTTTACAACTCCTAAGTGGGTGTTAGACGCTAATAGAGATAAATACTGGCAACAATATTACGTATTTGAAAGCTTTATACTTATTGTTTTCCTTTAGTGTTATTTATGTTACTTACACTTACGGTTACATATCAGTTACTATTTTCGTAGTAGGAATAAGGAATTGTTTTGATTTTGATTCTTTTGATTTTGCTGCTACCAAGCCTTGTGACTATGGTCCTATGGGTTAAAATGGAAACGTTTCGGTATATGTATACGCTTTGATTATTTGCTATATAGTAGTTATTGACTATTACAAATATAACAACTGTCTGCCGTTTACTTCTATTAATAACACGTTTGTTAACAAATACCATAGGCTAATATTGCTGTTGAGATTCACATATGCTTAGTTAGTCTCCACTTTACGTATATTGGTTTTTATAGAGGAAAGAGAACTTCAGTTTAACTCTGTTGTTGGGAAGCTGGATATCGGGAGAAATAAACAACTGTAATGGGATTTTTGAACGCGACTAGATGGAAGGATACATAGAATCTGTGAATTTGGCTTAATCTTACTGTAGGATACTTCATGTACGCCTATGTTGTGAGCCCTATTATTGCTAAGTGATTACGTAAAATTTGTGATTATTATAATTTACACTTAACCCTAAGTACTTAGCTATATGTTGTTGTTTTTAGAGTTATTTAAAATACCTCCATTTGCTACACTTAGGTAATATATATGTATCAAAATGTAGGGATAGTCATTGCATTTTTTACTGTGATGGCTTTAACTGTTACTATTTCAAATAATTTTAATGTTTCAATAAAAATATAAAAATTTAAAACCTGTCAAATGGTGTGTTCAAAATATTTCACCAGCTAGAACATATGAAGCATATAAAGGGAGAGTTTTTATGCTATGTACTTAATACAGGGAAGGCGTCGGGTAAATTGAAACTATAACAAATTTTTAATTCGAATTTTTGGTTCTGATTTTGGTTTGGATAGCGACAACCACATTGGTTAGGTACCGCATTGTTTTTAGGAATTGAGTTAGCAATTGATGGATTACATAATCTGATTCTTGAGTACAATCACAGTGTTGTTTTAAATAAATCAACAATTGAAGTGAATTCAAAACTCATATGTGATAGATCTTTCGGTTTCAGGCCTTATTGGGTACCCTCCGATCTAGATCCAAAATAAGGAAGAATTTTTTTACATGTGTTTGAAGTTGAAATCGAAAAAACATATAATATTTTTCACATGAACTTATTAAAAAAGATACAAAAACTGGGTGGTCCGAAATGAATAATCTAGACTGGGATTCCACTAAGCAATTAATCCTGTATCAATGTTTCCTTTACAACAGTTATGCGATAGAATAGAAAATATTGCTTGTATTGTTATAAATTTATTATTATATTTATTTATTTATGTTTGAAGCCGAGGGGATTAGGTAGCAACAGCTGCCATAAAATAAAAAACATCGCGATTTGTTGCGCGAATAAAAATTTAATCATATGCTCATACAGATGAGAAATTATTATATATTCGATGGAGGAAAAGAGTCCAGTATAAAATTGGGGCTAGTTTACTCCATATTTAAAAAGGTTTGAAAGGATGAAAATAAGGCAAAGAAGAAGGAAGTTGAAGGAAAAGTTAACAAAGCCATTACAGTAAAACATTCCCTAAATATACCGATTAAAATGTTATGTACACGAATATGGTGAACTATTTTATAAACGACGATAAACTTCCTTAAATGCTAGTAATTAAATTAACGGCTGAATAGCACCAGAGTTTTATACACTTACAACTTATTGTTTGATTATAGTAACAGTGAGTGTCTCCTATGAATTATGATTTGATTTAACGGTCTACCGAGTATCATCCCCACTATCCGTCTACTGTTATTAGTAACTTTTCTGGAATAAAATTTGTCTCTACCTAAGGAAGGCCATTTCATTTGTATCATTTTACTGATCAATCCCGCAATTTCCGAAAATTTTGTGAATTCCTGTTACTTTTAAACAACACGCCAGGTCGACGGCACAACTTACTTACGCCACGCAGTACAACCCTGGCACTGCGCTCTACTTAGTGTAAGATATTACCTTAGTATATCGCTTGTGTCATAGAAATACGTGCATGTAACAATTATCACTTATAGTACTCACGAAAATTGTCTTAGTTTAACAACGATTGCTACAATTACCGCTACCTTTTGTTAGCGTTATATCAAAAAGATATAATCTTATCAAATCTTAACGAAATTGTTCTAAAATTTCCTTGGAAGAAGATAAACATTAAAATTTAAAAACAGTTTCTCGATATAGTGAAAATCCCTGTTTTTTGCCTTCTTCAACTTCAGTTGGTTGGATTTATTTCGTTTGTTCGTTCGTATATTTATTTTTAACTGTGTGCGAGTCCTGTTTGGATTTAAGGAATTCGTACATATTTTTCTGAAGTAGTTCAAATAATGGTGGTAATCACTAAAACATGATTTTTAAAAAACTTTTCCGTCTTTATCTCTGGGTTTTAATATCATTGTTGGAGTGCTCGAGATCCTGTATCTTTTGAATATTACTTTTGTGCCAAACGTATGAGTTTGCAGGTGTTAATGCAACCATTAAGTGCCAAAAAGTTTTTGAAGTCGTTTAGGTTGCAATGTCCAGGAGAGGTAATGAAATATCTTAAATTTATCTATATTAAATTGTTTTGTCTCTGTTGTATATTTGGATATATTGAGAAACAAGAGGAAGAGTATCTTTTATCCGTGTACACATTTTGCAACCACATTGACTTCAGAAGTGACAGAGCTAATTAGGAATAATAGTACCCTCGTGGTGGAAGAAAAGAGATATTAAACATATATTATATGTGCCCCATAAGTTTTATATCGTACTTATACATTTTTACAATAATAAGTCTTGCGATGAATCGTAGCTCCGCATACAGTAGTCAATTTTTATCGCATCGGTCGATCGGGGACGCATGGAGCTCGTCCGTGCGCGTTGTAGGCATATAAGATATGATTTTTCTGTCTGCAGATACTGGAACACGTAATAGTGCCAGACAATCGATCCGATAATCTTAAATGTGCGGCCGGCTATAATATTCTTTTTGTAATGAGAGTAGTGTAGTAATACGCTTTCAATTAGATTGCAGGTCTTTTCCCTCCAACAGTTAACCTGAACTTGGCAACAAGAATTTGAACTTAACAGCTCTTTTCAACTGTTGGATGGTTTCGGATTTCCATATTATAAGGCGTTTGAGAAAACCATTCAGAATTTCAACCATTCAGCATTAAATGGTTGCACTGACCTACAATACGACTAATTTTATTTGGCGACAGTTACAAAAATGCAATCTTCAAAACATACGGGAAGGTTTGTCGTCTTAAACGTGAATCTCATAAAAATCATGACAATCAACGCAGCTCGCAGCTTCGACGGAGCTATCCTGCTCGAAGCTGTCGGACAGGCCACGGGGAATTTTCTTCCGCGTACGACTTTGCCGTACGCGGGCTTTCTGCTAGGAGGGTTTGCGCTGGTACAAACATTCAACGCATGTTGTTTGCTCCAGAGCTCGATTGATAGCTTCCCCGGACCTCGGAACGTCGTACGTATATTTAGCAAAAGCATTCTCAGCTGACTGAGATCGCACTGGACCACTGTCTATTGTGTAAATTCGTTCTGGAGATACGCCGTAGCGGTAGGCGTAGGCACTACTAGAACTGCTCTCTCTGGAAGTAGAGCGTTCTAGAGATTTACTTAGCCTCTTGCTAGAAACCTTGGCATAGTGGTCACTGACCGTTTTTGTGTCATATACGGGATAGTAGTGATAGTATGGCTCTGATGACTTTTGGGTGTCAAAGCTGCCGTGCGCGCTAAGACTACGTTTCCGATTGCCGCGATCAGGCGATCTAGAATCGAAGCTACTTCGAGGACTTTTAAGAGCTGACTTGGGTATATCTAAGTTTAGTTCCGAGCAACGACTATCGAAGCTGCTTCTCGGCGTTAACGTTTCCTTAGAGTGCCTGCTACAACTACTGCGATCAGGTGAAAGGTGCTCAATGCTACTTCTAGGGGAAAGGTGTGGTGAACGCGATTCTATGCTACACTCGTGCGATGATGGGGTTAATTGCTTCTTAAGACAACTTCGATCGGGGGATCGGGCTTTACAAGGACTTTGTGACTGCTTCAAAATACCTACTGTCCCGTTCGAAGGGCTCTGAGATCTTTTCAGAATCCCCCCTTCAGAACTTCTTCGTGGACTAGGAGTGCGGCGATCGGATAACCGATCTTGCGAGCTATCGCGACTTAAACTAACACTAAGTCTTTTACCCTGATCAACACTACTTCGCGGGGATTTTACTTTGATTATTCTAACAGGACTGCTTCCCTGAGACTTGGAACGATCGGGTGACACATAAATGCTTTGTCTGGGTGACTTTTTACCGTTACCCTTTTTACCGTTATTATTACTTCCCTTCGAGTTCCTGTCATTGCTGGATTTTGACTTGAAAACCTTATCCACTTTCTTATCGATTACAATGACACTAGTGGAACCATTAGTAGCCTCCTCGGAGTCTTCAGATTTTTCAGTACCCACACGATCGTCACTATCGCTTTCGCGGGATGAAGAGCCAGCTTCAGCCGGTAGAGGGGGATTTTCAACAACTGTTTGTGGTTCGGGAGAAAGACTTGAGTCCACTTGCTGGGACTCCAAGTGCTTTTCTTTGAGGTTTTCCATGTACTTAGCAATATCACAAGTATCGGTCAGGTTCTCATGTTCCAGATCGCTCAAATGTTTATCCATTACTCTGTTTGTCTGGTCTTCAGCACTGGTTTTCCGTTGTTCGGAGCCGGTTGTATTATTGCTACTTTCCGATTGTTTAGGAATCATTTCAATTACTTTAACGTCGTCTTTAGGCGATTGCTTGCTTTGGTTCTTCTGAGAAGTTGATTGAATCTTACCTAAATCTTTCATGAGGACTGGTTGGTAGGTCGATGGTGGATGCGAGGATTGGATCAAACGCGCTTGGCTACCCGTGCTCCCAACCGATAAAGTTGATGTTGTGCTGCACAGAGACCATTAAGAGAAAAATAATAATGAAGGACAGTTATAAATGATAAATGGTTTGCTTACGTCTAAGATGTTGAGATTTATTATGAAGCTAATTTATCCATATTTACACCTACCTGAGAGTCAGATGATTCGGAGTCTTGCCGAGGGTTGCTTTAGCCTTAATTGTCCCATGCTGTGAGTCTTCTTCACCTTCCGATTTAGTTCCTGGGTCAACTCTTTCTTGATCACTTGGGTGATGTTTTGGGGGATCTAATTATTTAAGTATATCGTGATGTGCTTATTACAAAATTTAACATCTTAAATATTCACCGGCAGCATCACCGACTGTTTTGCTGCGACACCTGAAACCTGGTTGTGGTTGACACGGCATATCATCTGTATCTTGACTACCAGAAAGGTTGTCGTAGTCGATGTTGCCTGCCGAATGACGTTGCGTGGTTGTCTTTTTCTTCGTTTTACCGAGTGTTTGTGATCCTTGCATAATGGTTATCTACAAATAATGTTTCCTTTTATAATTCTGAAGTTCAACAGTTTTGGAATTATTCTCAAATATATGTCTCTTTAGAAATAGCTGTCAAATTTGTTTAAATTTAAATATAACAATTTTGTTCATTGAAATTTATCCTATGTAGTAGGCATAGAGAAGATGGAGAAAAGTAACAGAAATGTGGTTCGCAAAAATAACGGAGATGTGAGCAATAACATGTATGCGCGGTTTTCCTTTCGTATTGACTGCAGCTTGTTTTGATTTATTTAAAAAGTGATATTAAGTCAAAAAACATGGGAAACAAAGAGCATGAATGAGCTGCAGTGCTACTATTAGTCTGAATCAGCTATACTGCCTTACACTCACAGAACATCTGAATTTCTGAACCTATTATGCAATTAAGAATTAAGAAGAAATTTTTGCTATTGTCCAATTTGGGTACATTGTTGCAGATCTGAACAAACTGTTTTACCTAATTTGTGCAGGGCTTCAAATGAGAGCAGGCGTATATTTTTTACAAACTGGCAAATATGTGATGAACGATACTTGAAAAAAATTCCTTCAAAGCCGAAAAATAGATTTATAATTTTGGTTTGTTGGCATTTGTTGTTCTTCGTACTTTACTGAACAAAACGCCGCAAAGCGCACGTCAAAATTCGGTAAAATGGCGGAGATGACAACACGCGCTATTTTATGTTGAACTTTTTTTAATTGGTATGTATCATTTCACCCCAAATTCAAGCTTAAATTAAATTAAATTTTAAATACAATTTTCTCAATACACTGTTTTTTCAGCTGCTCCTCACGTGATCTTCTAAACTTTTCATCCGATTTCAATGAAATTTTGAAGGGGTCATATCTATGTTCCACGATACGCCCTGAGAATTTTTTTTTTCAAAGCGAATTACCCTACAATAACATTGAAATATTTAATATTGTTTAGTAAATTAAAAAAAAAAAGTAAATTATGTAAATCGTAAATAAAAAAAAACTATTTTCAACAACCAAAACGAACACATACTTTCTTTCTTAAACCCCTTTTGGGCATGTGGCATTCATTGGGCGCAATCTCGTAACTGGCGACCTATAAAAATAATTAAAACGAGCCAATGAGTTTCATGCATAAAAGTAACTGGGAGGCGATGGTTAGACATACATACATCACAATGCCGCAACATATATAAGTTTCTATAAAAAAAATATTCCATGAATGGCGTTAATAGGGGAATGGGATACGCGGAGGTAAACCATCAACACGTATCAAATCATTTGGCATACTTGTAACTTCAAGTGCAAGGAGGCAAACTATCCACAAACACGGGGTTGCAAAGCGGTAACCCTACTAGCACCTACCAGGTAATAATTCAGCGGCAAACCAGCGGGCAGCGAATACCTTTCACCAGCGAGCACCACAGAACTATTGTTTCCGGGAATAAAAACAATATCACTAGGGAACATCAACATCCACATTCTTCTTATATACATATATTCCCACCATTCACGGAAAAAATCAACAAATTAAAAATATTCGCGCTTTATCACCTCCGCAGCATATAATATATGTAAATAAAAAAAGGAAACGATTAGGATTATAAGGGTACTACAAGAGGAAATATGCAGAAAGCCCAATGAGTTAGATTCGCAAATATAAAATAGGAAGGCACTTTCGCTTCTAGTATTTTTTGCCAAACTTAAGTGGTTCAAATGTTACTTATTAAAGCTTCACTCACTCAATGACGAGCTAATATACATATGAACACATATTCATCATCGGATGACCTGATCTCAAAATGCCCATCTCAGGAGCGTTTATTTAGGTAAAAGTTACGCAACCCCAAGCAAGAAACGTACATTTTTTGTGCATTTCTTGCAACCACGCCTACTTAGTCTTAGACAAGCCGATGCATGCAGTTAACCGTACTTGAATCTCAGTTGTCCGTCTCATAAAAGGTCTCACAGCTTTTCGAAGTAAAGAGGTCTAAACTTTTGGAACAAGGCGCACATATCCATTGCCCAAGTATATACACAGGTGGTGGTGCAGAAATGAATGTAATATGGAGAGAGACAGTATGAAGTCTCGACTTAATATTTCGAAAACTATTGGTCGTGCGTAACATTTGTATATGACCTTTTTTGTAGAGAATTTTCCGACAAGCAATTTGTATAATGACTCAAATTAGCGTACCACCAATAGAAAGCGAGATATTCGCGAAAATCTGTTTTTTTTAATAAAAATAATAATTCGCAACGCGAACAAAATTTCGTAGTGGACCTTTTGCACGTTGTTAGTTATGTCAAAAGAAAAGTGTGTCCAACAAAATTACTTCACCAGTATTTATGTGGAGCAAAAACCAAATTTCACTGAACTATAAAAGGACATGGACCTCATTCATTTTCCTTAGTTAGACAAACAGATATTTAGTATAAAACATTTTTAATTCAGCAGTTTTAATTTATCTCTTACACAAATTTTTTTATCTAAGTCTTTAAAAAACAACTCAGGGTATGGATGAAGAAATTATAACGACCATGGGACAGCTACATGGGCCGTTATTTTTGGGACGGCTAAACTAACTTAAATCTGTTTGTGCCAAATTAAAGCTTAAGCCTCGATTAAAGTTCATATCAATTTGGTTTATAGCTGGATTGGATTCGTAGTTTTTAGTTAACAGCTCTGAAAAAACTCTAATTTTGAGTCTCAGGTGTACTCCCTCTCCTTAAACAGAAATGCTCGCTTTCCAAGACACTCTCGGCTCCAGGGTGAAGGGCCGACAAAGATGAATGGGACAAAGTTGGTTGGAACGCGTTGGGAACTCTAATTACAATTTAAAAAATTCATAAACGGCGAAAAGTACGCAGAAGTCTGATTAGAAATTTTACCAAAAAGGCTTAAACTTATTTTCATGTGCTTAGGCAGGTGGCTTCTGGTGAAAGAGAGCAAAACGAAGGAAAAATATGTCCCTGAACTTCTAAATCCAGTTGCCAAACTTGGAAGGACATTTATTCAGAAAATTTATTTGGATAAAAAAGTTTGACAGAAACACGGTATAATTTTACACGAAAATCCCAATTCATTCAAAAGTACTCGCTTACGATTGTAAAACACTTTGAGCCCATCTTTAAAAAACAGCTAAGTTATACTCGACGCCCTTCCGAAATTCATTTGACCTTGCCCCAGGCCCAGCCCCGAGCTGGAGAAAATTCCCTATTATTCAGAGAGTGTGCGAGTATGCATGAATATTATGCAGAAAGTAAGTGGCTTTCTAAAATGAGTGATCCCTTTGAAGTAGATTGCTAAAGATCCCAATGCGCGGAGTTCCTCTTCTGTGAGTGAATTGGGCCACTTTTGGGGGGTTCTTTTGCCGGGGGCTGGCAAACAGAAAACGCCCGAAATCGCATTATCTGACTATTAATATTTCAGTGGGATTTGCATGTGAACCGAATTAACCTATGTAATATTTTTGGGATAGAGCTCTGCATCGGAAATTGGAGCAATCCCCGAATCAGTGAGGTTCATTTGTTAAATTTGAAGGGAAAATCCGATGTCCAGTATACTTACTTGCTGCTTAGGCCTTTCGAGGGTCTGGGAGCTGCCGGACCCTCCGTGGGGCGACAGGCCCGATACCGAGTTCATGCTGCCCAATCCCTTCATTGGAATTGACATATTCCTAACACTTTCCCGGATTATTTGACGAATTGTTTTCAGGAAGGCATTTCTAAAGTCGGCTGTGCTGTTGGAGAGCACGTAGACCTTCTCGGAACGCCTCTGCAGCTGCGACCTGAGATGAATCAATTCCCATAGAAAGTGCGAGTCCATGTCCTTAGCAGACGATGCACGAACTTGTACTTCAGTGACTGGGATGAGGACTTGGTAGCGTATGATTTCCACTTCATTGGGGGCGTTTTTACTCGATACACCCTATTGAATAAGAAAATGTTTACATCAATGTCGCGCTCGATTGGAGCAGGCTTCTGGGCCGGTGGCCTGTACTCACCATCAACTTCTTCTTCTGGCGTAGTCGTTCTTTGCAGAGGAACACAACCGCTGATTTGAATACAAAGCACATGGCGTGGAGTTCGAGACCCTTCTTGATTTTGCCCAAGAAATCTGAAATGTTCAGCCATTCGACCCCCCCGTAGTATAAAAGGTCGCCTGAAACGAATGCGATTTAGTGGCTGATTGAAAGGTTTCTGCAAATTTATATTCATATCGGATGCGACGGGGCATGGGAGCGTGTAGCGTGAAGGAATCCGTCGATTTGATTGAGACGGGGGTCATAGGAACGCGTGTCGACATGCTATGCTCACCTGGGCTAAGGTCGATTGGTTGCTTACACGATTTCTGGTGTTGTCGGAATAAATGATCAAATATAGCACCATATTCTTCGTGGATTCGTTGCATTTCGTTGATGTGCTCGGCCACCTTCTCCATGCCCTTGAGGGCTTCTGCGGGGGAAAGTCGGGGTTAATTTTACGATTAATCGGGCCGAAATCATTAAGTCAAGCGGGCTACTTACCAACCAAATGCAAGTGTTCTTCAGCCCGAGGATCCGTCAAATTCCTCAACTGCTGCAGTAATAACGGATATTTCAATATCCTTTGTATTGGCTTAATTAAATACGATTCGAGTGTGCTACTGTGCTGCTGCTTTGGATTTCTTGCTGCGAGGAATTCCTGCAGAGCCTGATTGCCTTCATCTGAAAATATATCAAAGCGAAATGAGCTCTTTTTCATTTCGAGCGATAATTAGGTAGAAACTTAATGAAAACCGCCCTTTGAGTTGCGCCCAAGTGAAATTCTTTTGACTAAAATTTGCAATTACCCGTTACAGGGCCAAGGATTTACGACTACTCTAGTAGGTTTATTGCAGTCCTATTGAGCTAGTAAATCTTGACAGAATTGAATGAACCCAATAGTTGAATTTCGTAGTCTGATACTTGATAATTTTTGGACCGGTATAGGCGTATCCTGTTTTCTTTCTTAGCTATGTGCTAATATTAGCGTCATTCAGAGCACAGTACAGTGGTGGCGTCTGCTAACACAAGATTATTTTAAAAATAAGAAATTACGGATGCCATTTTCATATGCGGTATTGAATTGGATTTGAAGAAATCTTATAATAAACTTTCTTAAAGGTAAATTCGCCAAATATTCATATAAGTGCTAATCAAAATGCTAACTGCTTCCCGTAGGCCCGAAAATTCAACGTTTGTTGAAAGTTGTGTACATTTTAATATTTTGGCTAATAACTAATAAGTACATGGGAAAATTAAGTCACAAATTACATATAACAAATTGGTACCGTCCATATTGAGAAATACCATTTAAAAAAATATCTAATTATTATTGTAATACATCCCAAAATTAAGAAACGTTATTCGTTTTTTGCATACCCAAGACACAGAATTGTTACATACTAAACGTAATACGTTTAGTTACGTAGGAGTAATGAAAAAATTCTTTGTTGATTAAGATTGTGGCAAACCGTGATAAAGTTGCTTTCATTGACTCAAAAAGCAAGACTAAATTAAGAAATTGCAATACAGCTGAAATTTTGTTGCAAATCGACCGGGAGTGACGTGAGAAAGGGTGGGCCCCGAATGGGCGTGTCCTTGAAGGGAATACCTGGTCGGGTTGAAAAAACCGACTCCAAAAATATCGTTTTTATCTTTTGGTCGACGATTCTTACTCAAACCCGTTAGGATCAAAAATGATCGCATTTTCCAGCTTCTAACTTGTTTATTATTAATTTTAGGTGGACAAGTTATTGAGAAAAAATGTAGAGAATTGGATTATAAAAATCTCTATTGAAAATTTTCGTACGATTTACGATTGCAATTCCGAAATCTTAGATTAATACTTACCACCCAGCCCCCCAATAGATTAAAAAATAAATCATCCATCATTATTTTTCCTTTTTCTCCTTAAACAGTCCTCTGAATTTTTAAGAAAGCTCTTTCAATTTAATATAAGTTGCCTTAGTAGTACTTAGTGACATTTGTTAGTCTTTTATGGTAGTACAGACATAGCTTTGCATTTTTAATGAAATATTATCGATTAAAGGAAATGCCTATTTGTTTCTTCAAGAACTCATTGAATTGATTTTTTCTGGAAATTAATGAGCTTACTCAGTACGAGTATCGACGATCTTGATCGTTGCCAAGGCTTTATGAGTAATCTAGACGCCTTGGAAATGAAATGCTCATGAGAAAATTGCTATCGCTCTAAATTTAGAAGGTTTAAATTCTATTCAAAGCTTGGAAATATATAAATATGAACGTATCCCCGTACATTTGCATATGTCGTACGAAGGGAGGGAAATATACATATATAATTAAATTTTCAGAAGAATGCCCTTATCGTGGAAAATCTTCCAATCTTTATTTATCGCTCAATGCCCTATTCTTAGAAATAAATTTCCTCGCATGTTCGGATATCCACGAAATGTTCATTTCTATGTTATCTCACATTAGATGGAGAGGATATGAAATTCTATTCCAGCCTGAGAAGAGGGTGTAATTCATTCGGTTCCCTTTGGACATAACGGTTGTTAAGTGTGCGTCTTATGTGGCGTCGCGTCGGTTTAAAAAGTTAATTTGTTTACGTTTACATAGCCTTGTACAAGTGACTAACTACACTTTTCTTTCATTTGTATGCAAATATGTTTAAACACAATTTTTTCTGCGGTGAATGCACCTCTGATTCACTTTGGAAAAAACGAAGAAAATAATGAACCGATTTAGTTGGCAATTTCCACTTAACTCGAAGTTTATTTAAGCTTCTGTCTTTGAAGCGCAGTCCCTTCAAATTGGAAAAAAAAACAAAACTTTGGTAAGTGAATAAATTCGTTACGACTGCTGCTGTTTGTTTATATTTTGGCTTTCATCTTCCTCGAAATAATTCAATAACTTAAGATTTTTCCGTGCAGTTGAAATTTTGAAAAAGCCCTTGAGGCCAGTCTTAGTTATAAATAAAAAAAATAAATGAAAAAAACTTTCGGCAGCCTTCTGAATTGGCTGGGATTGCTGGAAACCAAACGCTGCTGGAGAGAAAAATCTCAAAATGGGGATTATGGATGCAAAGACACTTTCCAAATCAAATCAGCATTAAAGGTATGAAGGCTGCTTACAAAATGCTCTTAAATAGGAAAGGTCGGTACTTACTTGGATGTAGGACCTTCTGTGCCTTGCTATGGCTAGCGCAGAACGACGAGTACAGCTTGAAGTGGTTCACATAGTATAAGAATGCGGAGCCGATCGAAAACAGGACATTCTGAAACGACACGACAGGTACAGATTAAAGACCCTCCCTCTGGTTGCACGAATAACGAAGTTCATGTAAAAACGAATGGCAAAGAGCTCTTCGAACAAATTAAATATCCAATGCATTTGGCTGCACTAGGTGAATCTGAATCCTTAAAAAGTTCATTTACGGGCCAGATACACCCACTTGACGTTTTTCGTTGCTCCAAGCGGTGGCTCCTGTCCTCCTTCCTAATATCGAAATTTCCGGGCTGCATTTCTTCCGCTGATGAAATTAGAAATTCTTTGTGGAACGAGATATTGTTGCAACAAGTTAATATACCACACTCCGAGAAAATTAATGTGCAACCTTGCACCCACCTGCCGTCAGAGGAAGGCTCGTCCGCGCCGTGCGTTGCTAAGCGTTGCACTGGCCAGACGGGGCGGGGAGTTCGTATTTTCATTAAAAGCTCTTTGCCATCATGCACCAGCAATGCCCATATGTATAAGTTTTTCAAGTGCATGGGGAAAACTCGCGAAAGGAAAAACCGAGGCGGATCGACAAGAAGAAGAAGTTGTCATTT
The DNA here is from genome assembly GCA_947538895.1 of Neoitamus cyanurus. Taxonomy (NCBI): domain Eukaryota; kingdom Metazoa; phylum Arthropoda; class Insecta; order Diptera; family Asilidae; genus Neoitamus; species Neoitamus cyanurus. The sequence continues at coordinate 42,492,233 of OX384540.1, read as the reverse complement.
CAGGCTACAAGGAATAGATGGAGAAATGGGAAAATAACTTCCTTACCTTGAACTGGCTGGGATGCTCAAATTTGTGGAAATCCGGTTCTAATTCGAGTGCCTCCTCAAGGTTCTGCAGAAATTGTCGTTGGAATGTAACGATTTCTTGGATGTTGCCGAAGAGGGCGGTGATTTCAGCATTTGAAAGAAACGTCTCTCGTTTCAATGGCTCCAAATAGTGTTCTAATAGATTGTTCAAGTGCTGTAAATAAGAAATTCAAGAGTTTAGAAAATCGCTGTTCTCGACGAACAGTTGGTACAATCTGAAATAACTTGCACATAATAACGCCTCTTCGTTCGACCTTTTTGTAAATTGGCGCTATTATAGTCAAGGGGAACTGAATTGTATTTTGTGAAAAGCAAGGGATTTACTGTCCCTCAGTTTTTCGGTAGAACACCACGAATAAGACGTGAATATTCAGCTGTGGATTGCTTCTGAGTGCCTACGATAGGTTCCCAGGACTTTAAAAAAGATTGTCAATTTTTGAAAATTTAATGTTCTTTTTATGTTATAACTAATAAATGAAATTATTTATAGGCCCTCATTTTTATGTATAAGTACATCAACAGGTATAGTAATAGAACATCTGACCTTTTTAAAAATATAAATGCTTTGCAGCAAAAAATGAGAGAAAAACTTAATTTACTAATTTACAAAGAACTTTTTTTTTATTCTAACCTATCACAGTTAAACTCAAGCAAAGAAAACGAAACATCACAATTTTTCGACATAGTTGACATTTTGACTAAATCTGTCTTGGGTTTTGATCACGCCTTCTACTTTAACGCTTTAACACAATTCATAAGTTTTCATTTCAACAGATTCAGATCTGCGGGCTTCCAGGAGGCCAGTCTTCAGCTGATGTAAATTAGCGTATTTTGTGTTTTGAAGATCGACACGCTGGAAGTCCAAATCTGAATCTTTTAGACTACCGCTTATTGAAAGGTTTCGATGAGAAGGTACAGCATATCAACAAAATATGGAGTTATTGTGTTGTTTAGGCAACACAGCAGCTTCGATTACATCTTAAAGGTTGTGTGCACTTTCATATGTGGGCCCTTGCCATTAAAAATGAAAAATATGAATATTATAAATAAATAAATAAATTGCTAGATTATAGTTTCACGAGATAAGTCAGAGGGGTGTACAATATTAGGCACAGTTCCCCTACATTTCCTAAATCAAGACATTTAAGTCTGCTTTCAGTCCCTATTCAGTTTCTTGTCAGAACTAACGAATATTTTATTCCTGAATCAGTCTGTCTTCCGATTGCTAGACTAATATAAAATTTTCAGTCTGATATCAAATTCTGTTTCGACTAAAAAATTTTATCCGTCTCATTTCAGTCCTAATCCCGATTGGACTTTTTTGTGTAATATGTTTTCAGTTTACTTCAAGTGAGTTTTTAGTGCAAACAATTATGTCAGCCTTATTTTAGATTAGATTCCGTGAAAAAATCTATTTTCAGTCTTTTATTTTCACCAGGGATTTCAGTGTCCACAAGCACGTAAAATTGAGCTCCTCTATCATCCCACCCCGCACATGCTTTGAGCTCAACCGTCCTTACCCGTCGAGCGATAGAAGAACTGTTCAATAATGCTAGGATATATTTTGAGAAATTGACTTTTTCCATAACCTGATTTTTTCATACAAAGCTGACACACCCTCAATTGAAAACTTGATCCCCAAAAAATCCTATCGAGATTTTCAGATTACTTGTATTTTAGAGCTATAATGTAGATTAGGGTTCAGACGTACATTTGAGCCACGTCACATGTTCCTATGGTATATAAATGAGTATAAGTAAGTGAGGATTAAAGTAAACTTAAGCAAAAATAAATAAAACGACAGTATAAAAAGCTAGTACTCAACCACAAGCAGACGCCAAATGTACAAATAACTTGAAACAAAAGGCACGACTGAAAAGGCTGCAAATAATAAGAGCGTCTGTGCCTTTCTTCAGATACTGTCTCGCCGTTTTAATAAGGCGCTGTCGCAGCTAACATAATTAAAATCACTTGTATTGAATGCATAAAGCTGCTGCCGTCGAGCTCCAAATAAAATGAGTCGTCTTGTAATTAAATTTAAAACTTGAAAGGGCCATCCTTTATCGCCGGTGAGACTTTACTGTACCACCCATCACAGGGAATATACATAGGTACAAAGTTGAGGTTTGAACTTGAATTTTCTGAGTGCATTTCCGACCCGTAGATACGGCGAGGGAACAGCTGGTGAAAGGAAAAAAAGCATAGTCCAAGTTTACCTAAATTTTTCATTAAATCAAAAGTTTCAGTTGCAAAGGACGCAATGTTTAACACTTCGTTAGACAACTATTTCGTTATTGAATTGCAAAATTTTCGGGGAACGTGCGGGCTCAGAGATTGGTTCTGCTGAAGTTGCTTAACAAACTTGCAGGGCTGGGCAAAAACAACTAAAATTCCAGTGGAGGGTTATTACAGTCCTTCCGGCAGCAGAGCAATCGAACGCTTTGAAAAATTTGAAACTTTTCAAGAACTGCTCGCTGGCAGCGGGTTTTGGTGTAATTCATGCTCGAGGCAAAGGGACTAAAGGGAGCCGTGCACGATTATATAATAAAGTTGTCGGAACAGAAATAGCATAATTTTTCGTTGTTTGCTCGCAAACGAGCACAGCCAGGCCCAGGCCCGTCAGTCGCCGTCCGTATTGTAGCCAGTTTAATTGCAATCAATTCCGAAATAACCTCATTATTCGGCGGCGGGAGAGGCAGCCGTGCTTTGCAAGGTGGAGTAAATATGGTCCGCAATTTTTCACTGGCAGTATTTGCTTCAAAAGATCCTATTTTTTGCCGGCAGTCTCCTGCTCTTAATTAAAAGCGTCTAAATAAACAATCCGCTCTTAATTTCACGAAACCTCCACATGCACCCCGGCCGGGAAGCCATAAAGAAATATTTATGAGAGGATAATCCCAGCATCCTGGGTATCTCGTTCGCCGTTATTAAAACTTTTGATACAGCCTCGACTGGCAAACCGGCAAGCGAGCGAGCGCTCGAAAAACCGCGGGGAAACGACGAACTCCGTTTCGAGAGATTTACTTGTTCTTAACTAGGCCACAGGAAAAGTAGAAAATTGTGCCGGAAAGGAATTGTTCTTACCTTGAATGATAATTTTTCTCGGAGCTTGAGAAAACAGCAACTGCCGTCGTGGTTTTTAATTGTTGCCAGGAATGTAGAGTGCAGCGCAAAACACCTTCAAAGCACTACAAATATCCCATGTGTGTACTTCCTCGGGTTTTTGTTTACGGAAAGAGCTGCGCTATTATTTTGCCTCCTTGAAACTGCTGGGCTTAGTATTTGCGCCATGTGCACGCTGCAGTTTACCGACGGCCCAGAATGGAGCCGCATGGTAAGCATTTCCTCCTGATCCAACCTTAAGAGCTACAATTTGTCGCTGTTATGTACGTCATCACATAGGTGGATAAGGGGAAGGAGCATTGATCTCATTGTCCCTTCAAGTATGCACATTCCTCTTATGCGAGCGTACTGCACGTCTCTGGGAAGTCACGCATTTCTCGTGAATTATAAAGGAAAGCTTGGATATATCCGTTTGGGAAGATTTATTTTCCGGTCTCTGTTAGTCTGCTCAATGGCTAAATATTGGGGAAAATTTCCTGCGGTGGGATCAATTCAATTCTCGTTCCCTGTCGATGGTGCGGCAACACCCAAAGAACACCCATATCCGACGTACATAACTTGCACCACCTTATCCCGAAGGATTGGCATGGCTGTGGACACTCCTCCTGCTTTAATTGCTCAACTGTGGAAACTCATATCAATATGTAGTCATTTGTTCGCCATATCCATTCATACATATATACTGTATGTATGCAGGGCTTTACGTCCCGAGGTGCATTGCTTTGAAAACAACATCATCCTTAAAGTTTGGTAATATATTTCCATGAAGTTACATTTCAAACGTTTTATTGGGTTAGGGTTAGAGATGGTATATTAAAACCCAGCCTTCATAAGTGGTGCGAATGGCACCTGTTTCACTTGATGTAGGTACTTGTGAAACCACGAAGCATACCATAAGCGTAGCAGAGTGACACGTGTGGACGGGCTTCTCAGAGGATTGTCAACCACGCTTGGCAATCAGAAACGTTTTCAAACAGGTGTGTGAGGAGTAACTGACGTTACCTCTTCCCTAATTGAATGAAAGGTCACATTGCAAATATCTTTAAGATTTAACAGGAGGGCTTAATACAAAATGTGTATCTTTTACACAGGGTGTTTCACATAACTTTTACTAAAATGAGTGGGGTGATTGATCAAAGAGAAAACTAAGGAACAACATAATAAAATAAAGATATTCAACGTTATCTCATATTAAAATCGGACAAAACTAAAGATGCTACTACTACTTCTTTTTTTTCTTTAAACATAAAAATTCATTAAATTATATTCACCACGATTTTTGGGTGTCAAATGACGCTGTCATTTCATAGTTGTCATCAGTAAGCTTTTAACAATAGAGCAACGCATAGACATTGTGCAATTCGCTACTAATAGGATGGTGCATGGATTGGACGGTATTTCTTCGAGAATACAGTTATCGCCAATTATGTTCATTATTTCAACATGTTAACCAACTTTTTATGGCAAGAATTGGACGAAATGGATGTGGATGACTTGTTCTTCCAACAAGATGGTGCAACCTGCCACACTATGGCCCAAACAATGCATTTACTGCAGATGAAGTTTCCTAGGCGCGTTATTCGTTTCGGGAAAAAGTGAATTAGCCAAGATTGAGCGACTTCACATATCATTCAATTTTTTTCTAGGGGGATTTTTGAAGAGGTAGTAGATAGATAAATAAATAGAAACAGAGAATTTAATCAAAAGAAAATTTAGAATATTAAAAGAAACGTATCTTTCATAGAAAAGAAATTAAAGGAAAGACTAAAATCATTGTTTTTTTAATGTGTAAGCCTCGGCGCGAGCCAATCAAATTGTTAGAAAGTCACTCGGGCTTCAGCAGCAGTAAGTAACTTCATTTGCAGAGCACTTGGACGAAGCACCTTTTATAACCAAGAACCAAAATAAAAAAACATAATTGAGGATTTGTTGTTATAATAAAACTAAACATAATATCTCATCAAAGGTGTCTACTTCACTGAAATATATTATTATTATAAAAAAATAACTCATCTACATATGTCTATCTCTTCGGTACAAAAATAAAATAGAGTGAGAATATTGTGTTCTGCTTGGTTGCTTAATAGTTTTGTTAAGATTACCCCTGCAGAAAATCGGAAATAAAAGCACTAATGCGTCATCTACAAAGTTTGACCACTGAACTAAATTTTAATATGTATTTAAAAACAAATCTCCCACCACAGCCATTGATAAATATTAACCGCCTGATGGCGTATTAATTAAATTCATTTCTACCCGAAAACTTTGAAGGGTTTCGAGGAACTTTAGAAACTTTCGACGAACTTGTAGTTATTGCGTAAATTTCATTTTCACACTATAAAGTTGAAAAGTTGCAGAAATTGAGGCGGTCTGGCGATAAGCGATGAGCTGAATATTCGATTATATTATTTTTGCCGCAAACTTACCTTGACATAGGTTCGCTCGGTATCGATGAGTTCAAGGATAACTTTTCGTAACTTTTCTGCATCAGTCAGCTGGCGTGAGGGCGTCAGCATGGCATTTGAAACCGATGAGGCTACAGACCCAGTGGGACTGGACTTTCTTGTTTCTTGGGGCGACCGACAAAACCCAGTCACCTGAAATGAACATTTTTTCTAAGTATTTTGTGTTAATGACATCAATCTCAACGCATTCTCTAGGCTTTTACCTGTTCAGCCGTTTTGAGAAGGTTCTCAATTTCGAAGCTGCTCGTTCTCGATGCTTGCTTGGTACTTTGGGAAGGGACCTGAGGCTCTACAGACGACGGTGCTGGAGAGCTTTCCGCATCTGGCGAGTACAGGTCTTTACCTGCAGGAATAGACGACCATTATGCGCTGGACCAGCAGATATTGCAAACTGTCAACAATTTAATAAACACAACGGGTGGTTAAGGCTGCCCTGCACTTGTGAGTTACTGCACCTCTCACGTGCAGGGCGGCGGTTGTTAGGCACATTTCCTTGCTCCCAAATCATAATGATAATTGAAACCACAAATGCTACTTACTCCAACCAGGGGCCGGAACAATTAGTCCAGAAATCATTTCCTCGCTCATCACTGGGGGATCTGATGGCGGCGGAGGGCAAACCAATGAATCAATCATGTCGTCGGTTACACGCATAATCCCCACTAGATCCGGTGGCTCGGTACGCGATGACCTGAAAGTTATGAAAATTTCATGAGATATTAATGAAAGTGGTGCATTGAAATTTTTGATTCCTCAATAATTGGATGTCTTCGGGCGATTGTTCACTTTCCCTTTTATGGAAGCATTAAAATTTCAGTGCCTACACATAGTTTCTGCACTTATTCAGCTTTTATATCCCAAATTTCGCACACGAACTCGCAAATATGTTTTGTATTTACTAAAATTGTTTTAAAAATTTTCCCCCACTGCCCTTTTCGCAGAAAATTACAAAGTCAACTCCTACCTCTTTTACACTTTATTCCATTTTATTAGAAACTGTTGTTAATTAAATTTTAATATATTTACTTAATTAAACTACTCAACAATGAGCCATTAAGCCCATCCACACTACACTATTATTTTCAAAGTTCATTCGAAGGTCATTCTGAGAACCTCTTTAATGACATATTTCAATTTCAATTTCATCGAAATCGGGCGGGGAAGGGCTCTTTCCAAATAATTACCAACAAATATTAGTTGTTCGATCCGAACCTCTAAGCGTGATTTGGCAAACGTCTTGCAGGATTTTAAATATAACACGATTTTTTTCTGTGTTGGTATTGCCAAAATGCAAAATGTTTAAATTTGTTGGATTCGCCAAGGCAAGAAATACGATTTAAATTTTAGTGTATTTTGTACTCCAGCAATTGAATTTATTTTCCCGGAAGCAATTTTTCTTTTTTAATTTTACTAAACTAGTTACGAAAATTTACGAAAACACCATTCTAGTTAAAATTCAACACATTACTTTTAGGTGTAGATAAATATTTAACCAAAGGCGTTGCTCCCTTTTAACGAAGCTAATTTAATGCGAAGTGAAACGTGCAAATCCAAGGTAAAATATAATTACATTAATTATGATATGAATTCGAAACCATTTCAAGGCGCAGTTTACAGTGAAATCTTATTACGTATTAAAGAGTCTACCGGCATTGTAGCAATTTTGTAATTAAGCAGACGAGGAGATTATTTTATAATCTCTGCTTTTCGGTGCTGCAGGCAAATATATGTAAACAAGGTTGATGACCAGAAAAGGCCTGGAGGTAAATCTCTTTTAATAAATGTTTAATTCTAAATGGAGAAGTGAGCTCTTGCCTGGAATCTGTCTATTGCCTATCATTAATATTTTATTTAAATTGGCCTTAAAAGTTTGTTTGGAGTAAAATTTTGAATTGAGTCATTGTACTTTCAGGAATTGACAAATTTTTCAAATTACTGGAAAATGTCAAAAGTTAGTAGATAAGCTCTGAAGAGATAATATTTTATTTTTTTTGGCAGTTGTGTTATATTTTACTCTGATTTCAAGTGAGTTATAATTATAATCAAATTCTTTAAATAAATTTGTCCTATGGTTTTACGGATAAACGTGTTCATGTCCATTTCATAGTCCTTTTGCATTCTACATTTTAAATGTGTTTCTGTATTACTTTAAGGGACGAGGTAGGTATACATAGAGGATTCAAAAAATTAAATTTTTTTTTCATAAATCGCTTGTAAAACTCCTCAAAAATTTTAAGTCAAAATTCCAATTCGTTCAAAACTTAAAAGCGATTAAGTGAGCGTCCTTCGTTCAAGTGCCGGAGCCCGTGGCATGTAATGCGGAGTTGTCGAGCAGCGATTTATGTACTCCGTGGAATATATTTGGAAGGGAGAAGAACATTGGCAGATGTTATTTTATTTCTTTTCATAATAGAAACCTTGGATGGCAATTACTAGAAGTATTAAAGTCCTTGCCTTAAATGTACCCTTTCTGCCACATTTTTTTTCAAACGCGTTTTTCTCGAAACGACTTTTTTTGAAATTGTGTACACTCTAGCTTAAAAACTTTTCATCCAATCAATTTGAAATTTGGTATAAAGTTTTTAAACAATATCTTTGTTTAAAGTATTTTTTTATTGTGAAAAAAGGTGTGAAAAAATGGCAAAAAATCATGTTGTGTGTTCACACCCCTCTAAGAAATAAAATTTTAAATTTTGTTGAGGGAAGTGAGGTTTACATAGTAGAGACACATATAAAAAAAAGTGAATTCTCTGTGAAATTGATTTCAGACAAAAATTGCGGCTTCCAAGATGTACACAAACTACTCAGTCAAACGGCGACCTACAATGCGCGGCAGCTGATATCTCCGTTACTTTTCGAGGAAAATCTTTGAACATTTCAGAATATATTCTCAAATATATGTGTAAAATGACCTCATGAATATATTATATGAATTCCTGATTTGTTAAAAAAAATCATGCAAATCACTGTAAAAAGGCCGACCTATACCTATCTCCCCCTTAAGTTGCTTAATTTTGACGTTCTGTATGTAGGTAAAATGCTTGAGGACTCAAACAATGCAATACATCACATTGTCATGTTATAATTTAATATTTTATAAGTGTCCATAATATACTCTGTCATTATCCATTCCATTCTAATTTATAAGGTTCTGTAATTACTAAGAAGCCTTATAGTGTCGTCAAGTCCGTCTGACCGTTCGTTCATCCGTCTGTCCGTCTGCCAGTATGTCACTCAGATGCGGGAGCACTGATTCACACTTAAGAGACTTTTTAATCTAAGGAGTTAATATACGTGACAGAAATTTACTTAAAGGCGTCATCGAGTTAAAATCATTAAAGTAAGAAAAATATCATTTTTGTTTCAGTCATATTTCCCGACAGATATGGACGATTTGATGTAACAATTCTAAGAACTGTTAGTTAAACGTGCATGGATTGTGTTTCACTGAATTCAAGCACTTAAGTTGCACCTATGTCCCCTTTCACAATGACCAATGACTTAAGCTCGATTTCACTACCATCAAATGCATATAAATTAATTTTGAGAAGCACCGTATTTACTGCAGGCAGCGATTAATTAATTGGCAAGTTTAGTTTCATTGCTGAGAGCGCTGTTGGGAGCTATGTTGTATGCAAATCTAATTTCGCTTTCGGTTGTAATTTATCAAGATATCTACCAATTGATTTATCTCGTCTCGAACTGTAATTTACTGGGATGAAGAGCTTCTTTGTATTTAGATACACGAGTGGCAATGCACGTATTCTTGAAATATATACAATACACTAATTACAACAGCATCATGCAGTAATACTAAATTTTAAGGTTAAACTGGTTTTGGGTGTGGATAAGTGGCTTTAATGCAATTATTATTTAGTTTGAGACAATTGAAAGTTGCAGGCTTTCAAAAAATTGTATCTCTTTACAAAGGCTCTCCCACTAAGGCTTTACATGTATTTGCCTCATAGCTCATTGTAAACTTTTATTGTTACTTTTAACCACACAACAAATTTTTTTTCAAAATAATGAAAAATAGTGAAATTAATGCACTGTCTTCCGGTGGTGCGAATTGTAAACAAGACAGTGCCATAACTCCACCATTTTACATTATCTTGAAAGAAATACGTGGTAACAGTTAAAAGAATTCATAACAAATACGAAATAAAAGTTTTAAAAATTAACTTATATTCACCAGTTGAAAGGTATTTTCTCCCTTATAGGTTTTATTACTTTCAAGCCACATTGGAGTTTTAAAATGACAATTATTACTTAACTACAAAATGGATTAGGTAAGTTGACGTAACCCCCCAAAGGTAAGAAATCAGGCGTAATATGCTTTGGGGCCATGTATAAATTACGTCACACGAATTTCATGATTTTTTTACCCCTCCCCCGTCCTTGTCACAGCTGATCACATTTGTGATACTCCCCCCTCCGTAGTGTGACGTCACATATTTTGCAATTTTTCATTAAGAAATTATTAAATTAAAGCAGCAGTTCCGAAAATAGTCTTATTTTCATTTAAATTATTTTTTAATAAAATCAGCATCAAATCAAACATTTGAAAAAATTCACAAAACAAAAAACGATTAATTATGTTAATCATATTGTCAAATGAAATAGAAACAATGAAATCACGTGGTGCGTGTGGCGGCATTAATCAAAGGGCTCTTTAGGCGGCCGGCGCGTGATACTAGTACAGCAAGTGCAAACTCGCCAACAAAACAATTTGAACCTTAATTATTATTAAATTTTGAAATGTGCCGTTACGAAATTTAGGACCCCCCCACCCCTTGTTACACAATGTCACACTTCGTCGACTTCCTTCCTCCTCCTTAACGTGTGACGTAATTTATGGATGGCCCCTTTCCTCATTCCAATTAAATAAAATATACCACCAAGCCTAAAGGTATATTACGTTGATATTACGTACTTTAGGGTGTGTTCAGGTTAAAACGCTGGCACAAGCGAATAAAAGCGCTCTAAACGCCTGCGGTCGCTTGCGGCCGCTTGCGGCCAATTGTTCGAATTGGAAGCAACTAATCACTTGCGATTCAGAGTTTTACATTTCACCCATTAACACCCATTTTGCAAAAAGGTCGTTCGCATGAAGCGCCAAAAAATAAAGTGGAGTGTTCTGTCGCGGTTTGGTCGAGCATCGTATCGCTTGGTGGCAACGCTTAGCGTAAACACACCCTGAATGAAAAATATTGTAACAATAGCAACTTATTATTTTGCATGATAACGTAAGGCCACATAACTCCAAAGATGGGTTCTATTGATTACGTTGGGAAGTTCTTTTTTAACACAATTTAATATTGGATTGCCTAAGTCACTTTAGATTATTACTAGTTTCGGTCACTTCAACACTTCGTCGATTCGAATTGCAAACCAAAAGAAAAGGTCGAGGATTAATAGGATCGTTAATTGTCCGACAGATGGCAAAAATGTACAGAATTCGGGAGGAGTGATTTTACAAATTAAAATGTAACTTGATCTCTATAACAAAATGAAATGCAGATGAGTTACAAACGGGGAGAAAAGGGGAATGTGACAGTTAGTTGTGAACTTATTAAAGTTCGGTCATCAAAAGTGGGAGATCGGGGATTAAATTCTAATGAAACACAAAACGTGAGTAAGAACAGCAAAGTGGAGCACACTGGTGTACGAAAAGGAGTAAACTGCTTTAGCAGATTCTACATAGTTAATCCTTGTCCTTCTGCATTTCTATGGGTTTGGAGGCGTAAGTTTTATTGTTTGTGCATACCAATATTATCCCACCTAATTTTACGCCTTATTTTGTAGTAGGTACAAAATGACTACATATGTATAACTCCCACTTGCTTTGAGGAAACTGAACAAGGACGCCGATCCAATTTTCTGCAGATAGGCTATCCACCTTGGAAGCCATTATCATTAAAGCGTAAAATTCAAGAGCAACCCACTGCTTTTATTCGAAGGACAACGAAAGCCCCTTGCAATTAATTTAAATAAAATGCTAAGATGTCTCTTGATCTATTCCAATAACTTTTTTAAATTCTGCGCTGAACCCTTGGGGTGTATCACCATGGCTGCCTAATTGGCGTTTGCTTAAAATTAATTCGCTGTGTGCGCTCCTAACACCAATTCCTTTAAATCTACCTTACGTCTTAACCTCGAATGCATGGCGTTGAAATACTTTAAGTGACTGCGGTGATAAGACATAATCATGTGGCTACATACAGACATCATAAGACGTTCCGAGAACTGCATTGCCAGAATGCGATGGTAGTTAGGCCAAATTGATTAGTTGCCAGTGGTTGGTTGAGCGTGCTTTAAAGAAAGCAACTCACGTACGTACTTGACGCGCACGTATATAGTGCAATGTGTGGACTGATTCGTCCCTCAATGGAAGTTCCACAACTTTGTTATCCTTGCGGGGAATCAACAACTTCATGTCGTTTTTAACCAAAAATGAGCAGAGATCCTCTTGATGTGCTTGAGGCAGGTGCGACGTTTTATTCTAAAAACTGCTATTCACTTTAATAGCTCAACGTGAGTTATGTGGGCGTTATCATTTTGTACACTTAATATCGCCCCACAAAAAGTATTAAATGCTTACTTATGCCAGCCCCTCAGGTGATTATATTACCTTTTTGCTGCTGGTTTATTTAATGTGTAGATTACAAGAATCCTTGTGGTGGCACTAATCCGTTTTACAAAATTTGCTTAAAATCTAAACCCAAGGGATCACAACTCACAAGTGCAAAGTGACGGACTCTATCCGTTAAGCTTGCAAGCATCCGGTTTTCAATTTTCTGGCTAATGAAATAAAATTTTTTAAACATTACTCTGGAGACCTTCTGGCATCGGGTGTTAAGCCGACATTTTCAAGTCAATATTGTCTTGCCCACTCGAACCTCAAAGTGAATTTTCCGTTGACCAGATACCAGAACGTCTCCTCTCCTAACGCTCTTGGTGGGTCAACAGGGATGTACGAGTATTTAAAATTTTCGTTGACCTAATTAAAATGCAGATTGGCCCCAGAACTATGAATTTAATTTTAACCGGTCGTACTGCAACATTTCCAGAGCAGGGCGAACCATATTTCTTACAAATAAACCTGAATTCATTTTGCATTAATTTGCACTCTGTGGACTTTGCGACGACGACGTTCTGAAGTAGAAGCACTGGACTCCTGGCCGGCGGAGATCCGCAAGGTGAGTTTCGTAAGCTCTCCCAAGTAGTACCCAAAAATAATAGGATGAAATTGTACACTTTAATTCATGTTTGCATTTGAATACCACGTTTTCTAATTGTTTCAAATGAATATTTCAGTTAGTAAAATATGAGTTACCTGCACCTTCAGCCCACCCCACAGAGTTGAAATGGACACGAACAGCATGTACTCAAATTCATCTCTCTGAGCATTGAGCAATGCTTCGTGAATAAAAAACCTGAATGAAAAGTTTTTATGCCAAATTTTTGTCCCCTTTGGAGATAATGCAGTTTTTCATAAATTTCCCTAAAAGTTCTTTTGATTTGAAATACTAAACTAGATTTGCTGGACGGGCTCGCAGGTTAAGCGAATAAATTCATGAAATGATCATTTAGGAAGATAGCTTCTTAATTACAGATGGCTCTTGTTCTTGTTCATTTAAATAAATATAAACGCGCTCCGCTGTGATAAAGTTTCCTAGTAAGAAAGGTTGATTTGAAACAGGAACTGTTCATTTTCCCGGGTTGAAGCGTCAGGTACATATATTTAACTTTTCAAGCAGCGGCTGCTCTGACACATAATATTGGTTCGGATGTTTTTATGTTTGTCTCATAATACCCCTTCAAATTAATTTTTTGATATCCCTGACATTTTTCAAACAACCGATAGGTGATGAGTATATTGCTTAAGTTTTCCGAGCACGTGCACTAGTTTGTTTCGCATTGAATCAGAAGTGCTCAGTCTGCGGATTTATTGAATATTCGAGTCAAAGGGCCAGAACTTTAAAAAAAAACACGATTTTTCATTATTTTAAATCCAATTCTGTTCTTTTTTGCAAAATTTTATTAAGAATTCAATAAAAGTACGGAAAGTGCCAGGAGCAATCATATTAAATGTGCAACAGAAGAGCAAAATAGAAGCTTTCAGCGATGCTGGCTTCTCACAACGGCAAATTGCACAGAAAATACAAAGATCAAATCCGTCGCAATACATTTTCTACGGTAAAAATGCAACTCATGGTCGCAAGTGACCATCAAAATTGACATTTATTCCTCGCCGAATGGATTCAAAACTGTATAAGAATCTTCTCGACGAAGTGTTAATTGAAAGAGCCGAAGAGTTATGTGTGGCAATTTTTGTTTTCCAGTGGGATAATGCTGCTAGCCATACTGCTAGATTAGGAGAAGGTTTTTATTTGCAACCAAAAATGTATCTGCTTTAGACTGGCCCGCTAGAAGTTCAGATTCAAATCCAATAGTGGATCCATGGGGAATTCTAGCTCGGCGAATTTACAGTGGCAATATAACACGGTCAAAGATTTAAAAACAGCTGTTGCGAACGCTTTGAGATCCATGGCGACCCAAAATGTTAAACTTCAAAGGATTTCCATGAAAATCGGCACACTGAGGTTTTCGGGGTCGGTGATTTAGAATTTGCCACCAACATTTTCAAATTAAAAATGATGGATCGAATAAGGCGACCGAAAATCCTCAATTTTAAGCAATTTTTACGCAATTTAATTAGAGAACGTTTTTGTGGTTACAAAATTCAAAACTATGAAAATTAAAGATGGTGGACCTAAAATGGCTGTCAAATAAGTTAAACTTCAATAGATTGCTCTGAAAATCCACACCAGGAGATTTTCAGGGTCGCTGGTTTTGAATTTGCTATCAAAATGACGGATTCAATATAGCGACTGAAGTTCCTCAATTTGAGGCAATTTTCACGAAATTTAAAATTAAAACGTATTTGGGGCCACGGAATTAAAATCTACCAAAATTGAAGATGGCGAACCCAAAATGGCGACCGAAAAACTTAAACTTCAAGAGATTGTCCTGAAAATCAAAATCCGTACTAAGAGGTTTTCGAAGTTGTTGACTAAGAATCTGCCATCAAAATTTCCGAATTCAAAAATATTTAATTCCTTCCTTAGATTATGAATTAATGCAAATTGATGAATAAAAGAAATATCATATTTAATTAAAAGCTTAAAATAGATTTTTTTCAACTCGGCATTGCTTTCTAGTGTGTCATAGAAGAATCCACTTTTAATAATTATGATTTAATTTATTTTCATGCTATTTTGCACCACATGTTTCGTGAACAAATTGCCGCCTTTTCGTCACTGCAATCGGAAACGCCATTGTGTTTCAATCAGAAGAACCCACATTTTTTTCGCAGCAATAATGTCAGCAGAAGAAGACGGCCTAGCTCATTATGCAAAATACGAACATATCCTGTTTTGTCACTAGACTGCGTAGTCTTGTCTTGTTCAGAAGAAAGTTAATAAAGCTACGAACAGCGTTCTTTTTATCATTAGCGAAGACAGGAAGAAAGAAGCCTCGTAGGAGTGATTTTACCACCCATACCAGTAAAATTCTCTTATCCTCAGCAGTCGATTATTTCGTGACTTCACATATTTTGTGGTAATTTTAAAGCAGTCTGAACATAAAACGGCGTGCGGGTGTGTTTCCGGGGAAAATGAGACGTTACCATGCGTACAGCGGTAGATAAATAATCTCACTTTAATTAGGTCGCGCACTTCATGCAGTTGGGAAACAAATGAAAAGCTATTTGTTTACAAATCCGTGATTTTCCGGAGCACTAAATCAATTAAGGAACAAGTTGCGCTGATCTATAATTAGCATGCTGTTCGCCGGATGCACATTCAGAGTGGTCGGCTCGCATGGTAAATATTAAAAATAAAAAGCCGCACCGTGCGGAACAGTTTCAATGGGAATATGTGCAGGCAAGTTATAGGCTGGCGATACCTCGCTTATGAGTCAATTTCGGACGGGCCCTTTCCTTGGGTAATTTTCAGGTGTGCGGTTTGCATTTTAAATGAATGCCTGTGGGTCCGATGGAAAAATTCATAGCGCAGCTGACTGCGGCAAATTAGTAGTCGGCCGTGGTCATTTGGCTAGTTTAATCTCCTTTACTGGACCCGAACGGCGTGGGGCGGACTGGCGGATTCAATCAATTTAATGTTCAGCACCCATTGACCAGGTGGCTAAAGTGGGAGCCATGTCCCGGGTGAACAATCACTTTGGTTTGGATATTGAAATGTTTTCACTTACCTCATCATCATGCACAATGACTGCTCCTCCTGCAGCACGCTCTCGAGGTACATCATATCCAGGTCGGATACAATCGCCCCATTGATCACCATTATTTCGTCTCCCTTGATGATACCTGCAAGGAGCAAGAAGATTGTCACATATTATTAAGGATCCTCAGATGCATAGATAAAGGATTTGAGGACTTAGAGGGGCGGGCGACACAACAATGCGCCTCCCTGGTGGATGCGGCGCGTACAAAGTCTGATGAGGTTAAGCTATACCACTCTGTAAAATGCAAGTCACTTCGCACAAAGGACTGGAGCTGGTTGTCCTGAGAGGATGCTTATCTGTAGGCATGGACTGACAACAGTATCCAGCCAAAGGACATATCTTACGGGAGCATAAATCTTTTGATAAGATCCTATTCAATTTAAAAGCCTTCGTTTTTGCTGGTAGCCTTTGTCACGACTTATTGACAATATTGGATGTCCTCTTTTGCATTCGATGCCCGGACGACATGGGGCTCGTGTGTGGCTTTTGTTCGAAACCATCTCTTGTTATTCAAGAGAGCTCACCAGAATTTGTCTTGCCCCGAGGAAAAATACATTTTTATGATAAAATGCAAATTAACCGAGGAACGAGGGAAACCTCCGAGGTGATATTATTGCAACGAAGGATTTGATGCTTTACCTCCTGCTTTTTCAAGATGCGAAAAATTTGAGATAAACCCCGTCGTCGCACGGCAGGAGGACTTCAAGACACCATGCAATTCTATAGCAGCGGAATTTCACTCACGAAAATATTTTCTTACAAATGATTGTCGCTGCCATCTCGTCTTTTGTGTGATGGGAACTACAGCACGTTTTGAGCAATTGCAACGAACAATTCTACGAATGGTGTGCTTCGGGACTGGTGAAAGTTTTCTCGAAAATTGGCAGCAGGGAAAAAAATGGGAGCTTCAAGGAGGCATTAAAAATGCCGTGTGCATTTCACTATTTTGAATAAGAAAAATTCATATAAAATAGAACGCCGTAAGGAAGCGTCTTTTGTGTGTTAAGCGTTTAAATTTAAGGCGGCAATCATTGGTATTTCCATTAAAATATTTTCGTATTGTTTTAAAGGCTCAAAGAATATATTTAGAGGTAGTATTATGCAGGATATTTGGTAGTGCTATAGAAATATATATACATATAGAGGTTTTAGGAGTTAAGGAAAATTATTTTTAGTGTTCCTTCAAAAAGACAAAGGGTCCAGTTATGGACCTCGTACGAACAAGTCTTAAGTGCTGATTGATGCGTTTGTCAGTTGTTTCGTCACAACGGTTAAATAATTTATATGTGTTTGATAATGAATGATATTTTTCTTGCACAAAAGCACGGAAACTTGGAGGCAATTCCCAATTTCCTTCCGTAAATGATAAAAAGCAATGTGTCAAAATGGTTGCCCTGCGGTACACCGGAAGTATTTTGACAACAAATATAGATGCGTTGAGACAAACAGGATGGATCCAATTGACAAAACAAGAACCTTGGGGAAAACTGTGCTGCAATATGTAGAATAAGGAAAACGTAATCATTTCACTAATTTTAATCGCATTCGAAAGGGAGCACGTCAGCCGATAAAATCAGCCCCAGACTAGTGATATCTTCAACGTAATGATAAAATAGTGTCATTTAGGCAAATCAGCACTCGTTATTGATGAAATGTATGAAAAGCAATACACGGGAACTTGGAGGGTTTACGCAAAATCCAGTTTTGTTTGAGCCACGCGCTAAATTTATCAAGGTCATCGTTAATCCTCGCAAGACAGTCCTCAACCAGGTCGAGTCAAATATATGTTATTACACTGCATGTGAATCTTGTAAAAGTGAACATGTGGATCATGTAACATAGCAGGTAGATCATTTATAAAAAGGGAAATAACAGAGGTTCGAGAACAAAACAAAGAAGATAGCAATAAGTCATCAACTTTAACCATTTAAGAACGTCCTCAAAGAAAGTTATTGATAAAAGTAACAGGTGTGCAACAGTAATGGAAGTTTCTTTAACTTATTAAGAAGAAGGATTTTAATATGGAGTCAGCATATTTGATTTTTAAACAATTTATTCCTGAACGAAATGTAGCAAAAGTTTTGACCAAAAATGAATGGTTAATTTTTGAAACGCTACCAGTTTGTTTAAAATACCATCCGATAAGGACGACTATTGTTTCATATGAAAAGGATCAGAGACGGGCTTAAATAACATCAGATTTAACAATCAGCACTTTTAGTACCTAATAAAATGAATCCGTCCCATTAATATTGTCGGTGTAAAAAACATTTTGAAGACATTTAATAGACGTGCGATGTTGACACCAATCCAAATGGACTCAAATGACTACCTGGTGGGACACTTGATGATGGCCATGATATTTTTGGTGTGATGCTTCTTTGTGCACGTTAGAGCAATTTCGATTCATGCGATTGATAATGTAACGCAGGGGTCACTGATCTTGAATCTACTTTCGAAATTTGAAATTAAAAATGGCGGATCCACTATGGCGACCGAAAATTCTCAACTTCAAACGATTGCGCTAATATTTATACTTGCAATTTTACTAGTACATTTTGTGGTACATGTGAATTTTACGTAGAATTTTCACTTCTATAGTGTGTTCCTCTAGTATGAATACAAGGAATTTTTTTTTTAATTAGTACCTGGTTTAATTTAAACGCATTGAAAGTGTTTTTGCACTGGAGACGCTCAAACTGATCAACGTAAGTGTTGCTGATTTAAAACTTGTTCAAATGTTAAAATGAAAGAGGGCTTTAAACAGGAACCATAACGCCCTAAAATCAAAGCTGCTTGTCATAATGCAATGAATCTGCAATTGAGTGAAATTCAGCAAATTCCACCCAAAAATTGAAACACTGAACGCGCACCGCAGCCGCAAACCAACTCCAGCAAATTTTCCGGATAAATCCAGTGAGGCGTGACCAACCTCCGTAATAAGGTTATTCTTTTACAGTCCGCGAGACTTTTACACTTTCGCATCAGAGCATTTAATCCAATTTTCTGGCACTTTAGGACTTTACTACACGGCACAGCCAGATATCGTCAAAATCTAATTACTGGTTTATCGCTGTGTGCGTGCGTCGCCGGCCTCGCCATAGTGCGGAGCCTCGTCGCTTCCCACACTAAAGGAGCTCAAAAGCAATAAGATGGAGCCCATTGCTGTGGGCCATCATTAAAAATGACAAATTAATTAGAAAAGTTTGAAGCAAGTTGTGCAGCTCTCTTCCCAGCCTGCGTGGGCGGGCCCGGCTCCTAAAGTAACGGGAGCAATGGGTACGAGAGGGCAGATTTTTTTCCTACAAATTAAGACAGAATTAAATTTAGTCGAGGATCTACGAGGTGGGCGGTGGATGAGGAGGCGTTCCTCTTCCACTTAGGTGGATAATGAGATTCACTTAGACATGCTGCTTCCCGGAGCATTACTCGATCTTGGTGGAAGCCTGAACCGGTGGTACCTGGCGAACATCCTGCGAGGTCAATTTGTTATTCTGATAGGAGAGCTGTGCAAGTAGACTCAGCCGAATTCTGAACCCGAGATCAGCTGTTGGGCGCCACAACGAGGAAGCTGCGATAACTCACTTTTATCCTCCACGCCAGCAGGTGCCCTAACCAGATGTGAGGTCTGATATTTCCATAAATTTTTCTAAAGGTAAACGTACCTCTACCCGCTGGCAAAATATATAAATATATAAATCTTCAGCACCATAGTACGTGTGCCCGATATGCTCAAGGCTTGTGCAAAGAAATTTAACTTTTTCTTTAACTTGAATCGGACGAAATTATTTCCCGACTCCCGAAATCGTGCCTTTTCTAGCACTCCTTCTGCTCCCGGGAAAACTCCATATCTTCTTCATCGAAACGTGATAGTCGGCACGCGAAGCTCTGGTGTTTACCTTAATGGCTTAGAGGGACGAAGGAGCTTTGGAGAGAATCCTTTATCGGTCATGTGATGTGGCGTAGCATGTGCCGCAGTTCTACGCCCTCCACAATCGGATTACGTACGTTCAAACATTCAAATAACTTACAAAAATATTTTGTAAACTGAATTACGTGTTATGCTCCAATCGTGCGCTTTGTTGTTGTTTGAATAGTTTAATTGAAAATTTTTGTGTTTGCGCGTAAACCCAGATTAAGCGATGGAAACTCCGACGAATATGAGGAAAAGGGTCTCCCCTATGAAACGATTATATTGGAGAATATCTTGCATCAGCTAGTACAATAATTTAGAGATTCCGTTTTAACGGTAAATATATTTTCCTCTGGATACGACACGTGCCTTTGACAATTTGTATATTCAGTCAGTTCGTTGGGCACGAGCCAACCACGTAAGCTTTTTTACGAGATTTCAGCGGGATTACCTTAATGTCGACTTTTCCACTTTGTAGATGGTTCGATACAGATTTGGCGCCAAATTACGTATTTGCATTATGCTGCTTAGACCGCCCAACTTTACATTTCCTTTCTGTGTCCAGTCTGGTGCACCCTGAGTTTTTTGTTTGTTTTCGCCATACGTGCTTTTCCAATAGTTCAACATTTCCGGAAAACTTTACTTTGCAGGGAATGGTGAAGGATTAAAATAAAACCATTTAGTGTAAAGTGAACTGTATTTTGGGGTTGCGCTTAATGTTTGCTACCTCACAGTTAGAGATGGTTTTGAACTTGCTTTTGTGTCCGCATGCGTTTCACGTCTGTGGAGTACGAACCAATATTTTGTGTTTTATGTGTGTTTGGTAGATAAGTAACTACAGTACACCGATACAGAATCTTTCAAAGGGGTCGCTCGACTTTTAAATATAAATAAAACAAGTTGTGTGTGAAATATCCACTCCATTTTTATTTCATTTGAAAGAATATTTTATGGCATTAAGTATGGAATATGACATCTATAACATCGTTCAAATGTCCGCCACGGCTTTGCTTGGTGGCAAGTATTCGATGACTTTGTAGCATAAATCTCTCTGAATTTTCTAGATGGCGCTCGTTATGTTGACTTTGAGGGCATCAGTTGTTTGCGGTTTATTTGTATAGACCTGTGAAAGAAGTCTGGAGGCGTTAAATCGCACAATCTCGGTGGCCAGTCTCAAATTGTTTGGGCAGAATGTCCATCGTGGCATGCGCTGTGTAGCATATAGCGCCGTCCTGTTGGTACCACATGTCGTCGGCATCGATATCATCCAGTTTAATCCACAAAAAGTTAATTATCATCAATCTGTGGCGCACTGCGTTTTTGGCGAAATTTGGGTCAAATTCAGAATACGTAGCACCAAGCAAAGCCACGGCGGACATTTCAAAGATGTTATATTCCATATTTAATGCTATAAAATATTCTTTCAAATGAAATAAAAATAGAGTAGATATTTGACACAAAACTTCTTTTATTTACATTTGAAAATCGAGCGTCCTTATTAAAAGATCCTATATAATTGATAATAAGGGTTCTAGACCGCACAACACATTCCTGTCGTAATTTTCGTAAATAATTCTTTAATTGTATCAAGGTGATCTATGATCATTATGGAGGGTGTGTCTTCTAGAAAATTGAGAGCATTTCATTTATCGAACTCAAATACATATGTAGTTAAAAATTATTTTCCGAATTGCTGAACAAAAGGATGTGGTTATAAAAATTAATATCGCAATGCGTCAACTGTATTTGCAATCACTTGTTGCTCAATTACGTTTTTTTAAAGGCTCATTTTATCACGCAATTGGATTTTTAATTGGAATTGCCCTTTGATCAGTATTTTTAATTGATGTCATCATAACAAAATTTGATGAATGATTCACTTGAAAAGCTAAATGGTGCCGTCATATTATTTACGTTTGTTGTGAAGGATTTCATGAGATTTTAAGTAATTTCAATAATTGGAACGTACTGTTTTATAAATTTCTTTGTGAGAGTACGAGCGCGTTATTGGCTTGGTGAAATACTTTAATAACGACTTTGTCGATACATTAACCAATTCAATAATTACAATGACTTGAGGTAAAATTTTGTTCTTTGAAACAAGTTGACATAAAGGTGAACCGAAGAGTGAGTTATAAAACGCTGGTTAAGAAATAATACCAACTACGTTAATACATAATATGCATATTGATGAGTATTTGCTATTGGATTTACCATGTATGAACAATTATTCTTTAGAATATTTGTTGGCACTTTTGATTTGCTGTCGTATGGTTTTAGTGATTTAAATATTTTATAAAAACGGAATGCAATTGGTGAATACTGCGTTTTTGGCGGAAAGAATTTAAAAAGAAATTATATTTTAATATTTGAATAGACGTATTTTAAATATTTATGTAAAATGTATTTTTTAGTTAAATAAACATTTTTAATGTTTTTTGTTGGCACGTTTTATGAAGTCCTGGGTGTTATGAAGACTTTCGCAGTAGGTAGTATAATGAGTTCAAAGTTATAATGGAACACAATCTTGATTAGTCATTATTTGTAATCTTCATTAAATTTATTAATGACGTTTCTGCAGGAATTAAAAAAGAACACTGAAAAATGCGAAGAGGTTTACATGCGTGGAAAAAAGTTCATACGCACTAAAAATGCGAGAGCGTGGATTTTAAACAAATATGTGATTTATTCCAAAAGCCACATAATAATTGGGCAAAAATTCGAAATATTGCAGGTATTTGGAATAAATTTTGTGATAATTGCATCGCTTTTAAAAAATCGTTCGTCCTGAGAAAAACGTAATTACAGTTTAAAGTAGTTTTTTGCATATACACAAAAATACGTGCACATGTCTACCTAAAAGAGTGTATGTACATAGATTCGTTAAAACTTAACATTTTACTTTCGGATACAAAATTTTATGATGATTGAACTCACGCGAGTGAAAACAGGTGTCAACGTACGCGACTCACCCAGAAAATACTAAGCACGAGACACCGGGTTAGCACATAGGTCTGCGAATTATAAGGCTAATAGAGAAATTGGGCTGGAAGTGCGTCAGATCAAATATCAAGAGTAAAAATTCGGGCGAGTGCGCAACTACAGAAGAACGGTGATCGAATTTTATTATAATACAGGATGGGTCATAATGTACGACCCTATCGGAAAGTACCATAGATTTTATAAATGGCGTCGTATGTCAGTTTGGCTTTGACATTTGTGCAGCAACCAGAAATAGAATTTCTGTGAATAAACAATGGATCGCTATGGTCCTGAAGGCGTTTCCCGGTCGTCTGATATTGCGTTTTGGCGATTTGTAGTGGACCGAAAGATCACCCGATTTGACCGCCTTAGACTTCTTTCTATGGAATGGGGTTATTTAAAGTTTATGTGAGCGAGCCACACACTCTAGCAGCCCTCAAGGAGAACATCTATTGAAGTGGAGAACCTATCGCGCGAAGTTCTGAAGAAAAACGAAATCAATTTGAAAACATAATGGAAAAAAACTTGAATGTCAAAGTAAATATTTAAAAAAAACCGCACTAATTTCTTTTATTCGATTCCAAAGATATAGCCTAGGAAAATAGGGTAGTACACTATGGTCCACCCTGTATTTTCGTATTCATTTAATTAGTTCTAAATATCAAGTTGTTGTGTTTTCTTGGGTTTATTCTCTGTTGATTGCATTTTTGCTATTTTACCGTTTTGTGATTGAATTTACCATTTGGTTTCATCGTAACATTTTTAGTTTTAGGTGAACCCCACTCCTTTACTTATTAAAAATAATTTCAGGGCTTAAAAAAGTTGCCTTTTGCTAAGTTTCCCAGGAAGTCTTAAGAAGTTTACAACTGAGAAGAATTTTTTGGAATGATTTGACTCCTCTAGCAGTTTTATTTACTTATTGCCCCAAAGAATTTCCAACAGATCCTATTCCCCAAGGGAATATTACGTGAAAAGCTTATAGCCGTTACTTCGGGAATTCTGAACAACGTTGCAAAAATTGGATGCCATTATCATTAGATTGCTCCTCTTCGTTACAAGTGGACGTCACACAATTGCCATAAAGCCGCATAATTGTGTAGCTTAGGAACGCTGTAGATAACGTCGTGAACAACCGGAAATCGAATCACCTCCATTCAGGCTTTTGCGTTTATGTCCCGTTAACTTACGACGTTTATCAGAGAAGTGACAAATTTAATTGAATCGAACTGAACGAGGGCCGCTCTCGATAGCGATGTGCCTTACACGATGAAGTGCGCCGCAGATATATAATTCTTGTACGGTCCCCTCGTCTGCCGATGGATCCTGGTACTTCCGGAAGAACAGAGTGGTTCAAGGTACCTGGGGACGAGCGTAGGTCTCGTTGTTGGACGCGAGTGGAGCCCAGCGGAGAAGACGGAGCATCTAAAGGGCTTTCGAATCAATTTTAGTCTTTTCTGATTTCCTTTGATGAAACTTCCTGTGCACGACCTGCCTTGATCAGATGCGGAAGAAGTTCGAGGAAGGTGAGGGTTACGTGGGTGCTAAACGCTGCCGAAAAGGGCCGTGGAACGGGAATTCGCGCCACCTCCAATTCTTTGAAGACGGAAATTACAATCTGCGATATTTAAATGAGTGCGCACAAGTCCGACTCCGACTCCAACCAGCAGGCTGCTGCTCCCTTTAAGCCAAAAAGGCAAGTTAGCGGCACACGGCGAAGGAAGCAAATCGAATGGCAAATTGCAGATAATTTTTCTTTTGCGGGTGGGGCAAACTGTGCGCCGGGCCGCATCCTACAAGAAGGAGTAACAAATTTGGGGTCGGAAGAAAGCTCTAATCATTACTAAGTGGGACGACAAGCGAAATCTATTGAAAAATCCGTCGACTTACCGTTCTGCATGGCAACGCTCTTGTCTTCCACACGGCTGACGTAGCAGCAGAGCTCGTCTTGGCGGTCGGCGTTCTCAATCAATTCGGCCTCGACGGAGAAGCCCCACATTTGCTCCAAGGTTGTGCGCTGGAGCTCCACCTGATACAGGATCTTGGTGCACACTTCGACGAACTCATGATTGTGAAGCTGGAAGGAGAAAATACACACAGAGCGTAAGATGTAAATAAAAATAAATTTAGCTGGCACTCAGTTTTTGCGAGGCCGCCTATTGAAGGGAGCGAGCAACTTCAGTGATTAGATACGAGAAAGCATCAATCACTCCGGCTGGACGATAAGGAAGCAAGCCGGGAATGGTCAAGAAATTTCCTGCTTCGTCGACAGGAGATAAATTACTATCTGTCGGCGTGTTGACACTTTGCGAGGTGGCTGACGTACTACATTACCAGTCGGTTCCACTTCAACTGTCCACAGTAATATGAGTTATGAAATATGCATATACCCGGGACGGGACCTCCCTTACGAGATTGCCGAGCAAACACGTTTCTTCCGATTGAATCTTCGATTTTTTTGTGTGATTCATCTTATACCTCAATTGGTGTCAATGGACATTTGGAGATTGGCAGAAGTAACAATTTCCACAGCATAATTGACGGTTTTTTAAAAAGATAAAACTTTCGTTGCGCACACTTATCTGGTGGGCCTTGACTGCGAGTCTTTCAAAATGTAGAAAATAAAATAGTCCGTACAGACATCCTACGGTGTTTGCCAAATGACAAAATAATGGAAAGACGATGTTCATCTGCTCGTGTGTGAAAGATTAATGTTTCATTAAATTCAACATTTCAGAAGAATACAAGTATTTTAATTGTACTTAATGTAATGTACATAAATTTTAATTGGAGTGAAAAATACACTTCTTTGATAATATTCCACAAGTGAAGCAGAAAATATTTTTAAAGATGATACAGTTTACCAAAGTAAACGAGGTTTGTGTATTTGTTACTCCATTTGCTATTGAAATTCCACCAAGAGTTAAAAACCCATTGCTTTCTGGAATCTCTTTCTAATGTCATAACAATTTTTGGTTTGTTCTGCACAAAAAAATATTGCTGAATAGAGGAGGATATGTCAAGAAAGTGAAATATTAAAAAAATTACTTAGGTGGTTCCATTTTTTATAGTTTTGCTGAACACGACACTAACCGTTGGCGAGTACTCTAAGCAATAAAAGCCCGCCCCATAATTCTGTCGATTTTGTAATTAAAAAATAGTAAGTTTTTCGGAAACAGTTAAAAGCTTGGCAGCATAGCTTAAACGCACTACAGAGTCTTAAAATTTTGGTTTGTTTTTTTTTCCACTGATTTTTGGCTTCTATTATGGAATTAAAAAAGCCAATATAGTAGTTTCTTTGCTTTAAATTCATTCAAATATGTATATTAGCTATTTGTTATTTTGACTAATTGTAAGACTTCAAAATGGCTTCCGAAAAACTATTTTTTAATTATTTTTTTGTGCTGATGGTGAATAATAATTACTTTTTAATTTTTTTATTTTGTTTCTTCGCAGGGTAAAAAAACATTACTTTTGATCGTCCTGTTTACATAAATTCACCGCAAATGTAGTTATTTTGAAAAAAGCCACCTGCTCATAATCCTCTTTTATTCCCCCTCATTTTGTAGTATCACTACAATATATATATATATAAATATATTTTATTTCGTATATTCGTTTAATTCAATAATGGTACACAAGATTTACATCTTATTTAGTTAATTTATAATCGGAAAGAAAAATAAGTGTAATGAGAAATAAGTGAGCAGGCAATAATTGTCTAGAAATAAAATATAATTGTAATATGAAAAATAAAAAAGAGGAAAATGTTGTGAAAAAATGTATGAAAGAAAAAGAATAGATTAATAAAACGAATGAGAAAACGAGAAAACATTATTGAAATAAATTATTCAAAAATTAATTGACTGAAAAATGTTTTAATAAATAAATAATCTTTTTACATTTGGGTTCTTTGACTTGTTGGGGTTTATTTAATACTCCATACAATGGGATCGGAAACAAATATATATTTGTTTGGTCACTCAATTGATTCGCAAATAGTGCACTTAAAGTTTGAAATTCACAATTGTACCTTACCTCGGTTTTTTGCCTAATATAAAGTACAATTATTTAATTTCAGTCACAAACAGTCTGCGAAAAACAACTGTGACAGCCCGACGAATAGACATCGCGTTAATTCCATACATATGTGTTCCGGTCTCCCACATTGGGTACGGAACATAAAAAAATTGAAAATAAAAAAGTTTCGTACCTTTTACCTTATCAATAAAAATAACATTTACTAAGCTGCTTTGAAATTGCAGGACAACCCTCTGAGCTAGTACCAATTGGAAAAATAAATCTAGCAGAGAATTTACTGTGCATGTAAGAGCTGCAGGATTTTCTTCTGCAAATAGAATTTGTTAAATTGAAATCATTGAGTGATCAGATGTTCTAATTTACTGACGTACACGCGCTTCGCTGGACCGGTAATAAGTATTAGACTGAAAAGAACCACTGAACGTTTGCCCTTTATTTCAAAATCTGTCCACCTGGCTGTGTCTTACTTTTTGCTACTGACCAGATTTCCTTTCAGGAGATGCATTCCTTCTTTCATTGCGCTCAGTAATTGAGAGATTCAAATGGTTCTCGCTGATTATCAAAGCCTTTGAACCACATGCTTATGTGCTTCGTGTTCGTGTCACTGAAAGCTTACGGTACTGTTAGAGGCAAAATGAGTTATCCAACTCCATTCTGGAGTTATAAAAAACCATCCAACTCCGAAGTCGGAGCAAAGAAAGGAATCGCAGTCGCAGTGTCCTTCCTATAAATAAAAACCACACAAAATCCTCGATGAAACCACGAGTAATACCGTCCCATGGCTGCCGCCATAACTCCTTAAAACGAATTTCAGTGCATATCTTGCCGGGTGGAGGTGGCTCCGCAATATTTCTCCTTTTTCCGAACCCGATGCATGGAGCTACCCGAGCTGCAATGCCTGGATTTCTTTTGTGCAGGACTTTTTTTCGTGCTCCGAGTGCCATAAATTTTCACAGAAATAGAAGCTGTGCCAGCAGTACCGGTTAGGGAAGAAACGATGCCCGGGAGGATGGACAGAATCTATTGCATCACTGGAGACGTCCCAATCGAATAATGATGACAATAAGAAAAACGATGGGTCCGGGCGCCAAGGGCTCCTGCAGCCCGGGCACCTGCTGGTCCAGTGTGAATTACAGTGAAATATTACACACATCGAAGGCTATAACAACATTTCTCTATTTGTGGCGAGGAAACGGACAAGGTACACGCGCCTGGTGTCCGGGCAGGTGAAAAATGCCTGTCCTTGTGAGCCCTTAAGGCGTTTCTGTCGCCTCGGCCCGGGGGGAATTCGGTGTGAAGAAAACCTGAGTGGCAAATGCCAGGCGTTAACTTAAATTCTCTGAACGGCATTAATATTTCACAGTAATTGGCGCGCGAGCGCGACCCTGCGATACGCCACATTGAAAATTTATGTTCGCGAGTGCTCGAAATTTCCATAGTTAACTCCCATTGATCCCTTGTCAACAGAATTGACACATTTCGTGATTCAACGCAAATACCCCGTCCCGGCAATGCCTGCGTTTCCTACGTATCCGACAATGGAGTTGGCAAAACTTAAAGCGAAAAGCATGTCATTACGTGTAAATTTGGTGCCACATTCCCAGTGGGGATTCGGGGGCAACAGGGACGTAAATTCGCACACATTCAATAACTAGGTCACCCTAAACAATCAAATATTTGCCGGGAGATTGTGACCTAGTCAGTCATCCGAGCCGGGTTAAGTCGAACCTCCCGAAAACTGAGCGAACTCTTGGGACTTGGCGAAGTTATTAAAACGCTTCAAGCCGGGAGTCACTGGAACCAAGTGCACAAACAAAGCGTTCAACGAGGGACTCTGTATCACCACTTGGAGCAGGGGATTCCAGTCCAGACTTGGCCTGGGCCCTATATACATACGTGTCAGTTGCCATTTTCCTGCCTGCAATCCGACCCGCCTTCCACAGTGCCCCGCACCCATCCGACCGAACGACGGCTTACTGTCGCTGTTGACACAAAGGAAAGTTTGTCTTGCAATACAACGTAATGACGCCGGGCTTATGCCGATAATCGCAGATGTTTGAAATTTTATGCAAATCCTTGCCAAGTAATCTAAGTTTCCACGTATCTTTCGTAATAATTGTGGCGGTGGGCCAACTTGTTGGCGGGGCTTGTCCGGCGCCCGCACAAAGTAATGCCGAGGTTTTTAAACTTCGGATCGGGAACAATTGTAACAGCGTTTTTTTTTTATATTACGTTATCCGAAATTTTGGCATTTTGATAAAATATTGACGATGGCTGGCTTAGTCGCAGTTTGGATTGAATGACTTTAAGTTCCTATGAAATTGTGTACCTTGTCCATTCGTCGTCAGTTTGGTCAAATTTACACTTTCCGAAGATGGCACATATCGAAAAAATAATTGCAGTTTTAAAACTTAATAAATTTTGAAATTTCACGCAAGCGGACTATTATTTATTATATTACAGTTTCATTAAAGAAGAGCCTATTTGCACCCCACTTGTGTATGTGCGCCGAATACCACGTAATAACATATATCGCACATTGGCGGCGGCAATTAGTGTTAAGAATCTGTCGTTATACGGTGAGTGCGTGGGAGCGTGGTAGTACTTCACTTGCTTCTTTCTTTCATTTTTCGTATTGTTATTTCGCAGGAATTGTTGTGTTTGCTGAATTGTCGACATCTAGGGAATGGAGGAGTTCTCACTCTTTCTGATGTAAATTTTAATTCCGATTAGAATTATAAAAAAGATGAATTATTCGATTGTATTATAGTCGTGTGGAACGTCGTGATGGGTGTTCGGATAGCGCTGTTTTTGGGAACTTATTTTCGGGTTGGAATCGTACGTAGAAATCAAATTTGGGGGATTACCAATTGAATGAGGTCAGATTGGATTGGTATAAGGATGTGAATTTATGCAGGACGCAGGAATGGGACGAATAGAAATGGAAGGATGGCAAACCGGTGGAATAATCTCACAACTTTCCTTTCCCCCTAAAAACTCTCTGATTATTTTTATTTGAGTTTTGAAATGTGTTCTCTTGTGATATTTACCAAAACAACATTTTGTATAGACAGCCAGTTTCCCTTTTTTTTATATGTTGTGCGGAATTCGGTGGTTCTGGTGCTTCATTCCAGGTGGTACGAAACGCCTTTTCGGATTTCCCTTTTAACCGATAAATGCAATTTGTGAGGTTGCAGTTGGCAAAAGTTATAATTTGTCGTAACAAATGTAAATGTTTTCCGACACAAGGTTGCGAAATTTCGCAGCAACTAAAAAGGTCGGAGGTACGGTAGCCGGTTGTGGGCGAATAAGATCGTTGATCGAATGAAAGCAACAATTAAGAAATTTAAAATTATTCAAGAACTTTTCAAGTCTTTAAAATTTCCCAATAAAACAGAATCATACTTTACGCCGAGCGAGCGCCGCACACAATCTTTAAGCCTGCGAAATACAGAATAAAAAAATGCTGCTGTTATATAAATTAAACTGTATATGCTGTACGTGAACCACACCGATGTGGACCCTTAGTGAAATAATATAGGAAGGATTTTAGAACGTGATGTCTCAATCAAACGGATGTGTGCAATTCGTATAAGAGATAACTATGAACCCACCGGTTAAGCCTCAAGGGATCCGAACTTAAACTACATACATATGTAGTAAGTGTCTGTGCCTACCCAAAAAACAAGACTGGAATTCCTAAACTTAAATAAACTATAAACACGGGAAGCTCCGCAATCCTACAGTATTACGTTTAATTTGGAGAATGAGTGACAACTCCATTTCAGAATTGTCATGCCCTCCGTGAAGCATCTACTTGCCGCAAGTAAAAACAACAGAGCGTGCAATTTAAACAATTTATCTAAATCCGCAGTGGCATCTCATGTCTGCTATTGTGAACCACCCTCAACGTCGATTTTTGTGAGAGAAGCTTTTGTACTTACAGCGTGACAAAGCCCCGGGCGGGGGCTATTTCACATTATTTAAAGCGCTTCAAAGTAACAAAGGCGGAAAACAATGCATGACACCTGTACAAGTGCCTCCCCGGGCTGGAGACGTGGTGAATCAAATTCGAGATCTCTATGTCGTTCCAGGGGTATCACCGCGCTAAATGACAGTGTAATCGGCCTAGGGGGCGATATTATTTTCGTCCTCACAACTCCAACTTATGCTTTCGTTTATCTGGAAGAGTTCCTTTCAGGAGTCCCCAGAGAATTCCTCTGTGTGTACAGTAGTTGCTACTTATCTATGTAAATACACACTGCTGCGTTGTTCATATCGCAAGGTTCGCAAGGTTCATAGTCAAATGGCTTTTTGTTTTTACCGAAATAGAGCAGAGCAGGACGAGCTAGGGGCTCGACCTTACCGGCAAGGCAAGCCTACTCCCACTCGTCAAATCGCCTACTTCGCATTTCCTTCTTTCCTCGGCCGGCAGGACAGGAAGGAGTGCTGCTGAAGGAGACGACATCTTGTGTAAATAACAATTCATGAAATTCATGCTCCAATTATCCCCCGAAAATCTACTTTCATAAATGGGAGAAGTATTAAGAAAGCCTCCTCATGCATATCCAGATATGATATGAGCCACGACGAAAGCACTCCCGGATAATTATGGCCTTCAAAGGGATTTCACATCGCGCAGCCTACGGACTGAAATGGTGTCACTGTGAGAGCTGCGGCTGCTGTATTTTCGGGCCTGTTAACTTTATCGCATTCTATTCAGCCGCCGAGATGCCACGACATGTCGCGGGTGCAGGTCTTCGGGCGTTCAGTTTTTCCTCAGTTGCTGCATAAGCGGATCCCCTAAACCTTTCATTTGATATCGTTAAGGCTCTGTCGCGCAATCTGCCGACCACAGTAGACGCTCAAGCATTTAGTTGCATTCATAATGAGAAAAACCCCTCAGAATTAGCTGCATTACCAGGATGCATCATTCTGAAACGTAATTGTGGAAACGTGCAGACCGGGCTGTATGGTTCTTCCACAGATGATCACGTTTTGCTAACGGAGCTAATAACGTTTTGCGGCTTCTTTACAAATAAATTCGCCGCGCTGGCGGTCGTGTGAAACTCTACATATCTATTTTACAAGTTCTAAATTTGTAATTTTGTAAAAGAAAGTGCAGCTGATTTTCTGAATTATTATTATACACAAAAATGGGTCTAGCTACGTCTTGTTTACAACTTTTTAAAGGGCAGTTGAAGCCGTAGTTGGATTTTAGTTTACTTAATTTCATTGAAAACATTTTGCGCTTTTCTCTAATTTCTTTTAGACTCGTATCATAATAAAAGGTGTGTATGAAAATTAAGTTGTATATACTTAAATATTTAATTTGATACCCATGTCAAGGGGGTTGTGAAGAAAAATGTAATCCGTCATCTTAGGGCGTCTGCCATATTTGGATTAGAATGACGTCACATATATTATTGTATTCTGTTCGCCAAACCCTTTCATTTGATAACCATATCGAGGAAGTTGTGGAGAAACGAACGAAACGACTAATTTAAAGACATGGCACTACATTTTCCTATTGTATTTGGTGAAAAGATTGGGGAACAAAATTGTAACCTTTTACCAACTTTCAAAAGAAATATTTGTTAACGAAAATATTATGATTAAAGCTATATTGCATATTCTTAAAATGTTCGCATTGCACTATGACGTAACCAAACTC
The DNA here is from genome assembly GCA_947538895.1 of Neoitamus cyanurus. NCBI lineage: Eukaryota > Metazoa > Arthropoda > Insecta > Diptera > Asilidae > Neoitamus > Neoitamus cyanurus. The sequence continues at coordinate 42,459,643 of OX384540.1, read as the reverse complement.
GATTTGTAAAAGTTGTAAAGATGCCTGTGCATGTTTCATTACGTTGTTCAACCGAAAACCATGTCAGGGTTTATGACATTATTATGAAAAATGTGGCTAAGGATCACAGAATGATAACTTCATTAATAATTTAAAATAGGTTTACTATATCTCAAAGTATCATATGGCGAATTTTAAGGAAAGGTTTAGCACTACATGCGCATGAAAAATTAAAAGTCGACGTCATCGACAGCTTTGCAAGTGCTTGAAAATAAAACAATCGATAAGGATTTTGTGTCGGGAGCAGAGACAAAAAAAAAGAAAAGATAAATTCCGTGAAAAGCCACTGCATCTGGAATCTGCATGTCATTGTTTGTCATTAATGGTTAGTTTGGACATCAATTGTTTTGAAAATGATGTCCTTCAGATCTTTTACACGCCAAACTTTTAAAAAGTTTAGGTATATAATATTTCTTCAATTCAAATGTTTTCTTCTACATAACATCATCGGCCTAAGTAACAATTTAATTAAAAAGCATCCCACTCATGGAACTTCAAAAATACATTAATATTTAAGTAAGGTATAACGTGGACAATGTGACACTAATGGAACATCGCACCAGGGCGTCATTAGCGCAATATTTTCACGCACTCTCTCTTACTCTAGTTTAGCAACTGGAGCATATTACACATTGTACCTAATTAAAGAAGTATTTTAAGCATATTGGCACCAGATCTTACCCAAAAGTTACACCAAATTCAAACATCCTTGGGACAACTTTTGTGCCATCAAAGGACAACAATTTCATGGACTGTTAAAGTCGACATAAGCCAATTAGAGGCAAAATATTTCAGTAACATTTGAGAGACCAACTCTAGGCCAACAAATCGTCCAAATAGACTGAATTCTCTGCCTCGTTTAGGAATTTTCGGAATTGACATAGAAATCATTTGAAATACTTCCTGTCACCCAAGGCCCCGAAAGATGGTCACATTGATAAACGATAAAGAGGAGAAAGCACCCGTCATTACTTCTGACAGACTACAGCCCATGGTCGAGTAAAAGTTGGCATGGACTAGACTGAGTCCTATAATTACATAAGTGGCGTTCGAAGTTGGCTTGACTTGAAAGTGCGGTCAGGTCAAAGTTTCTTCTGCCTACAAACCGCAGTCGTCCACGACTGTGCGGCGCCTACTTCTCTTTTATCAATAAATTCAACCAGAAAATTCTCCAGATAGATCTGCTCAAAAGCGGGGGCGGGCTGTATGTCATAGTCCAGGGGGACGATACTTTTATGTTCTGTAATCGAAGTAAGTTCGGCACTTGGCAAGCAGTGAATAATTTTTGCGGCTCAAGCCATTAAGTGGACCAAGATATTTATCTCCCAGGATAACACAATCAGCACAAGACCACTGTCAGCTTCTGAACAAAGGAACATTACGCCCTGAGAAATGGAGACAGTTTAGGACCCATAAAGTTTTGACGACTCTTAAAATGGGCTCCACCTGGAGATCTGCGAGTGGGAAGTTCCAAGGTAGCCCGAAGATGCCACCTGAAGGTACTATACGTCAAGGGATACTTATCGACCCCAAACCTCTCGCAAAAAATGAAGGAGTTGACTTGGGATTTGCTCCGTCTGCCCGAAGTCCGAACTCGGATATAATGTATTTGTTATTTTGATAAATTGAAAGCACTCGAACCCTTCACCCAAATAGTGTAATTACTTAAAACTCTCTCAAGATCAAGCAGTCAGTAAAGCGCTCCTCTGATATATGATAACCTCTTTATTGACTCTGGGGAGGAAAAAGAAGTTTGAACGAGGGATAATGAAAAAGGTCGTCCTAATAATGAGCCCCATCGGAAATGTTCCCTTTTGTTTGCTTCCACGGGCAGAGAAGTCTGGAGCTGTATGATGGATGCACGGCTCCCATTTTGGGGCACTCAGACCCCGCTATGATTTCGTTATGAGATTTCTTTTTGTTTGCCAGAAAGGCATTCATCATCTTTGCAATAGACGTAAGTAGGAGTGGTTTCCTTAATTTCCCGTTCAAAGGCACAATAGCAACAGATGTCTGAGTAAGCGTTCGCCGGGATCCAACTTAATTACATTGATAACCTTTGCTGACAATTGTCTGTCAACTTAATAAATGTGGAACCGTTAGGCAAGTAACCGTGCTTTGTTTATGGTTGCTCACCTTAATTACATGATCAGTGAAAAGTTGATTGGCATGTGTTTGGCCAAATCAAATTGGGGTGGATCTACCTAGATGTCGATTAAAAATATTTAAGAGCTGACAATACCTATGTACAGCAAAAGTTTCAAAGTGCAGCCTCAATTTTCTTTGCACTGGATGTCTTATCTTCTGCGTAACCAATTTGCGTGTATTTTAAAGCAAATGGAATGCAATTAGAACCGCCAATGGTGCGAATGGCTAGAATAGGTGCTTTATCTCTCAAGCACCCATCGCGACGAAACATTTGTTTGTGAATAGAGAATAATGTTAAAAACAATAATTGTACTATCACATGTCGTGCCAGTATACAGTTGAGGTAATATCCTTGATACAGGGCACCAAAAAATAATCATAAATCGGATAAACATAAAAGTTTATGATCATTTTGTATACGCCTGATGCACAGCACTTCGGGAAGGGAATATGTGGACCTGAGAGACTGAGGTGACTCCTGTGTGTGTATATGCAAAAAAACACCGAAGTACAAACGTGTCCCATTGTTTTGAAATTTCACTCCAACTGATAAATCAGTTTCCATTGTCTACTGGAATTTCCCAGTGCTATTTTAATTGCATCTTCATTTTGGGGGACTGGTACCATTGAGTTTTATAAAATGTGAAACTTTTGAAGTTCACCATTTTGTTCCTTTTAAAAAAGTTATACAGAAAAAAATAAAAGTAGCATCCGATAAGGAATGTAAATTAATTATACTTGCAGTAGGTCATAACCGCTTTTAAATAGGTTGACCAGTTTTCTAGTTTCGGTCATTTTAATAATCAGTCCTTTTGGCTTCACCGTATAGTGGGGTAAAAATATGGTTTGTGTAAAGTTTTGTTATAACATAGTGGAAATACAAAATATACCCTTTTGAAATAGGCGCGAATATGGTGAATGGCGTGTAACGTCTAATAAAAAAAGAAAACAGAATTCTATAATACCGCGAAAAGCGGCCACAATACGATCAGGGCACGAAAAAGTGATTTTACAGCACGACAACGATCGGCCTCACGTTGCCAAACCCGTCAAAACCTACTTAGAAACACTCAAATGGGAAGTCCTACCCCACCCGCTATATTCCCCAGATATTGCGCCGTCCGATTATCACTTATTCCGTTCGATGGCACATGCTCTGACTAATCAGGAGTTCCGTTCATATGACGACATCGTAAATTGGCTTGATTCATGGATAACCTCAAAAGACGAACACTTCTACCGTGACGGTATTCGAGCTCTACCAGAAAGATGGGAAAAGGTTGTCGCTAGCGATGGGCAGTACTTTGAATAACTCATTTGTAACCATTTTTTCATAATAAAGTTTTATATTCATAAAAAAAAACAGCGAGAACTTAGTTGCGGACCTAATATGTTATAACATCAACAATTGAGTTCATTGCTAAGTTTTAAACTAAGTTTTCATTCAATTCATGTATCATTCATTTTGCCCCTTTTATTGATATAACCTTTTTAACTAATTTGGGTTACTACCATAAATTTGAAGGGTCCGAGGGTAAAACCACTTTACAGCATATTTTCCCAAAATGAGATAGCGGTGCTATTTTGAAGCTTTCAAGGAGTGCTATTATCTTTGGGGTAGAACCACTTTAAAGCCATAAAATAAAGCGATGACGTTTCAGTACGCTGGGGAAATCCAATTTACTCCACGTATTCAGGGGAGGGCAGGAGACAGTAAAGTTATTTTTAGAATAATATGTGTTGTAAAACACTTTCAGTTAAATAAAATATTTTATTACTTAAATAAAATTTGTCCGAAGTATTTTGATTAAACTTTTATACATGTAGGAAAACTTTCAAAGACATATTTCTCAGAATCTAATTTTATGTTGCAAAGTGAGCCCCCCTAAACCTGAGTTGTTTAATTTTTGATTTTTCAAATGCTTTAACAAAAATGTCATCAAAAAACACTAATCATTCTTTGACCCAACGCGCGCGTGTTTGTGTGGCTATGTGATTTGTTAGAAGATAATTACCAAGTACTAATTTTCGCAACGCTAAGCAAAAAAGTTATTGGGTCAAAATTTTTTGAAACAAAGTATAGTTTGGATGTAGTCGCTGAAGAGGCGGATTGGAAAAAATAAATTGGAACAATTGTCTCCTTACCAATTTTTCTTTTGCCAAACATACTTATACACTACTGATGTAATGCATACAGTATTTTAAAATAAAAAATGTCGGTCTAGTCCGGGTTTTACTCACGCACCGAAGGTTCCGTATCAGAGGTTCAGTTGATTTACTATCAAAAATAATTACATTTACCGACTTCATTTTATTTTTGTTGTAATTTTTATCCACCGTGATATCTACCTAAAAGGGCTCAACATTTTCGCACATGAAACTTTAGAGGTAAGAGAGTAGGGGGTAACATGCTTTTTCTAGTGCAATTTTGATGATATCTCTTAAACGGACATACGAATAAAAAAAATTAAACGATACGCCACTCGAGTGGGTAAACATTTGTTTAACCCGATTTGGCCCCTAAATTACTACAAAAGCAATACATTTTAACTTATGATTCTCGTATCGATATATATGTATGTACAAGAAATGACTGTGATAATCTACATACAGGCAGCAAAGTCTCAGTGAGGTATGGAACCATGGATATTAAGCAGTCGAATAATTAAGATAAATCGATTTGTAAGCCTAGGAAAGGTATGTGCCTTTCAATCAAATATTGTGGATGATGTTTGAAGCTATTCGCCCATATGTTCAATTAATTTGCTTTAACTTGGCTTGTGCATTCCATTTGCTAAAAGTATTTAAGTATGTGCGTAAACCTTTTATCAATTTTCACACACCACTGCTGGGAAACACTCTAAGGAATGGTATTGGTCTGTGAAGCTTTTAACATAATTAAAAACTTGATAGCTGAGATAGCAGTAAGCAAACAGTTGTAGGACATTTTACATAATTTAAACACTGGAAGAAATGAAATCACAGGTGTATTTGCGTATAGGCCTGAGCCTAGGGCGGTATATCCAAAAGGAAGTCAAATTAAATGAGGCTTCACCGAGTGTACAAGTTTGAAATGTAATAAAATTAAATGGGAAATGGTTATTTCGGCCATAAAGATAAGTCTATTAAATTGGAGGCAGAGAAGCTCACATGTTTGAGCACTTTGCATGTCGGAGCGCCGCCCGGGTCATAAAATCAAAGTCAGGGCCAATTTTCTGGATGAAAGTAATGATATGATGGTAAATTGAAAATTTGAGACTGTATGGTATCGTATGAACACTGAAAAATGATTAAGAAACAAAAAGTGTCACCTTCAAGGTTTTATTTCGGTAATCTGCACTTCTACATAATATTAATTGAAGAAATATAATCATAAATTTCTTTGTAAACGATGTTGGAACCCTTACAATTAGATTAAAAGATAAAGGAAACATTGATAACATAAACAGCTTTAGGCGAATCAGAATTTATGAAAAAATATAAAGTTCTAACGGGCAATCTAAACACTTTGCCATAGTATCTCTAAAGTTTTAAATATTGCTAAGTTCAAATCACCTGCTGTCCCATCTATTTATTTTTATTTTCAGACAATCGGCAAAATTCAGTGGTTATCGATAACAATTTTTGTGACTTACTCAAAACAAAATTCTCTACCATTTGAAGAAATTACGTCAATAGATCAGACCAAACAAATCGTTGGAATTTTTCGTTTTTTAAAGTTTGCCGTATTGACCTGGGATTGAAATTAATGGTTTAAATATACATAGGTAAGTATGTTGCAACTTTCGATGGCCTTATTCATAGCAATCGTTTTATTATTTCCGTTGTCTTCTATAAATCTATTATATGTTATATGTATATAAAAATGAAAGTGTGTTTGTTTGCTTGTTACTCAATCATACTCCTAACGGTTCTTCGATAGACTTAATTTTTTCACACAATGTAGTACATAGTCCAACTTAACATATGGACTATTTGTTATTTTGATAAGGTGTAAGGTTTGAAAATAGCGACTGTAATATGGCTACTGGTTAGTTAAAATTAAATTAGTTAAAATTTACCATCAAAATCAGCACTGGAAGGTTTTCGGGTCGCTGATTTCGAATCTGTTGAAATTCGCAAAGTCCGGACCCATAATGGCGACCGAAATTCATCAATTTTAAGCAATTTTAATGAAATTTTACATGAAGACGTCTTTGGTGTCACAGAATTCAAATCTACCTATCTATATAGCATCAAAATTTCCAAATATCAAATAGTGGATCCAATATGGTGACTGAAATTCCTGAATTTGAATCAACTTTAATGACCGAATCTTCTCCACTTTACACAAATTAAATGAAAATGCATATAAAGACGACTAAGGGGATGTGGACTTCAAAATTCAATGTGGCGATCTTTTAATGGTTACCAAAGTTCTAAAACTTCACCGGATTGCCTTGAAAATGAAAATAAATACAAAGAAAACGTAAGGCCCACTGATTTCAACTACATAATGACAACTCAAAATTTAAAACTTCAAAGAAATACTTAATAATAATACTTAGGGGTTCTTTGGTGCAGATATTTAATTTTATAGCAGAAATAGCTAATTTAAAATAGTGGATCCAAAATGACAATCTAACATTTTTAATTTGAAGAGTTCTCCGTTCTCGCATCCACAATTTCTAATAAAATAGATTTCCACTAAATAAAAGAAATGCGGGCTTATAACAATTTCTGAACAGCGAACGAAACTTTTCGATTCCAATGAAAAATAACATACATATGTACAAATATGTATAAATTTCTATCATAGCTGGTTATTGAAATCGACGTGCAATTAGCAGTTCCTCCTACGAGGAAACTACGTGATCAATTTGCAACTATACTTTGTTTCATTAAAAATTTATTGTCCTGATGTTGAAACTCTTAAAAGAAATATATTCTTGAACTTGTTTCTTCATCTTCTTATTTTGATACCTCACTTGATATGATTCGAAAAAAAATTTGGGGGTGAACAACGGTTCACATCTCAAATATCCTACTCCCCTATTCTGACATATTTTATTGTGAATGTTCCACCTGTTCCGTTTCAACAGTCGGTAGAACCTATTCTCATATTCGTTTGAAGTGAATATTTTCATTATGAGCCAAGTGCTTTCGTGGAAATATTTTTGACGTGAATCGGATCTAAGAATAGATCCCAGTATTTTGTACCGAAGATTGTTTTAATGTCTGAACTTTTCAAATATTTTTTAGTCGACGACACATGCGATAGGTACGAATCGATAAACACTTCGTTTATGGAAATTGCACTAGTACATACATACGTGGGAACAAATGAACACACGTTCAAACGAACATAAAACTAGAAACTTCATTAAATTAAACTAAATTATGAAACTTAACCCTTTTTTGAAAAAGGATAAAAGAAAATGTTTTTACGTTGAAGCAACATAAAGTGTCGTTACACATGTACATACACAGATGTATGCACTCATTTATTCATGTTCTAAAACACAAATCCTTATCGTGCCCACAAAGCCAGCAGTACAAGGCATGTCTACGTTATCGTTATATCTCAAATGTTGTCATTCGTTGACGGTTTTAGCATGGATGACAGAAAAACAGGGGAAACTTGAAGCTCAATACGGAAGAGGTTTCTGTTTGTTTTCTCGTAAATATTAAACATTTACCAATGTTCGGCGGAATAGGTTTCTTCTCCGCATCTGCTCTTAATCTGATTAAGAAAGAAAACAGGGAAGTGTGCCGAGCCCCAAATGAAACATTACTTTGCTCGACGAAGTGTAAAATTATCTCATTTAAAGCATAATTCGGTTCCTCCATTTCCAAACAAATTACTCTGTATCTGGCGTCTCTGCTCGGATAACCCCCAGAAGTAAGGAAACAGAGGTAGAATTCTTTGAAGGTCTCATAGTCTTTGAATTTTAAACTCGAGACGTTCCTTAATAATATCCCCGGCCATAGTTGAAGCGTGAAATTTTACAAAACCGCTTCCGTGGGCTTAATTTAATTTGTGCCCGAACACAGAGAACACGTCCTCCGATGTCCATTGATTTTGGAAACTTCTCGAGTCGAGGAATTCATATTTAACCTCAGATTTGCTGCCAACAGCAGGAGCGAGAAGCCACATGTCCTGGCAGATAGCGCGCATAACTGTTCATGCAGATACATAGGTAAGGTAGGTACTTACGTAATTTTCAATCAAATCGTTGCGGTGCGGAACAAAGTAGTTGTGGTCCTCCATGTCACGTCGCTTTTTCACCCGGACGAAATGCTCCATGGGGTTGAGGTTCTTTTTGGCACAGGCAGCTGCCAGGAACTCCTCCACGGACATTGCATCACGTATGTAGACCGTCGCATAGTTATTATCGGGCAGAGCCACCTTGAACGTCTTTTCCTGCTCCTCGCGCGAATTCATCTGTAAAAGGGACGAGAGGTGAGACCTGGCACATAAAATGGATAAAAGTAAGCGGAAATTTGAAAATAAATGAAAAGTCAATAAAAAATCAGACAGAGGTCCGGGCGAGGTGCAATGATTCAATTTTCTTGAAGAGGAAAGCTTGTCTTGCCGATTGGCTTCTGGCCGAGCGGAACTAGGTCGTTATATCGTTTTTTGTAATCCCACCACCGCCACCACACTGTGAGCGAGAACGCATACCCACCACATTGGACTTTCATCGATTTTTAATTTTCACCTCTGAAAGAGCTATGACACAGCCTGCGAGAAATTTGTCATTTCTGCTCGACCGAGGTGCGATTGGGCGGGACGATAGCACGGATCTGGTGGGGTCGACATAGTATCGTGGATTGAGAACGAAATATGCAAAACCTGATTATGTCCACCTTTTAATTGTTCCTGACACTAATTAATCTGTTTATCGCAGTTTTGGTGGGGCGAGGTGATTGCTTGTGTACGGCCGTATATACAGCAGTACCTCGCGGCAGCGGTAGCCGCCATCGTTCTAGCTGATTAACATGTAGAAAATGAGATTTTCGATTTTCGAGGATGTAGGGAGGTAATCGCAGTTGTCGCGTTCAATTTAACTGCTCTCGTAAAACCGCAAAATGAACATTATTTTGACGTAATCCATTCACTGTAATTGCCGCAGTTAATTTAATTTCAATTTGAAGAAGTTCCAGCGGGGCGCATAAATTACTTTCAGGCTTGACTTAATCGCCATTTTATGGAAGGATGATTTCCTGTGAAAATTTATTAAAACGCGACGATAAAAAAGTTTATATTCCTTTTGAAAACTTCTATGAGAGCCGCTTTGTTTATCTTGTTCACTGAAAATTTTCTAGGGGATGAGGGTGTATGTGCTTGGGATTTCTGCTCTCTTAGGCTGCCATACGCCTTCTTCAGCAAAAAGGACATTTTTATAGATAGGACTTTGCAGAGAGTTCTTTTCTTTTATGAACAAATTTGGGAATTTGCCTGCGAAAGGGGAAATTACGTCAAGTACAGTGCTATGCTTGTCCATAAAGATAAGGCAACGTTATAAGTTTCACAAACAAATAAAAGGGAAGCCCTTCTCAGACAAAATGCTGCGCAGCATAGACGTACTTTTGCAATTTTCATAAAACTAGGACTGTGTACATACTTAGCAATGGTAGTGCCCCATAAACTTGCTCTGGGCGTTAAACTTGCTTAAATTCAAGAATCATAAGATTAAGTTTTTACTGCCTTCATTGGGAAATACGACCCCTGTCTGAATTAGTTCCAGGTCTTGTACGTTCCCTTTGAATTAATTTGTCATGAAAAATTGGGTTGGATAATACCGCTTTTATACAGGCCAATGTACACAAAAGTTACGAGCATGAATACTCTCAAAACTTACTCCAAATCTACATAATCTACCCCAAAGAAACGCAAATCACTACTATTGCTGTCGAGTACATGGCATACGGATATTTTCCGAAATTCCGCCGTCTGTTACCAATCAAAATCAAATCAATTTAAAAGGCGCATCTCGCGGTAAAATGAAAACATAATTCCACGAGTTGTTGGGGCCATTTTCGATTTCCAAATTAAAAAGCTCAGAGAGTCCTCTTAATAACGGCGCAGCGGCACAAATCAAACAAATGGTTAAACGATACGGAAACTGCATTGAACTGGAAAACTGCTGAAAACTTCATTCGTGATAGCCACGCAATTGTAATTATCACCACAGAATTGGTCTGGTAATTGTGTGACTTCTGTCGAAACTTTTTGTTAGTCATCATTGGCGAAATCCTCTGCTTAATGTGCAGCCGACATGAGAAATTCATAATGGGATTATCCGGAAATAATAAAAAGGAACTATAAAAATGTTCAGCTGCGAAAGTGCTTTATTATTTCCATGCGATTGGACGGCAATTTCCTGAGTTTGGAATTACGTAATGGTGGGCGAATAGATTTAAAAATTTTATGAAATACGCTGGCAACATATTTATGGCAGGGAAATCAATTCCATGATGGCCCAATATGGCAATTTCCTAAATGTCAGCTTTACTTCGGCGGTTTACTTAAGGTCAGAAGGTTCTTGACTTAATTGAGGTTTTATTTCGTTATGTGAAAAGGTCGAGATCAATCAAAATACTGGTCAAGAGTGAACATCCGTTATGTTGGTCTTGAATTGAGCTATTATTTTATGCTTACACTTCCCGATATAGCTATTAGCATACTCGAGCGTCTTTCTTGTCTAAAATATAATTTTTCTGCCTTATTTTTCGCTTTGGGTTGAAAAAAAACAGAAGTCAAACTCGAAAATGCCCACTAAAATCCCAAAAGTTTCAAAGTCTTGCAATATCGATTTCCAACAATTTGTTAATCTTGAAACCAATGACACTAATACCCCACCAGGAAGCAAATTTTAGGGTTTTGTGAGCAGACATTATTTCGCTTTGTCGTTCGTCCGTCATAGCAACCTATAAAATTAGAAACGTGAAACTTCGATATAGATTTTAGAAAAAAAGTGTTTTCAGGAGGAACTTCACAAAGCAAAAGTAACCTTGACATTTTTTTATGCAGGGTGTATTAGTTCTCGCATGCCAAAATGATAGGGTGAAAAGATCTCACCTAGAAAAACAAAAAACCGTATGGCAGGGTGGGAATTCCAACAGTTTTCAAATTACAGAGTGATTCATAAATTCGGTACGCACATTATTATGTTATTTTTATGTTTTGATCTAATTAACGCTGCAAGACTAAACTCACGCCGAACAACTACTATTTCAACGTCCTTTCCAAACATACCACCAATGGTGATCTACCTCTACCACTACAGATACAGTCAATTGTGAAAGTGAAAAAATGGTCTAAAATTTCAAAGAATTCTCTTCGATTTTCTCCAAAATTCCTCTAGTTAATGTACTTTGTTTTATTTTATTGAATTGCCCATCTTGTTGTCTTTCCATAAAGTTACAATATGCTTAGGCAAAAAGAGGTATACGTAGACAACCGTTGCGGAATATTTAAAAGTCTGAATTTTAAATAAAGTTTAAATAAGGGAAAAAGCATTTTGGGGTTCATTTAAGCTTTTTGGGGCTCATTTAAGTTGTAAAATGTAGATTATCTTTAAATTCCGCTTAAAAGCATTTATAATACATATAAATTTGTATATCATTCCTCTACCTGTACGTGTTATACTTTTATGGAAAGCCAAAAAGATGGTTCTTATTGGGGGTTTTCGGGGTCACTAATTTTGAATCTGCCTTTAAAATTTCAAAATTCAATATGGCGGATCCAATATGGCGACCAAAAACTTAAACTTCCCTGAAAATCCGCACTAGGGGGTTTTCGAGGTCGCCGATTTCGGATCTTCCGTTAAAATTTCTAAATTCATAAATAAATAATTTCTTTCTTAGATTATGAAGTAATGGAAATTGATGAATAAAATAAATATCATATTTAATTAACAGCTTAAAAATGTTTTCCTTCAACTTCACATAAACATTGCCTAAACCTGAAATTATAAAATTGTCAACAAATGCAAAGAAAGCAATGCATAAAATCAACTGTTTCTGGAACCTAAGAATTTTCATTTCTAACACGCGAGAGTCTCACGTTGATTTTTTTTCTCATATTTTTCAATTTTGCCAGTTTGTTTTGAAAATAACATAAAATTCAAATTCATAATAGTTTGCTTTTAGTGAGAACTGACACTGAATGAGAGAGTTTTTTGAAATCGTTTGACTTTTGTTACTGCTCCAGACTAACCAGGGGAGACTTGTTAGGTTGTTAATATTAAAATATAATTGCTCAATCCATCCAGTATAAAGTATGCTGAATATTCGCAAAAGGCAAAAAGTTAACCAATTTTGAGGTGAGTAGTAGCAAGTAGTAGCGGAGTAAATACTGAATACCCTGTCGCTTTCAATTTACATATAGCAAACAGCAAATGTTACCCACGGCATACTTACTCGATTATCAAGCAAATATTTGAGCAAACAGCGAACAAATTGTGATTTATACACAATGAACTACGTACATTCAGGTTTATACATTCCTTCCTCAAAACCCACAATGAAACCACCCAGGCAATTACGTAAAATAAATTTCCATTAGAGCGTGGCACCCCTTCTAAAATTACGCCCGAAAATGCTGTCTATTTATTCGGAAAGTCTCATGTTCAACACGAAATAACACGAACATTTGGACAACCAAGCACAATCAAAATAAACAAAATATCCTCGGAGACTAGTAAAATGGGAGCAAATAAAAATGGATAATGCGGCGGCCCTACACCAAAAGGCTACAATGAAAAATTTCCCCCCGAAAAATGGGATAACGAAGGGCAAAAAACGAAGGGCGAAAACGAAAAACAATGTAGCAGCCGACGTAATAACTACAACAATTTCGAATCGATTGCGCGGGCAGGGCAAAAGGTGACTGTAATTCAACCGGGCTAGAAACATTTCCTTGTTAGCCAGCCGAAACGCAAAAAATAAAAATCCCAAAAAGCATTCCAGTTGTACGGGGGATTAGGATCCGTCGGCGAAGGTACGGGCGCTGGACCGCTGTCACGATAATAATGAACAATAAAATAATATTCAGGGGGATACGCCTAGACAGGGGCTAATGGCTGAAAAACTTCTTTCCGGAATGTAAAGTTCAGCCCAAATTCCACTTGAAATTCTTATGGGTAGCTCCAGAATTTTGAGTGAAAAGCCGCGGACCGGGGGAGTTAACTATATGCAGATTAGGATTTTTCTCGGGAAACTCAGAAAACTTTCCCTCGCTTATTATTCAGCAGGAATTTGTAATAAGGATAATGAGCTTTTAATATCCCATGCTTTGGCGCTGGAGGCCTTTTGCCCTAATCCCAGCGTCCCCAAGGCCTTGGTGCGAGCCGATGAGATTGCATGCGGCGATCCCTCGTATGCGCCGAAAGTGCGAGGTAATTAATAGCAGTAAAACTTGGAAATGAGCAACTGTTTCCAGGGACAAATGCCCATTTCTGGGTCATTGATTTTAGGGCGAAATAATTATACCCTCATTGACCTTGGCAGTGTTCGCTCTAGATGAATGTTCTCTGCTCGTTGAACCCGCCCTTTCCCTTGTTATCTGCTACTATGTATCTACGATAAGCAAAAACGGGAAATATCAACCTAAACAGTAACCACAACATTTTTAGAAAACATTATATGAAATCCACGCCCCTTCCAAGTAAAAGCCAAGGAGGTTTGACCAGGCTTGTTAGTTATGTTCAGGCACTGCACACCTTGCCGTATTTGAAAGACTACGTTTTAGCAAGTATTCCATACATTTTTGATTTGAAAATGCAAATAAATTACAACGATATGGTTAGTGTTCTGAAGGTCTGCACTACACAAAAACGGGGTTTTACCGAGACCACAGCTGTTAAATGTGGATTATCTTAATTCTGCTAATATTATCAATGCGAAACTTTTGTGTGTTTGGGTGTTTGGTACTCAATCAAGCCTAAACGGTTACTTCGACAGGCTAAATTTCATGCCACAAGGTATTACATAATCCAACTTAACATATAGGTTATTTGTTATTTTGATAAAGTGCAAGGTGTCAAAATGGCAGGCATGTCGGTTCCAAGATGGCTACCGAAAAAGTTAAACTTCAAGCAATTGCCCTGAAAATCATTACTAGGACGTTTTCGTGGTCGCTGATTTCGAATCTGTAATCATAATTTCCAAATTCAAAATGGCAGCTCAATTTGGCGATCAAAATTTCTCAATTTTAAGCAATTTTCATTAAATTCAATAGGAAGATGTCTTTGTGGTTATAGAATTCAAATATGTCAAAATTGAAGATGACGGATCCAAAATGGCTACGGAAAAGTCAAATTTGAAAGGATTGCAATGCAAATCAGTGCAGGGGGTTTTCGGGATTGTTGATTCAAATCTGCAATGAAAATTTCAAATTTAAAAATGGCGGATCCAATTTGGCGACCGATATACCTGAATTTTAAGGGGTAACACCTCTCTAGCGACCGAAATAAAGGTCTAACGTTTTTTATTGTGGGAGTATGGAAAAAGAAATAGGTTTTATTTCAGAGGGTTTATTTAACACATTTATTCAGTTGAACGAAGTATTGCTTAAGTGCATTTCCGCCCCAGTCATGTAAATAATTTATTATTTCACAACATAACCTTGACACGTGAAAGGCACAACGAATGCATATGTCGTATTTAATGAGCACGACGGTTGTTTGTACCTGGTACATTCAGGAAGGTTCAAAAATGCGACGTGGGAAAAATAAGGTTTCCCGGATCAAAGAATAGCTCTATCGGGAATCAAAAGAGAATTGGAAAAGCAAAGCGGATTGGTTTTGAGCAAACGGCTCGGCCGGCGGGGGAAAAATTTGGTTCCACCCCGGTTTTAAATTTTGACGGCGGGCCTTAAGTCCAGCCAAACCAAACAATTTTTAGAAAGGTTGAGTTGGATTTGGACTAAGGTCGAAGTAAGCCTTATCAAGTATACATAGAGCCGAAAGAAAAATTACAAATCCCGGGCGGATTAAGTGACTTGACTTAGAAGCGTTGTTAGTACTTAAGCGAGAAATTTATTACCGAAGTAAAGTTTGCACATAAAGAAGTGAATAAAGTGATCTTCGTTGTAGTGAGTCGATCAGAACGCTCCCATGAACTGTTTTGGAAGCTTTCCTTGGGACATACGCCTCACCAGACAGTTTCCCGGTGGACAGTTAATAACAACAATAGTATGGCGCACTTTTGCCGGAAAGCTCAACACGAATGTCATCAGCAATGGGCAAAGCAGACCGCTATACCCTGACCACCTCCAGTTATTTATACTCCCTCTGATTTGGTGTAGTATACACAACACTCCTGTCGATTTCTGCACCTTGACCATTCTTAACTAAAACATGTGTCTACTATGGTGCAACAAACCAGATAATGAAAAAAAATCATAAATAATTAGGGTAAGGATTTAGCAAACTAATTCAAAAAAATAGCTAAACTTGGCAATCTGGTATATCTATACAAAAAATTTTCTGTGTTACGCTATGCATGCACGAACTAATTTAATGTCTTTTAATTTTTTTAAAATTGAAAGGTTTCCCAAGTAAATCTTATTTCTCGGGAACATAAAGGAAACGTTCAACGTCCTAAATTGAAGGAATCTTACGAATGAATGCAATATCAAAAAGGTCTCATCAACCATTCTCCAATTTTACATATATCTCTGCTAGATGTAATCGTAGTATTGTTATACATGGGCTGATTACGTAGACATAATAAGAAAAAGGCAGGGCAAACTAGTTTTGATTTTTTTATTCTCAAAGTTTGAAGTTTCCGCATTCATACTTATAGTAGGTATGTATATGCAGAGCTGTTAATTGAAGTGTATTTAATATTAGTTCGTCCGGCCAAACTAAATCAGTTGCCTGCTAAATTAGTAGTTCTCGGCTTACATCACCACATGCCCTCTGAACGGGAGGACAACTGAGCCGAATATAGACCGGCATTGAAGCCAAACCGTTCTAGCCCCAGTGATGCAGAGCTGCATCTGAAATTCGGAATTGAAGTAAACAGTTTAGCCGCTGGCAGCAAGTCAAATTCAGCAGAAATTTCTCGGAGTTTTGGAAAGTACTTGTGCAGCCTTTAAATCATGAATAGGATGAATTTAAGTTGTTTTGAGTTTTGTGCAAATTTTAGTCGACGAAACTTTCTCCAGTAATTTTTGTTGAGTTCCTCCGCTTCCGTTACGTTTCGTTTCAAGGTGCAATTAGTTATGCAGCGAACATTTCCTCCCTCTGAAAATTTGTTGTTGGTCAACTACAAAAATTGCTCTTATGGGAGTAAATTGAATTTATTTCAATGATTGTTCCTCCGGGTATTGAATTTCGCGCTGGTCTGGCGCATTCTCATTTCGTTACTTTAATTTATTGAAATACCAATCCGGATTATGGCTTTAACAGAGACCCCGCGAATTTCGATGGAGTGAATTATTTCTTCACACTCAAAGTGCAAAACAAATGAACGCCAAAGGGCAAACAGCTATTTCCATAGAATTAATTAAAATAACGCACTGCAATAATTAAAATCAAATATTAAAATTTTAAAATAAAAAACAAAATATAGTAATGCATGGCATCTGCTGGTTTCGCCTAAAGCCCTAAAGCATGTCTCTTCTTCCATGTGACACAAAATGGAAAGTCAACCATTTTTACATTACACTGGGTAGGAAGAAATAAACAAAATATACAGCAGCGCAAAAACTGAGGCAGAAAACAATGCCGAATAAAACTATGCATGGCCCACCAAATTTTGCATTGAGTGACAAACTGTCCTTCCTGGAAATGTCATTCGTCAGAATTCCATTAAATTTAGAGTTCATTAAAGTTGAGTCTACAAAATGGTGAACGCTGCCGAACTGTTTGGGAGGTGAATATCTATTGAGGATGAGGCACCTCGCCCGCTGCCTATCTATGTACGAGTATTGTTTCCTTTCATTTGGGATTCACCGGCCCTTTTTTCGCATAATTGGTGTGCATAACACATTCAAGTCTATTTTCAAATATGTGATATTTTCAATGAAGTCATTTCCTAATTGGATGCAAAGCTATTTTAATGTCAACAAGGATAACACACTAAAATAAAGTTGGACAGGATTTGTGGAGTTCGTTGTACAATGGGTATTTGTTACCATGCTTGCGCACTAATTAATATGCTAGCGCAACCACGTGTTTTATAACAATGCATATACATACATATATAACTGTAATCGTAATTCTGAGGTTGACTTCTTTTTAAAAAAATTTTTTTTTCGCAATGAGTCTATTTATGATGCATAAGTTCTAAGAATCCTAAAAAAACCAATACAAACATATCCCTGGTTACTTGTGTGAATCTGTTAACAGAGGCGATAGGCCTTATGATGTACTTTTACTAAGTTTTAAATATACCTTCTGTTTTAGATGTTTATCATCTTTCATACACTACCTACAGTGAAACGTAACCCGTAACCCTCCCGTGAAAAGTTGTTTCGCAGGAAATTGGTTTGATAGTTTTTTAGATGTCAATAACATTTTGCATTAAGTCCATCTATATACATATGTTAGAAGTCTTTTGACTTATAAGGAATAAAATAAAACGATTATACTTTTTTTTCGTATTTTTAGAACCTTCAATTGAAAAGTTAGGTAGGTTCGGTTGCAAACCAATTTATGGTCATATCTTCCGATCACCAGGCTTGGCAGACAATGTGTCAAATTACCTACTTGGAATTTGACAGCATTTTTAGAGAACGAAGCATCGGCGTCTCTTCGTCTATTAGTAATCACGCTGTGCCACCAACTTAGGTCAGTTTAAATCGCGGCAAGTTTGGATATTCGCGAAGAGGACATTATGCCCCTTCCATTACATTTTGTTTCAACACGATATCACATCACAGCAATATTTGTATGTTCTAAATAATATCTGCAAAAATATCGCTGTGTCGAGGATTTTGGTCAGGAGAAGGGGAGGCACAGGTATGGTTTGGAGTTATATGAATGAATCGATATTCGATGGCATAATTCTCACCTTGTTATCATATCGCGACATTTTCCGCATTGAATCATGATTCAGGTTTATTTTATATAAATTTGTAATATATTTCAATTTCATAGATGGGTAATATGCATAAAATCTCTGAAGACTATAAGGGAAAATTACGCACAACTGATTTTTTTCAAGGTTATTTTGGGCATACATAGATTTCCACGATTTTTCTTTATGTTCTTCGATTCGATTTACACTGTCGGAAGATTAGTTGAACCTATCCTCATTTCTTATATGCGTGCTACGTCTTGTTTTACACGGTTTCGATTTACGCGCTTTTTCATGGAACTTATCTATCGTGTAAATCGAGGGATGGGTGAATGTACATTTGTAATTAAAGCTCTATCGAATAAATGTAATATTAGTGCAGATAAAATTTCCCACTTAGGTAATAAATCCGATGACTTCAATAATTGCTGAATGACGTTATAGTTTTTATTCGACTCTAAATGAATCCCCGCCGGTAATGTCATTCAGCGATTGAAAAGTTTTATTTATCTAAACGGGGAATCATACCTGTACTAATATTATTTAGATCCGAAAGAGATTTAATTGGGAATGTACATACGTAATCACAATTTCGTTGTCGGTGGATTGACCCGCATAGGGTCCAAAAAGTTGTTCGTAAATGCGCAAATTAGATTCCGTAGGAAGCAAACAAAATTTCTCTTTGCATGGATGGGGTAAACCGTTGCCAAAAGCGTGGAAATTAAGGGGATTAAGGTTGAGAAATGAAGTTATTATAGTTTTACACTATATATAAACGAGTCCCTTAATTGTTGCAAACAATTTTATTATCACTTCCCAAAGTAACTACCCACTTAAACAAAATAACTAAGTGGCGGCTACTAACAATGAAAAAATTAATAAGAATAATACTCCAATTTTCAAACAGACGTTTTTGTCAATGGTAAATCTCATTCTGTCAATCTCAATTACATGTAATGTTCAATCACGTTGTTAATTATAATTATGCTATCGTCTGTCCAGAGTATAAATAATTAAATTGTGCAAATTAGTTATTAGTTGACTCTCAATTTGGATTCGTGAATAAAATTATGCGCTTTCTATTCGTAAATTCTGTCCCCAAGGTGACCTCGTACGAAAAGATGTGTCTGGAGAAACGGTGAATAAAATCAGCATGTCTTTATCTCAAATAAATCATTTACATCGGGGAATATGCAGTCCCACCTCATTTTAAATCATCAAATTGCAAATCTTAAATTTAAGGTAGAAAGTAAAGTGACATAAAGAGGTTACTTACCTGCATAGATCGACGACTGGATCCACTGTTTGACCTGGAGAGCAGGGGCGGACGACGCTTTGTAGCACCTCGACCAGCCAGAAGATTGTTCAGCAGTGAAGGCGATCTGGCACAGATAAACGCGTGGAACGATGATACCGTAAAGACGCCGAGCTTGTTCAGGGTGTTCTTAGTCGGGCGTGACACGTGAGTTAATAACGACTGAAAGAAGAAAAGACGATTTACTACTGGGTCGGTCCACACAAGCAATCGTATTAAGAAAAATGTTCAAATCTTCTTTTGAGCTACATGGGACGAAAGTTGAGAAATCTTTTTCTGCAGATTTGCGTTCGGGCGAATAATCCAAACAGCAATTTATTCGGATTTCCATTCGGAGTACAGAAAACAACCCCTTAACGGGTGCTTGCTTATAAGGTGTTTGCTACATTATCCCCTGAAATTTACGAGAAGATATAGCTGCAATACATGTGTTAAATCAGTTTTTCTGCACCGTCAAGTGAATAACTTAGTCCCAATGTCTAGCTACACGGCTGACTGAAACGCTTGATAGCGGATAATCCCAAAATTACCGCCCTTAAGTCCTTGCCAATAAAACACCGAGTATGAAAGAATATTGAATTCGGGTTAAGACTTTCCCAGAGTTTCTTTTTGAACTTCTGGGTGAGTTGGGTGAGTCGTAGGAACTTTTCAGTTTTCTTGCCGTGGATAAATTAATGTAACAAGCAAAGGTAGGGGCTACATCGCCAAAATTGCTTTTTTATTTAGCAGCAGTAAATAACGGATTTAATCTCGTTAGGGAAGAAAGTTAGTAGGGGCTGGGATACAAAATTGTTCGCTATAAGAAAGGTCAATTGTAGCGCTGTTGTGGTATTAAGTTCATAAAATTCATTCTACTTCTCTCATTTAGATATTAATGAAATTTCGAATTATGCAAATTTCGGAAACGTTTTTATCTTTTAAGAAAACAATTAAATTAGAGTCAAATTCAAGATAAAAGGTAAGACCCTATACAATGGATACCTCTATCCTTTAACTGAATGTTTAACTATTTAAACATATTTGCCTTAAAATTAATAGACAATTTGAAAATTTTCACTGGAAAGTTCAGAATTTATTAAGCGAAGAAAACATGATAAACAAATTTTCAAATTATAATGAAATTATTTTCTAATGAAGTGAACCTCTTTACAATTTACATTTAAAAGAAACTTTCCCTGTTTTTTAGCTTAGCCATGAACGAGTTACAATACGGCACTAAAAAATATTTTAATAATTTCAAATACTGTATCTTTTCGGGACGCGAGTAGTGGCAAGCGTGTTAGACTGACGATCCAAAAATTCAGGTTTGAATCCCATCCCACGTGGGGTCCACACGCTTTCAATCTCAGGTTGTGTTTTTTCTAAGAAGCGACAGCCGACAGATGGAAGTCCCATCAATTAGGATAGTTACTGCGGACTAATCATCCAACATAGCGAACTTTAACAATTGAAGAAACTGAATCCCGATCTTCAGATATAATACAAAAGATCTTAGCATCACCAGCATAGCAATATGCTCCAGTGGCTAGAGATAAGTGAAACATCATTGATGTACATAATAAACAACGATGGTCCAAGATGGCTGTCTTGTGGTACGCCAGTGGTAACACCTACAAGAATGGACACAACTCAATCGTGAGCGATCAGTAAGATAAGAAGAAACCCACTTAACAAAAGTGGGAGAAAAGGCAAGGATAGATAACTTGTAGACGAAGATTTTATGATTTATTCTGTCGTAGGTCTTGATGAAACCTGTGAACAGACAGTCAAGTTTTTTGCCAGATTCAGGTTAGTAGTGATTGACTTTCATTTTAACCATCGGCTCAGCGGTAGTTCTTCCACCATTGTTAAGGGGTTATGTACATATGGTATATGTTTGTTAGTCGTAAGCCGGACAAATTTTTGGGATTTTTATAATATATAAAAGTATGTACGTCTTTCCTCTCCTTAGGTATTGGGGTTATAAATAATATCAGAGAATTCCCCATCAATCTGACTGCCGGCCGCGTTAATTACGCCGGATAAAGGGCAGAGAAATACAAGTTTTTTTTGCAAAACCCACGCATTACCAATTTTTGAAATAATTTCCTAGAAAATTGGTGTAATAATTTTTTTTTGTACGGAAGATATAACGCATCGAAGAATCGTGCCGTTTTGCATCCGTTTTCAGTATAATTCGGTGTTAATGGAGTGTTCGATTCAATTTAATCCGTGCGCTAATTGCACACTTTTACATAATGTAATTTATATTGAAATTACCGATAGTATCTACTAATTGAATGGGAATTTAATAAATAACAATGTGCTTTGAGCTTTTGTTAGCAATGTCACGTACCTTCGACGTTTATCACGAAATATCGATATTGTTATTTATTGTAGTAATCACCTCCTGATGCGAACAAATCCATAAATAAAATTCCTACAGAAATTAAATAATCCAAATCGATAAATCCTCATCCTACTCTCTGAATTTAACTGCTAAAATTATACAAAATGAGGTTACGCAAATGCTGATTTATGTAAACCAAATATGCTATCACAATAATTAAATTAGAAGTTGTTCGATCATGATTTCGAAAGGGGGCCATTCTGAACCCTGGAATTTTGTGTAGTTGTGAACTAGTGAACAATTTAGCATGAATCAGAGTTGGAATATAATGATTATAAGAAAGTGCTACTTAGAAGGTTCGCGCATTAGAAAAGCTCTTTTCGCGTAAATATGTTTCAAGGGCTTCTGAAGATGTGCTCGAGTTGGTACTTGAGACGAGGCCAGAGGAAAGAATTTAGCAATTTTATAAACTGCATTCTCTCACGTTGAGCAATGTCGCCCATTTCTGCACATGCCAGAAGGAAAATTCTGCGTAATGGTAAACTTTACGCCAGGTTGCTTACTTGAGACTTGACTTGCTCACCTTATCCAAGAGGCGATCATTACTATGCACGTCTCCAGTCAGTTGAACTACTCCAAGTTGGTTCCTGGTCTTACATGAGTAGGTGCAACTGTGAAGGTTCGTATTACTTTTTTGGGACAGCAAAGTAGAATATTTTTTAACGTAATCGTTGCAGCCTTCATCAGCAGAAAAAATTTTGGCGCCTATGTGTTTAAGAAGGGAAATGGGGCGCAACGTTGCATTTTTTCATTTAGTGGCTTCAATTGACGAAGGGTTCTTTTTGTTATTTATTGGACCACAACGACGCCTCATCATGTTTGCTATTGTGTTTTTCCTGATTGTTATTTTAGGAGCTAGCAAACCTGGGTGAATTTTCTTCCAGCCCATTTAAATTGTTATGATAAGCCGAAAACTTGTCACCTGCCTTAATCGATGTTCACCCTAAGTAAACTTTAAACAGGCGTCGATTAATTGCTATTGTGAGAGGATAAAATGGCAGCGGTCTACATTGAATGTCAATTCTATCGAAACAATGGCATGTCTGGAAGGTCAGGGATTTTTTCTAGGGTAGAACGGCCGTTCAACGGTGGACTAAAATTCCTTTTATATATTAATACCAACAGTTCCGTTTTTATGTATTTTTTTTCTCAATATAAAGCTTTATTTGGTAATGAATACGTACTACATTGTATGCTGCCACCTCTCAGAATATCGGATTTACCGGGATGCTCAATAAAGCACACCGTACAGAACTGTCCAGGGTCCAGTTGACCGCCAAATGTGAGATCCAAGCGACAACGTGTGTCCTGCCAGGGTTAATTTTATAACGTTTTGATAGCACGCAAACCATTAAACACAATGAAGTTTGTGTTATATTGAGATCGTGAATTTTTCTGAGGACTCTTTATACAAAATAGAAAAGTATATTACTGTAGTAATTTACAAGTCGTGTGTTCATTTTAGTGTGCATAATCGCCCTTTGTAACCCAGAATTGGATTAAATGGACGTAAATGGAATGTGGTTTCAACAGGATGGAGTAAAGTGCCACACTGTATACGAAACAATGACGATATTGCAAACCACGTTCCATTGTCGTTTCAACTCTCGTTGTGGAGGGTTGGAAGTATGTTAAGTAAGTAAGTTCAGATTGACCTAACCACTGTGAGAGGAGTCAACAACTCAAAGAAGAAATGCAAACCCACATAGGTGCATTTCTAGCCGTCATTACCCCAAAATGTGCTCCAAAAATAAGCCAAAGGGTATACACCTACCAATGAGCAGTGGCGGCCATTTTACTGACATTTTATTTCATGCTTAATAAACAAAAGATTTCGAAGAATTTCGTTTAAATATATTTTTTTTATTTTAAAATGCAAGTTCTTGTTGAGACCCTTTTACCAATGCGTGGTGTGTTATGAACTCTTTTACAAGTGCGTGTTGTGCCTATTGTCGCATAACAATAAGTCAGCAGAATTTTTTTTAACCGCAATAAATCGAACCAATGTTACAGTAGGAAGGCAATAGGAGATTAATTGTAATTATGTAGTTGTCAATTAAGTTAGCAGCCTATTTGCCATGAAAATAAAATGAAACAGGAAATATCTAACGATTGTGAACCCGAAATACCGCACTGGCTCTCAAATAGCAGCCAGTGCCCAATGTGGCATACCATTCATGATTTATTTCCCGAAAAGTTAATTATAACAAATACCGTGCATACATTTGGTGCAGATAACAAAGCGCAGGCTGCGCCCAATAGTGCATTCATTTCATTAATGGCCACTTGACGTTTACTGTGTCTGATGAAATAACTCTCTCTGACTCTTATTAAAAATTCACTTTATTCATGGTAAATGCGCGGTAAAGCGTTCAGTCAGCGGCGATAAATTATTAATATTATTTAGTTTGCCGTCGCGAGTCAATTGGTGGAAGCAAATGCGTTTGTATTTAAAATATGTAGTTCCCTAGCACATGAGCTCGGCTGCTCCATTGTACTGCTCTGACGTGCGACCAGTGAGTGCTTCCTGCATTTATTGCAATTCAATCAATACGAAATGCTCCCGGAAGTATTGATCAGTAAGGCGTGCTGAGCCGAGCCAGCTTAGTCGTCATCATATAACTGCCTAATTGGAGAAATCCCTGCGAGCGGTTTCAACACTCAAATAAAAAAAAGTCATCAACTAAGGGCCAATAAAGAGTAAAATGGATATTAGGGCCAGCGACGAGAGGCTGGCCATCCTTGAAATAACATAGGGCAAAAGAAAATTCTTTTCTGGCGTAATTGGTTTTCCGTCTTTATATCGGAGGAAGTCAAATATCCGTCAGGCAACGTTTTGACAAGTCCTGAATCTTTCCCTGCTTAATGCTGTTGCTTTTTGTCGATTTCATTAGTCCTTTTAGCTCCTCTGCGGACGATCTGTGTCCGCATGTGAGTCCGCTCCCATGGGAACAGCTTTTACTTACATCGGCTGGCACACCACCACCACTCACCTCTCACCTCTCACCTAAGCCAGGGCGAAGGAATTGCGGCTGACTGTGATGGAACAAGAAAAATTGCTTCAAATTTTATTGGCACATGGTGCCGTGTATTATCCTTTTACGCGCTGAGCGGATGAGTAGGCTCCTCGATGTATTTCTATCGATTGGAAAGTACTTAACATTCCTTCGCCTGCTAATAACGTCCCGCTCGTATGATATATCGACTATCATTTATTATGTATTTAAATTCGAGCCCTGTTTATCCTGCATACTTATGAGGCTGTGATAACCCCGATCGATCGGGGGGATAGGGTCTGCAGAATTGCCACACTCTCATTTAAAATGGATTACATGGCTTTAAGTAGCTTTGAGCTGATCCCCGAACAAGTGATAAGGCACCTATTGGCTGCGTGGGTGTGTTTCGCCCGATCCCACAGATACCGGCGCTAAGTGCGTCTCAACATATATTAATTCTTATTAAGGACATTAGCGGACACCACATAACTTCTTTTTATAGCTTCGTGGGAGAGCCGTTATATGGAGATGTCAACGTTTGACATATGGATTCCCATATTCAAGCCCTGGGAAAAACAACTTTCCATATTTATGGAGCACGTGCTTTGAATGGGTACAAATTAATCAAATAAATTCTTCAGGCCTGAATAGTTCTTGCCTAATCGACCATGCGGCGCGGCGCTGAACAAGTCTTGCTTTTTTAGGTCACTCAGCGACGCAATTTATTCGCACATTTAAAGATCGCGGATTCACTTCTCCGGGTAAAAAAACTTTCTGGTCATATTTCTTTATCCTTTGTGTTGAATTCAGTTCAATATTCGCGACACGTCCTTTGACAGTTTCAGATATCTCGAAATTCTAAAACAATTGATAATCAGCGATAATAATGACATCTAGCTTGTGGCTCTAGGGGGAATACAAACCGGGTGTCCAAGTTCTGGTGGTAAATCCGGAAGAAGATGATTGGAAAGGTCAAAAGAAGTAATAAATTGTATGGTAGAGGGTGGCGTTTATTCTACGCCTCTATCGAGTTACAGGGTGTTTTTGGCGTTCTTGGCCCGCTCACAAATGTACATATAGGCACTCTGATATTTTTTATAAAAATTAAGAGAATAAAGCAGTCTTTATTATAAAACTATAAGACTACCGAAGTTTTACTAGTCCTCCACAATACCTTCACTAATCTATCCTCACATTTGTTCCCACCTCTGAATAAATTCAATATTTACAATTTTAGATAGAATCGCTTTTCGGGTCATTTTCCCGGAATTTTACGTTACCAATATATCGCTATCTGTATGCTAATGCTTTAATTCGCAAAATTGTAGTACCTTAAATGCTGCAGAGTCTATTACAACATCCAAGTGGCACCCAAAATCATGATTAATTTTTCCACTGGAAGCATGTTTTATGTGAAAATTGTTTTCCTTTCTCAGAAGCAGAAGGATCTAAATTTCAATCCTCCCAAAATTGAGTGTATAGTTGAAAATTTCTCATGAAGATACCTTGAACGGCTTTTATTATGTTCGGACTGGAAGTGCATTTGTGAAAATAGCTGCCTATTTATTTTTTATTATATTTTATATTATTATTTTATTTAGCGATTACAGCGCCATCTGTCACGAAACGAAACAAATTCTTCGGATAAAACTTATGTATTGTTTTTCTCGTAGAACACGAATGTGAATTATAAACTATGGTTTTCATTTGAAACTTCAGCACTGGTAATTGGTTGTGCAGTGGTTCCAATAAAGCACACATTACCAGCTTGGCATTTGCACTCACTCAACATTTTTGGCAGTTAGAAACCCTTCAAATGGTTAAGCCTTTTGACGCCCGCCACGCCGTGCCGTGCACTAAGTCAAAAAACATACATACCTTTGGATTAGGAAGTTCGCCACTTTGTAACGAGGCCATGTAGCATCTCAGCCGGAACTGTTCACAATGCAAACGCTCCAGATTCTCCTCCCATTGAAGAATTTGTGTTTGGATTTGATGGCGTGTGTCTTGATCTGTGACAACGCTTTGCTGCAGTTCAGCCATATGCTTCAGCTTGTGATCCTGGAAAACATAAGCGAAAATACGTGAAATGAGTTCATAATGTTGAAAAATCTCTGCAGGGAAAGGCAACCCACGAGGAAACACCGGAAAGGAAATATAGGTACAGTATTTTGCAGAAGTTTTAAATTGCTCCCCGGCAGGTACTCCCACAGCGAATGGGCCCTTTTTATAATTTTTTTTTTCTGTTTCCCTGTGCATGTAGAAAGGGCCGTTGATTTAATTGTAGCAAGAAGCTCGGGTGGACGTGGAAGTGTGTGGCGTCCTAATTGCATAAACTTAGAATTTTACATGCATGCCAACATGGCCCCACAATTTGCACTCTTGCTCTCATGAGGCAAGGGCTTATTCAGAGCACGGGGGCTGCCGGCAGAGTCCCGTCCCATCTCATGTGCACGAACCGAGTTTTTGATCTTCTGAATTGGGCTAAGCAGCAGTATTATAATTTGCAAAATTTTTAATGAAACATTTCTTATGGCTATGACACCACGTGTGCTTACTTCCGCTTCTCTGACGTGAAATTAAGTTGTGGGTGACACGGTTAAGCCATAAAGCATTTATTGCGGAATCGCTCTGCATGTGTTGTGCAATTAAATAATGTAATCAGGTTTTTTCATGTCTATTATGATTTATTAACTTAACGAACTTCGAACAATATATCTGCTCAATGACCTACCTGTGGTCAATTGCAGCCAACTTCTTCTAGTTCCATCGAATAAAATCAACCGATCCTAAAAAATTACACATCATGTGTTTTTTGTTATTTAAAAATCCTCCTCTCCAGTCGCTTGTATATATAACTTCTGTACATAAATAACTTGTGGAAAAACAAAACAAAGGCCAGCCGGAAGTGGCAGAATCATATTTTGAACACTAATGAAAAAAATTGGTCTGATAGCGTAAATGCGGTCACACGTGGTCATAAGATTTAATTAAAGTTAAGATTTAATTTGGAGTCTTATTGCAACTGATTCAGACATAAGAGGAGATATTTAATAATAGCGCTTATAGACTGGTGTATTTCTATTTTCAATTTTTATATTTCCTTTTTTTAAGTAACGTAAATTATGTCCTTCCACCTATTATCAGATTCAAGTTCGGCGTCAGTTGTTTGCGAAAGCAATTCAGTATCAGTTGAGGTTAATTTGTTGAAAAGTGGCATAAGAGTTGCAAGAAATGGAGTTAATTAATTTTTCTTATTGAATGTATTCATTCCTGACGAGTTAAGTTTTCGTTAAAAGTAGGACGTGGAGCTTTTATTCAACTCGGTATTAGAATGTACGTTAGCTAACTACACAAAAGTAGAAGTGATTTGAAGCGTACAGATATTGGAAATTTAATAGAATATACCAATCTAACTGAATATGCGCGCGAGTAGTTGTATCGACAGAAAATGAAGTACTGGAAGAAATAACCGAAGCTGTCGCAAACATAATTTCCACCGAATGCAAAACATACAAGTCATTTGATACCCTCTTGAATTTCATAACTCTTGCAACCCTTCGAAATTGCCTTCACAAGAATTGACGTTGAAAATTGGTACCTCAATAATCCTGCTTCGGAACCCGATACTACGACTGTTATGCAAAAGCACAAGATGAGTCATCCCATTTCTTACATCTTGGTAGCAACAATTCTGACTGAACCTTTAGCCCTCATCCCACCGCTGCCACTAATTCATACTAATTTACCAATTGAATTTTATCGGCTATAATTTCCTATCAAAGTTTTTTGTATGATTATAAATTAATAACACCGAAGCTAGCTATTTTATTGCATGCTGGATTGAGCCTAATTGCCACATTTTGCCTTTGTTGGAACAGGTAAACATTTTTCGATACCCTTCTGTTTTAATTGGGTAACTATAATAACCTATATAATATAAAATAAATTAAGTAGACCAAATTTATGGTATTATTACGTATCCCAGAAATGCTAGTCCGGGCAAGCTAGTGCTTAATAAATTCACAAATTCCGCTGGTTATTTGAGCAAATTTCGCAGTAAAGGACTAACCCTTCCTTTGTGTACGGCCTACGTACACTCATGTGCGCCATTTAAGCCTTTTTTTATAACAACGTCACGCCACCTACGTAAATTAATGGAGGCCTAGCAACTACCCGCCTTAAGGAAAAAGATGGACCTTTTAAGTACTCCCTCGAAAGACTCTGAATGAACCCGTTGCAATCGCCATATATCAACCGCCTACAGCACTCATTTCCAAAGAATTTCCAGTTCCCAGCGCTCAAAGTACTTCTATCGGCGGCGGCGGTGTATTAGGATAATTTAAGGAATTTAAAAGAACATTCCGAGGGACGAAATTCCCTCCAATCCGTCACGGAACAGCCTGCCGAGGGTGAGAGTATCCGAGCTTATTAACACCTCAAACAGGGATCCTATAAATCAGGCCAACTAACCCGCTCTGGAAATCAATCGACAAACTTTCACCAAGTTAAACTTTTACTTTAACTGCTCACAAGACACACATGTGGCCACATTCAGAGAATAATAGAGTGGGACATTGCGCGCAACATATGTAAAAAATAAAGGAAAAGGGGGAAGTGGGCAGGGTGATGGGATGGGGGAGTTAGAAAGATGGAGGGTAACGGTGGGGGCTTGGAAATTCGGCCCTGAACTTATGAGGCAATCGGGAGAGAACCCATAGAATTTCCCAGTCGAATCGGTTTGGTCCGGGCGTTTGTGATGTTTCCCTCCAGGAACAAGGCGTAAAGAGCGGCATGAATGTGATATGAGCTGAGCTAATCTAAGGATGGCCTATGTGAGAAATCCAGCTATTCAGGCTGAATGAGGGAACGGCGGAATTCACGTGAAAATAATCGGAAAATACGGAAAAAGCAGACGCGAGGAAGCTTGCATTTACAGCATTGTTGAGATTCATCTCGAGCCCGGAGCAGCCTCCAGACCAGCAGCATAAATTCGATATCTGCGGAATATGCCGCTGTTATGTTTAGTTGATAACGTGACTAAAATACACGACTAGGACGCTCTGGGGATGGGGACAAAAGCCAGTTGGGTTTTTTTCCGGCTCCAATATTGCTAGCGACCTGTCTGTGCCTCGTCCGAATGCTAAGGAAGAGCAAAGCAGCGCCGCCCGGGCCCTGAAGCAGTCTTATCAGCATTATTAGATACGTTGCTTATGTAATAAAGTCAGGACGTACACGGAGGCCACCAGTGGGGGAGTAGGTATGCAGGTAGCTCCGCAATGATGAAATTGTTGGTGCACCCATCCCAGGCATTGGCGGGAATTAATTTATGCCCACGTATAGGCGCACAGGGTGACAACCCGGTGTTAATTCAGCCCTGGGCAGCGAATTAAATTTGAAATTGCGCTTCTCGCCTGGGCAAGTTGGGCTCAGAAATCGTTGCTCGTGCTCGAAGCTGTTTTACGGGCCACTTAACAAGGCCGCCACAGCGCGTTTGCCGTGCTATAATTGCGCAGAATTGAACACACTTGGGAATTGCGTTAAATCTGCAATAATTGGCGGGCATGGGAGGAAACGCGGAAACTTAAAACGAAATATTACCATTCCAGTGGGTTTGCATCGCGACGCTTAATGCATTTTCATTCCGCGGGCTAGGAGCAAAACGTGGAAGGCAAAATACGCGAAAGGCCGAAAAGGGAGAGCCGCACTAACGACTTTTACTTGCAAAATCCTATTTCGAAGATTTATCCGATGAAACTCAATTCAAAAACTTTGAAAAACCGGCGGAAAAATTGCAAAGTTATGCAAATACCGAAATCAAAGGGAATACAAAAAAAAGAGATGGAATCGGCTGACTGGCAGCTCCCGATGCTCCTGCTGCACCGCTGCTTCTGCTCCCTTCCGACAGGGCCTAACTGCCCCATGCTGACTGTGCCTGCAAGCGCTTTGCAGCTTCTGTTTTTGGGCTGAAAACTTCGTCCTCAAACGTGTATAATTTAGTTGCATCTTCTGCAGGCTGTTTGGTGAATTTTCAGTTTTGCTGTGCGATGCGGCTCAGGGCTTTGCGATGCATAGCACCATTAGCGTTCGTTCCGGAGCTATTTACGCAAAGCTCCGTTGGGAAATTTCCCTCTGACTGGATACGGAGGGCTGTTTATGAGTCAGTACTCCTGCTAAAGTTAATATTTTGCACGATACGGGGATCGATGACACATCGCTAATTAGTCTTCACGACTTCTCGTAATGAAACCATAAATACCGACAGAGACCAATGGGCTTAAAGGGTTCTGGTCCGGAAATCACTGAGCAGATGAGCATTTTTACATATCGTGCGCAGTTTGAATTCCATTCGACATCTAATACCCAGCCCTGATTATTAGCAAATTAGGTCTCTCTACCATATCTGCTGAACAACTCTATGTTGTAAGTAACTTTGATGTGGTGATCCACTCCTATTTTATCCTGCACCTTCGCCAGCGTTTGATATTTCAATATTTATGTAGATGAGAAAATCAAAAATCAAATGGTGGATGTTGGTCTCTTTGGTCTTTAATTTGCAAATACATTGGTATCTCGAAAAGATCAAACATTGGAAATTGGAATTCGTCAACAAAATGAATAACCATCTTTAATATGAAAATATCATAAAATGGAAAATATGGAACGCTTGCTGATATTCCACAAAAAATAAACCTGGTACCGTTACTTGTTTGTTGCGTTTGTTTTGTCTAATCCTCTCTTTAATTCTCATTCTCTCGAAACAGTTCAAGTATCCAAAAGAAGTTTCTTTTTATTGTTATGTTTAGTAGGTGATTTTTGATCTACACACTACTTTTCGGCTTGTAAAGAATATAATGGATATTTCGAGGTAAATGCTAAAACAGATCTAGTTTGATGAGTTCATAGTTTGTTCAAAACTGTGTCGTTGGACTTCCTCTTCTAACATGATTAAATCTAAACATACGCAACTGTCTCATATTTTGCAGGTGCATATAACTATAATCCCAATAGCTCTCTGTTGTTTAATATAATTTAAATTTAAATTCATTTGCAGTATTCCTTTTTGCCTAATATTCAAAATATTGTCTTAGGTTGGCGTGATCATGTCTGTTAGGTTGCGCTAATTGGTCAAAAACATCTATCATGTCATCTAAAAAATATTTTTGTAGGACATGTAATAATTTGTATGGGTAGGTATCAGTAATTGTACGAATTCAAATATAAAAGAGTACTAGAGGACAAAACCGATGAAAGCAGTGAAACCGTAACTAGCAATTGTTGAACAAAAACGTACCTACCACAAGAATTTTATTCCGATGAAAAAAAGCATAATACGACTCATTTGAATCTTAACAATTATTCTACCCTTAGGACCTTGAGTTGATCTAATTGACATTGATTGATATATGTGCACAATGGGCCAAAATAGATATCCTCTTTAATAAAGACTGTCAAGTCAAAATTAATTGAGAAGCTTTTTTATTATTTGGGATGGCTTAACGACATATTCGGAGCAATGGAAACACACATTTTTACACGTTTTCATTTAACGTCACCTGTTTACAAATTTCGCAAATAAATTTTAATCCAATTCCACACAAACTTATTTTTTTTATAAAAGTTTTTATTAAACCTTAACATACGTTATTTTATAAACCTTTTGACACACTCAAAGTTTGATTGGTTTGAAAAGAACTGTGAAGGGTACCTAAGCACAAGAGTGTCAGCCTCAGCTTTATGTCTATCGTATCCGTCACCTCAAACTACTAAATGTAACAAAGCAAGACTGTTAACTTGGGATTCAAATCAGACTCTGAATAGTGTGTACTCATAGCATAAGCGCGCTAACCACTGAGCTACCGACGCACGACGGACGGGTGGGACCTAATTTGATGTTAAAAAATGGCCACACCCCAATTCTTCGTATGACTAAACATATTTTTCATAAATAAAATGTCATCATAAATGTAGACTTGCTGGAAATAAATGCAAATTGGACGTTATCTGTTATCCGAGGCTCCGTTTCAACGCACCACTGGGCTATTAATTTCTAAGGCATCCCCTCAACTGTTTGGACAATGCTGTTTACTGGTCATGTAAACAGTCTTAGTTATTGAAAAGGTTTTCAACAGCCATGCTAGTTAAAACAAAAGCGAGTATTTATTGATTTAACGCCAAAAATTACTATTTTGAGAGATATTCTTTCAATGTGAACATTCTTCTATTAATTGGCGAAAAAGGTCGATTCACAGTACTTAGCTCTTGCAATTAGAGTACTCTTTTCTCTTGCATATTAATTCCGCCCAAAATTAGATATTGGTACTTTTGTACATACCATGGTATGAATTTTAATTATATCGCTGCGGTTGGAAGAAAAAATTGTTCGAAAAAGGCCCATGGAATAAATTACAGCTGATTACATTTTTCGCTAGGGTCGCTTCAGGATTCGCAGCCATTTAGGGTTGAAAATAAAGAGTACGGTCGGTTTTTGAATCATCTACCTACTAATTTAAAGGGCGCGTCCCTAATTGTATGATCAGATATAAAAGTTTGCATCTTATTAGACCTTTAAAGTAGATTGTACCTACCAATGCCATTTCATGTACAAAAGCTTTAAAAAAGCGAAAAAACAGGCGGAAAACAAAAAAGTTAATCCCCCAGCAAGTTGCTTAACCTGTGTCTACTTTGTTATTCACGGTTTCAGTTCCAGCGTACATCTTGTAACATGGTGCTGATTGCGGGCGAGTGATCTCATTTGCATTAATGCATAAAATACGAGCGAATCTCAGCACCGTACTAAGTGACACACATAACAAATAAAGGTGGCACCACAACGGTCGCGTACCACCGAAGCAGTCGGGCGGATTTGAATTTCCTTCATAAAATGAATAGTATGGCGGCCATCACTTGTGGGCATGATTAGTCGCGCTGGCTCCACCATAGAATTCCTTTTAGTAATTTGCATTTATTTTGTGGGGAGATTTCGGAGAAAGTAGTTTGCGAAAATAACGATGATGGCGTAGGCGGTCTTACAGGATGGATGAGGGAAAAATATAAATTACCATGTCCATTAGCGGTCAACGGTGATGGAGGAGCGATGGACAGCCATTTAGTTTATGTAGTTCTAAGTTCAGGATAAATGTCCGCTATAAAGTTTTCAAATGCCTCCCATCACGGAGGAGTCACCTTACGCACAGTTCCTATTTGGAAAGTTCGTGTTGCCAAGTAAGATTTACACTTTACACATCCAAATTTGAACGATTACTAGGCACATGCCATGAGACTGAATTTTTCATCCGTATTGAGTGAGTAATCAGTTTTGAATTGGATTGCCACATCTGTGGAATTCCATATCCCTGCGGGATTTTTTGTAAGCCCTTTTAAAGAAAACTTTCAGTCATGCTCCTTGTAAAGCACATTTGCCCCCATTTATCTCAACTTTCCTTCATCCACTCCATTATGTAGCTTGATAAGCCAAACTCTTCCATGGCGATATAGCAAATTCCTACTAAGCGTTTTTAGACAATCACAAAGTTCACATCTAAGCAGATTTTATATGCACCTATACCTACATATGCGCTTCGAAAAGGCCATTTCTAACATCATTGATTGAAACTTATTTCGTTTGTAAGTTCGAGAGTATTTGAAAAAATGTAACAATTCAATAGTCATCTAATTACGAAATTACGAGTGCCACATATCTTTAAATGCAATATGAGTAGCGACTTTTTTCCATTTCATTTTGTCCAATTAATTTTTTCCATGGGATGATTTTTCCATGGAAATTTTTCCCATTAATTCATTAATTGTTTTTTCAGTCAGTAGATATTTTGGAAAAGGCAAATATTCAGTGAGGGAAAAAAGAATTAATGGAAAAAATGGAAAAATTGTCTCACGGAAATGGTGGAATGGTAAATAGCCAATGGAAAAAGGGTTCCCCTACCATTCGGAAAACCTACAAAACATTTGGAGCATACACAAATACAAAACAAACGCACGATGTCAAAAATCCGATCTTTAACTTTCTCGTGGTGTACGTACATCGAATAGTGCTAATGTAGGCTACACAAGAAATCATAGATGTTATTAGTTCTCAAAACGCTCTTTTTTCGTCACAAAACCTTCGAAAATTGTTGCGAATTTCTCACCCTAGGTACATATGTTATTATAAGGGAAAAATGGATGGAAATCATTCCACGTTAATTTTTGAAAAAATAAATATAAATTAATAACTTTCAATGGTGCGTGTGTTCAAACTTACGGTTGTACATATTAATTCGAAGAGTGAAACTTTGTGCAAAAATCAACTTAACAGCACCGTGAATAAAAAATGTTGTGATTACCGTACTTCAATGAATTACGCGTATTATTGAAAAATGTCTATGATTACTTTTAATTGGCCTTCCGTGATTAAATAAACCTCACTAATTTCGTCCTACTTCGCGAAAGTATACATACCAAAATATTTAAATTAATTTATATTTCGTTATTCCACGCCATAAATGTACATAGATATTCTACATACATATTACACACAGTACTCCTTGTCCTCTTAGCTCCCATTGTTGGGCCCCCAATTAATCACCACCAACAAGTGTGGTAAATCAATTAAAAAAATATATTTACGCCAGATTAAACAGTTCCTACGTGCCAGGATCAAATATTTCCATGGTTCATATTTTCCGATTTTTGTAATTAATATGAGCGTGAATCGGAACTCGAATTATAGATGTAGCGAGTCGGGTATAACCACCTGACCATTCGGAGGAAGGGGGGGGGGGGGGGGGGGGGGGTGCGGCTGAATTAAATTCGTAACTGATCAATCGGCTTCGACTGAATTTACGACTTTAAAATTAAATAGGAGCTTCGCCTTCTGTCATTTTGAATTGACAAGTGTCATATGCCCAACTTTGCCTCTGGGTGCTGCGTAGTTGCCGTTCGTTGTAAATTCCCTCAAAGTGGGTTGAGAAGCCAGCTGATAGTTCTGTATGCAATTTTCCCTTCAATTCAGTTCGATTTAGGCGTTAGATAACCAAAGAATGCCTGCAAAAATCCGAGTCAAACACTCTTGTTATTTATAACAATACCCGCACTTGCGAAAGCCGGGCTTTGCCATTTGAGCAAAGCCGAATTGTGCTAATCAGTTCCGAATTAGTCCATTAGTAATTCCAGGCAGCAGGTAAATTAATATGACAAATCCACCTACCTCGCTGATTTTTTGCATACGATTTAAGCCCCCCCTCACTGATGCAAATGCACAAAATTCTACATATATTTTTAAGGCCCAGGGCCGCAGGGGGGCCTAAGAGATGCAAAAATTGTTTTTCAATTTTCTCGGCTTCTGTTCAAGCTAAGACAAAAGTAATGGTACTACTGTAGATGGCGCTTCGAGCACTACAACTTTACTCGTCATGACCTTGTGCTCGAAGCACCCTCTTCGTTGGTATCACCACTTTCGTCGTAGTTATAAAACAAGCCAAGCCAATGGGAAAACAATTTTTGCACTTGTAGCCCTTGCCCCCGACCCCCCGTGATAGTTTTGACAAAAGCCATAATAAACAAACTTGGAATGCCCTGCCCTCTATGCTGGTATCATTACTTTTGTCCTATCTTTAATAGGAGCTGCGAAAATTGAATAACTATTATTGTGCCTTAGAAAATATAAAATTTTGTGCATTTCATGCATGTCGGAGAAAGAGGTGCCGTTGTCCAATTCGGAACGCGTTATCATAACTTCGAGAAAAACTAGCGAGTTTGTGCTGGACTATGGTATGGGGAGTACTATCCCTATAGTTCCGACTAACCACCATGTGATTATCATTTGTTTGGGCCACTGAAGGAAGTATCGAGAAGGCAGAGATTTCAGGACGATATTGTTGTCGAAGCGCTTGTGCGCAATTGGTGGGATTGACAAGTCCCAATCACCTTCTTTTTATGTTGGTGGCATCAAGAAACTTCCTATCCGCTGGGTAAAATGCATTTCCAAATCAGAAGATTACGTGGAATAATTAATTTTGTTAATTTGTGTTTTTGGTATATGCTTTAGTGAATAGGAAACAAATAATCCCGGTTTGTATTTGATCCACCCTCCCCTCGTACAAAAAATATCTTGTAGTTTTTAGTATGAGGTTTTAAAAACGCAATTGAAGAACAAACAAGAAAGAAAATTAAGCCGAAAAGTCATTAGGAATCATTTGTAGAAAACATTTTCCGCTATTATCTGACTTACCTGCTTATTTATAAACTTCAAAGAAGTACTTCGTTTAGGTGTTCTATTTTTAGTATTAAATAAAGCAGAAGGAAAATACACATTTTTAATTCCTTGCGTTTTTAAATGTGAGGACACAGAAACTTATTTTTTTCTGTGAGATAAATGAAATGACAATTTTCCCAAGTTGACTAGCAAAAAGCAGAGAATATCTTAGTGTTACAGGAGAGAAACTGTATACAGGTAATTAAATTTTATGAAATCTGCCTTTTGGTTTGATGTAGGGCATTATTAAAAACGTGATTAAAACGGATCGATATCGTGTGCTGTTAAGCTTATTGGTGCTTAATTACAATTTTTTCGCGGGATTCCAAGGATTAACCAAGTCATGCATCCGTGCTGTTTGCCTTTCCATTTTTCATTCTTTATATGGCTTTGCAAAATGGCGAATATACGTTATTGATGGAAAGCGCCCGTTGGGATGCTTATATCTCGCAGGACGTAAAAGGATTGAGCCAGCGATTTTTTATCGCTTTTATTCCAAAATGGAACTAATAAACTTTTCTGGGAATTATTGCACATTACGTTATACTGTCAGCGTCTACTGTGTGTATGTAAGGGATGATCAACTACTAAACACAAAATCAATTTAGTTAGAGTTGAAAAAAGTTACGGCGGCAACGATTAACGAAAACAGATTGGGTAGAATCACCAAACGTATAAAAAGTTTTTTAGTTACTGAACATCATCAGAGCCAAATTTTATTATCTACCATTTGCTAATATATTAATTAAATAATATGCACAAAAAAACTTTGACAATATTCCACAGGCATTTTCCTGATTGTCACTTTTCAAAATAACATTACCATAGGTACGATGAACACTTTAATAATCTGCGTAGAAAATAAAACGACTACATTTATTCAAATATTTTGATGTAACCAAAAGTTAACAGAGAATTTAGAAACTTAGAAGAATTTCCCAAGTAAACAATTTGACATTATTCAGGCATTTGCGCCTTTATCTGCAATTACATTTTTATGAGCCACACTGCTTCATTTTATAGACATGCCAAAAATCCCCAGCATAACACTAAGCTCCTTGACTAGCTTCCTTTGAGCTATTTTAAGCCAAAACAAGAGAGTTAGAAGGACTTCTTAGGTTTAAGGTTAACACAACGCTTTACAGCAGCCACTTACTTTCGTTTCCCGGATGCATACCATTAAAGTGGTACTCCGAATCTTAAACGAGAAATGGGGATTATAAACGTTCCGGAAATAACTTTCGGAATGAACTGCCTCCAATGATTTTGCACTTAAACGATTAAAACGTGAGCGATCCCGGTATCAAATAATTCAGCTCATGCACCGGTGCCAGCGGTGGGATCCGAGCAACAGCCACCATCATCCATCGGCCAAATCGCACAAACTCGTCCGATTAGCTTTTCAAATATCACGTAACGTTAACATTTGTCTTCCACGTTTATTGTTCTCAACCTATATATAAAATATACGTGCCAGGAAGCCTGAATACGAAATTCGGAATCACAGCATTTTTGCGGAGGCAGAGATACTCACATGTACGCCATAAATTTAATTTTCCTCCGACTATCGTCTGACGTCCTGCTGCCGCAGCACAACTATGGAAACTTTTCCTGGGCGGGCCCACGATTAGTTCGAAGGTTAACAAAAAGTTCGTTGATGTGTAGATTGACTATCTAAGTTTTCCGAGTAATCTGTGCGACTTTTAAGTTGGGAATTCTTTCTTGTATTTCCATTGACCTCCAAAATAGGCGACCTATGGGACTCTGTCAATACACACGTATAAACGTATTTTCGGAGCCCTACAAGTGCGGGGCCAGATGAAATTCGCCCCCAGGTTGATGATAGCTATGGACGGGCAGTCCCACCCCGAACACAATCATTGTTGCATGAAAATTTGCCTTTCGTCGACTACGTGTTGAGGGATGTGATAGATTTTGTCATCTGGCATATTCCGACCCCTGCCCCTAACCGAGCCAAGGCTCTGCCTTGTCTACCTCCTCCCGAAGGTATTGAATCGAAAACTCAAGTTATGCAGTGCCGGAGGCATCTGCGAGCCCGCTGGATGCTCTATCGGGAGAGGACCATAGGAAAAACGTCTGTCCCGGAATTGATTTTTGAGTTCACCGTCCATGCCCCATCCGTCCCATCGAAGGCGTAGTGATTGAAGCCTGGCGAGAATAATTTTATAAATTCCTTGGGAGGTTTTTTTGTAAAAATTCGGATATTGCTATTTTCTATCGGTCGAGGTTTTTATCTTCCTCGAAGGCACTTTGGGAAGTAATAAATTTCAGCTTGTCCACGACGCTCGGTTTCGCCTTAAAACCAGGAGATAATAATTTTTCATGGCAGCTCGTAAAATCGCTGAACTCGATGATTTTCATGATTTCCACGAAGGAATTTCATAACTTTCATTGACACAGTGTTTTATTTTACTTTATGCACAATTTCAGGGGTGAAACGTTGTTCGACAAAAGCGTTTGAAGTGACGTCGAGTTTTCGGACAAGAATTCATTAATTGCTTCCGGACACAGGAGTTTATTAAAATTTACGGTGGATGCGCGCACCTAGGGAAAGCGTTATAAAATTACGAGCTACAGGATGTTCGCATTACAAGAGCGAAAAAGTTTTTATTCTCGGAAGTTTCTTATGGCGATGGCAAAAACTATCACTGTTAAACGGGGCTAATTGACATAGTTTGAAAGACTTTTACGATATAACTTTTTATTTTATGTCTTGCCAATTTCATTTTATGCAGACTCTTGAATGGCTTGCTTAAATTTCTTACAAAATTAGGTTATTTGTTGCCACCGTAAAAAAAGTAAAACACATATTTTACCAACTTCGGCGAATGCTTGCATGATGTAATTGAAGTTAATGCCCACGTGTATCTATCTACAATGCAATGCATCGAAAGGAAATGTTAGATCTTGCCTTTAAAAATATAATTGTAGGTACTTGATGGATTTAAAATTATCAGCTATACGACATTTTTGTAACTTTTCTTTTGCACAATATTTTCTAGGTTTTCCACGGACTGTTTGAATAGTTTTCATTAACAAACACATATGTAGTTTGGTAACAAAGTGTATTACTAGCAAATATTCCATCAAAATGGCTTCGTGAATTAATAAAAAAAATAAAACTAAATAGAAACAAAGTAGAGTAATTGTAGCCTCCTAAAGAGATTGAAACAAAATAAAAATTTAACGTTTCCGACTATTGTAAATTCAGAGAGTTTAACAAATATCCAAGATTTTTAACAACGCGAAATAATATGGGTTAGCCTAAAAGGAATGCAGTACCAGTAAAAGCGGACGGAAGTTTAATATTTGATATAAAATAACAAAGGGAATTGGACGGAATATACTTCGTGAACGTGTAATTTCGACAGGATAGCGCCATTTGCGACACTGCACACAAAATACGGGAATTTCACAGGTCTGCAAAATATAAGTCGTATATACCTTCTTCGGCTTTAAGACCTATTTTTGGTGTTTTTAGAGTGCGGAATAGGTTTTTCTCGCTGTTTGTTTATTTCTCCTCGCGTCGTTGAACAACAATTAAAACTATACTATTACTACCCGAACATATTTTGCGAATAGTGTCAACAAATCCGAAAAATATCGAAGATTCCAAAATGTAAAAATATTTTAAAAATGTCAAAAAGAATTATAGCTAACGACGAAGGAAACATTTTGGTGAATCTCTAAATGCAAAAGTACGTACTATTTTCTTTATCAGTAGTACGTATTTTCCTTACTACAGTACTATGTACAAGATCCCCATAAATTCAGTGACTAAAAAAGTAAATAGCAACCAATTTATTTGTTTGTAATCCACTTAGGTACGTACACCTATTTGACGGTGCCGTGCACCTAAAGTTTCCATAAACAATTTGTATTGCATCCGGCCGGAAAAAGTTTCCGAAACTCGTACGTTCGCCTGGAAGCACGGGCATTTATAAATGGTTCCCTGCCCGGCCTGATAGCTGATAGCTGCGTCGGGCTGCTCGCCAGAGCGCCGCATTAATTTAATTTCAAGTTTGTCGGAAACAATGCTCATTACTCAGGGATAATATATAGTTCTTCTCGGAAGCACTTTGAAGTATAACAACATCCTGGCATCTAGATGAGCTAGAAGTTATCCGCAAGAGCAGAGTGTTCCAGATTTGAATGGGGGCTTATCATCCGCAGTCGCTGCGGGAGCAGCCGTGTCGCCCTGTTGTTCTGCGCTGCTTCTTCTGTTGTTGGGCCACTGCTTTTTCTAAATTATGAGCGGAGTAAACCCAGAGAGCACTGAAATAAAGTGCAGGCCCTCCTGCGAGCTACCCGCAAGAAATCACTGTAAGATGTCGTGTTTGCACGGATTTAAATTCATAAGCCCGAACCTCCGTGAGGATGCTCCAGAGATGCTGCAGATGACTCGCAAGTGCATTCTGCACCCGGCGCGATACGTGACGCTTGACGTGCTCAAAAGCTTTGCTTGGGTCAAGTGAAAGGTGATAACAGCTCAGGTCGCCCGCAGATGAAACGAAATTGGAAACAGCCCTTGTCCCCCCGTGCCCCACTCTGCATGGGATTGGTTTCTGAAATGAAATATTCTGAAGCTGCGGTGTATTTTCCACAAAATTGAACTGGTGTTTTATTGCGCGAATCTGCTGCGGATGAGAGCCCGGAACATATGAGCTAGCGCACATGCGCAAGTGCCGCGGTATTTTTTTTCGCGAAGAAGGGAACGCAGTAATTTAGTTAATTAAAACCTTTTGTGTCCCGACTGCGCTGGGGAGTGTCGTAATTTCAATAGGTGAACGAGGATTTTACGCAACTGAGGTACCCTCCACCGGCGGACAGAGAGTGTTATTCAAGGGAAATTCACAGCTCCCGCGAACCTTTATTCAATAAAAAACCTTCATGCAGGCATTTTCCTCGCACAGTGTAGTACTTAAAAGCTCTTGCTACGGCAGCGAATAAAAATTCAATTCTCTCAACAAATTAAAATTTCACCGTTCGTTGTTACGGCTTTAATGGCGGACAGTACATCATTACGGAGCTATTTCACCTGGGCGCGAGGCTTACTATTGCGCCAATATCAATAGATGCGATTCTTTTATGAGGTCGTAAATGTGCATATCCCAGCCATATCTCAGTGGTTCGAATACAATTGCTCCTATAGTTCTCCTGAGTTTATTGATTAGGTGCAAAACGTGTCTAGACTATACCAAAAGGTCTCACGTGGGGAGATAGAACTTGATGATGGTTGGAAAGGTTGATTGAGCACACAACAAATAAGTGAAACTTTTTGACAAAAGACAAACAAAGGCACCGGTATATGGGATATGTCGACATGACATGTACATTGGTACCTACTAACTAGTTCCGCCTAATGTAATCGAAATATTTGTAGGGGTTGCAATTAGGGTCGCCAAAGTTGATGGCAAAAAAAAGCAGAATTTTGGTTTTCCACCCGGACATCTTGAATAATTAAAAAATAAAAATATGAATGCGCCCTTCCATACGAAATTATCAAATGGGTGAAGCCGTACCATTTTTGATGTCAATATATTTTTATGAGAATTTTAGTTTAAATGTCAAAAGCAGAAAACACGGCTTCACTTATAAAATTTTTTTTTGTGCGTCCCATTACCATCACTGTAGAAGT
Organism: Neoitamus cyanurus; assembly: GCA_947538895.1. Taxonomy (NCBI): domain Eukaryota; kingdom Metazoa; phylum Arthropoda; class Insecta; order Diptera; family Asilidae; genus Neoitamus; species Neoitamus cyanurus. The sequence goes on along the minus strand of OX384540.1, from coordinate 42,416,830 downwards.
GTGGAAAATAAAACTGTATTTATTTTTTCAGGAAACTTCTTTCTTTAAGTTTACGAATTAGAGTACGGACCGTTGGGCATCTGTAATAAAACGATTGGCTGTCAAAATGATAATAGTGTCTAAAAATCATGTGACCGCCACAAAAAAATTAATGACGGTGAATTATCATCTTTGACACTTTATCGAAGATTTCTACGAAGTTTCATCTAAATCAAAAATGGTGCTACTTTTAATTTTATTAATTAGGTACTAAACCTAATTCTAAAGGGTTTTCTTTGTGACAATGCATGTTTATTTTGGAACAAAGTGATGAGTAGGTACCTATTTAAAGCGCATTCCCCATCGAAAAATTCTCCGTCCTTTAATAAATCCACGAATCGACCCATTAAGTGTGGAAGTGCTTCTCAGGCAGGCTGCGTCATTGCTCAAAACAAATGGTATGCAGAAAACACAACGTCTGGTGAATACAGAGAATAGAACATACCATCGAATTGTGTTCAAATAGTTTTTGACTGGTTATCGTGCTAGGAAATCACTTTGTGGTGTCTTTCGGCGTATTTCGGCCGTTTTCCTTTCAAATCTCGGAACAATTTTATTAAATGTTATCCATAGCGGTCCCCAGTGATAGTTTCGCCCTGTTTCAGCAGCTCGTAAAGCACCACACACTTTTTAGGCTTGCCTAGGTGCTGCCCTAAAGACAAGTGTCAAAATCACATATTTTAAATTGTGGAAACTAATATTCACAAGTTGAAATCGATGGAGCATGTTCACTATAAGCATAAGACAACAAACAAAGACTTTCGGCTGCCGATTATTTCAAATCGAAACAAGAAAGTAATGTCCTCTAATCGCATTTCGTGGGTCAAAACTCGACTTATTTAAATCACTGAAAAATATGTTGTTTACACTTGGACCAAATGACAAATACTGATTTTTAAAACCTGATGACATACATATATTTCATATGAAGTTGATTTCAGTATGGACTGGTGCCATCAGGTTTCATCACGCCACTTCTTTTGAATCCCTTCAAATTAAGCTTACATAAATTTTTGATGATTTCATACGGAATATACGTAAATAAAATAATTATTTGATGCGATCTTTAAAGAAACACCTCATGCTTCCCAATGTTGACATATTCTTATAGAGGCCTTATTTAGCAAAAAAGATTTGAAACTTGACTTTCCGATGATTATGACATATACATGTTAATGCAGGTTTAAAACAGCATACAAAGTGAAGCAGGATACGCAGCGCTCAAATTGAGCAAAATATCAAATTCACCAATTGTGACACTTAACGAAATTGTTCGCTTGAAAATTTTGATCTATCGTATCACAAAATACACGTTTTGTCCCTTTTTTAATTAATTGCGTTCTTAAGGAAAAAATCTCAAATCGTTTTGGCAAAATTATATCTAACTTATTTTTTCTGATCTTTCGAAATCCGGTCCCAGATTTACACTATCTGCCACCATTTTTTTAATAAACCAAAAAAATCGTGAATTTTAAACTTTGTTTCCAATGTCTTTTTTTGCATGAAACCATGCTCGGTTCATGCTACATGTTTGTTTGTATCTGTGGTGGTATAAATAGCTATACTAAAAGCTTGGATGGTTAGTGAATTGAAATTACTTATGGTAAATTTCAACACTATCCCTTCGTCCGTTCCAAAGAAATTGTACTGTGATGTACAGACGGACCAACGATGATTAATTTTCTTTTAATTTTAGCTTTTTCATGAAACCCCAAAAATACTTCTCCCAGTCGCATATCATAAGTCTGACTTGAATTCGAGTTGCAGGTTTCGATAAAGATTAGGAATAATTGCTTTAAAAAATTTAAACAAAAAATGCTATCGGCACGAGAGCACACCACGAGAGCAAACAAAAGTTGCAAAGTTCAAACTACACGGGCGAAGCCATGATGGTGTGGACGACGAGACGACGCCGACGAGGCATACAGATTACGGAGGGCTTTACTCGCTTTTCTGCAGTGACAAATGCTCAATACGGGCCAGAGGCTGTCCTGACGGGACATTTGCATTAAAGTCATAAATATGGAACGTCCCGAGAAATACGGGGAAACGTTTTTGCGTTGCAACAAATCTACATGGTCTACCAATTCGACACGTTTCATTGCACAAATTAGTTTGACGAAATTGTAATTGAAGTAATACCTAATTTAATTTTCTAAAATAAACATTGAAATGAACCTAACCGTACTTACTAAACCTTTCGTTAGAAAACTGGGTCTTTGAAGCCACGGTCGAAAGCTGAATTGCAATTTCTCAACAACAAAAATAATTTTAGTCGAGGTGGTCCTTGAGATCAAGTGCTCACCATTCTACTTATGTTTGTGCATGCATGGAAGTGCGCGTAAGTAGAGGTAATGTACTCAATGACCAGACCTTCGAAGGCGGTGTTAGCTCTTTCGAAGGCTTTTGAATATAATTTCTCATCTATTGTAAGTTGTAACAAATATTTATGCAATGGATAAATTCGCATTTGTGCGTTACAAAAAAGTAGACTAATGAATTTGAAAATTAAGAATGTTGGTGATTTTTCTTTCAATGTAATGAACACACAAATATTTATATGGGAAGTCTTTAAAGATCCACATAACATTGACTCAATCAAGCCACGAATAAAATGATTTACAGAGGAGACTTACTAGAAGCTTTTCTTGTACGATCCTGATATATTGTACACACAGTAGAATGCCCATTATTCACGCTATGTCAGAATTTATTTGCTTTCATTTTTCAAGTATATTCAAGACGCATAGGAAAAAAATATTCTCAAGGCCCAGAAGCACTCAGTAAATTTTACACGTTACACCGAACGATTGAAATTTGACATGTAAATTGTGTGAGTCTTTTTAAATATGAATCTTGCATACTTCATCGACATTAAGATACATATGGTTAAAATATTAATTTGAAGAATAACCTAAAGCCTTAACCTATTGATTAAAAATTTCCCGAGCATGTGAAAGTGCTTCGGTTGATTACCACAATACTTCAAGGAATAAAAATTTATAAATGCTAGCATTGCTATATGTTTATGTAAATTTTATGTGGCAATACATGTATACATCGTATACATTATTGTGAGCAAGCATTTATTTTTTGGTGGTGTTAAAAACATCCCAGCCATGTATGTTTATATCTTGAATATATTTTGAGGTGAGAGAAACTACATAACCACCCTAATACACAGAACTAATATATATATTGCATACACATCACAATTTTATTTGAACTATTATTCATATTATAATTATTATAATTTATTCGAATCTAACGAAATTTTGATATTAAAGATGGCGGATCGAATATGGCGGACCAAAAAATCTCAACTTTGAAGGACTTTTCTGACAACGGTTCCTTTTATGTTTTGGAGTCGATAGTCTCGAATATACAATCGAAAAAGAATCTAAAGATGACGGATCCAATATGCCGACCGAAATATGAAGAAGCTTCTCTTCTGCCGAGTATCCTTTAACGTACACACCTTTTTATTTTATAAACGGAGAACCCCTTACCACTACCGCAGCACCACGAGTTGTGTTGGGTGTCAAGAACATAAAAAAAAGTTTATGTTTATTTATATATGCAAGCTTCGTAACATATCTATTTACATATGTTAAATTTCAGCTTCATAGCTTTGCCCGATTTGTTTGTAATATAAAAACAGTTCTGATATTTTTCCTCTTGAGGTACGGATTCCAAAAAAGAATATTTTCCTAGTGGAATCATCACTCGAATTCGATTCACAAGTTTGAAATAGTTTGGTAAAAATTGCTTTAAAAAATGTAAACAAAATAGAAATAATCCCGTCGGGACAGGAATACACCACAAGAATAAACAAAAGTAGCAAAGTTCAAATGCATGAGCGCAGAGGTGACGCTGTGGACGACACGGAACGGTGGACGAGGAAAACGGATTACGGACTGCTTTGCTCGCTTTTCCGTGGTGGTGAATGCGAAATATGGGCCAGAGACTGTCCCGACGGGTCATTTGCATTTAAGTCATAAATATGGGACTTTCCGAGAAATATGGGAAAAGAGTTTTTGCGCTGTAAAATTTCTATCGCTTCGTGGCACGTGCTAAAAACGTTCGAGTGATATATTTTGAACGTTTTGGGGGTGAGGGAAAACAAATAAATTTCAGTATTCTCGAAGTTCCACTTAGTTTGTTACACATTCCCCATTCGCTCGTTACTGAGTTTGCTAGGAGTTTCCCCAATTACCGACCCAACCGGACGTTACGACGATGGTCCACTCAACTTACATATTAACTACTGACGATAGTGAATAAGTTGCACAATTCGGTTTTCATATTTTACATTATATGTACATATGAGTATATCAAAATCAAAGAGACACTCAGACAATTTTGCGCAAATAATTCTAAGAAAAATTGTTTGCGTTCCTCAGTAAAGGAAAAGGTAAAAGTACCGAATGAAATTCTAAAAAGTGTAGAGAAAGAGTAAAGGCGGCTTTCAATTCACTCGCTTTTATTGTTTGTCAAAAAATTGGTGCAACTACCTCCACGCTGAAATTTCACAGAACAAGCTGCGTCCAGCAAAAATAACTGCGCAGATATGTTTGCGCATTTTTGTTTTGCATAAAAGTGCGAGCGTTTATGACAGCACAAATGATTGAAATTTTACCTCATATGCTACCATACAATATGATTATTATCATTAATTTTTATTTCTCCTCTTGTTTTCCATTTTCAAGATTTAAATAAAAATATAGCCATCAACTTCAAACAATAGAGGCTAATAGTCAATGTCACGCCATATTACGGTACTTTGTCTACTCGTTCGCCATTCTGATTGCATAAAGGAATAAAGTCCAATTAAAAGATATGTTGCGGAAATCATGCCCTTCCTATAGTCCCATTTTATCCATTATGGGCGACCAGTAAACACAATTTCCGGGCTGAAGTTGCGATAAAAGGCAAAAACTTGTGCTTTTCTGGTCCGTTAATGGTTGACATTTCGAGAAGTAATTTCTCGATCATTCAAAAAGCGACTCTGCGACAATGGCGGGACATTTAGAAAAAGTTTCCAAATTGATCGCCTGCTTCTTCCCCTCTAACAAGATATTTTCCTAATTTTCCTCGCTACTTGTCGACAGAAAAACTGTTGCAGCTTTGGACGGCGCCATTCAGAGGCGACATGGAGCACCTGTTACCCAGGAAAATATATTTTGCGACACAGAGAGGTCCGCCCACAGTACCGAGAGGTGGATGGATGCTCGAGCACCAAAGGCAGGTGACTCCTCTGAAAGGCCGGAGCAATCGTCAGTTGCCGAACGGGCGCACTAATGAATTCTGCTCACGCTTCCTACACTGTTCCTCCTAATTAAGTCCCTTTAGTTAGTTAGAGGAATGACTTGGGTAAGTTAATTAATCCCATTACTCTATTAGAAGGAGCCATTCAGAATTCCAAATACAAAGGAGGGAACAAAAAAGCGACCGGCCTGCAGCTGCTGAATCTAAATCACGTCGCCTTTAATTTGGACCATTTGCCTAGGTAATGGCGCTATAAATGTTTTACATCTCCATCCGGCTGGTGGCAGTGCAGCAGTCATTCGGATGACAGCCACGGGAGGTGTTAAACCGACCAATGTCCCCGAAGACGCCGCGCAAGGAGCGCTCCACGTCCATCTCGAGTCGGTAGTGCCCATAAAGAAAACTTATACAGGAAGCGGGTCATTTCAGGCAGCTTGGCGCTGAGCGCTGGCACCGCGCTTCTCTGTCATCTATCCTTTCACGGGAACTGTTGGCGCTGGAGGATAAAACCTCGACGATTGTTTGCCATTAAGTTGGAAAGGAGCGGCGGATGGCTTCCTGCGTTGAAGCGCTCCGCTCATCCACTTTAATTACTTCCACAGACCTCCTTTGTCTCGGTGCCCTACCATAGTTTAGCCCCAGGAAGAGAACAACGGCTTGGAAAAGGAAAATCCTTCATCCTCCGGATTTAATGGATTTATCCAGCGAGCCTTGTGGAAGGGAGTTCCTTTTTAAGTTCATTTGAGATTTTTGGGAAGTGTGTCTTCCGGCGATTTTTGAATGCCAGAAATATCGGAACCCTCTAAGTTTTTTAATCAAAAGCCGAACGAGCCCGGGTGAGCGCGACAGGCGCCACGATAAGATTTAATTGTCAGCGATAGCTCCTGTGCTGGTTGACTGATCATAACCATTCTCGGCTGAAGGCTACAAATATCTAGGAAAATACGCTCCGCTATTAAGGCGTCTTGGGAAAATATATACGAAAAGGTTTATCGAAAAGAAGAATTAAAACTAAATATATAAAAATAAAATCCCCTTTCTCTATGATATCCGTTTTTAATTAATTGTCACAAGAAAAGGTTCCAAATTTTCCGAGAAATTTGCTGACTAGGAATTTAACTAGCTGAATTTAATAATGTAGTAGACTATAGTAGTTGGCTCACCACCTTGAGCCCGCCTTAATGAGATTGGTTTTCTCTAATCGATAACTTATAGGTGAGTGCGCGGGACAACCATTTTAAGAGCTGAGAGCTCGAATCCCATTTTCACTTTATCAAGCAATTATGTGAATTATTCCGTAACAAGTTTTGTGAGGAGAAATTAGCTTGTGATGTAACATAACCTCAAATATAGCGAAAAACTCAATCATCTTACCCAACTGCGCAACAGCAAAGGCAGAGTATTGTTTTTTTCACGCGTATCTGGGTATGTATATCCACTCTAGTTGAGAAATTGCAATCGCCGGATTGGATCAGCCATTTTCCTAATTTTTATAGCAAATTTGAAATCACTGACTACGTAAAATGGAACCTTGATGGATCCGCCAATTTGATACAACGAAATAAATATTAACATATTTTTGTATTGTTTGTCATGTAGACGGAATATGTGTGCAAAGCTTCATTAGAATGGTTTAAACAAAAGCAATTGAAAAGCCGGTTGCGGGATTTGAAACAAATATACCGAATGTGAAGCTAAATAAAACCTTTTAAAAAAGAATTGATGGGAAAATGTACTAGTGGAAAATTTCGAATGGTAAAAGTAACCAACCCCCTACCACGCGCCACATTTTCCAGATCGGAAACCACGATATCTCGAGAGCTAATGAACCAATTCAGTTCAAACTGCGACCATAGCTTTTTTATACTATTATCTGGTTAATGACGATTTTGTTTTAAAACTTTGTACTTGTGATAAATAGGTAGAGAATTGAGTGGAAAATAAGTTTTAATTTTAAATAGCCGTCATTTTTGGAAAAGTTAATATTTTCATGATCCTGTAATTTTCTACGTACTTTAAGAACATATTTATTTCAAATGAAAATTGATAGACCTACAATAGTTACTGTCGTTGCCATCAGCTCCAAACGGCCCAAGAGGAATCCGCTCCAGACACGAAAATTATTCATATTTTACAGCAAAAAAAAACAGTGAGTTACCCGGCTTCGCACGGCTACATTGTTCTTTCTTCAACGATCCTACTTACACATTTAATTTATTGCAGTCGATTATTTGTGCAGAAGTTTTGTGATCTGTGTACGCTACTTATTCACCCTCAATCAGTCGCCCTTAGGTATTGTTTGTATTCATTTTCATTGAAATCCCTTGAATTATTTCAGTCGCTTGTCCGCCATTTTGAATTTGCAAAATTCGGTAGTAGATTCGAAGCCAGCATCCTCTAAGACCCATTTGAATTTCCTGGCAACCTATTGAAATTTAAAAACTTTGGTACCCATTTTGGGTCCGCCAGTGAGAAAATCCATATCCCCTTAGTCTACTTTATATTCATTTCCATGAACATTGCTTAAAGTAGTGGAGGTTCAGTCGTCATATTGGGTCAGCCATTTTGAATTTGGCAATTTTGATGGCAGATTCGTAATCAGCGACCCCGAAAACTTCCTAGTACGGATTTTTAGGGCAATACATTGAAGTTTAATTAATTTAATAACAAAACTAACCGGTAGCCATCTTGGAGCTACCACTTTGAAACCTTGCGCTTTATCAAAATAACAAATAATGGTAGTATGTTTCTACAAATTAAATTATGAAACGATTAAGTTCACAATTTGAAGTTCCGTCAGAACTACTCATGCTAGATGCGCATTAATCCCTTCCGGAATTTGCAGCCTTTTTAATTTTACAGTTTTTTCTGACTACTCTGTTTTTTTATACTTTTTTCTTGTCTTAAAATGTATAGATGATTTGGATAGCATTATTTCCATCATACAAGACTTTCAAGTAAAGAAGAGTTAAGAGTCATAAACAAATAATTCACAAAGTAGATAACCAATCTCAAATGAAGATTCGGTGTTTAAACTATTATCAAAAAGTACAAAACACCATGAGCTTTACGAAATTATCCTAAATCTTGGATTTTTAATAGCATGTGCATGAAATATGGAGAATTATGGTCCAGTTGGCGAATATCATGAAAATTCTGTTGCGTTGACAACACATAGTTTAGGGCTTACTCTATCAATTGACCTACATATGTCCTGAATTTTTAATAGAACAAATTATATTTATATAATCTATTCTTATTTTAGGTATAAATCTATATGTTACTGTTATTTAAAATATAAAAGTGGTAAAAATTAAGTGTATCCATTTGTATATGTATTTAGCCTGTTCACACATTTGTAGTGTGAAGTGGGATTAAGATAAATTAACTAAGATTTTGGTTTCATGGATAATCGTAGGGCGTAACGTTTTCCATTTCTTATTTTCGAAAAAAGTCATATCTGTTAGTAGACACTTTCCACAAAATATATCGTTCTGGATTTTTACATATTTTACTGGAAATTGTCGTACACCTTCTACTTTCTTGATTTTAAAAGTAGGTTCCCAAAACAGACGCGTCACTAAAATTGTCTTAAAAAAGACCAAAAACTGAGCACGACAAGACTTACAACAACTCGGCGAAAATGTGGTAAGAGCGACTGCCATGGTACTCTCACCTCGTTCCTTAATATATTTCGAATTGCTGGTCCAGTTCTTGCTGCACTTGCTTCAGCTCATAAATTTGTAAAAATGGCCAGTAGCCTGACTGCGCTTAAATTAATACGTTTCCTCCCCGGCGCGTCCCTGAGTATATAAAGGCGCTGTTGTTTACACCAGATAGTAAATCTTGAAAGAATTCAAGATAATTCAGTCGAAAAAAGCGTGTCTGCACGAATTCTGCTTAAATTAATTCCTGCCCCAAATAGAGGGCTCCAGATTGCACAGTTTAAGGCTGCAGTGCACTCGAACGAATGTCTGCATGGGAGGGGAGAGGTTGAAAATGCTCGGACTAGGAATGAGGCGGCTCCAGAGCTTTATATCAAGACAATGCAGAGCAATAAATCCTGCCAGTGGACGAAATAAATGGCTCAGTGCTCCTAAAATCCAGTCGGGAAACGATAATCAAAGGCGGTGCAGAAATTTTGATTAGTCAACAGATCCTGGTGAGAATTATCCATAAAAGACCTAATGTAGCCGTAATGGGGGGCCGTCCGGAGTCCATGTCGGTCAGCTCGTCCATCGCCTATCGAATTCAAAGCACATCCAGGTACTAAAGAAGGAGACTTATTGTCTCACAGACGAACGTGGCTGGAAGTGGCTAGTCGCCGTTCGCTAGTTGGGCGCTTCGGGGTTGCTGCACGGGTTATATGGGAATTTACAGTCCTCACGCCCCCCGCATTCAAGCAGTGTACAGAATAAACAATCCTCAAAAGAGCCCATTCAGGCGTTAGCGAGGAGGAGGAGCCGCGTAAGAATGGGTCCCAGGATTAGCCGCTAGGGACATTCATAATTAATAAAACTTTAATTTTATCTGACTACGTGCCGCGCTCAAGCCGTCTGACAATTATTTTCTTTCCACCTAAAAATTCCTGCAGAAAATGTTGCGCCATTAGCGTTATGAGGACTTCTGGGAAAGTTGTTGTTGCTTTTGGCCATTCAAAGCGAACGCTACCGTCTGGAAAATTTTCACAATCGCTCCACGACTTTCGTCGAGGGTAGCTGAAACAACGAACTTTAATTTTTTTATTCGCTTGAAAGACAGCACGATTTTTCCTTTTTTGTCCGTTGGCGGATTAGGGCATTTGGCGTAGATGTGGTTATAGAACTTGTAGATCTCTGAATTGGAAAGCCCTTTCGGTGCTACTTTTTACATTGAAAAGTTAAAACAAGTTTAAATGCAGTAATTTCACCGCAATTTTACTAGTTTTATTCTCGACGCTTTTAACACTTTTTACTTCGTTAATTTAACTTTTGTACATATGGGGTTTGTAGTGGAGTTTCTGTAGAGCTTAAAGTTTCAGAACAATGGCACAGTAGCAACCACAAAAAAATTCTACCAGCCTATGTGTGAAAAATCAGCCACATTAACTGTAGATAAACATATCTAAAACTAAAATTTACTGTTTCCTGTTGTAGTGTGGAAAATATAAGCAATACAAGGCAAAGAAATAACGTAACTGTCTTTTTTTTAAACCTAATCCGCAATAGGACTCTCTTACTCTTTCGGAAAACATGTTGCCATTTTGTATAAAAAAACCAAATTTTGGAAAACTGGCCGTTTTGGGAATTTTGGTAAATAAATGGGATTACCATAAACGCGCATCGAGCAAAACCATATATGTATACTATAGCTACCGACTTATGACTCAATAAATATTACATCATTGTATACAAATTCAAGTGTAAATATTAATTTTTTAAAAGATATTTCGTAAAAATATTACTAGGTAAGTATATTTTTATCTTTTTAAAATTCATCCTTATTTACAAATATGATGACTTTTAGTTTTTAGTCTGAACTATTTATATTCTACAATATTGATTTTGTTGCAAAAAATTCTCGACAATATTTTGGGTAGTAGCCACCAACCTTATGGTCCTATTTTTTGGTTTATTTGAAATATAAATCTTTGCAATAGTTTATGCGCACTGTATATTTTAGAGAGTAAAGCAAGGAATTTAATGGAAAATGAATTTTTACACAAAATGGTGATTCTTCCACCAAAGTTTAAATTTTGCCATAAAAACGTTTGTTTTAGGTTAGCAAGAAAATCATGCCAACAGAAATATAATCCTACACTCAGTCTCTGCAAAATGATATAAAAACTAATTGTAAATGTGTAAAGTTGCAAGTTAATCAAATCAATAGTTTTTGAGTCTTCTTCCAGAAATTTTATATATAATACCTACTTAATTTATTTATACACATCATTTTAATATACGGTTTGCCGGCAGTAAGAAGTGGTTTCCGGTTGCAGAGGATGACGTTAAAACTCGAAAATGTGGATCAGGAGTGTTTTCCTGTTTCCTCGGCACTTCTACATGTTTTCAAATCTTAGGTTCAGTTATTTGTAGCAATCGTGGCACGTATTTGGAAGTTGATTCAAATTTCGGCAAAAACGGCGAGCGCTACAGATCGATGATAAGCAACTTCTTGTGGCCTGAACTGGATGATATGAATACCAATGACACGTGGTTCCAACAGGACGGCGCTACGTGCCACACAGCGCATGCCACGATGGGCATTTTGCACGAGAGATTCTTCTTTTGGGGCTATCTGAAATCAAAGGTCTACGCGAATAAACCTCAAACATTTGATGCTCTCAAAGTCAACATAACGAACGCGATCCAGTAAATTCAATCAGACTAATACATATATTTATACGTGAACTCGTTAGCGTAAAAGTGATACACATAATCAGAAGGTTCAGTCCAAGGGATTGCTTCAAGAAGATATCGAGAACGCTGAATACAGGAAAATGATATTCTTGAAATCATGAAGAAATCGGTATTCGGAAGCATAATCTCCTTGAACTATGCGGAATTATTTTCTTTTTGTTCAATTTGCTCTCTCTCCAATTGGCGAAACATTTCCTGAAGCATCAGTAAATCGCCATCATAATTGCGCTTAGAACTAGCCAATTAAGGTCCCTCGCAAAGGGAGCTTTATTTTAGAGACATGACCTTGGCAAGCGACCTCAGAAAGTACAACAACCATCAGTTTTTTATGCAGAGATCTACTTGTACATAAGTTGCTGTGCTTCAAGTAAGCAAGCTAGTCATCCGCGCAAAAAATGAATATGATACTGAAAAAAAAAACTTAAAAAAATTCTTTTGATCCACAAGTTAGACATCTGCTTTACGTTTCAGTGTAGCCTTGGACTCTAGGGTTACAGATTCCCAGGAAGTAAAGTCCATTATTAAATAATCAAATGTTTTGCTCACCCAGCACGGACAGAAATAAACCACCGACCTAATTTTGGAAATATGATCTTCGGAAATGTTCTGATATCAAATAGCTATTTATATGAACGTAGTGGCGTAATCATTTGAGGAGGTGTTGTAGTTTCGATAGCAACCGCTTATTTACTGGCCAAGTGCTATTGATCCTTAGTGGCAAAAGTGGTATAGCTTCGCAATCTCACCTTCACATTCTGCTCCTTCGTGCCGGAAATTTCAGAGAATGTCGGTGTTAAATAATTGACAAGTCAACTTGAAGCAGCTTCCAGGTAACAAGGTGATGGGGACTTCTCGCAATCGGCCCGATTGATGGGAAATTTCTTTTTGAAGTTCACAACAATTTAATACCGCGGCTCTGCCCGTGGCACAGCGACTGCTTGCTGATTTTGCGTTTATGGAAACGGAGAAATAAACTTTGCGCTTGAAGCCGAGGGTGGCTAAAGTGTTTGCGTTGAGAACGGTATCAAAGTCATATTTTCTGCTCGGCTGTAGACAATCAGGGGGCAAGGTGTGGAGCGAACAAAAGTTTTAAGCGTCACCTGAAATAATTCGGATATCGCGGATGGGAAGCCTACAGTCAGAACAATGGCGTGGCTTTATCGGGGTTTTAATAAATGTATACTTTGGGAAGCAATCGTTCCCAGGGCAACTTTTTATTGTTGTTACAGCGTCCAGCCCCTGCCATGGCTGCCTTTCTTTCCCCGTGGCCTCTCTAGTGGATCTTCCATCTGTATCCGACAGCACTTATTGTTAGTTAGGCTTAGCTTGCTGGTAGACTTTACTGTTCAAAGTAGTTCCCCTTCCCAGTGGCCCAGTGGTGCTTTAAAGTGGTTTCTACCGGTAGGCCATCGTACCGCAACAACAGCAGCAACAGCAACAATGGATGGCACGAAATTTTCCGCGGTACTTTTAATCTCCGACATTCATGGTGGATGAGCTTTTAATAATGGGAACCGCTGTAATAAATAAATACAAGAGCTGGGTGGGTATTTGTGGTACAAACAAAGCCCACCACGAACTATCGTACACACAGAGAAAGCTGATTTTCATCAGAAATAATTTAATGGTGTTGTTGTCATAACTTTAACTTTGGAGATTAGTGTATGAAAATATCTAGAGGGCTCTTTAAATATATACATAAAGCTCGCAAAAGTGTCTTCACGCGATTATTATTCCTAAATATTATTTCTGCTGTAAGATTGGAGCTAAAGTTAAATAGCGATTTAAGTAAGTACAATAAACCAAGTGTATAAACTTTGATCTTATATGTACTATTCTTGTGACATCGAAAAACAGCGCTTATTCTACGGTAAAAATTTGTAGCAATTCAGAAAGCTCTGCCGTAGAAATCGATTTTATAGCTGGTCTTATATTTGTTTTGGAAAGTTATAATTTTGTGATTGTGAATTTAAAAATTACGTGATGATACTTTGCGTCAAGGTTGGATTTAAAAGTGTGGAGGGCGCAACGAAGAGGTTAAATTCGTAACGATTTCTATAGCGTGAATCTGTGAAGTTAATTTTTCGAAAAAAAATTATCGAGTTTAAGACCTACACTTCACAAGAAAATTATAGCGGTTCCATCAACAAATTTAAGCAACATATTATTGTTTTTTTTTTCGGTCACACATTCGTCTCGAATGGCTGATAGCACAGAATTTTCGGAGTGTGATCAAAATTTGTACTTATCTGGATTCTGTTATTCGAATTCAGAGATCACGAAAACCCTTATATTCATATTTCTGAGCACATTCACATTTCTGGTTTTGACCAGCTTTTGGGCATTTCGTATCACTGTACGACGCAATGTCACCCTTTTTCTTTTTAATTTCGTTTCTTTTTGGCTATTTTCGTTTTCTGTGCGAGGTATAGAAAAAGCATGTTAAGCATTTCGGCCACCACCCCATTGACATAATTTCGTTGATTATGCGCTCATGGACTTATTCGGTTTCTGTGATAGGGTATACATTAAATGAAACTTTACTGCCCTACCTAAAAGAATTTAAAAAGAAGTCGGCCTTTTTTGGATCTGACTTGATTAATTAATAATTGTTAACTAAAGAAATTACCTAAGTACATTAGATTTCAAAATTTCAATTGAAACTTCTTATCAATATACTTTGAGCTATCATTTTCCGAAGTTTCAAAACTGTTGACCAAAATTTAATTTCCATAGGTTTTATGCGGTGTGAGGTCCTTTGGTGAAACGAACATTCCTATCGATTTTATATACCATTTGTCAGATTATAACAAAGCTTTGTCAGGTTCCATTAAAAACGGTCGAAGACATTAAATATTTCATTATGGTAAAATTCCCATTCATTTGGTACAAATATTTAAAAAATCGCTACCTTTAAATTTCTATCAATTTCGATGATTCAGTGCTTAAAATTATTGCTTCTTATTATAGAGTGCATTTTCAATCGGCATTCATACAAATTCAAAAATAGCGAGTTTTTGAATAGAGTCCAACCTAGACCACCATACGCAACTTATCTACCAAATTTTGGTCTACATTCAGCTACTGGATGCAAAGCAACCTACTACACTTAGAAGAGTGCATACAGAAGAAAATATCGAGGTTGTCGAAACCGGTGTTGCCGAAAATCACAATTTATCGATTAGGCGTTGTGCGCAGGAAGTAGGTCTTCGTTTGTTGTTGTTTTTATGGAAAATTTTGCGTACAGATCTTAGTTCGGTGCCTTACAAGATTCAATTGGTGCAAGAATTGAAGCCGCAAAACCAGCGTTGTGAATTCAGTCATTGGTCGCTTAATTAATTGGAAGAAGATCCGCTGTTTTACCAATAAATTTTGTTCAGCGATGAAGCACATACTTGGCTCAGCAGTTATGTAAACAAACAAAATTGTCGCAAAATTGTTTGCATCCTAATTAAATTGTTTAATTAAATGTCATAAAATTATATTCCACAAAATATTTTAATAAGCTTTAAAGGTTATCTAAATTTAGAGCTACAGATTAGGGTACACACTTTCATCTCAGTCTGTTACAGGGTTTTTACAATTGTCTAAAATAATCAAATTATCGTTTTTGCTTTCGCTAACCTTATTATTCTCGAAAAAGCTATGCACTTTTGTTTTCGAATTTTTAATCTGTGCACAAAATTCTATAGAAGACACTTATCACCTGTTCTGTTTGACTTGTTGACTTGTGCAATTAAATAGTTTTAATTAATTATTTTTTTTAAGCGATATCATTAATTCGAGATTTGGTAGTATACGTAAATCATACGTAAACCATAATTACTTCTTAGGAAATTTGTTACCGCGGTTTCATATTTTTGTGACCTATATATAATTCATTAGCTTCACGCAAACATATCTACTACGATTTTTATAGGAATTCAAATAGATTTTGCGACATACCCAAACAGCTTGCATAGAGAGCTCCAGTTTCCGCAAAATAAAACGAGTGAATATTATTTATTTTCCTACGCAGAAAAATATAGAGAGCGAATGTATATGTAGTTAGGGCACCGTTGTGTATTTATTCTTATTTGCGACAAAAGCTGCACCCACCACCAATCCACTCGGGCTCTCGCCATATTTGCGCGATGAAGTTTTCTTTGTTTTGATACTGAAAAGCAAAACTCGAAATGATTTGCGAAAACAAGTTGTTTGAGTAACTGTGCAAACATATCAACACGTACCCTCCGCCCCTGCCGACCCTACGGGAATTGGATAGGGTGACATTCCCCCCAGGTTGGAGTGCCATAAAAATGTTTTGAAAGACACTAAGATCCAAATGTACAGGGTACTTACCGATTCGATGGCTTTCTCTAAGCGAAAAATTTCTTCTTGAAGTAGGTGAAGAGTTCCAGTTTTTCCACGGTGGCGAGCAAATGCAGCTGCACAGGCACTGTGAATGCTGTTTACCCAATTTTCCAATTCCACCTGTAGGCAGTAAAAACCCATTAATACTTGCTGCTGCGGAAAAGTGTTTAAATCGCTCAGCCTAGCTAAGTACACGCACACAGGCACACCAAAGTGCCATCTTAAAAGGACTAATAAAGGATTTTCGCGCAAACTCGGGGGAGCAGCTTGGGGCCCAGATCGTGATTGCCCTTGTGGAGCTCCCAGTCCATCGGCGTAATGCCTTTAACGTTAAATATTCATAAAAATTTACTTACGGCGGACTTCGTCATGAATTGACTACTCTTTCGAAAGTTTGTGCGACCTCCAACGCTATTGCTGCCTATCTTACGACTTCTTACAGCACAATTTCGCCGCCCGAGGAAGTGTTCCACTTTCATTCGCTGAAAACAAGGACTCCTTCAATGAATGCTTTGTGTCTATGAATGCCTACACGCTGATGCTTGCTAGCAACCCTGACTTGATTTTCCTGAATGCAAGGACTCCTGCATAATGCTTGCCTTTATATTAGCAGATGTGTCTTTCAAAATGTTTTGTGAATTATTAATTCTTTTATTATCGCAGTTAAGTATACGCCGACTACAGCCAAGTGTTTCGGCTTGATTCGGCGCGAGCAGCTGTTCAGCCTTATTAAATATTCTTTTCCAATTTACAGTTAATTGAGACCGATGCGGAACAGTTACAAAAACACCTCAATGCAGTCAAATAAGAATCATCTTTGAAAACTCAAATGATATTTAGAAGATCAACTGAATGATTTGCGGTATGAGGTGCTGCATTGAGATGATTAATTTCTTTCAAAATTTTTATAATTTCTTTCAATAATTTGAATTTAAGTCCAGACCATTAAATATTTACTTCGTACGCTATTTCTAAACATACCTTTTCATGAGTAAAGTCACTTTAAAACTTTCAAGGAGTAGGTACCATCACCGTGTGCCTTCATATTTGGGGTAGAACTAATTTAAAGCCGTAAAAAAGCGATGAAGTTTCAGTATGATGAGGCAAAACCTTTTTACCCCACGCATTCAGCGAACGTCAGGGGAGGGTAATTTGACTCTTTAAAACAATATCTTCTTTACTACTTTCAGTCTATTAAAAACTTTTACTACATAAATGACATTTTCTGAAGTTCTTGAATAAATCTTGCATACATTTAGATGTTGGAAAACTTTCAAGTTCGTTGCTCTCGAAATCTAAGTTGCGTTGCAATGGCTGGACCCTATATTTGTGTCATTTTCTATGCGGCGCACCGTTCAGTCCAGACCACTGACTGATAAAAACTGCTAACTCATGTCTCAAAAACGAGACCAGGCGCAAACCATTAAGAAAAATCATTCCTTATACATAAACATTTCGGCGATGCTTCAGTCTCTGTTGATAGCTAATTCCTGAGCAATTGCCGGACGTCGAATGAACGATGGGAGATTGGTCGTCTCGATGAACGTGGGTTATTCCTATATCATTTTTATTGGAGGAATAAGTTTCTTTTATCCAAAATCCAAATTCACAGAAGCAATGTCGGTTTTATTTATAATTTGTCCAATCCCATATTCACAGTAATTGGATTGGACACATTTTACCTCGGGTCGCTGGATTTGCTCGTAAGCCAATTTGATTTTGATTAAATGCATCGCTTATAGATTACAAAGGATAAATCGGATCCGCCATATAATTTGCCTATGTTTCATCTATTCGCCATATTTCATTGCTAATCTAAATTAATGCCTCAGCAGTTTTCGTGTATTGGACATTGGACTAGCCGTGTAACCTGTGTGCGTGCACTTTATGGATGGCCGAGGTGGAATCATAGCAACACTAAAATTCATTGCCCCAAAATAGAACGAAATCCCACCTGACAGGGTGCCTGGAATAAATAAGCGTCCCCGAAAGCTGTACTCAAACAGAATATATAATCTCGCTTCGGGTGTTCGGGAATCGGTTGCATTATCGCACCATCGACAATAATTAGATGTTTTGGAGCAGCTTCGACCGAGCGACCCTCGCGTGAGTCGCACGGATAAAACAGAAGGGTGGTGCCCTTTAAGCACACCCAGTAGCCCTTCCAGCCCCGCTTTCTGGCCAGCTCGATTTGATGTTTCTTCCGCAGTAGCCACTTTTTGACTGATAAAAATCTGAAACAAGAAAATTTCCATCAGGATCATGTTCGGTCGTGTGAATGTATTGGGGAAGGAGGTCGTGTAATTAAAAAGTATTGGCGTAATTAGGAATTTTATCTTAATGGGGTCCTCTAGCCCAGTTCATAATCCTTTGGTCCGGTTATGACTTACTACTTTGATGACCAGATGGTCACTGACGTCAAATTGGCCACGTCTACGACTGTACAACAAGACTTGGACTCCATGTGGGGGTCATCCAGAATAACATAAATAAATTCTTTTTTTCTCAAACCACTTCATGTCAGCCATCGGAAAAAAAGGACCAGCTACTAGTGAAAGTTCTCGCGTGAACTATTCGGCTTAATTATATTGCTAATAAATAATAAAAAATTTTACGAGAAGTTCAGTCGGCATTTTGGGGGACAACTCAATCAGGATTTTCCCTAGTTACGCCAATATTAAGAAGTTACTGAAAAACAAGGTCATAAGGGGCGGCGGACGTCTGCAAAATAAAAGTAAACTCACCCAGCTTTCCTGACGGCTCCGGTACAGTTGAAAGAGGACGCGGCAGTTCCGGTTGCTTTTGCTTTATATGGCGACGCCATGACACTTTCCCCATCATCTTCATCAGACACAGCAGTTGTTAAGCTCATTCGATCATCATCAGATATCTGGAAGAAAGGAAAATAGGTCCGGTGAGACACCACTCCGACTAAACGCAGGCATTTTGCTAATCGCATAAAGGTTTGGCCTACAAACGAACGATACCATGCCGTGCACACGGCAAAACGAGCAATAATCGCAAGGACCTGAGGAGTCCCGCCAGGTAGGCGCTGGATGTGCTCAAGGAATCCACTCATCCAGGATTTATGTATATGAAAGCGGATGGGCAAAGGAGGAGCAATAGAAAAGAGCCCAGAAGAAGAAAAACACAGGAGCCTCACGGAGGGCTTGAGAGAGTTATTGGGGCGGTCTCCCACAAAGCAGGAGCCCCCGCCAGTTAATCTCCCGAAACATTAAAGTTTCCCGCATAAACATTTGTCGCTTGTCCCTGAGGGCTCCCAGGCAGAAATGTTTCTCAGCCTTTATTCGGTTCTTACAAGGAAAGAAGCTTTGACTGATGAGAGTCTTATGACTCCCCCGGGGAGCAAGTTCTTGAAAAACGAAAGGATGTCTTCGCAGGAGCGTGCACGTCTTGGGGATAAATTTTACCTATTTTTCTACCTTTGCAGGTGCACGTCTCATATGCTAAAAGGGACACTTTACGACTATTATAAAAGCCATTTATTATCCTTCTCCTCAAAACTTTGCCCTGTTTTGTTTTATTGCGTCACTTTATGAATCCACATAACTCCTCGTCCCGTGTTGGGCGCATTCGCCACCGATGACTATCTAAAGTTGATGGCCCGTCGCTTCCGCTTTATTGGGGGGAATTGCTCCAACTTCTTATCGAGTGAATCTGCCTTGAATTATTTCGAGCAATTCATTTCTCGACAATTGTGGAAGTGTGCAGATGTGTAGATGTGTAGAGTTGAGTTAAGATGTCGTTATTAAACAATTTCTTAATTTGATACCATCAAAGAGCAGTTAACAGCCCACAGAATGTATGCCTACTTAATATGATACTTAAAACATTTGGCACGGGCTGTTAATTTTTTATCAGTCATGTGAGTGTTGGTCGCAATAAATTTCCATCTAGAATGCCCAAAGTGACCTTAAATGTCTAAATTTAAAAAGATACTACGCCAAAAAAAGTAAGTAATAATTGAGAGCAACAGTAATACTAAATAATAGAATGAACATTTTTGGTTTATAATAAATAAGTAGAGAAAAGAATTCAGAGAGGAGTCAAATAGGGATAATATTCAGTCAATGTGATACTTGAATGATTAATTATAGCGAAATTTGTAAAATAATAAAAAATATCACAACTGAAGCTGTCACTACGATCGAAAAAATCATCATGCCTTTTTTGTACCTGCTCTAATAATGCGAGACTTCCATTTTTTAATTGTCCTTGCCATAGGTAATTTAAAAGTTGGTTGAGGAACTCTCGGTATTCTAGTATCCATATTCAAGTCTATTCTCGACTATAGGAAAAAAAAGTATTAGCAGCAATGAAAAACTACAGTCAAGCCAACGAATATTGATCTACGTCAATGCCGTAATGACACTATTTTCTGTAGTTTTTAAAACAAGGAAAATATCAATTCTACTCTGTCATTTCATTTTACTTTTTTATAATGCTGTCTTTCTCTGTTGGCTTTATTTCTCTAGACTAATTACTTTATTCCAAGTAAGGATCCTGGAAATTCTGTAAGCTTTCTCCAATTCACTTTCAACCTACATATGTATTTACCATAAGAATTCTTTGGATAAATTGTATATGTATAATATTATAAAAGTATACCCTTGGATTGAAACATTTGTAATGTTTCACATATCTGCGATCAAGAGTACCTGCCAAAATAATATTGATTAGTATTATAATTCCCCGTTTAAAAAAAACACATTTCCGTTGCTTTTAGTTTCAAACGAAAACGGCGTGTTTGTGCAGTGTTACATGGGTACATATCTCTCTCATAGTATTCTTAAAAGAGTTTCAAGTTTGTCGTTTTCGTCCAATATTTTTACTCCTATCTACAAAGATTGTTAACATAGCGGACTCGTCTGTCAATATCAACTCATCGCTCAAGTCAAGCAGCGATCCCGCGCAGTTACTAAACAATCCAACATTTGCGAGGATGCGTTACTCTCACTGCTTGAGCGGACTCAACATTTTAGGCGGACGTTGAGCAGACTTAAGTATTGAGCGGACTCAAATAAGTTTAGAACTATATAAGTGGAATCTAATGTGATTGAATTAAAACTTATTATTACTTAATGGAATTTCAGTCTTATCACATAAGATTCCACTCATTAGTTAAAAATATATTTGAGTCCGCTCAAATGTTGAGTTGTTATTAGCCATCCCACATTTCGACAAGATATTGCATTTGAAATTTCTCTAACTTAAAGCCCTTTCAAATTCAATATCATCCTTCTCCCTTTCTTAGCATAAACCTACAATCTATATTATTATATTAGTCCATTATTCAGGTATAGGAAATAGGGTCCATAAAACATGGTATAAGATTTTCAAATTAGAAATACTTAGTTGGAGACCGCATCTAGGTACACATTTTAACTAACTCGGCAGGAAGCATAGAAATACAAACTAAGCACGGAAGGGCTGTATCGTGTATGAACCCTGTACATGAGCGACCACCTAATGAGCGCTTCCTAGAGGAGAACAGCAACAGCGTTTATGAGGGAGAGCTAAATAAGAATCAGCGCAAGCGGTGAATGGCAGCGTGTAAATAGATGTTAAGGGGGGCATAGACATTATGGAAGGAACTTCAGAAAATTTTGAATTGTAAGCCCTCTTCTGATTATGTCTTCATATTTACGCCTGCACTGAGCGACCATACGAACACAGCTAAATCTGCCTTACAGCCGTTCCGTGCTTAGTTCATATTTCCATGGCAGGAAGAGGCATGCGTAAGTCTCCACATTGGGAAATGGTTTTTTAGCATTTTGGCACATTTTTCCACTTTCGGAATTACAGCGTGTCAAATTATCCTATTTATGGTTTTTAAAAATTGTTGCTAGCGGTCTCGCGTCCATTAAAGAGAGTCGTTATCATTACACATCTCATATTTATAAATATAAATTAACTATAAATAGGAAACTTTTATACTTTCGTCGTATGGTGTGTCCTAGATATTTTATGTATTAAAACGATTTTTAAATATGGCGGCCGTGCCAAGTTAAATTTTCACTCATGGGGAAACCAATTATTTCCAATTTGAAAATGTCATTCGGAGTCTTTTGAAACATTTTTTGCAAAATGTTTAGCTTGTTTAGTTTCTTGCTTTTTAATTTTTGTATTACACAAGTTTTTTAAACATGATATCCTTTTTATTTTTTAATATTATCCGTGGAACCGAGCCGAGTCAACCCATACAACCCTCAAAAAGGTACAAACAAAGAAGTTTGATTTTCGGATTTGGACAAAATGGCTCCATAGCCGTCATTGTCCTTTTCATCAGTGCTGCCAAGGCAGGGACATTCTCTATAGTGAAACAAATCGAAAGACATCTCATTTGTTAAATTTGAGCAAGCCGTTTCAAGTATATGAGGTAACAGACAAAAGTCCACAAATATCGCATATCCCAATTGAATAGTTAGTTAATCATCGCTTACCCGTCATCACAAAAGGCATAAAAATAAGAAAATTACAGAACGACGTTAAACCCGCATCTGATTGATTAGTGTGTATTTTTAGGAGTGAATAAAACTGGGACATGTCTTTAATAGCAAAATTACGTGGTACGCCCTTATCCTCATTGAAATTCCATTAATGAGTAATTTAATCAACGAAGATGGCGCTAAAATCGACACCACGCTGTCTTAAGCTGTTTGCATAATAAAGCGATTTCCCTTAACGGCTAAAACCCTTTCACAGTGCTGCCAGTGTGCTTATCAAGGTTGTCTGTGAGTTCTTGATCCCCACGAAAGAATTGACAACGAAGAGTGCAACGGTAAGAAAATCATTTGTAGCGATTATGCTGTTTGAAATCTAGCCAAGGATGCCGTGCCGTATGTGGAAATATGAAATAAACTACACCCCAGAACTCCAGAACCGATATCCCGTGAAAGCTTACGGATGCTTACCGTCCCTGTATGCTGTGGGGTCCCACAAAATCCATTCGTTATTCGTCCTTTATTGTCTTGGCAAATGCTCCACTGGAGCCATACCAATCGGGCTCAACCACCCATTCTCGATCTAATTTGAGAAGTGGACCAGGGACTGTTTGCTTACTGGTGGGTACTATTGTTTTGCTGCTGAAACTTCTATTTTTGGCATGGCAATGCGCTACAGCCACTATCTTGTATATGACACTGTCCAAGATTTAATGTTGTTTCTTTGTTTAAGGGATGAATGGCTTGGCAAGGGGAGCAGCAAAAATTGACAAACGGGAAGATAGTTTATAGCGTCTAGTGGGCGTGTGTGTGCACACACGATGTGGTTTTCAAGGATCACTCAGTAACGTCGGTACTGTGAAATTGTGGTTTTCAATAAACGTTCATTCTGGATGAAACGTCTTCGTCCTTTGACAGCCGCATTTATTAAGTAATACATACGAGAGCTGCACGTTATAATCTCTGCACGGAAGGAGCGCTAGTATCCGAGTTGTTGGGGTGAGATGATTAATTAAACCAAATGTGACCATCCCAACACTCGCTATCCACCTAAGTAATACTCCATATTGAGAGCAAGCAGCGTGTGGGCAATATAACACATTGCTTCTGGATGAGCTCCTTTATAAAGCGCCGGAATACATCGTTAATTTAAGAAGACAGTGGGAGTTATTAAGAGGAAGCGCTGAAAAGGATCCCATGGCTATTACCGCTCTTTTAATTAATTCCCAGCAGTTTACGTTAGAGTGATCGTCTTGGCAGGGAAGCAATCCCGAGGTTTTATTTCCCTCGCCCTTTACAGTTTTTATTAAAAGGCGGTAAAGGATGCAGTAGAGCCGCACATTGTTTTGTTAATCAATAACTGGAAGTGAAATTAAAAATAAAGTGGAGGGTAATTGAATTTAATAAGATGTCTGAGAGTGGATTGAAGTCTCTCAAACTTAATATACTCCATGAGCTAATTACACCTTTAAAACTCGTTTTCCCTAGGCGGCAATATCTTTTGTACATCGTCAAAGACCAAAATATGTTCACGGCTAATGCGTGTTCTTATCGTCGTATCATAAATACTGTAATATGTAAACCATGTTGATCCGGTGAAATATGCATGGGTAATAAATTGTAATTCTTTCAAAAGAATCTCCAGCTTATTTTGCCATAATTCTATGTGGAAAGAAATTTATTAACAAAATATACACAAAGTCTGTTTAGTCGAAGCTTCCACGACGAACAAGTCTGATAAGATAACACTTCTGAAATCTTACTTGTGAATTTAAAACAAAACACGAGTATATGATAAAAACATCAGATCAATGACAGAGCAATGCGATTTTTTATTTAGTTATTTTTAGTTAGCATAATTAATAGGTAGTCGTCATCTCTCATTAATGGCATTTATACGTATTATTGGATATGGAAAGAACGATCAATTATTGAAAGCCACCTTAACCTGCCTTAATTTATTCATTTTTTTTGTGGGAACGGTGTACATGGCAGACTAAGGTAGTTATTAATAAATAATATTTTTCTATTAGCTGTAGATATACATTTAATGAGATGGAATTGATATTTTCGGAATGAACAATAAATAAAATGTAATTAAATTGGTCTGTCATCCATCTGAGGTTTTCTTTATTATAATTTTTATTTAAAATTGATAAGTAAAATTGTAATAATGTTTTTAAGTAGACTTTTGTATTGTGGGAGCGCAACGTAGACGGTGGTAAGATTAAAGGGGAAACGTGTTCTCCGGAGTTTATTTTTCAAATTCGCCAATATGTCAACTCTCCCAAAGTTGAGTCGTCATATTAATTTTCAAATGACATACATTTCATTAATGTTGACAAGGGGGGTCCAAATGTTCCATTGCTCTCATTGCCCTTTACTCAGGAGAAAAAATTCGCCAAGTTTGTGTCACTGATTACCTCCCTAATTAAAACGTAAAGGTAGTCAAAAAACTATTACTACTACCATGATTATTTTGCCTGCCAAAGGCAAATAATCGAATCTTCTAGAAGTGAAATAGATATATTTTTATCGTCTGGATCAAGCTGTAGATTGGTATCAATAGAAAAAAATGAGCCAGATCAATTACCGGATTAGCGAATTTAGGTTTGAAAGTTGAAAATTGATTTGTTCTGTTGCAATTTGATTACTCAATTAAACATTATCAAATTATATTAATTTCTAGCAGCTGGAATATGGATTTGATAGATGAGATAGATAACACGATCCATATATAAATTTGACAGCACGCAGTAACCATCAATTCTGTCATTGCTGTGACCAATCTATTTCTATACGTATCTGGTTCTATGTTTACAGTAACCCACCTTACTAGGTAGGTACTTGTATTCTTGAGATTTCAGTGTATATGACCTAAGGAACTTTTGTTTTTGGCAGGTGTTTAAGCACAGTTGACAAAAAATATTAAAAATTGTAAAACAAATCCATTGTACCATTGTTTCCAGGTTATATATACTCTGACAAAGCAAATAAAGTTAACTAAGGGAAGTTCAACATTTCGTCGACATCGAATTACCAGAAGCAAATTTAAAAACGAACACCAGCAGGTACAGCAATTAACTAATACACAGAATTTTAGAAAAAATTTTTTTTTTCAAAATTCCCAGCGCAGTAGAGAGGACATAAATTTGAAGCGGAAAAGGTGAAAACGAAAACGTGTTGGGAATGCTTAAGCCGAGGCAAAGCTTATTAACAAAGAACCGGGAGGAGTGGGCGTTGTCTGGAAAGGATACCAGTGCTATTTTTACTTTATATTTTGTTGAATAAAATGGTGAACAATAAGCCTTTTACATATTTGCATTTGTCGCCACTCTCGCACAGAGAGCCCCTTTTTTTTGTATTTTCGTACCCTGCGAGCCCCAACGTCCTGTCCTGTCCCGTTCCGTCCCGCAACAGCTCGCCCCATGTAAAACAAGGAAGAAAAAGCAAATCGACGTGAATTGCTGGTATGTGCTCTATATGTAAATGTAGATGTTGGGTTTGTGTGATGGGAAGAGGGACGGCCGTGGGGTAAGTGTCGTGCTTTTATTATACTTTAGAATTGAAATCAGCGAAATGGAGCTTTAGGCTGTACTACGCAGACGAAAGAGGTCACTGGGCTTCAAGCATGCTGCGATTGATAGCAAGGTTTGATAGTACTCTGGAATAAATGCTAAAAGCGTTCCTTTGCATTTACATCGCTTCACTGTAAAAGGGATCAGATTTCTTCCATGTAAAGTGCACACCGTACCGATTCTAATGTGTGCGACGCAAAGAGTAAATTCAGAAACAATTCAGTGCTAAAAGCCCTCTCGAGTGTATTATATAAGGCCAGCCCTTAAAACGCTCCGTTAGTACCTATGCAGCACTTTAATATTTTCTCCCGGCTTGGGTGGTGCATTTCAAGGAGCCAACCAGCTAATTCACCGAGTCTCCGTTTATTGCATAATGAGGCTAGTAATAGAATAGGCCGCGGTACAATCAGGTTAAATTTAATTTTTCATTTTTAGAGTACCCAAACTGCAGGAAATTAGTGAAGACCATCTCCAGGTAAATCCAAATATTCATGGGAGTTATTTTCTATTATATCTGCTTTAATTTATATATACATATTTATTTTAATTTTCTGCTTATCGCAGGTTTTCGAAGTGTGCGCTAAATTTAATTAATTTCGAAATTTCAATATGCTATATGCAAATATAAATAAGATCTGAATTCTGCCGTTTGAAGCTAGGGCTAGGAAGCCCTATGCACTTTAAAAAATTCGACATTACTGTGTCCGATAAATAAACTCAAATATAATCTGCATCCCATAAATAACTTTCGTTATCTAGGCTCTCACCAGAGACAACTATTTATGGTTATCCGCAGGCACTTAATAAAAATGACGGATTTCAGGGTCCCACGACTGACCCTAGTCGCCAAAGTTTGCATTATTTTATTGAAACTGAAGTCGATTGCACCAGCGCTTCGGATGACACATATCAGGCTCGCGTGTCGCCGAAAACCCTGCCTTGTTCACGAATATATCCCAGAACTCGCAGCAATAAATTCATATTGTCAACATCAGCTCGTTGTGGCTTTTGTGCTTTGCTTTCCACATTATCCTTGACAAAGGACTAACTGCGGATGGTGATGGTGGTAACCGTGATACGTTTAGTATATCTGAGCAGTTCATGCCGTCAAATTTGTCTATTGCGTTACCATTAATTTTGATCTCGTAATTGTGGCCACATGAAGCAGACAAATTTTATTCGACATTTTGACTATGATGATGGCCTCTGCAAATGTAATGCCCTTGGGAACATTTCAAGTGTTTGGATTAATTCTCATGAAGAATATAAATAGAATTTAAAAATATCTGATATTTGCAATATCACTTCGTGGAATACGTTTGAGCTAATTATTATTAAAAGTTCTACTATTTCTATTCAACTTCGCTATATTTGTTTTTTTAGCCCACGTGTTGCGCCTTTCGCTAATATAATATATTAAGGTAATAACCATATTGGATTCTCCCCGCATGAATCAGCAAGTCTCCCCTAAGTACCCAAGTTTATAGAATACTTTGCAGTCAACACTTTTTGATCAATATTAGAAGGTACATCCGCATTTAGCAACCCTAAAATTCCCTAAGTAACGTTTCGTTTCTTTATAACTTATGAAAACTCAAAAAATCTTCATAGGAAGTTTAGTTTAGCGCCATTACTACAGTCAATCTGTCAATAGAGTGATGAAAAAATTACAATAGTCGGAAATGTTATTTTATTCGTTGAAGAATAATGTACTTAAGCTACCTTCGCGATGAGCACGTGCTACTTTGGTGCGTTTTTTTTGAAAACTCAGAAAAACTTCAAAAACAATTTTGGAATGCATTTTTCTCGGAACGTGTGCATTTAACGGGAAATTTTTTCAAATAAAAAAAGTAGAGGACGTTGCGATCTACAATTAATGTCATAGAAGCAATGCTGTATAGCAAGAAATGCGTACGGAAGGTGGCGCTGAAGTTTCCAAAAAGGGTTTTTCCACTTTTCCCCATGAAAATATTATTTTATCGCAAAAATGTAAATGCAAAACTTGTTCCTTACATTATTATCAAAATCTTTTATTTAAACATTTTTTTCATACAACTTACCGTTTTCAACTTACAGTGCAATATAGCGTTGCGTATACAGCACCGTGCTGTTAACGGTAATTTCGTCGGTCCTACTGTGACTTTTTCCGGCGTCCATTTTTTCCAAATTTTCAAAGTGTCAATTAAACAATAACAATTAAAAGTTGGTATCTTGTTTGTATAAAACTATTACTATAATACTAAATTTACTAAATTTTTTTGGAAACTCCAGCGCAACCTACCGTGCGCATTTCTTGCTGTACAGCATTGCTTCAATGACATTAATTGTAGATCGCAACGTCCTCTACTTTTTTTGTTTGAAAAATTTTCCCGTAAAATGCACACGTTCCGAGAAAAATGCATTCCAACATTTTTTTTGAAGTTTTTTGAGTTTACAAAAAACGCACCAAAGTAGCACGTGCCCATCGCGAAGGTAACTTAAGTACATTATTCTTCAACGAATAAAACAACATTTCCGACTATTGTAATTTTTTCACTCAAACTATTCATTTTTCGACAGATTGACTGTACTGCATCAGGCTTTTCATAGACACATTATTTGTTCGGCTTGTTCTCTTCAATGAACAGACAAGACGTTTTTTCTATTCTGAAATATTCCATTTTTTCCATGGGACATTTTTAGGGTTCCGTACGCGAGGGGTGCCCTACGGGGCCCTATTACTAAGCCTCCGCTGTCCGTCTGCCTGTCAGCGGACTGTATCTCATAAACCGTAATAGGTAGAGAGTTGAAATTTTCACAGAGTGTGAATATCTATTGCCGCTATAACAACAAATAATGTAAAAACCAAGATGGTGAATTTCAAAATGGGTGCTATGCAAATTAGAAAACAAATTTTCGATTATGCTATAGCGCCTCTCTTGTTTCTTTTACAAAAGTATTTGAAAAGTACATAGTGTTATATTTTGTACGATGGTACGGAACCCTTCGTGTGCGAGTCCGACTCGCACTTGACCGTTTCTTTCCATTCCATTTTTTCCCATGGGAAATTTTTTTCATGGTGTTTTTCTTCAATAATTAATTTTTCCATTAGAAATTTCCTAAAAGGTAAATGGAAAAAAGAATGGATGTAAAAGACGAAATTCGAAAAAAACCCATACAAGTTTTAATTTCCACAGTATTTAATATTTCCAGTACCTTCCACTATAAATTCGACCCGCATATTCAAAGCAAGTAATTGAAACGACCGAGCATTAGCCAAAAGAGGAAAATCATGTAGGTACAAATACAGCGGTTTCATTTCCATAGAACTTTCATCGGCGACGGGGTGTGCTAATGCTGCCTCACCTGTAATCAAAGAGGGAAGCCACGTCTCTCCCTCACTATCAGAGCTACCGTTCTTCAATTATTAAAATTTGTTTGCCAATAAGTTCATTGAAGCCTGGAAAACCCGGAAAATTTCATTATCCCCACTTTCAGCCTCGAGAGCCCTCTCAACACTCACCTAAATATGCACGTGGAATTCCTGTCGGGACATAGAGAGTAACCCTCTCTAATGGGATTCTCTGGCAAATACGACCTATTTCACTTTCAGGCTGTCAACATAATTAATTCATGAAATAGAAAAGCGAGCAGAAATCGAGGAAACGCATGTTCCGCCCTCGAAGAGTGGTACTACCGCTCGCTCCCCCGGGCTCCTTTGAAATGTCATTTGCTGTCTTATCCGGGAATAAGAAAGAATTCCATAAATATGTAGACATAACTTTCAAAAAAGTAGGAAAGTCACCCATGAAAGGTACCACGCGATGTCAACTTGGAGTCGTGCTGTTGACGTCTGTGGCTCTTAGACTTAATTATAAATTCCTCTGGAAGTTCACTCAACTTTGAAGAAGTCCTGCAAATGGAAAGAAGGCTGCGAAGTGTGGGCAGGACAGGGCGCCCTGTTTGTTGAGGGGCCTTCTTTTTACTTGGGCAAATTATACGCCTGCCTGTGAAAGCCGGCCCTCTTTTCGAGGAATTAAATTTTTCGGCGGTTCCATACCACATGCTTGAGAGCATCCGAATAAATATCACGTCCATATATCTCCCACATCGGGCCACTTTTAGCTTGAAAAATCGCATCTTCTGGCGTAACTGCGCATAAATTAGCACTTGGGTGCTTTTAGAGTCCGCAAAGGATGTGCGGGTGCGCGAGGCCCACAAGAGGCATAAAATCGCTTTACTCGAAGGTTATTACCATCTGGAAATCGCTCGGCGTTTCCCATTTCGCGAAATTAGTGCGACCGACTCGAAATAAATTTGAAGCAGCCAGGGCACCCATTTGCTTAAAGATATCGCAGCCATTTCCCTCCCGCATGCAGAAGGGGCCGCACGCACTTAAAAGATGTGCCAAATACACCGCAAATATCTGGGAAGATTGTCTATAAAGGCGAGCAGTTAAGATGAATTGTTATTGCAGTCATTTAGGGACCCAGTGCGCGCCCAGGGCGGCGAAACAAAGGCGGAAAAGTATCCTTCGTGCGCGAGATCAAGATTGTGTACCATCAAGTCATTAATTTTGAAACAACAAAGCATTCAGCAGAACTCCGAGAAAAATAATGGCAGCAAGCAGTAACAAGTCAAAAGCTCGGCGGAACAATAAAAATGACAAAGTTGACAAGCAGTTCAAGGAGTCGCATTGGGTGAGGTCGGGTGTGGGCATTTGCCGGGCCTGTTGGGCTGGTTGGGCATGGGGTGGAACAGGGCGGAGCTGCCGGGGCGCCGATCGTTCATATCGTTATTGCTCTGCACTCGGCTCTTAGTTAGTTGTTGGATGCAGCTGCAAGAGCCCTATAAAAACTCCTGGAGCATGAACCGCCAAGAGGGTGGCTGAGGGGGTGGCAGCGCTCATATCGGCTCAACCCTGCTTCACAGGGGATGCAAAACAATTAAACAACAGCTGATGCTGTGAATGGTAGTGATGATGACAAAAGCTCTCTAACCCAGTTCCAGCCTTTTTCCACCGGATTTGTATGCTTCAAATGCTGGCATATACCCAGCTCAAGACAATGGATGAGCGATGTGATTTCTTATGTATAAAACCCTAGATTAAAAAGTGTCACGTGGGAGCTCAGACTAACCTTGAAAGGAAGAGCCTCTTCGGCCCGCGTTTGTGCCGCCGGATTATAATTAAAATCCGCTCTAGATGAACAGCGAACGAGGCGCACAGCACACGCCCGAAAATTTCAAAAATGTCCGTGTGCTGGGCAAATTGTTCGAAGGCAGATGACTGCGGCACTTCGAGAACAATTTCTTCAGAGTGGCGGAGTTTTGCTGCTGGGAGATTTTCTTCGAGCTCAGTTCTCAATGCACGCTTCGCAACTTCAGCAAAAGTTTGAAGTTTGCATAGCGGATTTGTTTTTAGCTGTGTTTGCAGATTTATTACAGAAAACGAATTTCTCCGCAAACTCCCACGACACTCGGAGCCCTTCACAAATTCAGTGGATTCACATCATAACTTTCTCAGGATAATTACAGGACTGGCAGAGAGTAGTCCAAAAGTCTCACTTTTCTAATTTTCGAGATTAGGATTGAATTGCCATGAAATCGATGTTATCGTTCAATATTCAGGTAGGAATCTTTTTTAATGCTTTAAGTAAAGTTGCTACTTTAAGGCAGTCTGCAATTATAGGAGAACTTGTAAGTGAAACACATTTTTAAATATTAAATGTATAAGTAAGTCCCCGTCCCTGAAGTTGGTTGCTTTACAAAACATATTTAGACGTATTCATTTCTTCCGCTATTTTTTATATTTGTAGCTTTGAAATTTCTGCAGACCAGCGGATGACGAAAATTGAAGACGACTCGGTCGAGGACTATTGCTGCGAAACCAGCAACCTTTTAACGCAACAGCATCCCAAGTTAAAACTAACGGGACATTTTCGTCTAATGTCAGGATATTGTGTGGCGTACCTCAGGGATCGATCTTGGGCCCGTTTCTTTTTAAAAATGTTATTGAACTTGCTTTGTTGTTTATCTGTCTACTGCAAATATTGCAACTTAGTTATGAACCAGTTTCCTAAAGGCCCGGTGACAATGCAATATCGTATATTCAATACCGTCTTAAATCCAATATGACGGACGCCCCAAGATTAAGATTAACCTTTTCCTTCACAGGCCCCTTTGTAGTGATCAAGCAATGAATGCAACGATCACGTAATAGCAGACAGAATGTAACACTACGCCGGCCAAATGTCGCACAAGTGAATTGACCAAAATATAAACAGCAATGTTACGTCACACGGAATCCCCACGACGATGACTCGATCAGCGCAGCACCATGTGCGGGCACGGCAGCGTGCAATACGAAACCCTTTGAGTCCATCGCACTGGGTAAAGCAAAGCACCTATGTAAGTGCAGCGCCATGCACCTATGAAGTGTGCCAGCGCAGCGTGTGACCAATAAATTAGAATTGGGTCAATTCACTGCGATTACTAATTTTGGCTATGAGTAATGTTAAGGTTAGGCTATACAAGTAGATATACATGTATTATGTATGTATAGAAGTAAGATTTAGGATTTAAGCAGCCCTTGTAAATTTTAAGAATACAGACAGTCATTGAACGAAACTAAACGCTGCCATACGACGTATTCTTTTATTTGATTGTCCCGTCCAACATAGAAATAGCGGCGTATCCACCTCTGGTGTGACGCCATTATACAGCGCGTATCCACTTTTGTGTGACGCGCTACACTAGGTATCCCAAGGTCCCTTCCGGCATGCACCATTTATATTACACCTTGATGTGGGTATCAAGTTAACAGATTCATCGAACAGTTTGCGATTAATTATATAAGCCAATTTTATTGACCGAATTCTCGTTATCAGAATAGGCTGAAACATGGAATGCACGTACATACACATCAACCCTATGACAATGCAATACTATGGTGACATTGAACTGATGCTGCAGCCAGGAAAGAATGCACATTACGAAACTTCTCAATAGCTTACAGTATATAAAGACTAAAAAATAAATAGTGGAATAATTGTAAAATATACAATTTTAAAAAACAATTTCTTATTTAAGTGAAATGTACTAAAAGTAACAAAATAAAATAATAAATACCTATTCAATTACTTAGGTACCTACTTATGGAATTTTTAGTAATTTTTAAATGTGCACAATTTTTGCAGCCCCCGTGGGAGGTAAAAACTACAGAAAATTCGTGTTAGAGGGAGGTTCTTGACACCCATGCAAAAACGGTCGGATGTATATAGATGAAGTTTTCATAATAATTTACCCGTGTCGGTCGCCTGGACTAAAATTTTAAAGCTAATTTGCTCTAAATTGAAATATGCCTACATCTCTTATGACCCCTAAGAATTAATCTAAGTCTCCAATTACACGAGTACCTACTGTTATTCAAAGGCTTACAGTGGAGATTGAAAGAAAATCGCTTATTGCAATTTCTTCGTTTGGACAATTTACCAAATTCTTCAATTTAAGCAAGCAGCCGCGTGCCAAATGCCAATATCGAAACGATGAAACTCGTTATATACATTGGAATTCGTCTAGAAAGTAGAAAGTACGAGTAGGTATGTCGTATCCTGGGGATGCTGATATTGGCTTCCAATCCATGTATACCCAAACTTTGTGTACCCTCACCATTTATCTTGTATGTGAACTTCAAATCTGAACGAAAATGTATTTCCTCTAAAAGCAAACCGCTGAAATTAAGATATTCCCGGGTGCCTTGTTTTCCTTTAGTTCGGAAGTACCATTAAGTCTGCATCTGAAATTCATGAAATACGAGACTGTACGTTTCAAGTAAGTTGTAGCTTAAAACTACATTGGAGTGCAATAGAACGATTTAGAACAGGTGCCCCGACAACCGCTTCGAGAGAAAATTTGCATTGAAGTTTCCACTGCAACTTTTCATTTTTGTCTTTTTATCTCAAGTATTCGAACGTGCCCTAAAACTCAAGTAAAACGTGAGGTTAACATAAAGGCACAATTTAATAAAGTTTTTTCGTTTTTCCAAAGTAATGCATAAAAAATTTAAGAAGGAAATAAAGGAGCGCCACAATTCAAAGAATACATTTATGTCTGGGTCCATTGGACTTAACAATTGGACGGGAATAATGCATACGTAGGTTAGTGAAATAATTTGACCTGGTTTACATACATAACATATATATATGTATATTGGCCCTTATTTTTCACGTCATGTCACTTGTCCAACCTTTTTATAACGTCGAAAGCTTCCTTGTTATAGTCATGTGTCACGACCCGACAAGGAATATTGCCGTCTATGGAAATCAATGCCAACACAACGGTTTATAAAATTTGAAAATTAACTATTTGACTGAAATCGTTATTCTTTGACTTCTGCGATTAGTTAATAAAATGTTTGCCATCCATCGTCATCTCTAACTGCAGAGCCAATATTGCTTTATTTTCCTGCATTATCACTCTAATTTTTTGAACAGTTTCTTTACTATCGGTAAGATGCCCGAATTAATAAACAAAGTGAATATAAAGATAAAATGAGAAGAGAAAAAAAAAGAGCATGATACCTGCACACATCTATAAGGCCAACTAGAATATCCGTAAACGAAAGACGCCATGGTATGTAAATATGTGTATAATGTATCAAAAATTAGTTACTGTTCTTAAATAATATTCAAATGCTTCAAAGACGTATTTTAAAATAATAATAGGACGTCCGAGGCAAACACCAAAATATATGTTGTTATTAGAGACAGTACATATGCCGTAAAATGCCATTTTAAATACGTGTACACACACTATTTACCGCTAAACCAGAAAGCACATTAATACTTTATATTTATCTTTTGATCTAACTGGGAATATTTTTTCACTTATAGAGGCTTGTCATTTAACCGGTAGTCGACATCAACTAATTCGTCTTATTAATTAAAATTATTAATTAAAACCTGGCCCTCGGAGAGAAATAAAAGAGTGTTTGTGTTACCTGTAAAAATACATACGCCCAATGACACACACTGCATTTCCCTGAAGACACCTCTCGCTTATAGAGGTGTAGAGCGACGCAGTCTCACTAATAGAAGCACGGACGTGAAAAATGATTCTCACTAAAAGAGGTTTTAATTTTTTCTCACTTATAGAGGTATCCCGAAGTGAAAATGACGGAACCTGCCGATGAGTCTCACTTGTAGAGATTTATCGCTTGTCCAACAGTAACTGTAGTGGTAAATTTAGTTTTTTTGATTTTTAAGGTTTAGAAAACACAATGGCGTCCTTAAATAAAAACTATCTTAAAATTGCAACTAAGGGGGATCATATAAATTTACCAACGTATACATGTAGCAAGTAAGTAACATTTCAAATTGGATTGAATTGGATTGAGGTCCCCGGCTACTGGGTAGTTCATCAACATAAACAACATAAGCACTGACTGTAAATAACTTTCAAATTTTGGACGTTGGTTGCTTTGCATTTTAAATTGCTTCTGCAAACTTTACTGCTGAAACTCCTTTCCTAGCTGAACTTCCATGAACAACTCTCCTTGAGCACATTAAACTCGCCCAAGTTAGGATCAGCAAACACTTCTTATCTTAGTTTTCTTACGCTTCATTAATTTTGGAAGTAAACAGATATCAGCAAGCAACTTCAGTCAATAAAGCCGAAGTGGGGCACTTTTAATTAGGCGTAAATGAAGTGGTTAGGTCCGTAAAACGCCGAAACGGACCTCAGCAAATGTCCCCCGGTGGGCAACATTATATTAATTTGGTGCGCTCGCACAACTAATTTAAACTTTTACTACCGAGGAAATACCTCCTACCCCCTCACACTAGCAAATCCCCTCGGACTCAATATCGAGCCGAATGCAAGCAAACAAATGACCTAGTCTGCGGATGAGCGACGAATCCGGGCACCCATTCAGGTCCCATTCAAAACCAAATTTTCTGTCTTATTACCCTACGACTACGATTCCGTTCTGTCAGCCGGTGCGACGCAATGAGGCGCCCACAGAATTTCTTATCTTAATTTCATCCTTCAGCACCATCACCCTGAGATGCTCTCGAAATTAATTGAATGAAATTCTTGAAAAGGACTGAACTTGACGAAGTCATTCTTTCTGGTCAGTGCCTCCGAGCGGCACAAAGGGTCAGGTGAAAGATGGGTCAACAAGGGAAATGTATCATTATATGTCAAGATGGCTGTCGTTATCTTGCTTGGCCCACCAGTTGAAGGCCTCGAGGACCCTTCTCCTGCAGCCAGCGCGTTTGCGGCTGCGACAAATCTAGTCAATCCACTCAATCAGCCCGACTGGGCCGAAGTGCCCAGTGCCCGGCCAGAATTGCCCCCATGTAATAAATTCCATCTCACAAAGTTTTAAAGGCCGGCCAATTCCTTTTGTTTTGCGGAACCGGCGATGGCCGGTCGTTTCTACTTGTTAGTCTCAAACTGCTTGGAAAAAAGCAGAATACTACTAGCCAATCTCGGCCGTGCCCCGCCCGCCGAACGTCCACATAATGCGACAGCTGAATGGCAATATTATCAAAGATGATAAGCAGAAACAAGCATAATTCGGCAATAAATGGCCAGGGAGGGACAAAGGGCTGCGAGTCGGCACGAGCGCAATAACAATAACTCTGCGGACCTCATTTCGGGGGCTCGCATCTTAGAAGAATTTCTGGTGGCTTTATTAAACTCTATCTCCGCAGCCGCAACCGAGGACCTTGTAATTTGTACCGCAACGACTGTGTTCGAGGGCCCCTTAGAGCACTGGCCACGATAAAATCTCCGGAATAATTGAAACAAATTTATTGCGGCCCTTTTGCCATTCTTTTGAAAGCATTCTGCGCGGCAATATTTGGTTTAGTTTTTTTTTGTTTTTTGTTTTTTCTGGGCAATTATTGCTGCTTCCCGGGCCGCATCCTGATGATAGAGGTCGACATCCAGCACTGGCCTACTTCTGGCCTTCTGGGGATGAGTGTCCGACCGACTCGGTGGCGGTGCAGTCTGTCCGGCTAACTGAGTGCAAATGAAAAATTTATTACTTGTGATCATTTCATTCCCAACCCCGAACTCGTCCTAATGACGAGACTCAGCGGTGACGGGTGGCTCCACAAATTATCCCAGGCATTTGCTCCAGATGTCGACTCAGCGGCGCAGAGCACATACTACTGTGAGGAAACTGGGCAGCAGACGACATTTTGTATTTAAATTGTGTAACGCCAGGGGTGCTTGCATGGCTGACTTTTGGCAGGGACCATAAGTGAATCCCTGTCGGAAGATTTCATTTCATATTTGAAATTTAAATTAAATAACTTAGCCAAATATTTGTGTATGGATTTCAAATGTTTATTTATAGAGAGAGAGCGAGAGAGAGAGATAAAGAGAGATACAGAGTATTTAAGATGTGCAATTTTATTTCTACCTACAATTTAAACAATTATTGAAAAAAATTAGTAGTCGCACCTCAATAAAAATTTTTCCATAAAACGACAGAAAACCGGTAAAGTGCAAGTCGAGTCCCTCGTGAGCCGTACATACTTCCATCAGCTAAAGAAAATTTATTTATATTATGCGTTTACAATATTATATATTATCACTGATTAGAAATTAGTTAGTACACTCAGAGAAATAATGCATTGTAAAATGATGACGAAGAGAAAACGTTTTTATTTAACCTAACAAAGATTGAATTTGAAGATGGAAACATTTTGTTATGTCATGAAGATATATGTAGATAAATGGTGCGAACTTTGAGCTACTGTTCCAAAGGTCTCGGGTTCGAACCCCACATGAATGAGATGGTTTGCTTTCTAAAAGGTTAATGAAACTAAGTTTTACGATTTTGCGTTGTTTTTTGTCTCAGTGACCTATCCCAGGAAAAATTAAATAAAAAAACAGCAATGTTTGTGCTATTATACCTAGGACAAATAAAACTTTGACTCTTGCCATTGTTCTCCCTGTATTCTTGACCAGCCTGTTGGTATGAGTGATTTTTTTTTCCAAAAATAAGAGGGACATACTTTATTGGCACATTTTTTAAAATAACATGAAGAGTAAAAAAAAAATTAAATACGAAATAATTTAAGAATATCTAAAGGGTGTCCTTCTGAAGATATGTGCTTGCATAAAATAGATTTATTCGTATATAAAATTAAGGGCTATTTACGTTTCGCATATGCATGGTTGCAATAGGAGGAAACAATCAGATGCCATAGAAACAAGTGCAAGATCTACATATTTGCACAAATCGTGAATACCGAAAGATTATTTTCAGATTATCCTTTTACTATCCTCAGTGGGGGTCATATTTTCTTCATTTTAAATTTACATCTGCGTTATCTGAGGCATTCAGACATGATAATCTATCAATATAATAAATTTAAGCGGCTTACGATCAACCACAGACAGACAGCGATGTCTCACCATGAGCGCTCCTCTTTTGTTAGTATATTTTTCACTTCACCGATTACTACGACACACCCAAACTTACAATTACAAACGCTTTTTCCTTATAATTTGATGTTATTAAAAAAGATATACATACATATCCCATATAGTCAGGAATAGATATTATACAAGAATAAATGAAAATTAACTAGAATTCAATGGCTGTCCAAATTATGCAATTTAAATAAAATCTGTAAGTAAATGCTGCGCTATCCAAACATTTTCGACACTTCGTTGTTGTTCTAGAGAAAAAATTATTGCGGTCAAGTGCTCCTAAATCTCTAGAAAGTATGTGAACATTTCACGCATACTAAGTTGGCAATAAAAACAGTAAACGAGGACAGAACTAGCTAGTTGTGTGGCTGGTCATGTGCTATGTTTTAATTAAACCATAAAAAAATGTTATCTCGAGCGCGTATTACAGACATTCTGTATTCAGCAAGAACGGGCATTAGTAACATCTAAAGTAAAAGATTTTGGATATTGTTTGCTCCCTCCGAATGACTAGATGGTTTGCGACCATTTTCACTTGTGCTGGGAGGAAATCCTGCTTGCCCTTTATCATATAATTTACATTTCATCAGGGAAACATCCTTTTTCAGTGGAGAGTTCACTTTGTTGTAATTCGACTCGCTGTCTTGTCTTGTTGAGAACGGAAGATCCTATGAAAACCGCAGCTAGGTGAGATGGGTTTCAATCCAGTGCCGTCAAAGTCTAAATAAACTGTTTCGCAGACGTTATGAAGGATTCACTGAATGCCTCGTCATTTTCACGTAGACCTTCAGTCTTTGACTGAACACACTTGCCTTTATGACTGGAATGTTGCTTTGTTTCGAAAATCCATTTGATTCCAGCAATCGTTTTAATCAGGTGGAAGTAATTTACCCATCGTACGGAGCCGGGATGGTATCCACTGAGCAGTTGAGGACTTGAAAGGCGCGCACTGACCAGGAACCTCACCAACCACTTCTTTGAGTGAATCCAAATTACTTAATAAAACTAAATAGAACTCCGAAGAGCTGGCTAACTCATTGACGGAGCTGGATCCTCCAAAAATTCACCAGAATCGCTCAACCATGCGGGAATGTTTCGGGTCAGTAGAGATGGATCGCTTAATCTTATTCATGACCAGGGCTTAGCTCTAGCTCCCAAAGCCCACTCGCATGTCTGACGGATTCGTCTGCCAAGGGCTGTGCCAAGTGGCCCGGCTGTAATACCATCTATCCTTGACTTATACCAAACTTATACCTTCCGACAAGTCCTTCATGTGTAGCTCGCAGATGATTTTGATAATGCGAGTACCAATGAGGTTTCCACTCCGCTTTCGGTCGCCCGTTGGGACGAACGAAAGTGTCGAACCGGGAGGGAATTTTTCAACCCAAGGCCTCTCTTCAAGGAAGCCGACGCCGACGACGGTACGTATGCATAAATAGCCACACACATACTCCGCGCCAAAATCAATTTTATGGGGAACCGAGCACATAAGTCTCCCAGCGAGCCCCGCATATGCAGGGCACAGTACTCGCCCCAGAAATGGTGGCTGGTCTGAATACACGCTCCCATTAAAATGATTTTACAGACATTTTGCCAACCCATGATGAATGGTGGCGCTTACACAAATTTTCCTGTTGGTATCTTGTAATGACTTTTGAATTGGTTTAACCGCACGACCGCTATACCCAATATCCTGCCGGCTGAAGAACATTTTGAGTTGCTCCGGATATAGACGTGGCCGGGGCATATTCGCATGGCTGGATAAATTTATCTACTGGGAGCTCATGCATACAGACAGCATACGAAACTGAATCAGGCAAATGAAGAAAATGCGGAAAATGTTTAAACAACAACATTTTTGCTGCTGTTCTTGAAGTATCGTCAATAGCAGCCATTGTGGATGCTGCTGTGAAATGCGAGGCCTACTGTTCATAGTACGGGTTTTCTTGGCGTTGTGCGCCCTGAAAAGCCATATTTTTTTTCCCTAATTGTGTTTCTCCTCAGGGAGAGAATGACGATTATGATAACTGCGAATACTATTTGGTTGGTCGTTCATCAAATGCAAGCCTTTAAACCAGGGGCGTTGAACCTTTTAGGTTCCCTGAACCATATTCGAAGAAGACGTAAAGAAGAAGTCCAGTAAAGAGACATGATGGAAGTTTTCGAGTCGACTGGAAAAGGAAAGAGTCGCAAATATACTAAGAGACTGGAAATTTTGAAACTCGGGCCCTATTCTACAAAACAACTTTGCACTTCCCAATTCATTCACCAAATTTGGAAATGCAAACGATTTTTGGCATATATACTCGGTCGCCAGATATCACTGTCACTACAGTAGGTACATGTCCGCGATTTTCTCAAAAACTACTAGACAGAGAAAGTCGTATTCCGAAGAAGAATATAAGCTGAGTTTGGGAATTGGAAATTAAAATCCAATATGGCGACAGAAAAATTGCAACTTCAAAGGATTGCTATGAAATTTCGTCGTCTCATGTTTTCGGGGTCACTGATCTCTATCAAATTCAAGGTGGCGAATTCAATATGCCGATCGAAAATTCTCAATTGGAACGGATTTCTATGTAAGTGAACATAAAGGTTCCCGCGGGAAAAATGAATTCGGCCTCCCCGCATAAACAGTTTCAGTCATTCTGCAATTAATCAACAATCAGTCATTAATTTTCAAGTATGAAAAAGCC
The DNA here is from genome assembly GCA_947538895.1 of Neoitamus cyanurus. Lineage (NCBI taxonomy): Eukaryota > Metazoa > Arthropoda > Insecta > Diptera > Asilidae > Neoitamus > Neoitamus cyanurus. Next base: position 42,375,605 of record OX384540.1, on the reverse strand, counting down.
CAGACAAGGCCGGGGCGGATCTGCTACTATTAACTAAACTACAAAAAAGTTAAAAATAAAATCTGTGACAACAAACCGGGTCCACAAATATAAACTAAACGACTAAAAATTTAAAAATAATTTTGGAGTCGGTTCCAAGTCATACGATATATGAAATATGATTGAGAAAAACGTCTTTGGTTCTAGAAAGCTCTAACCGTCTCCAGAATTTTTCCATTTCCCTATTCATTTTTTAATGCGAAGCATTTTACTTCATCTTAACCATCTCACTTCCGAAAAATAAATACTCCATAGTCTGTATTTTATTTATTTTTTTCAAATTAAAATTATACAAAATTGAATTAATTAAATGGTTTAAGGCCACCTTTCCCAACATACATAAAAAAACACGAAACACGACACATCTGTTACAAGCACAAACCTTGAAAATCCCAACTTTCCGTTTTTTTTTTAAATTTACCCCCACCCCTTTCTATTGCCAAATAAAATAGAATGAATTTTGTACGTTATTTAGCTCTCTACAAAATCTATTCTGGGAACTTTTACGCCACAATCAAATGTGACGGAGTTATTGCTATGGCCGAAAAATAGACCTGAAAAGTTGACTTCATTGGATTCGCCATAAGTGTGTAAAATATTATTTTTTCAAATCCACTGAGTGCGGACATCAAGTAAAAGTTAGTAAACCAAGCGAACATACATATAACTACACCTTGCGAAAAAAGTGTGATTAACTCAAACCTCTCATATGTAACGTACGTTCAGTTTTTCCTATCCCCACATGGCCGGTCATCTTCTTAATGCATACTTTATTCGGATCATCTTATCCGAGGACTTGGAAATTCGACGGTGAGTCGAAAATTCTGAGAAACTAGTTCTTTCCGAAACCAATTAATCGGGACAACGTGCCTGTCATGATGTGTCAAAAACAAAACACGGCACAACTTTCTTATCATCTGTTGGCCCATGTTTCTTCGAGACCAAAACTTTTCGACCACATCAGGTCACTGTCGGTAAGGTACGAATTTTTTTTGGGGCGGGTAAATTTGCAGTGAAGGTGTCTTAGGCAGCTCTCCATTCTTCCGGCAAATCCTCCCATATGCCGTTTTGAGTTATAAAAAGCGGAGAAAAGTTTTCTTTGGCCCGCATGTAGCAAGGAGTTCAGGACTCTAAGCAGGGAGGGATTAAAGTTGTAGAACAGCCATCAACTACTGTAAATAAAACGAAAACGGGGCATGGTCCAGCAAAGGGCAAACCTAATTTTCCCGTTGCGACCACCTTCCTTCAAAGAGGGATTAAGTGCGGTGTTCCACGGCCGCCGTCTTAATATGCTAACTCACTTAAATTCTTATCTGCCTTATCTGGCCCGGCTAAGAAATAAGGGGGGAAATCTTGAAGCAGGCGCACGAAAACAGCGCCCATTGAGGCGGAAACTCAAATTGTACAGGTCAATTTATGGTAATTACTGCAGGGAGTGGTTTCTAATTTACAAAAGGTTAAGGCGCAACTCTGAATTATGCATTGAAGTCTGGCCGTTGTTAGCCAATTGAAAGAGTATTTATGCTAAGGAATATTCCGTAATGCCCGCGCGGTACAAAAGCGGAGTAATTGGCGTAATTGCACGGCCAGAGGGGCTGGGGCTGGGGCTGGCGAAAGTCATGTTGGTTTGATTGTTGTCCGGGCACTCAGGGATCTTCTTAGGTCGTGAATTTTAAATTCAGGGGATTTTCGCTGGGGTTGAACTCGTGCATTACGCGAGCAGTCAGGAGGGCATCTGTTTTCATTAAGACACCAGCAAAGGCGATTTTGTATAAGAACTTTTTCTTACAAGCTGCGAAGTGTTCGCGAGCTAAACGAAACGAAATTTTAAAGTTCCGCCCCCGGCTAATTAAGTTTGAATGTTATTTAATTTATCGCCAGAGAAGACATTGTGCTTTTTGCCGCGTGCAAAACGCTGCCGCCGAAAAGATCCCACCCCAGGTCGAGCTTGAGTTTGTGGACGATCCCTTCGTTTCGTCCCTCCTGGAAGTTTTAATATCTTAACAAGTTCCCTGGTGCGGCGCGTCCCGAGGGTATCGCAGGCACCCTACCTTTCCTCATATTGAACAAAATTCACAAATAAATTTTCGAACAGGATTAAGCAGCAAGAGCACTACGACGTTGCCAAGTACACCAACAACTACTTTTCCCTAGTTGTCCTTTCTTGCCAAATTGCGAAGTTTCTGCTTTTTTCTTTGTTGCCCTAACTTTCCCTATGTCGGTCGTGGCGTGGCGTGCAAAATTTTTTATATGTTCCTGCTGCAGATGTTGTTGAAGGATTGTTGAATTATTAAAAGCTCTTGTGGAAGAAAATTGCTCTCGACAACGACGAAGGAACCAGACAACTTTATTCGAATTCGAAAAAAGTTTCCAATTTTGGTTTTTGCCAGCCTCGAACTTTGTAAACTTTAATTGCCCCCCATCAGTGTCCAGTCACTGTTTCCGCAGAACGAATTGCTTTCAGACGATACAATGGTTGCAGGTCTAGTGCCAAGGGGAAATCAATTTAACTCTGTTTACTTATTTTGGTTTTCTTTTGTTGGGACTCCGCCGAATTTGTACTAATGAAACACCTTTAATATAATTGATTATTTTTTAATTGGACTTGCTGCTGTTCGAAACGAATACACCTACGCAAAACGAGCAAGCGAATTTTAATTTTCCGTTCCAGACGGAGAAAGGCTCGGCTCTTATTTAACCTAGAAATTTTGCTATTTAAATCAATGTAAATTAAGGAGCTTAAATTTTCACATGAGCGGAAAAGAGAAACCCGTGCCCGTGGGTAATTTGTAAACGAATTAACGAATTGGTTTATAAATAGACACATGCAACGTAATCTGCTTATTTCGGAAGCGTTCTGAAAATGCAGTGCAATAGTTTATCGATGCATTTAATTAAATACAGCCCTCTAACCAAAGCAATCTAGCTAAGCGGATTACGTAATAAGCACACTTACTATTATGCAAACCACAAGGTCCCTTAGGAATTTCGACCGCACATGGGGTGATGTCTTTGTTCCGGAGTATAATTAACAAAAATATTTTAGCTCCACCCAATAAAGCTTAGTGAACTTATAACTCTTTAAGGGATTAATGCAAAATATTTCTGCACGGCATACTAGCATACGCCCGTAGTAAAATGGGCGGAGAATTTTAACCGTGTTTAAAGCGATACAGATTTAAATAAATATAAATTTCTAGATTTAAATAGTTGCTGTTCTCCTGCTTTTTAGGAATCCATAATAAGACGACAAACCCTTGTCAATACATATAATAAGAATATATTAGCTTTTATGCCCATTTACGCCATTTTGATTTATCAAAAGTTTTATTAGTGACGTTCCACATTCAGGTAATAAACTTTCGATTATTTTTAGAATCATTAAAATCGGTGCAGAAATAAATTCACAGAAAGAATCACATGATCATGCGTTAGACTTTTAATTATATAGAAGATTGATAAATCCCTAAACTAAACTATAATTTTTGCAAATGGCGGCAAATGTCAGTTTTGCTTTGACATTTGTGAAATCAGATACAAAATACACGTCAACAAGACATGAATCGCTATAGTACTCCTCAAGAACGCGGAATAATTGTTTCGATTTTGAGAGCTGCATTTCCGGGTCGCATGATCTCTCGTTTTGATGATTGGCAAGATCGCCCGATTTTACCGTTCCAGACTTCTTTTTGTGGGGTTTCTTGAAGTCACGAATCTATGTCAATAAGCCTCAGACTGTTAAAGCCCTCAAAGAGAATATCCGTCAAGAATGCGAGAACCTGTCGCCGGAAGTTCTGGCAAGAGTGATGGAAAATGCCATAAATTGGGCTCGTATGGTCGTCAATTCTGGAAGCAGCCATTTGGCCCATATCATTTTCTCGACTTAATGGAAAAAAAGGAAAAAAAATTAAGACTTCAAATAAACACAATCCAAAAGTAGAACCAAAGTATTTCATTCATAAAAAAAAATTAGAGCCAAAGAACATCGGGTGAGAACTTTTGCGCCACCTTGTATAACTGCCCTGTTATTTGTAAAATCTCCTTAAAATATTTTCCTCATATTTCTTTTTGCTTTTAAAAAAGTTTATGAGTTGTTAGAAATTCACCATGAATTAAATTGATGCCATAGCACATTACCTAATTGAATTTTAATAACCCGTTATTTCATATGAACACACAAAAGATTAATTAGTTCAGTTTAGAATGAGTCCATCAGTTGGGAGGTTGATATCTCAAGATATTGGCTGAAGCACTAAAACAATGTCTTGTAACACAACCGAGACAGATGAGAAGCCAGGACAACATTTGAAAGTATTTAATGAATATTCCAAATGTGTTTCTTTAAGCCGCACGTTATCCAGCACATGCCCTTATGTTGACACAGTTCGAAACATTTTATTATTCCATCGTAGTAAGATCTGAGCTGCGGTGATGCCGTTCAGATGTGCTTAACTAAATGTCATAAATATGAAATTCTCTTTACTGCTACCTTGAAAAGAAATGTATCAAGCTGCTTCATTGATCATACCTACTGAAGTTGTTTTATAGGTCCTTGCGGAAACTCCGCAAGTATTTAAACTCAATCAGATTCTAATGACTTTAATTACACAGCCGTTCGGATCCGCAGTTGTCGTTGGCAACTTCCCTAGCAACTCAGGATGAACTTCAACTTTGCGGAAAAATGGCAAATTATAACATTGTTAGAGCAACTCTATAGATCGCAGTTCTTTGTTCTGCAAAGCACAAAAAGTGTTTGCTCAATTACTGGAACTCCGTGAAATGGTCGTGCTCATCGGGGTGCACAGGTACACATAGTTCATGGAAGCAAACATAATAAAATTTCTGAAAAATTTCCTACGTCGTCGTGGAGGAATTAATAAAAGAGTGCTGGTGGGGAGGGATCTCAGAACCACACAGGCTTACTTGAACTCAAAATGTCTTTTAATAACGAGATTACACCCCCATAAATTATGTTCCTCTCTAAAAGGCGGTCGGATCTCTGGGCGTTGGCTCTTTCAAGTCGCTACGGAGCGCAATTTATTTTATCATCTGGAAAAGGGCGTGAAAAAGATTGCTTCTAATTATGGTTATGAAAGGGTTTTAATAGCTTTTACGACAAATTTCTCCTCCTGGGAAGCTTGTTCACACGTAGGTACATATCTTTGTTGCTTCGCTGTTCGCCAAGGATGGAGAGACTTCTGTGCAAGGAATCAATTAAATTTTATTTTCACTCTCAGCGATTTGAAGATGCAAACCGGAAAGTTTGAATAACATCAAGCGAATTGTTGCAATAAAGTCCGTCCTTTCTTTCATCTTAAAGCGCTGCAACATTCTGTTGGAAATTCACACTTAATAAAACACAATTGCGCTCCAAAGACTTTAGTTTTAACGCATCCAGTGAGAATACGAGTATTATCTCGGATTACCATCCTCTTCTTTTAAATAAAGAATAAAGACATTCCCTGCAAGTTCCGAAACATTCCGCTGCTTGCGAACCAAGAGATACTTTGTGCAGAAATTTTGGAATTCATTATGATATAATAATAATTTTGGAAGTGTGTTTGGAAGGAGTTTTTCCTTTCTATTCACTGAACTGAATTAACAACTATTAAAACTTTACTACTAAACTATACATGAATGGCAAATACAAATGCGAACCATTCGGCTCAGAGATTTAAGTTTACCTATCGGATGTAAGCGGAAGATTGTCAAATTACTGTAAAAATAAAAAGGAGTTATTGGTATAAAAAGAACCACAAGGGATGTTTATTGTTTGTAACATGCGGGACATAGGTATGTTATATAAGCCAAGTATATTGTAGTTAGATTTTTTAAATTTTTTCAGTTTTTGATTATTACATTGTGATTGTATTGTAGTACAGTAATAAGTCAATACATACTTATTTAGCTACAAAAACAGGAAAAAAATAGTTTTATTAAAAGGGTGAGCAGTTAAAATGTCAAAGTTGACAACAAATCACGAACAGAAATATCTTTTGGGGATCAAAGTTTAAAAAAAAAGGTTTTTTGCGAATAAGTAATTCCAAAAGTATTTTCAGGAACTGTAAATTTACCAATCTTGCAGATAATTGCATTCTCTACAATTATTACATTGTCTTTCTGGAGGGCCGGTGCATAGGAAGCGAGATATTCGCGAAATCCCGTTTTCTTTGTAACTTTTACCTTGAATATCTAGAAAGGGCGAGGTTTTGAGAAAATATGCAAAATACTACTCTTGCAGATAATTTAATTCTCCACAACTTTTACGTGGACTTTATGGATGTCCGATGCATAGAACGCGTGATATTTGTAAAAACCTATGATTTTCAATATCTTAGGTAGTCATGTTGTCATTTTTGTGATTTTTGCGGCGGATTTGCGTGTAGTTTGGGGCATCTCAAATGTCTATGCAAAAATTCAGCTTGGAGGGAATTTTGTCGAGAGCACTATTAATGTGCCGCACGCTTAAACCCAATGCGATGTGCTAGATGTAAATACACTCATGTTTTATCAATAAAGAAATCTCGAACATGTTTTCCTTGAAACAAGATACATATTTAAAACTGTTCGAAATATCTCGACATATCTAATTATGCTCAACAAAATCATCAAATATTTTTTCTGTTTGGGCGGAAAATTAAAGAACATTATCATCAAATCCGTTATTTTTAGTGCAAACGTTTGCAATCTGTAAATATGAATAAAATTGAAGTATTTGTCTGTAATTTTGAAATAACCACCTTCTTCCAAGCTCATATACATATTTGTTTAACCGGGACCAAGAACCAAAAAACGATTTTAAAATGTTTGTCTATTTGCCAGCTTATCCGCGCTAATTGTTATTTGTGATAACGTAATTTATTCCAAGGTATTTATTTGAAAATATCAATTGTCGCAACGAGAATGATAATTGGAAATTAATACTGTTAAAAGCACGGAGAGCTCCACAGAAAGTATAAACATAATCCAAAATTTGGGCTGCTGCAATCCGATTTTAAATAATTAATTAAACGGTTTGTGCAGTCGCATCCTCTGTGAAGTGCATCGAATATCCAATTGGAGAGCACTTTCCGTATATGATTCCGATATGATACGCCCACGTTTATTAACATTAAATGTGAATTGCAAACAGAAGAAGAAGTCAGTGTGCGTCAGACAGTGAATAAGATTCTGCTGAAATATAATACATGTTAACAAATTTCTTGTGAAATTAAAAGTGAATAAAACTTCTGATCAAATAATAATAATAATTTCAGTGTTCATTTTTTTAAATTCAAAAGTGGAACTCAAAATGCTTATCTCAGGAACGAGTGAAACAACTTCGATGGGACCTTCACTGGGAAGTTGAGTATTTTGTTGGCCATGGTTTAGGCTATTAACTACTCAAGGACCATAACCAAAAAAAAAAACTCGTATAAAGGACTAGATGTAAGATAAATAATTTCAAAAATTATTTTTAAAATATAAAGTTTCTAAAACATTGTAAATTCCTCACTTTTGTTTTGAGCGTGAAAGGATTAAAAGGCAATCTGATTTGAATTTACGACCTAACACCACTAAACATATCCATCAATCACTTAAAACATTTCGTTTGCATTATAGCATTTGATATATTAAATATGACATGTAAACCTTCGTGCGTGCCATCTTCAACTGATTTTATGTGAAGTTCTCATAAATTATCGGCAAAGCGTCAGTTTTCTCGACTGTATTTCTTGAAAATATTTGAAGTTTCTTTGAAAATTTGTCCTGAAGAGCTTAGAAAATCCAATCTCTAAAATCCAAGTAAGCGATTAATTTGAAGTGACCGATCCAAAGAGTAAGTTAATGCAAAGCAAATGCCGAATGCATCGATACCTACATTTAATTAGTTCCAATTGAAATTTCTACATACTTCTCTGTTATTGAAAAGTGCTAATAGCAGCATATTGAAAAGTGCTAATAGCAGCAACGTCATTATCGTTACTATAGGAAGGCGTAAAGGAACAATTTATAAATGCATAGGTTAACATCCTTAGAATACTAAAAATTCAAGTGTATCTCTTAGCTGTTAATCTTCCTTAAAAAAATCTTTGGCAATGATACAATAGGGTTATTGAGCACGAACCACACTTTATTCCACAATTCAGCATAAAGCGCATTTGTATTCCTGCACAAAGCTCGATTTTTTTCTAAGAAATCCTGAAGAAAATGTTCAAATGTATTGCCTTCCCAGTTCCCATCTATAGCACTTCCTCCCGAGACCCCTAGTGCTCCGTCAAACCTCATGTTATCTTAGGTAACTTGTGTCGGCAAAAAGCGCAACAGTGGCCCCAGTATAGTTTCTATTTTTAATAAAGGCAAACGTGGATGCCGTGCATCACAAACGAATTTATAAAATCGAAAGCAGGAAAGTAATAGAAGATGACAAAAACCTTCCTGTAGCTGCATACTCACCCGGGGTGATTGATTGTGCATTTTCCGTGCAATTTCCCAATTGATATGTCATCAATCAATCGATTTGGGGTAAAACTTTAGCGGAAATGATGGTTCAATGGAAATTAATTGATAGGTGGGTTCCCCTCTTGTTGATGAAACTTTCGATTGCATTAGAATAGTTGGGGTGGGGGCATTTTGTTTAGACTTTCAGAGTTACTGAATTAGAGAGAGAAATATGTATATTGTGAGGTTAGATATACATATACAAGTCGCATTGCAACTAATGCAGTAATAGTCTCTGCAAAATTTAAAAAAACAATTTTTGTCCTTAACTAACGACGTTATAGCAGTTGAATGTAACATTGCATTGTATGAATCTAAGTACATACTACTACACCATTTATTTTTTTTAAAGCTGCACGATCACTTGGCGAGGTTAAGACGTATTTTCAATAGATTGGCATCTCCATTTAACAGAGAGACAGAAGACAATATAGGAGTGACGAGGGGAAAAAAAGAACGGGTGTATCGTCACACCGATATTTCCAGATCCAGACCGGGTATGGCCATATAGTCTTTCAATTTTCTCGGTCTCTATTAAATCTATGACAAAAGTGATAGTACCAACGTAGAGAGAGCTTCGAACTTTGCTTATTACGACTTTTGCGTAACTGTCTTGAGGGGGCCGGGCGAAGGGCAACAAATGCAAAGATTGTTTTTCCATTTTCTCGGTTGCTTTTGTAGCTACGATGAAAGTGTTGATACCAGCGTAGAGGGCGCTCCAATTACTACAAGTTCTCTCATAATGACTTTTTCATCAACCGCAACGGTTGGCCGCGGGGAGTATGAGTGCATATTAGAATTTTCGATGTTTGAAATCGCGATATTTCAGGAATGCTGAATCTTAGGAAAAAAAGTATGTGAACCATTTTTATAAATAATTGCAAGATCTACAACTTTAGCATAAACTATTTTTACGATAACACTTACCGTTTACGAGAAATATGCGAAAAACAGATATTGTTAACCTTTGGCCTTAAATAACATTTTTAGTTCCAGTCGGATTAGTGGGGACTTTTGATATTTCATTTGTAAAAGTGTATTATAACCCTATACAATAATTTTGGGGTGGTGCACATTCTATGTTTCTGTACACCACCACGCGATGTAAAAATAACTAAAGCTTACATATTGGTATACCAAGTTATATCGGAGTTGTAAATTCAAGCAGGACGACTTTTTTTACTCCGATTTACCTCAGGTACTCGGAAATAGTGTTTGCTGCATAGGAGGACTACAAGAATTGGGTTTCCTGGAATACTCTTATATTTTACTATCACAATAAACTTTTTCTAGCAATAACATAAAAGTCAATGACGGAATATAGCTAAACGATACCATGCAGCCTTTTCGTGGACATAGACAAATAATAGAAATGATGGCAGTCCTTCACCACAATCCTTACAAGTAGTTGTACGATCAGAGCAGCCATAATCTGGTAATCTTCGAATAACTGCAGTAATAAACACACACCCACTTGCTGCAATTACCCATATTTCATGGGCTTATACCACTAAGTTCCGCATATTTCCCGGGATTTCGCCAGAGCATTCATGTTCCCGATCACGTTTTTCCTATCCGATGCTCGGATTGTACCGTTTGCAACAAAATATTTACTACACCCGTCGGTCTCTGTTTATGGTCTGCAATTGTGGGATATGTTTTTATCCGCCTCCTCCTTGACAGGGGAGTGTCCGTGTTCCCGATGGAACACAAGAAAAATTGGCTGAACATAGGTAATGCCACTTGCGAACATTTGCATGTGCCGGCATGTAAATGAGCTACAAGGTGTTGCTGCCAAGTTGCACTCGGGCCACCTCCCTGGGAGCCACAATAAATAACGTCATTACAGCCCAGCTGCTGTACACATCATTTGTCATAATTAGGTTACTGCCCACCTCTTGGGCAACCTTCTGGGGCCTTCGTCGGGCGGAGGTAACAGCCGAGTCAGAGGTGTTCTCGCTGAGGTGCAATGGCTTAATAGGGCGCCGATTGGATATCAAATTATGGGACCGATTGAAGGGATTCACGCTAAACTGTCGAATTAATAATAAATAGAACTTTTGCGGTGGATGAAGAGGCTCCTGGGACATGACCGGTTGCTTCGGCTGGGTGGGCTCGCCCCCACATAATGTTTCGGCAGCGGGCCCGGCTTTGCTGAGCTCGTAAAGAGGCTTTTCCCACTTTCGGACCCTTTTCTCCAGTTACGACTTTCACCAAATTGTATTTCATTTTCTTAAGAGTATTCTGACTGTCGACTTCTAAGAACATTCCCCGGAAAGTTTTTCTTCCTGGAGACAACGAACGGGAAAGACATCGTGAGGGGGCGGGCAGAGCAAGAAGGGTGGGCAGAAAAAATAAGCCCCGAGGAGCAAAAATACGCACGGCTTGAAGCAGATTTAGCGGAGGGAGGTTTGAAGGGTTCAGAGATTGTACAGTGGGTCTTATTTAAACCGAATGCGTATAGGAGGCCTGCCTGGAGCTCGGCGTTATTTCCAACTCGTCTCGCGATAAATATAAACTGAAATTCTTGCAAGCGGGTGGGAAAGAGGGCTGCAGGCATGGCAGTGTATTAAGTCAATCTCGATTTGTTTCCCTTTTTTCATCTGACAAGATTTTAACCTTTCCGAGGGTGGATTGCAGGGAAAAGGCGGAAATTTATGCAAATCCTAACGACCTCACCCAACTCTGATTGCGTCGATTGTGGATGTGGGCGGCAATTTAATTAATTAAGATAATCCAGCAAGGTTTTCCCACAGGTTGCCATATGATTTGAGATTCTGATGAACCATTATCAGTTCGATGTCGATAATTGATTTGCATTGTCCGTACGGACAGGCATCATGTTCAGAGCGGCACCTCGACCACACCATTACAACTGCGAGCGCTCTCTCTGATAAAAAATTCACGAACCCAATTGTTGCCATTAAAATTTGAAAATTTTGAAGAGATGCAATATTGGGAATTACAGCTAACGAATGAGTGCGAATGAGTTGCATAATTGCCCTTAATTTATTCGATCAGCGGAAGTTCAATTTAACACAATTTCAGTAATAGCACTTATGTTGTTTATTAAAAGACCTAAAAAACGTAGTTAATGCTTTTATAAGTTTATCTAAACGGTACATCTACTGCAAAAAAAGATGAATATATACAATCCGTGCAATATACATACGTTATATCGTCGAGATGGATTTCTTACAATAGACTAAAATATATCCAACCTGTATTTATACGAAGATCTGAGGAAAACATATCTCATATATAGTACCTACCTACTTCGAAAAAAGATTTCCGAATTTTGCTAACTTTTAGACCTTTAACTCCGGAACATTTAACCGGTTTTCTATCTTAATCCATTCGTCGACTATATGGGACAAAACATGATTTCACGGAATATTCATGGTTTAGTATATTTTGTGTTGTTTTGGCTTGCATAAATACATATTTATTTATAATTTATCAAAGAAAATCTTTAATGACGCAGACTTTTTAGTTGGCCTAGATAAATGAAAGTAATATCAGCGTAACGTGTATTGAAGGGACGTAGGTAGCATCAAAGCAATAGGCTCATCAAAACCATAATTAGTGCGATGATGTGTCAGTTGGAAGAAAAACATGTTTCCTTAAGGACTGTGCTGGAAAAGATATTAAGGCAAGCCAGCAATTCTGCTGAATTTACAACGCAATTCAAACAATCAAAAGCTAGCCCAATTCTGGAGTTGATTCGTGTATTTTCCAAAGAGTAGAGGGAAATAAGCTCAAGCCTGTCTGGATAAGGAGGGAACATAAGGTTTTTCTCCCAAGGAAAGCCTCGGAGGGCGAATCGTGAAAACCTACGCTGACGAGCTCGACTGATGTCGTAATCATATAGAAAGGAGACTAACCTGGACTAGCATAGTGGAAGTTTTAGCGTGACAAAGTTGCATTATAGCAACCGAGAGATACATGGGTTATCAAACTCCTTGGACTACCTTTGTATGAAACCCAAATTAGCCTCGATAATTATTGAGTCAATTTGGCCTTGAAAACAAAAGCGCGAATGAACGATAATCCTTTGTCTCTCACTTTGAAGAGTTTAGCAAAAGAGCGTCCATCTGTCGTGAAATTGCAAAGATTGTGTGTGCGAGGGACACACAAGTACTTTGATGATATTAAGAGGAAAAACATGAATAGAACACCATTTTAAAGGCATTCAAATCGTAGTTTAAAGTATCACAATCTGGAAAAATATTCCCACCTAATATCGCAAAATATTCTCGAGTGGTAGGCCTAAAAGGTACGTATGTACGTCATTCATATAATTATTAGCCGTGGCCCAATATAACTACTTTGTGGTACACCAAAATTGTTTCTAATAAGATCAGAGAGGACTCAGTAACAGATAAATTGAATAGTCATCACGGAATTCGACTAGGAAGCCGTTAGAAAAACAAAGTAGAGCGGGTCGGGAGCGGCAATATTCTTTAGACGATTTCCACCTCTTTTTTAGATTTAATGGCATAAATACAATAAATGGAAAATTGTGACAATTTACTTGTAGTAGGTATATGTACATATACTATATGACACACGACCATACAGCTTTTCTTATTCACAATATCCGATCACTTCATACTCCTAGGTATCTAACCACACAAATATAATATTTACAACTGAACCCGTATTTCTATATTTACTAATAGAAATTCACTTGTAACATTTCATTAGTTTTGAATTACTAAGATGGCACTTCAGTCAAAATATTACTAACTAGAAGATAAGCCACACCTGATCTTCCATTTAAATTTAATTGGTAAGTAGATATCTCTTAATTAAAAAATAAGAAAAAGGAAATCCTCGGTATAGTTACAGAATTTATTGGGCTTAGAGGACAGATCAGCATACGTAGTCCGTTATATTAAACTTCTCTAAATGTTGTACGGTGGTTAGATATATATTTATCAGGCCTTTATTAAAACTTTAGATTTATGCTTGATTTGAATATTTGAGTATTTTATTTTAGATTTCATTGTTTCAGTTTTCGGAGTAATATTCAATATAGAAATTTGGATATTGTCTCGAAAGATACACAACTTTATTATTCTGGAGTACATTGGCTTAGATGGGGATTATTATGTAAAATACTGTAAAGAGGACATCCTCGAAAAGGCATTCTACCTGATTATGAACTTTCAAATAAGATTTCCGTGAGATAAAGGACGTCGGTGGGTGTTGATTAAATACCCATAATATTGTAGTTTACGGTGGCTAATAGAATTACCGTTTAAGAACTTTTAGACGGGCAAGGATTAAGACATCCTTTAACTAATTTGTTATTAAAATCCTTTCTTATCTCAAGAATATTCCACTACGCAACAACTCTGCCAAGATTGTAGATAAAGTTATTTGCGAAGGTGTTTTCGTTAATGACGCATAATCGCAATTAAGTAAAATGTTAAATCTTTGAAAGTAAATAAAATTAGAGTACTACCAGATGGGTGGACGCACCGATGATTATGGGGATAATAATGTGAAATCTTTTTTTTTGTAGTTGCCTCCATTGTGCTATTGAAATCTATTTGTAATTATCATACCCTGCAATATCTAAATTACGAATCTTATTGCTTAATCGAAAAACCGATATTCTAAGGTTTAAAACAAATTAAAAACACCGGCCAATGCGAAATATTCCGTAGAATTCGAAAAAGGTTGAAATATTTGCAATAACTCGTCAACTCCCAAATATGGAATAATTAAAATAAAAAAAACATTTTCAGCACTCTTCATATTTTGAATATGTAGATATTTTTTTTGTAATGTTTGCAAATTGCCATGAAAAGCATTAGATTTTAACCGATGTTTTACACGTTTACAACTGGACTTAAACGAACATAAATAACTCCCAAGTTTTCCATTGTTCATGAGAGTTTATTTGTTAAGAAACTTGTTCTAGATTATTGTCTGTTTTTTCAATTGAAATTAAAAAAAAACTAACAATATCTACTATATCTACTATCATTCATTATACCGATAACGTCCTTTTATCCGAATGCACCGCGCACAACCAGTTAAACCAGATAGAAAACGGTGGTTTTATATAGAAGAGCATTAAAACGTATTCCGTGCTGAATACGTATTCAACCTAGACAAAATTGCGCCTACTGATCCGAGGCAACCAAGTCGATTTTTCCCATATTTATCGTAAACAGTAAATGTTATTGTAACAATAATTTCAACAAAAGTTGTAGATTTTGCGATTGTCTACAAAAATGGTTTATATACTTTTTTACCTACAAATCACCATTCCTGAGATATCGTGATTTAAAATATCGAAAATACTAATATGTACCCACGGTCAACAGTTAGAGTTACGACAAAAGTCGAACTAAGCAAAGTTGTAGTGCTCGAAGCGCCCTCTACGCTGGTACCATTGCTTTTGTTGTAGCTGTAATATAAGCAGAGAAAATAGAAAAAACAATTTTTGCAAAGAAAGGCACAACGCAGGGAAAAAGAAAACGTGTCACACCTATCCAGACTAGGTATGCCCAAATTGTTTCACTATTTTCTCAGGTGTTTTTTCCTGAAGATTTCTGCGATATACTGTACGGGTATGTCCAAAGGAAAATATTCGCAGAATGGCTTCCGTTAGGACATATTTCAATTTCATTGAAATCAGGCGGTGGGAGACCCCTTTTCCCTGTAATTACCAAATTTTCGTCATTTAGGTTAATTCCCAGTCGCACTAAATGCTTTTGTGAACTCTAATCTGAGCTTTAGCAAAAAACATGCAAAATACCGGAAAAACGCTTTCATTCGCGCGAAATTTATGGTCGACATTTTTGTTTTTTTTCGAGGACTATCTAATATTGCCGCAGGGCGGAAAAAGTAATTGCGCACAAATTTCATTTCCATTACCGTGGAAAATGTATCAATTTAAATTTAATTATTTGCACTGCAAATTTGCGATACGATTTCAGTAAGTTGTAAATATTTTCCCTACACCGGATGATTTTCGGAATTTTTAAAATTTCAAACGTCCTGAAATATTTTAATTGCAGGTCTGCAGGTCCTCTACTGTTCGTGTTGATTGCATACGAAAAATGATTAAGTTATTTCCAACGCGTAAATATGCACGAGCTAGCAAGGCGATACAGAAAATCGGGGAATTATCGGGAATCGACTCATTTTTTATAGGGAATATCTCTACAGTTGGGGGGTTGCTCCAAAACTCTGTGTGAAGGTCGTGGTGAATATGTTTCTGAGGAATCGTTTTCAAATTAATTGCCTTGGGTTTCCATGGAGATCGAAAATTCCGAATTGAATTATATTTCGCAGCTATGTTTAAATGGCTTTGTGAGAAGTAGTGGTGAAATTCAAAAATTGTAGTGGATACTTTTCTGTCGAAGTGTTTGTGACCATGCAACGTACTGCTAGTCAATTTACGTTGGACTTATTTTTAAAAAGGGATTTTTAAACCTTGTGTGGTAGGTTGGGGGAAAATTAGGTACTACGTATGGTGGTAAGTAAATAAGGAATAACTTATAAATATGTTATGCGGGGCACGCCGATGGAGGCGATCTGATGCTTAAAAGCCATTTGTTTGTAGAAGGTTTGGTAGCAAATAAAGGTGAATTTCAAAAACCGCAATAAATGAATATGTAGGCATACATATATCGCAACACATTTTAAAATTAAGATATTTAAAATCAGAATCTTAAATTCCGCTAATTTCTTGACGGTAGGTACCTACCTATTTCAAACATTTCGTCTGGTATGGGGAAAAGAATCAGAATCGTGGTGAATACATTATTTTCGTGGAGTAGCGCGCCTATAAATATGGAAAGCACTCTGACATCAGGCATCGGAGACTTAAAGCTGACTAATTTTTAGGGGAATTTAATGTTTAAAATCTTAAGTTGGGGATAGAGGTGAAAATGAGAGTAAGTGTTAAATACCTTTCTAAGAAATCGCTCGTTACAATCCTTGGCTGTTCCGCGCCAGTGTCGGTGCCGGTATCTGGAATTGCCCAACTTGAGGGTGCCTCTAAGCTGGGCTGCCTCGGAGGAGATCCGCCGAATTGTCTGGAAGCGGACGCGATTGCATCTGTGAACAGGCTTGAGCACCATACCACGTTCCGGTTCGGATTCCGCGCCGGATTTCACGTGATCATCTTCGTCATCGACCCACGCACTGAGCACACCTTCCACAAAATTATACAACATTTGGATATTTGGTTGCATAGGCGCCGACCCGGACGGAGTATCTGGCTTTATTAGCTTGCGGTTCTGGCATACCTCGCGGAGCAGATTCTCGCCGAAGTGGACCGTTTTGTGGCGGCGGCGACGTGAATTCAGAGAAGCGGCCGAAGCGGACTTGGTCAGCTTGCCGTTAGCACCATTGAGTTTTGGCTTTGTAGCACGTGGCAGCGAGGCACGTGAGTCACCTCTCGTCAGGGTGTTCGGTTGTGAGTTAGAACGGTGGTGCGCCGCTGACCGGATCCTATGGAAGTCAGCGGCACACCTGGGCAGTGAATTGCATTTCATTACGTTTATACATTTTGGGTTCATGCAGCGCGGCAGAGAACTGCAGCGGCACTCGTGGCATATTGACGCGCAGGGGAGGTCGCGGCACCGTGGGAGTGATGAGCAGCGATCGTAGCACTCTATGAAGCAGCAGTGGGGGTCCGTGCAGATCGGGAGCAGGGGACAGGAAGGGTCTGTGCACGGGGGAGGCGTAGCGGTGCGAGGGGCCCGCTCCGCTGATGAGGATTTCCTCGTTGAACCCATATGCGACTTGGCACCGGATATGTCCGACACGGTGGCCGATCGCTGCGTTTGGTGGCGGCGAGATCGCTCGCGCTTCGACTCCTTCTCCCTGGGCTCCTTCTCCCGAGGTGCTGGACCTGGTTCTTTTGGCACATAGTGGTATTGGGTCTCTTTTCGCGGTTGGGCGTAGAGTCGATCTAGGTTTGGTGTGACTACCTCGCTGGCGGAATGGCGCAACTTTCTGTCGGGCTTCTGCTTCTCGCCTCTCTCCAACTTGTCCTTAGACTTCTTGTGCAGATCAACGCAGCTGCCTTGGATGGGAAGTTTCCGCTCCAAGGTCTTGCCGATTGACTGCAACTTGTGCAGAGGGTAAGGGATCCAGTCGGGTATCTCACTTTTTCCTACTTCCCTCTCGGTTTGCCCGAGTGAGTGCCTCTTTTTGGGCTTTGGTTCGGAATCTTGCGAGAAACTCCGCGTTGTGCCGCCACTGCCGTTTCGACGGTGCTCGCCCTTTCGTTGTTTAGGAACAGCTCCTTCGTCCTTACCTTTGGTCACCTGCAATTTGGTCAGCCACTCCACAATGTCATTTTTGAGCAGGGAAAACTCTCCAGGTCCAGAATGTTGTCGTTGTAATGGTTTCTTGAGTAGTTCTGTAAGCTCTTCTTTAAGGCTCCTAGGATACTGAGCAGCAGTGGAGGGCTGCGTCTGGAGCTTCTGCTCGGAGTGCTGCCGCTCCACCATACTCCTCTTCCGGGGCACATTGCCAACTAGCCAGTCGGATATGTCGTCTTTAAGTATCGATAGCTCACTTGGACCGGACGAAGTTCGTTGAGGTATCTGTTTCTCGAGCCACTCGATAGTCTCCTCACGTACGGGGCCACTTTCCGCCGATCTGGCTGAATGCCGCTGACGTGCCGTACGGTCGAACCATTCGCTCTGCTCGGCATCCTTGCGCTGGGCGCCGTACTCTGCCTCGGCGCTTTTCTGTCGCGAGGAGATTCTTGGGGGTGGCTGCGGCTTTTCAGGTGGCTGTTGCGGTGGCGGTACTTGGGGCACGGCATGTTTGTGATGGTGTGGCTGCTTGAACGGATCCTTCCTCTTAATCACTTTCTGCTCGATGGTTTCGTCATCGCGTGCCCTCACCCGTCGGGTTATCTCAAAAATATCACCGTTAATTTGATGGTAGAACTTCTCTACTTCAACGCCCTTATCGAATTCCTCCTGCGCCGTTCTGGGAGCCGCCTGCGGCAGCTGTAATTTAGCAGGCGGTGGCTCCCCCTTCTCGTCCCCCTCCCGAACGGCAGCAGGGCCAACTTGCAGCAAACGATCCAGGGAGCCGTGGTGAGTTTTAATTGTAGGTCCTAATGGTCCTTGACCCAGAGACTGTAGCCGACATTGTGCATTGCAAATGCACACACCGCGCTTACTGCTGCCGCTGCCAAAACGAAATAGGCTACTCCCAAGGCCGCCACCACCACCACCCCCCGCCCCACCACCCGCTACATCTTTTCCCGAGGCCGTTGTTGATGTCAAGTGGCTTCTTCCTTGGGCCACTGGGGTAATATCCACTATCACGCAACAGCAGTGCAACGAAAATGTTTTCTTATCACTAACCGAGTTATTGTTGTCGTTATCACTATGTGAGGCTGCCAGAATGAGACGCCAATATATTTATCGCTGACCGATAGCCTTCCGGTTCGACTATTGCACCTGCAACCCGCTGCACAGTTTAATCTTCTGTCCCGAGTGCGATTCGCGCTTGCTGCAGGTGAGTTTTGGTCGCGGCGACTTTTCAGTCTTTTCAATTTCTGCTTGAAAAATTTCGACAAGAACTTGAGGAGCAATTCTACCACTGAATGCACACGGTGCTTACACATGCCACTATCATTTGACGCCCTGATAGAGTTACCTGCGAAACGAAACGAAGCAGACAGGTACGCGGAGCGGATCACGCCAAAGGGCCCTCGTTAGCACCAGCGAATCCCTTCCTGCGCATTTGATCCGATACTTCTTCGCCCCGAGGGACTTTCACCAATCATTTATTTACACCAAGGCGTTTCGCTTTGTTTACTTCTCTTCGCGCATTACAGCACTAGTCCAACATAAAACACGAAACAACTACGGCTATGTTAACTACGATTAAACGCTGATTTACGCCTATACGTAACGCTATGGGAACCCTGTGGGTTTTGCGGAGTTCGCTATTTACAATCAAATCACAAGTGCTCAATTCGTTTGATTTTTCAATCCGATATTTACAGCTTAGCCTAGAGTTTCTGGTTGTTGTTCTGTTGCCAGCGACTCGCGAAGGAACTCCGGCGACTGTCGCGGCGGCACAGCTCTCGGCGGCGCGACTTCAACTAATTTGACCTCTTCGCCGAATCGAGATGTAATTAATTTTTAATTTTGCATTTACACCAACCTATGTACAGTAGCTACATTAACTTGCACAGCATACGTTGCATCTAAGCGAATTCCCTTTCGCTATTTACAGTGGGATCCTTAAGACTACAAAGTGTGTCAACGCAATTTCTCATACTGCGAAACGCCTCGGCCTCCTCCAGTGCGGGGCAGCGGCACTGCTATAATTTTCCTTAATACGTATAAAAAACGAAAGGTATGCGCGCCTATATATATCACTTCTCTTATTACAATAGATTTCTGCTATTTTTCTGCATTTTCATAAATTTTCATTAGCACCACCCTGTTACAATATTGAACACAAAATTTTTACTTGATTATGACGGAGTAAATGAAATTTTACATCGGTCGGTAGTGACAGTGGGAAACTGAACGGGGATTGCGTCTTGACGGTTGCACCAGCAGCACTTTTCTGACCACGGTAACTGATTTTGGGTAGTACGGAACCGAAAACGATACGACCGAGCCCACCAGCCGCACGAGAGACAAGCACCTTCGATTATCCACCTCCTGCTGGAGACCTTCGGAAGCTATTGTACCGCGCGTTTTGGATAAATGCAAATTTTTTGCCATCTCCCAGTAAATGTTACTAATATAAAAAAATAGTGGCGCGCATACTAGTTTCGTAGACGCACACAGTACCCGACGACGTTCTCGTTACGACTGAACTTGTTGGGAAAACCCGAAACTTTTTCCTTCGCCGTTCTCCTCCAGGATCCACCTCTGGGCTCTGGGATACTAACAACGATATAAGCGGATAGAGAACACGGACGAGCTTTCACCGATATGCCGCAGTAAGATGTTCGAACAGAAGTTCGACTTTTCCGAAAGCTGCGAAAGTACCCTCTCTTTCGGGAGCGCTAGCGCTTTGCATCCGTTCCATGTCCTTTCGGCCTCCATTCCTAGAAACAGGAAAAAGGGTGGCACTAGGATTTCGACTAAAAAGCTTCGACACCTTCTATTCGACAGAATGGCGTAAATCACTGCTCATGCTCGATATTTGGGGGATTGCCAACTTTGCAGTTCTTTGTTCTCCGAAAAACAGACTAAAGAAAAAAACTACATAACCCTACATCCTCACAGCCCCCGACATACACCTCTCCCCAACTAGACGCGAAAGTTTTCAAACATCTTGCTCAGATGTATCAAAACAAGTCTCAAGTTGCAGCCGGAGGAGCAGAGCCCTAAGCCAGTGTGCATGCATTTCCACTGCATGTGTCGAACCCTAGCGTCTCCGGTACACCCCGTATCTGACCTGCAGCATCATCAGGCAGGATGCAGGCGGCAGGGCTCCGGCTGTGTGTGCTTCTGACAGGACCCATTAATCTCGAGAGCCCGAGAAAGCTCGTGATGATTTTTCACAGAAATCACAAGGATAAATGTAATTAGGGATAATGTGAGGCTTTCAATTCGACCATATTTGCTCAGATTATGTCTGCCGAAGGCGGTATCCGACTACGACTTCTCTCCCCGAATTCGGCAGCCCACCGTCACCAACCGCCCGTGCCTCCTGGGACGCAACTAACAGCCTTGACACAATCAGCGTGAATATCTAAGTTTAATTTTTAAATCCCAGGGCGGTTTTGAGCTAACCTGGTTTCTGGTCCTCTCTGCGAGCTTTTCGAGATGCTGCCGAGAAATTAAAAGATTGTTATGTAAATGGGCCGCTCCGCAGACGAGTCAGATGAGGAAAACATGGTTTGCTTCACCTTGAATTTAGGGGGCGATTAACTGCAATTTTACAAACTTCTCCACAAACGTACTTCAGTGCGTCCCTGGCCGGAGGGATGACCCTTCGACTTCCGTGGACTTGTAAATTTGATGTTTATTTTACGAAATCGCTCGAATAATGTCCTAAAGAGGGTCCTTGCGGATATTATTTTATTTCAATCGTAAAAGGAATATTTATAATGATTTAAAAGTATGCCTGTAAAGGTGAATTACTTGAAATATTTATAAGAAGTATCTCAAAAATGTTCAAACATTTACAGATACTGGACAGAATTTGATTGCGTTACTGATTCTCCTCAGTTCATTTTGTTAACCAGCTCAGTCCAATAATATGCATGTATGGCCTCAATATTTTTAAGGATCCAGAAAATTGAAAATAAAATGGCAGAGAAATTTCTTTTATCTATTATAAAAATATGCAAATGAAGAAACATTGTCGAAAAGGCTGACCGGGAGTGTTAGATTGAAACAAGAGAGGCTTAGGTTGGACTTATTTATTTGAGCGTTGTTTGAAGATTGAAAAGTATTCCATACGACGGCTAACTTTCAACAAAAGACATACATATCTAAAATTTCTATTTATCTATAATCGGCAACTTCAAAGTGAATTGGTCCAAAATGGGGCAAAAGTAACGGCTATGCGCACAATCATAATTAAAAGTCTTTTGTAGAGACTGTTACTAATTTCACCAAGGAATAATTTTTTATTGAAAGTCGAAATACCTACCTGAACGAAAAGCAACCATAAATTCTAGTTTTATAATTCAAAATCATAAACACAAAAAAATAATAAATTTCATTTGATTGTTCAACATATCAACTCCCAACTTAATACCTAGCGGCGGCGCAGAAAATATCTATCAATAATTTACAACACGTACATTTGTCTGTACTTTAGTGTTCAGTATAGTCTGAATCTAGTTTCATTAGTTTTGAAGCCAAATTCGAAAATGAAAAACAAACGGTTTTTTTTTACTTTTTGATCCTATTTTCTCTAAAAATCCTTACGTGATGGAAAAGTTCTATGAGCATTGACTAGTATAATCATAACGCCAGTAAGACACTTATCGATTCGACTGGGTATGGAAATATAATAAAAATAATTGTAGGTGTTGCAAAGTATCACTGGTTTACATGTTTGATGTCTTTCTCTATTGCAGTCAGAAAATCCGTATTTTGGCTATTTTAGAAAATGTGAAGAAAATATAACGAAATTTCACAAGAACTCTCACAGTAGCACAAATGGAAGCTTTCTCTGGGACAAGTTTTTTTTCTATATATGTTACAGCTAATGTATATATGTTTCTGAAAGAAATTTAGTTTATCGGAATGTTTTGTACAAATTCTATGCTTTTTACAATTTCCCACATTCCAATTACTAATAATAATAATCCCAATAAAAGTAATAACCACATTTGAAAAGTAAATTGCTTCGGTTCAAATGGCTGTAAACCCGGCCCTTGTTCTTTCTTAAAATAATTATCAATCAAAACTTCGGCTTGTATTCAGTTGACGTTGCAAATTAGTATTATATGAATATATTTTATATAGGTAATGCAGTCAAAGACGAAAATACGAAAATTGGATTTCAACATAGTTTTAAAAATTAAATTAAATGTGTCTTCAAATGGAACGGATTGTTTTGACTGTTAAAAAATCGTTCGATATATCAATAAAAGCATTATTTTTGATGTTACCTAGATTCCCTAATTTATTTTTAGTTTTTTTCTTTAAAGAAATATCATTAAGGTTGAGCCACCAGGGAAAGAAAATTGTATTATTGTATAATTTAAGCATTTTCATTATGACTACTACAATATTAAATCATATTTCGTAGAAGCACTAAAAACTCCAGGGATGTGCATTTATTTTGATTTGATTCAAAAATTTTACTTCTGATTGAAAGCATCTTTATTTTTGTTTGAAATCAAATTACAACGGAACTAGATAACTGAAGAGTGTATCTCAAACTTATCTTATATTTTCATGTGCATGACATTGGGAAGGGACTGGAAGATTTCTTATTTTCCAAGTGCATTCACTATACTCCAGGGCCCTTTGGATTTATTATCTGACAGTGGATAGACAGGAAGTGCTCATACATACAACATCTTCCGGAAATGCCTTTTATAAGTGAAATGTACAGAGAAATTGCTTACTCGTCTTTTAATTCATTATTTAGGAGGCATTATTGCGAATGTACAGAAAATACATACATATGTACCTACATATGGTATATAAACGAAAAATCCGTTCGATTGTTTAGGAAGAAACAGAAACAGCTTAATATCGACTTTGCACGTGGAATAGATTTAACTGCGTTGTAAATCACTTCAGACATTTTTCTTAAGGAGTCATTATACTAATCCAATTAGTCTGCGCCTGAGAATGTGCGAGTCATCCATGGCTTTAAGTAGAGCTAATTCTCATTTCGCAAATATCTCAAAATAATATTCAGGATAGGTGGAATGGGGCTGAAATAGAGGGTGAGAAAAATGAAGTCAAAATTAAAAATGTCTACGAATTGTTCTGTAACAGTTAAGTGTTTATTAAGTTAATTTTTATTTTACTTATTTGCACGAAGAAGGTGGAGGGAAAACATTATAAAAAAATGGTAAACAATAAAAGAGATCCCAGACAATTTTTTGCTGAAAATGTGCCTTTTTTTACGGGAATTCCTTTAACTTTGTTTTTCTCTCTTATGTTTTTTTTTCTGTTGTCATGTGAACAAAACTTATTCAGGCTCAAGTGAGAATTGAATGCGTACTTCGTGGGTGATAATAATTCAATGCAACTATCGGTGAGATGCGAGTAGTCTAAAGCCCCAGGTTCGAATCCCATTCAGTCGTGCGCTTTTTCTAATAAGCGACAGATGGAATAGTCATCATCATCATAGATATCAATTAGGATAGTTACTGCGGATTAATCAGCCAGCATAACGAATATAAACGAATCAAGAATCGGAAGCAGAGCCTCGACGAGCAGAGGAATTCAAACCGTTTTCGAGTTACAGGGTGATTCATAAATTCGGGATACTCATTCTTTTTTTATTTTCATCTTCTGATCTAATTTAATTAAAAATCAATTACTAAAACAAAATACATAATATTTTTTAAGCTTAAGCCTATGAAACTCTTTGATTCCCAATATGCTAGTCAATCATTCATCCAGAAGTACAGGGCCTATTTTCAGTAACATAAAAAAATTGGGTCAATTTCAGAATTGTTTATCTAATTTTTTATATTTAATTTCGAATTCAAAAATTCAACAAAAGGGTTATCTTGAAATAGACTAAAGTGATGACGTTTTCCACTTGCGGGAGGCTGATATGGACTTGGGTGGTGGTAATTTGGAAATGAGTGACACCGACTGAATATTGCTGTAGGTGAGTTGGACATATTTAGGTAAAGCTGAATTGACTAAATTGAATTGGATGACTTTAGTTTGCAAATTCCTGTTTTTGAACTGGAAATGGTGGTGTTCAGTGAGTGGACATAATTGTAATGATGATTTGAACCTTAATTTGCAGTTGTGAAACTGTGTACGTGACTATACATAAAATTTTATTGACGTACCTTACCAATATAACAAAGAAGTGACACAAGTCACGAAAATATATTTTGATTTTCAAATATTTTTAGTCTACAAAGTAAAATTACTACTAAAGCTCAATTAAGTGAGTGGTGTTTGTTGGCTTTCCCATGGTTCGATCAACTCTTTGAGAGGAATCAATACTTGACTACTTGATACGAATTTGCCAATTTTTTAATGCAAATCACAAAAGTAATTATTGGAACTCGTATTTGAGACTTATTTTATTAATCTCAATTTTTTATTTCTTACTAATTATTGTTTAACCTAAATGAAGAGTTTGTGCTATATAAACTGTTAGTGCTTAAGTTTCTTACAACACGTTACGATGGCAGAATAAGTAATTTTGAACATACGTATAACTTTTGACCACCTGAAGAGGTTAAAAGCCGTCCGCTTTAATATACGTCTTAAGTTTTACTCTCACAGCATGTGAACTACATGTACAAAATAAAACAGGCAATTCTCATGCACCCTAAGTATTTACAAATTTGATGTTACTGGAATTCATCGTCGTATATAGGAAAATTACTTCCGAAAAGCTTGTTAAATCTCTGAAGATTCCGCAGCACATGGCTGAACACTGCTGATATATTGGACTGTTACATGGTTCGGTTGTAGCACCGTTCGTATGGCAACCTAACCACTGAAGTGGTTCCTGGCGTCTGAAAACCTTTGTCGCATGCAGATGCAATTTGCAACCTGATTCTTTGGTGGTTGCCGGTGTTAAGGTTGCTTTGCAAATTCACTTCATGTTTAAATCAATAATTCCCTACAGTTTTACTGGGACATCCCATGTGCCATAGGGAAGAACAAAACAGATCAAACAAATCAAGAAATCCCAAATGCAATGCGAGTGTTGTCGATTTATCTCTTCCAAACGATTTTCCACCATATTTGAGTTTTCCGCTGTATCCGACCGCCTTTTAATGGTTCTTCTTGTTTACCGTACATGGCAACCTCCCGGCGGCGATGCAAAAGTTACTGATCATTAGAAAGGAAAACGAAATTAGTGCAAAACTGAAAGGACTCCCCGCTGATTTCTGAGAGATCAAAAAATACCTCTTGGCCCCGAGAGTTGCAATTTCCATTTGCATCTAAATCGAGTAATCACGGCTGCTTTTGAAACAAATCGAATTGAGGGCATATCGCTGCATGAAAATGCAGAATATAGAAATGTGCAGCGAGCGACAAACATATAGGGCTCGGGAAAATTTGAGAGCGGCAGAGATGCAAGTCCATCATAACATGCAGAAATTGAAAAGGAGAAACATGTAGTGGGTATTGTTTTAGAGACCCCTGAACATTGTTTATCTCGACGTAGGACGCAGCCCTGCAGTAGATAGAGCATATCGGAATTTCTGCATTCTGAAAAGATAAATAAAATAAACCTACGACTGTCATAGGTTCCGGCGACAAAACAAATTTCAACCATCAAAGCATCATTCAAGTGATCACAGATTTCTGCATGTAAATTTATTGCTGTAGCGCACTGCAAAGCACTGCTGTGTTTCCTATGGGCACGGAAATGACTGAAAATCGTGTACATATATATAAAAGGCAACAGCATGTTCCAGAGTTGATGTAAATCACTTCCGCAGATAATGGTCCATATCGACTTCAGATAGTGCACAAAAATGGTACTTGGTTTTTATTAGTTCTCCGATTTTTGGTCGACAATTCATGTTTATTATGTTCATCCACAAAATTCTATATAAAAAAATATGTTTGCATATATAATGCGTGTTCAACTTCTTTTTAATTTTTTTATTATACTTTTTATGTAAGGGTTTTTCTCGTAAACTTAGCTGAATTATGGTGCCGTATAAGAAAGTCAAAATTTAGGTCTCCTTAATGCAGATAGCTGTAATTTGGTGTAATTGTGGATGGAATTTCAATATGGCAGTTTTTGTTTTAAAACAATAAAGAAATATATTTTCGTACACAGTATTTGAGGAATGAAATAGCTGAGGAGGCGCCAAATCTTATCTTTTAATCTTACTTCAAGCGTAATTGAGATAATGACATCAAAAACCTGCAAGTGAATTTCGTCTTTTAATATACATACGTATTTATATCACATTATGTACAGCAGGGGTTAAAATTATGGAAACTGAACGCTCCGAATGGATCTTTGGATTTGACGCACAGGCAATAAAATATTTCAAGTTAAAAATTGCTTCAAATTATTCAAATATTTCTTTAATGTTGTAACAGTAAAGAAAACTAATTGTTTGTTTGGCTTTACTTAGCCCGTGGATGGTGAAATATGTGTCCGTTCCCGCTTTAAGCCCTTAGGTACTTTACGTTTTAATATATCCCATCGATTATCTGGGTCACGATTTTGAGCTACATATTTCATGGGCAAACATTGATATTATTGTCCACAAATCACTTCAAAACTAGTTCTGACGTGTAGGTACTTTGGATCACAGTCCTGTTGGAATTACCAACGAAGAAGCATTTCCCATTCAGCATATGGTAGTATTACAGTTTCCAAAATGTCTCTGTACTTAAAATTGTATATGCAACAATAAATTTTCACAATTGGTCCAGTTCCCCTTGACGAAAAGCATCCTAGACTATAATGGATCCTCCGCCATGCTTAAGGGCAGGGTTATACATATGCAGCATTTAAGGAGATTTCTGTCACATTTTGGAGTACAGTCAGAATCAAACATTTTAATCTTTGACTCATCATTCCAAAGGATGGTATCCCATTTCGCTTCTGGCCAAAATGAATGTTCTCTTGCAAAAGCAAGTCGTCGACTTTTGTTCTTTGAGGAAATCATTGATGGTACCCCTATAACTCAAACCCATTGAGTCTTCGTCAAATAGCCCTCGAGCTTACATGAACATCATGTTCACATACTAATTTCGTTATGTTGAGCAAGATGAGCCGAGAGTTGTTTTACAACAATATCTGTACGGTTGGTTGTTTCCTTTAGTCTTCCTCTTTTTGGGGCGGACTCAACACTTCCGCTTGTTTCCAGTTTTTTTAATAACTTTGCTTACTGTTGCTTTAAATTTAAAAAAATACCAAACCTTTTGGCAATTTCGTTACTTCTAATCCGTTTTCAAAATATTCTACCAAAAGCAACCTTAAATCCTTGTTTAAATTTTGTAGCTGTTTTCAGTTAAAACCGAAGGACGTAGAACGTAGATTTGTAGGAGATTTTTTTCATTTTGAAATTTCCATTCCATTTTTTTCATTAGACATTTTGACAAGGCAAACACTCAGTCAGGAGATATTTTGTAAAAGGCAAATAGTCAATGATGGAGAAAAATGTACTGGTGGAAAATTTAGAACGGAAAAAGTGACACACCGAACTTACTAAATATATAGTGATTAAATTAACCACGCGAGTTATCTTACCAATACTGAAAAGTTTTCATAAGTTTGGCAGATTGGAAATTTTCCCGTTGTGCTGTATTTTAAATTCATATATTATATAAAAGTACTAAAATTGTTATATTTGTTAATGACGTGAAATGCAATAGGCTGTTAATAATTTCAAGCAATTTCTACTTTTAAATCATTGTCCGTTGATGAATAAAGCGAATTTTCCAACTTCAAGGAATCTTTATGAAACAGGCCACTCGGAGGTTTTGGTGGTCGCTAATCTTGAATCTGCCAATACGGCCTGAAATATAATAAATAATAATAAATATAAATAATACCTGAAAATCCGAACTGGGGAATTTTCAGAGTTACTGATTTCAAATATGGCATCAAAATTTCAAAATATGAGACCACCCTCAGCCCGGTGGGACATATTGGAGAGAAGGTGTAGTAGGAAGGGGGTGTAAAATGAAGAAAAATAAATTTAATAATACTGTTGAAATATATTTAAAAACGTGTGAAAAACGAAAATAGAAAATCATTTTGATGAAGCGAAAAAACATATTTACCCGTAAAAATGAAGGATGGCGGCTACCTTTTGTCGAGATTGAAAAGAGAAATTGAAATATCTCGGCAATTATTGGACATAGTGTATTGTGGGTGGGCTCAATGGAAGTGCCCTGGAGGGTAGTATAATACGTAAATATTTGAACATTTGCTGAATAACAGTTTTTTAGTAAAATGGAAAAGAGTGTACAAATTTACTGTTTATTTTTTTGCTAAAGGAACGGTTGGGATGTGAAAATATTAATAAAAGTAGAAACTATGGCTATTGAAATTGGAAAATGTTTGAGAGGGGGGAAAAGTTTACCCCTCCCGCGCCGATTGGAAATAAATGAAAAAATTGATTTATTTATAGTAAAAAAGTATTAGGGATAGGTGGAATTTATGTGTAGAGGTATTGTGTATGAATTTATTCTTGATTTAATGAGACTGCCCCCACCCCGCTGGGACAAATCACAGAGGAGGTGCAGTGGGGACGGGATGTAAAATTAAAGAATAAAAATTGAATAGTATCCCGGACAACACCGAGTCCGGGCAAGCTAGTTTTTAATTCAATTTTTTGCAACGATCCGGTGCAATGTGATGCGTCCTCCCCAATATGTACTTCTATGGGCAACTGTTAATTTTAATTTCAATTTTAAATTTTCTCTCAACCCAGCGAATAACTGGGTCTAAGTCTAGAAGAATAATAAAACTCAATGCGGAGAGAATAAAAATATTACACAGTTTGTGTAAGCTCCCCAAGGCCTATCTATTAAAAAAAATAATTAAACATGCTCCACAAAGTCGAATACTTCCAGAAAAAGTTCTTAAACATTTTGTATGGGAAAATAATGAATTTCTAGCCGGAAACCTCAAACTTTAACATAAAATTCGGTCGCTTTGAAAGTGAACTTAATTAAGGAATTTCAAGGAGTTTTCACTTGGCGGAGTCAGGAGGTGAATGACAAATTTGATGTTCTGCTTTCGCTAAACTTTCGAAAGAACTTTGGCTATGTGAATCGCGCAGTGCTCTAAAAAGAATATTTTATTAAATTAAGCAAGTCTGTATGTCCACAAGAACTATTGGGCGACCCGTAATATTCGCTTCTTTAGTACTTGCTGAAACATTTTGAATTGTTTTATTTAGACATTTTATTGTAAGACCGGTCTTCCCCTGGTAATGTTCCATTTAAGACTTTAGTTTTACTTTAAGGTGTTTAAGGTTATACGATATCGATACGAAAACATGTGCATGGTCACCCTCTGGTAACTGTGAAAAGTCGTTCATTAATATTAGCTTCCAAGAATGCACTAATTATATGTTGTCTGTCACAATTTCTCAGAAATTTTATTTCACCTGTAGCCTAGTCAGGCGAGACAGAGTGAAGTTAGAAAGAAACTTGAGAACTAATGAGCATCGCACAAAAATAGCTGCCAGCTATTCTAAGAAACCACTTTACTTTGAATTTCTGCTTTAATATCTTTCAGTTTGAAGATCAATATATGCTTCTCCGGCGAGTTGTATAACAGTGTACCTATAAACCCCGAGTTTATCTATCAGTATTTGCTAGTTTCTATTAAAAGTCGTAAGCAACTTGGACTATCTTGGAAATGGTAATAAGACTAACTACCTCAAAGCATAAACCACATATATTAGATCAGTTACGTTAATATTCGATGTAGCAATAGTTTGATCTTTCTAATTTTTCAAATAAGTTTACTGCGGCAAAAACATATTGAGAAAATTGTAATTCTTAAAATAATTAAAAAACAAACATTTTTAATTTTTCATTTAAGTGAAAAACTGTTGATTCAAAAGTCATACATATTTGAATCCATAGTGAATAACGAATTTGCCTTCTTATGTAAAGTCTTTGTGTAGTTCTGATGAGATACGGATTCGCGACACCTGGCTTGATAGTGTTGACACTTTGGCATTACTTCATTAAACTCTTCCCATCTTTGGAAAGCAAAACAAAATCGAATCGAACCCGGGACCTTTGGAACACTAGTCTACAGTGATTGATCTACAGATAGCCTCGTAGTTATAAAAATTCGTTTAAATCAAAAATTAGCACTTCAATTTTGCCAATTTAAAAAGCAATACTTCAAAATGAAAGTATTTCTTGTTTAAATTCAAAGTGGTTACATGAAATTAATTACATACATATGTATGTAGTTTAGAAATTGTTCAATACATCATGAAATATTTTAGATTTATTGAAGAACCATCTAGTACCAGCCGCTGCCTGATTGTGAAGAAATCCCAAAATTGAATGATGGTGAGATGAGAGTGAGAAAAAACTTATTAAATTACAATGAAACCCCAAGCCTTGATTAAAAAACTCTGAATGCTATTGAACTGGATGATGGTGAGAGTGGAAAATAAAACATACTAAATTAAAAGGTTCTTCTTGGAAGATCTTATGAACTCCACGTGACTGACTATTTGACCTTTATCCACGTGCCTTGCGAAAGGCAAAAACATGCAAAATTCCAGGTTTAAACTTTCTCAAAATTGTTGGCAGGAATGGCACACAAAATTAAATTTCTGTCTGCGTATGTTGAATAACCAGTTAAAGGGGAATTAATTATTTGGATAAAGTTCACAACCCACCTAATCACCCGAAATTAGGGCGTTAAGCTTTACAGATTTCTTTTCTCGAAATGTTGACTAGTAGGTAACTAATATTATACTAGTTGGACACGAGTGGAAGGGAGCAAATCGTAATAATTATGCTCTTGCGAGGGCGCCTTGCCGTTTTAGTTACCATTATGCATCCCCAACAAATTCATGAGAGTCGACAACATAGACAACGTCTAATTGTTTGTTGTGCGGTCTGGCCTTAAGGGAAGGAGGGATTTACTAGAACGGAAGTAGTTACATTATTTACCAATTGAAATATTGAGATGTTATACATAACTTTTTTGATCAGAAAGTCAGATAACTCGAAAGGGTCATACAACGAGAAAAGCGACTGTTTCTAAGGCGTTTGATCTCCAACGCAATGTTAGATGAGAGAGAGAAATAGCGAAAGAGAGAAAGAGAGAGACAGACAAACAGAGACCGAAGCACAATGTTTGCAATTGAATGTGTTTTGAGTTTATTATAGAACATTTTTAATCTAAGTTAGAAAATAGATAGCATGAAAAGTATTGACTTTAAGACACAAAAAACTGTAAAACTAATCGGCTTCTTTCATTCGCGCTTTATTTTTCTTTACATGAAGATATATCTACAATTTTCTTTTGTATTGTTTGATTCGATTTACACGGTCTAAAGTTAGTTCAACTTATTCTCCTTTTTAAATGCAATGCTACCAAAGAACATATTACCATAAAGAAGTTAGATAAGCCTAATTTGCCGCCCAAACACGTTTTCTTATCGATAGAAGAGGAAGAATAAGAAGAAGAAGGAAGGGTGTCTTAAAAACCGGCTGTGGACACAAATGTGCACCTGCCAGCAACGCACAAAAGTTTGGATGCACAATGTTATTCATATGGGTTCACGCATTGCGGTGGACAGGAGCATGCGTCGGTTGTTGTGCCTTTGACTTGATTTTTGAATTAAAAAAAAAGAAGTCATACAGTTTACAGCAATTTCACTAACAAAAATTGCCAACTGTGTACGAAATTTTGGAGTAAGGACGGCTGGAATACAAGATTGTCGCGTTTGATGTTTTCCTTGAGTTGTAGTAGTGATTCACAAAGACCATACTTTAAAAACAAAAAAACCCCAGAGGAAAGAGAACGAGCTTGTTGAATAGTAACTTCTCAGGGAACTTGGTTTGCAATAACGACATCGTGTACCGCTAGATATCGAAAAAAATGTTAGAATAAAAAATTGATGTTCTCTACATTTATACAGATATGGTAAACTCTTATTAAATTTAATGGACTATGTGGACGTCAGCGAAACAAAAAGTAATCTTAAAGGACAGAGTGTAGCGAATAATCCACGTAAGGGAAATTTACCTCTGCGAGAGTTGACGACGAAATTAGCTGAGCTCTGGAGGTTGGGGAATCGACGCTGGTTTCCGGGCTTTAATATGTCAAAATTGAGGCCTAAGTGTGTCTTCTAAGCACGGAGACAGTCACATCAACTTAACCTAAACCATTACCTATACCAAAAACAAACAAGTGATGTTAAAGTTTTAATTTATTTTTCCTTCCTTAGTACATTTTTTATTTTTACGCTTGGTCCCGGTGAAAGCATAAATTTAATGGAAAGTGCTTTTCCTAATATTTTCTAAGTAGATACGGTTTACGCCTTGAATTCAGATGTGCACACCTCTATTGTAATGATGAAATGCAATACCTACAATTCCTGTGTCTTATCCTGTTCACTAACATAATGAAACATACCATTATTTTGACGAAATGGGCAGAATTAAGACTAGACATGTTATTTCCATGTTATTCGTAATGGTACCTAAGAGATTGAAATTTATCTTAAAAATGAAAGACAAAATCTTGCACCTGCATACAAGCTTTCATTTCCTTGCAAATACGAATTTTCACATTTTAGGAAGCGACTTACAGCTGCAGGTGTTGCAAAACTAAATTATCACACACGTGTAATACATACATAATAAATAATTTCAGTTTTCTGTCAGTCCAATGAAATTGGAAAGTTTTCCACATATGAATTAAATTGAGAACACTGAAAGTTGTGCTGCGTAAACATTTTTTGTGTGTAAGTCAACAGTGGTGCATTTATCAACTTCTAGTCTCTGACGTTTTAATTTAAATGTTATTTTCCAAGTGACTCTTTTTGCAATGTGCGCAGGGGATGGTTCCGAGATGGCAGTGCTCTGATGATTTAGATAATAAGTAATAACTTAGACGATCGCAGCGTGCATTGCAGTAATTTTTATTAGATTGCAGATTGCACGAGGGTATGCACACAGTTTCCCCGATCTTCTCTCCAGGCGGGATATTTCTCGCATTTGAAGATAGCGCAGGTTACCTAAATTGCACATTCATTCCCTCATGAAACAAAGTAATCAGACTAAGATATTCACTCTGCGTAATTGCTTGAGATTCCTGCAGAATTGCGCTAAATTAAATTTACGGGCTTGTACTTGTGCACCAAACTGCAAGCGGAAACTATCTTATCGGATGCTCTTATCTACGAAACTTTTTGCAGCCTTTTGAGTAATGTCATGCCGCCATCCTTGTAAAAAATATGACAGCGTTAGTTTATTTATGTATGAGTGATGTTTGAGGGCTGTTTTTAAGATTTAATGGAAATTACAAATTAATCCCTCTCAACCACACTTTTTAATTACATCGCTTTCTTTGACGAGCATGGCCTTTCCAGTGGAGCCATGTAGCCAGGTCGCCAGGTAGCCAGGCAGAAGCTTAAATATTTCTTTCTATTGAGAGAAATTTCCAAATGTAATATTTCACGGAGAGCCGGTTTATTAATTAGCCTCAGCTTTGCTACATAACTGTTTGGTATGATGACTTATAATTTTCTCTATCTTACGGCTTAAATGTCACGCGCTGCTCCTTGTCTGTTATTACTATCATGCCCATCTGTTCGGGTCACAAAGGGAAACAATTTGTAAAAAAAATTAAAGAGTTACTCCTTCTACTTTAATTGCCTCGTGGCAGGAGACGTAAATCCTCAATTGTACGTGTGTGAAGGAAATGCTGTGTATGCAAATATTGGGAACAGCGTGAGCGCTTTTACGGGAATAATTATGGCGATCAATGTTTAATGCGGAGTTTACACGCACCCAACATGTTCGCCCCAATGTTATGTAAGAGAAATTTTAGTTTAAATTAAAGAAAACAATTTGCATACCTACATTTTAATTAGTGCACTTAAAAACGCAAACTTTTTAGCAACAATTTCATTTAAAGGATGTGCTTCATGCGCCAATCTTTCTATTCACCGTATACCCACTTATTAAAAAAATTTGCTGGCTTAAATAAGGTCAATTATGTTATTATACCACGTAATACCATGTGAGTGCACTCTACAGAGCAGAGACTGTATGGTATGAATTATGAAATGACGGGCAGCTAATCTGAGAAATAATACTAATTTTATAATTGCTATTACCAAACATATGTTCCCTTTCATGGAAAGAGGTAATTAGAGATATTTGCTAGCCCTTCTATGAAGTGAATTCTACAATATTTTGTATATATAAAATGAAAGTTAACCAAATTCCAGTTAAGGTTAACAGAAAAAAAATTACTTTAAAAAAACTGTTCTAAAAATAAGTATTAATAGTAATTTTAGAAATTTTTAAATGTCCACAGAACTATAACCAATTTTCCTAAGTTAATGTTTTGAATCAATTGCGATTACTTTATACAAAAGCTTGTTGTGATGTAGTATGTGTGTATGTTGGGTTTTGATAACACATGTCAACAGGCTTTTATATAAAGTAATCGCAAATGACACAAAAAGTTAATTTAGCAAAATTGGTTAACATTTCTAAAATTGCCATAAGTAAGTAGGTAATTGAGTAGGCAATTATTATTTTATTTTTCACTATTTAGTACAAGTTTCTTTTCAAAATAGTATTTTTTAAATTTAATTTATTTTTTATATTTTAGTTTTTATCTGAAGAAGAAGTTTGGTTGCATGCTGCTCTGGTTGCAGCATCAGATCAAGGTCACTATATTATTGCATTATGATAAGCTTCATTTATGCGTTCCACGTTTCGGCCTATTCTGATAACGAGAACTGGTTCAAAATTGACATACATATATTCTACTCATTGATCCCGTTAATTTGATTGATACTCACATCAAGGGGGCTGAGAAGAAAAAGGTAATCCACCATCTTGGGGCATCAATCATTTTGTGTTTACAATAACACCACATAACTTATAGTATTCCATTCGTCAAACGCTTCCATTTGATACCCACATCAAGTCGATAGTGCAGAAAAAGGTAATCCACAATCTTGGGGCGTCCGCCACATTGGGTTTAAAACGATATTGTATTGTCACCGGACCTTTAGAGATGTGCTTCAACCTATTCCGATAACGGGAACTGGTTCATAATTGACGTAATTGGCAAGATTATTATAAGATTTGTCTATGTGTCTACTACAAACATAGACAAAAATTAAGTTCAGAAAAAAAAACTTGTAAAAATGCAACAAGTTTTGCAAATTTTGAAAGTAAGGGAAATATTTTTATTGTTTGTATGAAGTACTAAATAGTCGATATTTCCCAAATCATCGGTCGTCAACCAATGATACCGATTCTGCATTGATACCAGGGAAAAATCCACAAAAATGTCGCGCACAAAGGCAAAACTCCAAGAATGGACAGAAGAATCGTCCAGAAAGTTTTGAAAGAACGTAGACAGAGAATCGCTAAGGCGATTTGGAAAGATTACGGTTTTTTTTTTATATATGGAATTGTGTTCTGTTCACAAAGGGCTTTTTTTAAGTATTTGTTTTAAAATAAACTCCGCCTTTTAGTTATAGGCAGAAATGGATGCTCGTACTTACCACCGAAAAGCAAAGTTAGGAGTTATGACTTACCTGAAAATAAAGAAAAGTCATATTTAATTTTGAAGCTTGAGAATTAATTTCATTTAATTATTACAATCTTTATTGATTTTGAAAACACGTATCCCACTCTCATATTATAGTGCCCAATTAGATATTCTCTTCACTTCGCAGGAGTTACTGTACCTACTAGTAAAATAGTTTTAGAATTTCCCCATACACATTCCTAAATTTTCACAACTTGCAATTAATATGTAAAGTAAGAACTATGTCATCATGTGGTCTAACTGCCGCAAAGCTCCAAAAAATGTTATAACGATAATCACAAATTTTGTCGAGAGAGAAAAAAAGAAAAATAGTGGCAGTTATGTAGAATGGTGTCACATGGCTTCGACATGAAGTTTCTATCCACAAATCAAAGAAGGAGCTTATATAAGCTGACTTTTGACAGAATGCACAATTGGAAATTTGTGGCCCTAGCCATGCACACTCGATATCGCAAGGAACGGTCATATCGAGACTCGGGAATCGCAAAAAAGATTCGAGAATCGTCGAGGAGTTAAATTGGTTTTTCACTCACAGTGGGTATAGTAACTAGCTGCGCGTGGTTTGTTGATATTTTTTAATTCTACACACTTTTTTATTTACTGATTAAATGTTTTTTTCCCTGCAATTGAGGATGCAGTTTTATCTTAGTGTGATTCACTCCACAGAGAGCTGAAAACCATTTTGTTTGGCAGTCTACTCCACATTTAATGAAGAGCCGTGGCAGCCCTGATATATAGTAACATGGTGATGAGGCAATGTCTACCATTATTTTCTCGCTTTGCCTGAGAGCTGAGTCACTCTGGTTGTATAGTCGAGTCAATGCAAGGCAGATTTTCAATCGCCAAATAATATTTGATGGTGTGCACCGTACTTAGTAATTAGTTCACCCCTTTAGACTTTAGATTAAATCAGCAATATTTCTAGGTTTTTAATCGGAATTATTGCTAGAAATTGAAAGGGCATTTTTGAGGTGTGTTACTAAGAGTACCCCTAACAATTATCATCTTTTTTTTCACTACGGAAGAGCAACAAATTTAATTTTAAATAGTAAATTAAAATTGAATTGCTTCAGTGGAATGGCATACAGAGTTTCTTGATCAAAGTCGTAGTTCAGGCCTCGTTCGAGTATTTGATTTTTTTACTCTGCCGATATTCGGCAGCTAGCCGACGACAACTTTTTGAACAATCTGTAGGGAACAAAGAAATAACGGACTAACTTAGATTATCATATAGTAACTATTGTATTGGGCCGAAGTAGAAGAATCGATATTGTTAAAATACAGATAGTATGTGTGCATCCATTTAAAAACTCTGTCAATGTGAATCGATCTCCCGTAAACAACTTACGCAATAGGCGACGGAAAACAAAGAGCTGCAAAAATAAGTTGAAAATACAAGTTTGTTGTTTCAGCTAATGTCACTTATGCTGACTATGGACTCATTTGTTTACGAACCGCGACGGTTGATAACTTTTTTAATGGGAACCTTATTATATTTTCATGTCTTTTTATTTGTTCAATCGATTCATAAAGGTCGTAACTAACCAGGTATCCACCTAGATACATATGAACATATGGTTCGGGCCACAAAATTCCATAGTCGATACTAATGTTAGTAAATTACCAACAGAGGTAATGGCTTCCATGTCAAATATCCTATCTACTATAGAGAATTAATATAGGAAAATGAACTTCACTAACTACCTGCACCTTGCCACCTTTTCGCAAAATTAACTTTAATGAAGTTTTTGCAATACAGCAGAAAAGCTTGTGGCCACGCAAAGCAGACATTTAGACAACATTGAAGTCACTCTCCTTGGAAGTTATCTATTTAGCAAATGTCTAGAAAACGTTTACAACCAACAGTTCCTGAAATGCGCACAGTGTTCCCAAGACTTAGTCGTACTTTCAACTGGTGTAATTATTAGAGAATTACGGAATGCAATAACAAAAGCGATATTCGTTGTATGCTTAGCAAATCAATTTAACAAGCAAGACAAATAAGAAGTATAAATACGTGCGTTATGGAAAATTAAGGCATGTGAAGAACTGAAGACCACAAAATGGTGACAACTTTTATCAGACTAAAATTTACGGGTCGTGTTTCCTGCCTGTAAAACTCTTCTTGACAATAATGTGGGTCCTGTGTATGCATATGTTAGCAAAGTAATCATATTGTGAAGAAGGAGAAGTTTTCTGTCTTGCTTTTATAAAGTTTATGATGGCAGTGCTTCTTGTAATCCATCTGAATTTTACGGTAAGTATGTATATAGTTACTTATGAAGTACTAGTACAGATCAGAGTACTTTTGAAGTCCCACATGGGCATTTAATACAAAGGATAACATGTGAGCAAATTCGTAGAGACAATGTTGAAGTTAAAGTTAAGTTTAAATAAATAGTTAAGATTTCAGACAGGTAGAGTGTTGTTTTCGCAATCTACACTCATTAAAGAAGGTTTATTACAACTAAAATACAAGTTTCTTTGTGGGGGTAAAACCATCTGAATTATCCTACTTACATGGAAATATGAAGCATTCAAAGTAATTTTCCTGCAAATTTGTTATTGTAGATACTCTAAAAAATTAATTAATATGTTCCTTATTCATCTTTAATCAATTAGTCTATATAGTCTATTGGAGTTAGCTTAAAGCATATGTTATTCATTTTTCTGAATGAGCTGTTCATTTCTAAATAAAAACATTACAGAAAAGGCTTTCTCACTTCTAAAAGTTGAAGATTACAAAAACCTATTTGATTGGAACGCACAACCAAATTTCACATTTACATATTTCTGTTTATACATATGAATGTAGGCACGAAGCATCAGTTGAAATTCCAAGTGAAATCTGATGAAAATCAAACATGAATTGGAATTTTAATTTCGTTTGTTTTTGTTTTTACATGAGTCGCGGACAGAACCGATTTTGTGAGCTCTGATCAATGTGGTCAGATGCGATTGCAGAGAATTGTGAATAATTGTAATATTACCAAAATATTGTATTATACTTAGGTCCTCGTTTCGGCGTAAATAGCTCTAGCGGACATAGGAAGTTGTAATTTTTAACAAAGTTAGATTTCAAGATGTGTCATGTAAAATACTCCAAAAACTAAAGTTGTAACATCAAGCCGCCACATTATTGTATTTCGGGGGAGAAAAAGGAGTTATTTTGGGTGGTCGATAAGATTTGCCTTTTATTTATGGCGTAAGAATTAGCGTTTACCAAATTTTGATATAAATTTATTGTTGTTAACAAAGCAAGCAGCAAAAAAATTAAATGCAGGGAGTTAATACTGAACTGCAAAAAGTGTGAACAATTAATGGGGCAAATGTGTAAAAGAAGTGATACAATCTACATAGTCATCAGTGTTTATTTTGTTGTCAGGAAATTAACGGAAAATGAAACTAAACGCTAATAACAAACTGATTTTGATAACACTGTATGAGTCATATATCTACCTCTTATCTTTAATATAAATATTAACAATGCGACAAACACTGAAACCTCTGAGTCAATTGCGAGGGTTGCGTAATGTGCCGAGGCAAGTTTCATTTAATGTAAATATATTAGTTTTGTGCTTTCAAGGTGGCGGCTTCAATATCATGGACTCGATATATTAAGATTTAGTCCTTGATTTAAAGTAGGTATAGTGTACAATTTTACAATTTCGTAAAATTCAAGGAATGCGAATCGAATATGGCGGAGTCTAAAAAATATATTTCTTAAGAGTTTAATATCACCCTCGGAAATATAGTTTCCATGAGAATGAGAACTTAAGGGATTTCGGGCCAAGTAATTTCTAACATGTCTTATTATAAATGAGGGAATTCAAGATGACGGATCCAAAACGACAACCGAAATCTCTTAATACATATGAATATAGGTAGATACGTATAGGTTTTCGGGGTAGCTGATATCAAATCTGTCTTCAACATGTGATATTTGGAAAGAATGGATCCAAAATGCGAACTCGATTAGAAAGATCATGATCGAATTCATTTATTTTGATTTCCAAAAATGGCTAGCATATAGCGAGAATTTAAAAAAATTTAAAAGTAGTACATTATTTATAATAAAATAAAAAATGCGAACACTTTCCGATATCTTACATGATTGATATTTTATAAAGGTACATCGCCTCCTTGTAATGCAAAGATATTCAGTAAATTAATTTTCATGAAAACATTAATAGTATTATTGTTAATCCTTGAGGTTGTATACATTGCTCTCAATGCGTTTTTTTAAAAACGATGCCGAAATACATATGTCTAAAAGACCCAGTCTCAAAAATAAATCCGTCTGGCTGACCCCAAATTGCATTCTCCCTTTCGCAATGCATTCCATTATTCATAAAAGCAAATATTTAAGCGCGTTTAAATTAAATGAGGTATGCAGTAATTAGCGGGAATACAAAAATATCCATTTGCCCTTGCAATACCCTTCCTGCGTCCGATTCAAGTAACCAAATCAGCCACGCTCGATTGAAAGCCGGCCAAATACAGAGGTAAAACATTAAAAACAAACATTTAATGCCTACATTG
Source organism: Neoitamus cyanurus (assembly GCA_947538895.1). Classification (NCBI taxonomy): domain Eukaryota; kingdom Metazoa; phylum Arthropoda; class Insecta; order Diptera; family Asilidae; genus Neoitamus; species Neoitamus cyanurus. The sequence continues at coordinate 42,334,637 of OX384540.1, read as the reverse complement.
TGCTTGCAGTAAAACCACCTCTCCAAGACCGTCCCGGGGCTATTCATTTCAATATATTTTTAAAGCGGAATTTATTGTACAAACAATTCAATTAAAATGCTCCATACCATTGCAGAAAGGAAGGACACCCGACCCGCGCACTCATATGTAAAACTTTTCGGGGCTGTCCTGATTTATTTTGTTTTGCCCATTGACATCTTCCGCCACGAAAATAGAGTCAACGCGATGAAATCGAGAAGGCTCGCAAAAGATAAATTTGCGGCCGAATTTGGGGCGACGCTCACCCAGGCCGAGGAGTTGTAAGGTGGCCTTCAGCGCAAATATATTGTCATTCAACTTATTTCTTCTGGGTGAAAGCTCGCAGCCTATATCAAAATATTTACGAAATCAAGTGCATTTTCCGCGGAGGTGAGATGAATACTAAAAATATTGTGACGTCAGCGAAAAGCTCCCCTTATGCTCGAAAGGTATAAACAGGATGTTTTGTGTCCTGGCAATTGTCGGAGGAAGTGTGCGCTCGGCTCGGCACACACATTGATGCAGTTATACTCGGGAAAACCTATCGGAGGAAAAGCAAGGACCTACGAAACGGAGGTACCGAGGGGGAATTCTGAGGCCGTTTTGTCGGTGGGTACCTCCGGGAGGCAGTTTGCGATACACTCGTGCGCCGCGATCCAGAGTAGCTACAAGGAAACCGTCTGCTTGTGGTAGTCCATTCCGTCTGAAAATATTCGAGTTACTGCAACTCTTGAATCGATCGAAATCACAAGCCGTGGTGCTATGCTAGTTGCGACGTCAAGCCCAACCATAATCCCGATTTAGCCAAAGGACTCTGCGGGAGGAGCTTTTTCGAAGTTCCGACTTCTCTCTCGGTGAAAGTAGGCGCGTTTCGAGTGGAAAGCGCTTTCTCTTCCTAGGTGCACGAGTCCAAGGCGACGTAGATGCCAACACCAGCAAGGATTTGTGGCCCAAACAGTCACTTACTCATCCTTTAAGCTCTGACGTACGACGGTGGCACGTACAGTGCCTTACCTTCTTATTAAATACGTCTTTATGTGTCTCCCGCGAAAGGCTGAAGCAAGTTGCCGTGCCAGGCAGCTGGAGCATCTGTGCACATTCGGAGCATCTGACTCCTGCAGTTCTCGGGTGGCCTTGAGCTGCATGTATGGCACTCATGAACGTGCGTCGGCACGGCACTCCTCGCTACGAAAATTCCGCGCCCCAACTGAAGTCCTTCTTACTAGATCCCACCCAAGACAAAGGTGGGTATTGCCACAATAAATAATGCGTGAATGTCGAGGCGAGGCATTCATGTTGAAGGTTAGCTCGTGCCAGGAATAATGGCTTGTTCTGTGTTTGCTGCACAGACGGCAGATGGGACCACATAGCACACAGCTCCGTCTTGAATGCAGAAAAGGTAAGCAGCCTTCAATTTATATGCATTCAAATGGTCCCGGCGAATAAAGATTAAATTGAATTCCTTCGACAGTGTATGAATTTTGGGGTGGCGTTATCGAAACCTGCAAATCAATTTCGACGCCGGAGGTAAACGGAGTTTTATGGGTTCCCAACCAACACCGCATGTATCATTCCTTACTATCGTATCTCCGCATTCTGGAATTGCTCTGTGGATCCAATAAACCTTCCGAAATTTAAATTGAATGAAATGTTACTTTTCCTCACCATTTCCATCCTTCACTTTAGATCTACAAAATATTGCTGTCCGGGGAATAGTAGTAAACACCTCACCTCGCAACAAAAATATTGCTCCTACCTTTTCCCAGCGGGAGTATTGATCAATTCAGAACTGGCAAAATAGATTTTTGAAATTACTAGTCTTAAGGTTCCAAAAAAAAATTCCCATAAGCATAATGACAGCGTTTTATTGCAGACAGTTTTCTTATGTCTAGATATTGCTCTAATGGCTAAAAGGGATTTTTATCCGAAACCCTTAGCGTTAACTTTAAACTTGCACTCGCGTCATGTAATAACGAGTTGAAAGAAAATGTAATGGAAAGGACCTAATGTCCTCTTCGTGAATATCCAAACGTGCCGCAATTTAAACTGATCTAAGTTGAGGGCACATCGCGATTTCTAAAAGCGAAAAGGCGACCCTTGTTTCTTAATTTAAAAATGTTTCTGTAAAACTATATTTTACCCAATCGAAATTTCTCGAGTGGGTAAATCTACCCGTCATGACCACATGGGCCTGATGCTGCTGCTGTTGAAAAAAAATGTTTCAAATTGATTGGCGTGCAACTTTGTAAGACTATATCCATGAGGTTAATTGCAAATTTGAGCTGCAACTTTCACTTCCAAACGCAAATTTCAGTGATTTCTTTTTACAAAGTCTCAGTCTCTGAAAAAATTAATACAAACTATGTCACTGCCTGTCTCCTTCGGTAGGCAATGGCATAATTTACTTGTCGGATATCTGAACAGATGGAAGAATTTTATTTGCGCGAGCAGGGCAACTCACCATCTCCAAATGCAAAAGCTGAAATTGCGATGAATAAAAAGCCTCGGCTTAGTCATTACTTTAGCACAGTAATCCGCGTAAAAAATGGCCTTGGATAAATTATGAAATATTGCGGATATTCTGAAATTTATGGATTCCTCTGATTTTTAAGTGCTTCGCTTCGAAACGGCTCTGGAAAAAAAATCCACCCTAAGCAGATTCAAAGCATTTCGCAGACACTCACATCCCATACAGAGGAAATGGGATAGTTTTATCCCATATTTCGCAAGAGCGTGTGTCATGCCACTTCAGATAACGAACAGAAGATACAAAAAAAAGAGCTTTATTTGTGTACAAACGGACTGGTATTCTCTAGGGAAGGCCTCCCTTTTGATACACGCAAATAAAGAAGGAGCGCTCAGAAGGGAGCATCCGTTCAGATTTTATTTCTTGTTGTGCCAGACGACGATATCAAGAGCTCCCAGCACCTACCCAATTTCAAAGTTTTACCTTTCTTGAATTCGCTCATTGTTCCCTTCCTTTCCCTACGTATTCGATGCCTCACCGCCGCCGACGTAGCTTTGTAGGAATGGCGTCGATTAAGTGAATTTTATGAAAGTTAAATAACTTACTCCAACTCCATAATTTCAAAAACAGCCTCCGACAGGGAGACGAAACTGTTCAAATCTCACTCGTACAAGGTGAGCGGATGGTAGGTCTTAAAGTCGGTTACAATTTCCGCATTCAACTCGAAGGTTTGACCTGGAGCCGGCATTCATGGGAAGAACAACAGATACCTTTCTTATACGATTTCCTTTGTCTTACAACCAACTCGAGTCGGAGCGAATAAATCACCCGAAGAGTAGATGTAAATTTTAACACGGCACATAATGGAGGCAGGAAATGTGATTCCATTGTAACTCCAAGGTGGATCAACAGTTTGAATGTCCTTACGATTTATTTAAGTTGAGCGCAAATGTTTGTGAAATAGTTGGGAGCCAAGTCACAAAGCCCAGGGAGTCCTTCATCAACTGCACTGTATAAATAGCAGGGCTAAGAAGTTCCTAAATTTCCAGGTACATTTTGCGGACAGACACATCCTTAATTGCCCCGGCATGCACTGGACGGTATTGATTTTGCAGCAGAGTTCATTTAGTGCTTGACAAAATTACACCTATCGGGCTACATCCAAAGCCAAGCAATGCAATATACGAGATATACCAGGGAACGAGTAAATGACATTTTTAGTGCAGAATTATACAAATTCCCGGTGGGTTGTGTTTGATGTGGTTTTTCATCATTTCGGAAGTGAACCAGCAAAGCATGCAAATGAAAGTATAAATCAGTGTCCGTTTTTAATAACCTTAGCGGAGGCTTATTGGAAAATGCAATGTGGCATGAAGGCACATATAAGCTTACGAGCTTGAGTCTCTATATTCGCCGCTATATGCTGTCGTGCTGAATATATGTATATAATATTTATATAGTCGTTTATGCGCTTGTATAGCAACTAATAAACTGTCGGAATCAAAAGCCTCTCTATGGCTCTTTACACCAGAGTGGGCAGATTTGACTCGGAGCTGGAATTTTAATTATAATTATGTATTAGAGCACCCACAGGAACTTCCTCTTTGAGCTTAATCTTAAAATGATATTAAATAACACTTTTTATGATTATCTTCATAGTGCAAAGTGAGGCGAGGGTGAAAGGGCATGAATGAACTTTTCCTTTTTAGGTATAGAAAGTAATCTAATCGTTTATGTGGTTCTTAGTAAATTAACAAACTGTCGAAGCCAAAATCACCAAATTGGATTTAACGCATCTGCCGCCTGCTTTCTCAGAATTGAAATCATTTTCTCACCACCTGATACATTTATTATGCCAGCCCCATCAATAATAGGGAACCGACGAAATTTACCTTTAAGTATTATATTATAAAATTTAAATTTTATTTCAAAAACAACCGATTTTTAAAATACACGACCCCAAAACAAGAAAAACTGACTTCCGAATATATTGAAAGTACCAGACATTTTTGATAAAACTCACTCAAAAGAAAATCTGCGAATTTATAATTTAAGATTTTATTCTAGCTGATTGGTTGAAATGATTTTAATTTATCGTAAATGCAAATAAGTTGTAGTATTACACAATTATTTACCCGGCTATGCCCGAAATTGAAATTTTATGACCCTTAAAAATAATTTGCTGACGGTAATTATATGGAACGCGTTTCCGCTTGCCCCCGGTTTCGATGAATGTGTCATAAAGGAAGTCATTCTGAGAAACTTTGTCTTTGAACACGTCGCGGAAACCTATAGGAAAAAAGATGTGAGTAATTTTGTATGTATATGTAAGGTATATGTTAGTATTATTATAGTGTAATCCGCTGAAAGATATTGGAAGATAAAATATGGGGAAACAAAGAATTTTGTTCACATAGCAAATTACTTTTATTTTTCTTCGAGTAGTTCACCTCACCAAATGTACAAAATAAAAGTATGGTGGAATGATGTCCTTTATGGTATATTTTAATTTCCCTGAAATAGGGGGAGGAGGACCGTTTCTCGAATAAATACTAATTTTCTAATTAAGACCGTAATTTTGTGCTCATAATAAAGTTATATTTTGGGGGAACTTAGATGGGATTAAATAGCCGACTTAGCATTGGAGTACGTTATTGGTGAGGACCTAGAAAAACCGCAATCCAATCATCCAGAACGGCTGTGCGCATTAGAAGACAATTGTTCCTTATATAAAAATATCTGTTATAAAAAATCTCCGCGTCAAAGCATCCACGACATAGTATCCGGAACTTATTTGACCCAAAATGGCTATTTTAATGAAATTTAATATGAAGACGTCTTTGGGGTTGCAGAAATCAAATCTACCCAAAATTAAGATGGCGGACCCAAAATGGCTACCGAAATTAGGCAAATAGCAGTCAGTGGACATTTTGTGGAAGGCAGATTTCAGTCAGTAGACATTTTCAGGGCAATCTCTTAAAGTTAAAATTTTTCGGCAGCCATTCTGGGTCAAATAAGTTCCGAATATTATGTCATGTCGTAGATATTTGAACGCGGAAATTATGTCCGCAGGTATTTAGACGTGTCCACATCCAGAACTCATTTGAAAGTTTTTGCTTTCTAGTTATCGCCAGAACACACACACTCTTACAGGAAAAAGCGATCGTTTAATTTTTCAAACTATTGACACTCCCGAACACAAAGCAAAAATAATCTCAGCAACTTGTAATTTAGTACATCTCTAAACATAAAATAGATTAAAGTGGTTAAGGATAATAAAAAATTCTGAACTCTTTATATGTATTATACATCACTGAATTCACCATATTATTATTTTGAAAGAAGGGGAATGGATAAAATAATCTATTACTTAGATTAGAGTTAACAAATGGATGTCGAAAGCATTAACTTGTTCTCCAAAGCTGTTCAGACCAAAATGTTAAGCAATTTTTTAAGAAAATTACTTCGCCTTTTCGATACTGCATAGTAAATAGAAAGGGAAGAAATTTCTTTGCTCTAAATCTCCAGTAATTCACTTTAGCGGAAAATACGATCCTGTTCGGATGTTTCAAGGCCAGAAAAGTGAATTGCGACTGACTGAAGTAAAATTCAGCTTCGATAAATACGACAAGTGCACCCTCATCCAAAATACATCAAACTGTCCATTTCTTCAAAGATTTCGCCAGAGATGCTCCTGCCAGTGGAAGGGTCGCCTTCAAAGAAAATAAGCTGGTTGCTCTGCGGATGCCGTACAACTTATAACCTCGCCTCAGAGGCACTAATCGTAATCACATTGATTTTGACACCCCAAAATCCGTTCGTCTTATGAAAAATTGCATTTAAGTTTGTGAGATCTGAACGTTATCAGAATGGCTGCTCAATTATGCCGTTCCTGTCGCTCGTTTCTCTGTTCCCGGATAAAAATTTTAGAGCAAGCACCGTTGGGTGGGTGCGCAGGGTAAGGGGTCCATTTACAAACTTCCCCAATAATCGCGGTAAATAATTTCGCGAAGGGTTAGAATTTGATTCAAATATCAAACAGTGGGGTCGGGTCGCTCGGTTGAGTGGCTCTCCTTGAAGGTGAATAGAAAGTAGAGCGGGGAAAATCAATTTGACAACAAGTGAAAAGTTCATTGATTTTGCATGATTTATTCGGTGAGTTGTGGTGAGTGGAAAGGGGGGCTGAAAGGAGTGCTCCGATGATGTCGTCATTGAAACCGAAAGCCGAGAACTTCTTATTTCATTCGAGCCAATGTTGGTGCTTGACTCCGAACAACTCTTGTCAATGAGTCTTAAGTTTCCTCTATTTTCTTCTTCTTATTTCGACTCCTTTCTTTTGTTGGGGTTTCAAGAATATCTAACAGTTCAATTAATCAGAAGGTCGAAGCGCAAGGGTGTAGTTTTGCATCATTTAACCACTGACTGTAGTAGCTAACCACAAAAGTGAATAATTTGACTACTTAATGTGCTCTCTGAAGTTGAAGATAATAAGCGTTTCCTCTTACTGCCGTGGGCTCAGGACTCAGGTTCGGCAAGTGAGGGTCGAAGGATTTTTTTTAAAGAGGCAAGTTTCTCGCTAAATGTCCTTTTTTGTTGATTGAGAATTTCCAGTGACCTGCGCCCTTGTCATTTATTGTTGATTACTTTTGTATTCTTAAATAATTGCATCACAGAAAATTAAGATACCTAATGACGAAGGGACTGAGTAATTCACCACTCCTAATCATTGCCGAAATAAAGTTTAATTATCTACAGGACTTATTTTTTTAATCACGATCAACTATATTTACAATGACATAATATTGGTATTACTTCGTATACCTACTATGGATGAGGCCTACCGGGGATAAAGGGATAAATTCCTTTTGTAGGCAATCTTCAGATAAACAATTTTTATAATAACCCCCATCGACCTCCGCGCCATCGAATCCGAGATGTTTCCGTTTTCGTGATCATTGACATTGAATGTCTCACAACACCGCAGCTATCCCGATATTGATGTTGATTTGTGACACGTTTTTTTAGAACGCCTTAACGAAGCTGTATACAAAAATGTAGGTCACTGGAATTTTTAGAGACGATTAAACCTAATACGAGCATTACTGGGATATGTAATTTGAATAAATTTGACATGGTATATAAAATATCACAAGTAACGGCGGTGTCGGGTGTATTTGTGTCCGTCAATAAACTGTGGTGCATATCTCGTGGGTAGCATATTCCCGGATATAAAATTGTTTTCGTTGCCTTAAATATTCAACAAGCTATAGCTATATAATCCTTGATGTAGCCTCCCAGAAATCGTGCAAAACGGTTGGCTGCCGAGGCTTAACATAAAAAACTACTTATGGAGCCGCACATGTTAGAGCAAAAATTTATTATTATGGTCCAGTGCAGTTGTTGGAATGCGAACTTCAGTAACAATTGAACTGCCAGCAGGATGCCATTAAACTACTTCAATTCACAAAACTCCTCTATAAATCTATTGCGAGTCCAGCTTTTTTGGAGCTTATCTTTGCACGAAGTGATGCTTTTAAGGAGATATTTAAATGCTCTTCTTCTTGGGAATATCCTCGCCGGGATACGGCCAGAGAGAGAAAAGTTTTTTTTGTTTTTTAAAGTGGCAGGAACCTTGTAGAAAACTTGCGCCAACTCAATAGGCCGTAGAACCAGAAAAAGGTTAATGTCACACCGCTGATATTCATTGTGCTCGGAGCTCGGGCGCCTCCATATTTTACAAGTTGAGTTCGTGGCTGTCAGGCAGACAGAACCAATGTCCTAGTTATGCCTACATATGTCCCACATTTATCTCAGCTGGAGCTTAGCATATTTCCTTCTTTTCCATAAAGCTTCCCCTTGCCTCACCCATTCAACTTCCTTCTTTTATCTTTTGATCCTTTCAACGTCTTGTGCGCGTCATTGATGCTCCCCTTTTAGGCTAATGTTTTCAAATTTAATCCAGAAATATACGTCAGGTTTTTTCTGGCAATGAAAGAAAAGTTTTAAAATTGGAATTAGGGTTCGCCAGGGTTTTATGAGCGGAAGGATACTCTCTTCGCTTTTGATAGTCAATTGACTTATTGGGGCTTCTTTCCAAAAAAGGGGGTAGTCATGCTTAATCCACTCGACTCTCAAATATCGACTGGAGCAATAAGAAAAGCATTTCGAATAAAGGGCACATTTTCGGGATGCATAGTATCGTACAGTCGACAGAATAAGTTTCCTCGAGCACATAAGTTAAATTGATCCTTCAGCTTTTATTCGTGTCTATTTGATTACCCATGAGCGCGTTGACGGCATCTCAAATAAAACTAATCAAATCAAGCACGAACGAAATGCACCTCCTCATCATTTAAATTGCCTTAATAAAGGCGAAACTGAAGGGTGAACTTTGCGGCCATAAGTTCTATACCGGCGGGCTTTGAAGTTTATTTTTTGTTTACTCACTTACATATACACATATTGACTGGTTTCTTAGTATTGCACAATATATAGGGTCTTACAATAGAGACGCTGGACTTTTAAATATAAATGAAATAATTTGTTTGGGAGATATCCACTCCATTTTTATTTTATTTGGAAGAATATTTCATGGTGTTTAGTATGGGATATAACGTCATCCAAATATCCGCCGCGGCTTTGCTTGGTGGCACGTATTCGGAAGTTGTCCCAAATTTCACCAAAAAAATATTCTTTAGCGACGTCAATGGCGAGCGCTACAGATCGATTATAAGCAACTTCTTGTGACCTGAACTGGATGATATGGATACCGAAGATATGTAGTTCCAATAGGACGGCGCCACGTGCCACACAGCGTATGCCACGATGAACATTCTGCACGAGCGATTTGTGGACGACGTGAACTGGCCAAATCATGCGATTTAACACCGTTAGACTTCTTCCTTTGGGACTATCTTAAATCACAGGTCTATGTGAATAAACCTCGAAAAATTGATGCCCTGAAAGTCAACATAACGAACGCCATCCAGCAAATTTATCCAGATTTATGCGACAAAGTCATTGAAAATTTGACCTCCTAAAAACATGCCACCTAGCAAAGTCGCGGCGGACATTTGAACGACGTTATATTCCATACTTAATATTTTTTTAAATTAACTGACCTTTTGTGGCGGAAATTAGAAGATTTGAACTTGGACGACATTTGGTTCCAACAGATTTGCGCTACATCCCATACCGTTTGTGAAGTATCGATTTTATTGTACGAGAAGATTACAGGTCTCGTGCTTTCGAGAAAATGGAGTTCGTCATTATTGCATTCTGCCTAATTCAGGCAAAACGCTTGAGCTTTGAAAAGCTCCATTTATTTTCCTTCTGTGTTTGCCATTTGTTGTCTGCCATCTTGGATTTACAAATGATACATAGGTTATATTATGAATAACAAGCATTACTTATAAAGCAAGAAATTGCAACAAAGTTCGTATTCGTATTCGTTCATGCGCAAAGGGCATTGCCGATTGGCTTCCAAAAAGGCTAGTAGTCTTATTGCAGAATTGAAGTGATATTTTTACCTCAGGTTTGCGTTGGCAGGGACTACCTTTACCCTTTTACAAATTTCGGGTGGAAAATATCCAATGAATCAAGTGCCTTTGAGAGCGCCGATAATTACAGTGGAATGAAGAAAATAAATTTGGCTATATATCCTCGAAACGTACGATCTCCTTTGTTCGTAGAATTCAATTGAATTCCTCCCTCCGCGTGCGTTACTTTGCTACGCTTTCAATTCAATAAAAGCCCTGCAGGTATTCCCAAAATTAACTTTGCCTGTAAGTAATATTTTCAGTTACAGTTCCCTCAAATAAAAAATATGAATATCTGGTTTCTCTCCTGAATTCTTTATACATACAACTATTAAACAGTTAAAGGTTTGAGAAGGAAAAATGTGAAAGCTTGTTGGCATCCCAAAAAGGATCGCTGCGAAAATCCTTTTTGTCGTTCGAATTCCGTCCCAAGTGGCTTGCATTGCAACCGAATAAATTGGATAAAGCGTCTTTAACCGCCCGGCACCGCATGCTATGAAAAATTTATCGGAATATTTCGTCTATTGGAATTCCTGCTGGATCGGATTGATGTATTTATTCATCGGATTCCGCCGATCTAAATTCAAAGAGGGAGGGAATAAAATCTGGTCCTGCGGACCTCTGTTTCAGGAACGGCTATATTTTTTGAGGACTGTGAAGTGTGCCCTTCTGCTCTGCAGTATTTGAGGCCATTCATCAGCAGGCCGTACTTTATCATTCAGCACACGTGGACTTATCGGGTGGGGAGCAGGAATCAGTGAACCGCACACAGCCGATGAAATGCCTGTAGGTAGTGCAATAAGTCCAGTTCTGTATGGATACCTTGCCATTCAGCATGCGGCTTGAAAAGGAAATTGTTTCCGTAATTAGTTAAATTATTATTTAATTAATCTCCCGACGCAGCCTCGAACTGCTCAAGTTTCAGGGAATTCCTGGCTAGGCAATTACTGCCGGACCCAAAACAATCAATGCAATTAATGGCCGATTGTAATTTCAGATGTAAATGGAAAAAGAAACCTTACGGCCGGCTCCTTTTGATTTGGGAAGGAAATGATACGGAGTCTAATCGATGGCTAACTTTATTAAACAGGAAGTAAGTATTACTGTGAGTAATTAAACCTCTCTGAGGATGAAGCAGAAAATGGAGGGGAGCGACTACTTTTTCGTGGTGGCAACTCCTTGAGATATGGGACAACTATGCATTACCTACGGGTTTGCGGTGAAGGAGTACTTAACATATGTGGGGAAGAATTTTCTTGATTGGAAGGGTTTGAAGTAACTAAAGAATCCCCTAATTTCATTAAAGTAATAAAAATGGCACGCCACTCGTAGGAGACCAATTTAATGTCAATTTGTACAGTCTAGACGACAATCACGCCACACATTTTTTCCACCTTTCATAATCAGTGTCACCTTCGATCGCAGACAGAATCTCGCCTCTTGCACAGGTAGGTAATTTTGGCTGGGGAAGGTGGCTTATGAAATGAAGCGAGAGTTCTCAGTATTAGGTTTTATTTCAAAAAAGGTTTTCCATTTAACACAGCTCAACGATAAATTGGCATTTTATTTTAGAAATTCAGGTGCCATCGAAATTAAGCTGACATTCAGCTCCGTTCCAGGTAAGTGAATTGACTGAATACCTCAACATTTCCAGAAATTCACATTTTTTCTTGAGTACTTTCATCGAGATGTTGAAAGCGATTTTCGGAGGTGTTTTCTACGCTCACGATAGGATGCTGAGGTCCCTCGGGAATATTTTAAATATTGTCATGACGGCATATTAAAGGTGCAGAAATTTTACTCAGATCCACTTCCATTTGAACTCAGATTTTAAAACGAGGGGGGAGCACATACATACATATGTATGCATCATCCTCCATCAATCTGTCGCGCTGCTCCCCATAAAGTTTTGTTCTCAAGAAGCCTCATTGCTTTAATGATCCTCAACGCAAGAACTCAATTCGCAAGGACTTCACTTCTTACAGCAATTTTGTAGCACTTTGCATTATTTGCCGACGACATGTGTGCAAGGCATGTCGTGGAGCGAGACATGCGACTGCACTGCTAAGTCTTCTCCTTTGTGTGTGCAATGTTAAATGAGTTTTATGCGAAATAAATTGGGAAAAGAGCTGTTTCATGACACTGCCGTGACAAATTGGATGGATTGTTGCAGCAGCACTGCTATTCACACGAATATTCGGTGATGTGCCCGTGATGCTTTCTGAATACTTTTCTAGTTGACCTGCTTCGGAGTAATATTTAAAGTGACGCACTTACCTTAATTCACGTGAAAATGGATCACTTGCCAAGGACAATTCGTTTCATTCGTCACTCTATGTATTTAGATTTGCGAGATATGCATGCTAAGGTCAAATGTCAAATAAAATTATTCGGAGATGCATTGCTTTACTGTCTAACAGTTGGTCCAACAGGAAATCTTATATTAGGGAAAAGACGGCCGAACATTTCTTGCAATCTACGTCTCTACGTTATGCAGGTACTACAGTTTACAAACTGCAGACTGCGGATGTATGTGTGTGTATGGATTACTGTGGTAAATGCACGTATAAAAATGAAACGCCTAAGTTTATGCAGCTGGTTTCATATTACACTGCCAAACTGCTTTTTGGCAGTACAGTTGTTTAGCGGCTAATCGCTTCAGGAACGAAAGACGTAAGAATCACGGAACGAGTCACAAGACGAAGGAGATGATACGCAGTCTCTACGAAGAACCTAACGAGGGAAGTGATAACCTAAAACACCTTTTTTAATTATTATCATAATTGTAGTGGAACGCAGTATGAATGAATAGTTAAAATTACGAATGTATGTAATTCGAATTATTTAACGTACTAATAACACCTTAGACCTACCTAGTGCGCAATGGAGGAGGTGGGGTCACATGCGAAACGTCCATTGGATTGGTGTAAAAAGTTTAAGCCATGGGGTTTAGAGAATTGGAAGAAAGTTCTTTACCTACTCCGACGAAAGCGCATTCCATCTGAACAATTCGATCTCTCATGTGTAAATGCACAAATTCAATATGGCGGAAGCAAGGTGGCACTTTAGGCGGCATTTCCTGGAATGGCTATATCCAGTTACATATTGTAACTAAATCCATAACAGCGATATTTTAACAGCTCCCGTTTATGAAATGCGAAATGCCATTACGAGGGTCAATAGAGCAGCTCACACGTTACTCGCAGGACATAGGGTTGGTTTAACGATCATAACATCGATCTTTTGCCATCGCCAGTTTGTAGCCCCGATTATCGAAAATATTTGCAAAATGTTGGGTGATAGTGTTTCCAAGAGGAATCCAAAATGCTGGCGGAACTGAAAATAGAGTGAAGAAATCTCACAAGCTCTTTTAATCTATTCCGCGTAAAATTCAAACTTGCATCAGAAGGTTTTCATTCAAGAGGATAGTTGAAAGATTTGATGGCCTTAAATTTATGCGCAGCTCCTTTTTATTGAAAGGCAAATTCTCTTCTTTTGATACTTGCAATATTTTTAAATTGAGGTTCGTAAAATAAAAATGATCCAAAAATCAGTGGTGGGCTTAAAGTTTTGCACACAACTGTATATGTACCCACTTCTGACACCAAGATTTACAGGTATATTATAAACAGGAACAGCGATTAATCGAAACCGCGTACCAGGGAATAACTACATTAAAAAAAGTTTCATGTGCGAAAAAACACAATTTTTGCGTGAAGCCTTTAGGCGAGACATGCACATTTCTCTTTACTGCGTGCACAAAGCTACCTTACCTATATTATAAATACTTAAAATAGAGCTTAGTAAAATTACAGTGGAAAGTTCTGTACCAAAGACATACATACGTACTTCTATGGGAATTGTCAGGGTTCTTCGGCTCACTCGGTGTTACAAACATCTACTGTGAAAGCACTAAAATAATTATAATTGCAACATATAATAAATACACAGCGTAACCGAATGTTGAATTAGGCACTTCCGTGTTTAAGTTAGCCAACGACTTAAAGCTGCTCATGTGAATACCAAATTTTATGAATTTAAGCCCCTAACAATTTCAGCTTTCAGCAATATGAATTTTCAGTGTCAGAAAATAGCCTTTCCCTGTGAAACATTTTGTGGACATGCCCTAAACAAATGGTACTCGAGCTGGGTGCTTCCCTACTCATGGGTGCAGTTGCTGTAATCCCCGTGTTTATTTAATGGTTTGCTACCTTCATTTGATTTGTGGAGAAAATGCAAGCGCACATGTCGGGCAAGCAGACAAGACAGCGTGAAATTGCGTGATACCCTCGTGCAATTTGATTTAAGGAAAATAGCTTTTCACCTGTGCTGTGCAGCAGACAAATTAACTTTTTACAATGCATATGCACAGGTGTACTTTCTTTTTATTCCTTTCCTATTTGCCGTGCCTTTCGGGTAAAATAGTTTCTCTGACAGTTTTATACTCCGTGTTTGCCTCGATGTCATTTTGTAGTCCTTAAATAAATGTTTGAGGAGGATTCTAAATACTTAATTATGTCGAGTTACATTACTTTGGCCACCAGACGGTGAAAACGAAATTTATTTTAACAGCATTGTATGATAAAAGGATTAACATTAATTTTCACCAGCCATTGCTCGAGCGGAATGCGATAGCATCTCACATGAACCATTTTTGTAATAACCCGTAAAAATAGCATCTGATGACCACCAGATATATATTTTAGGATTATTAAGGTATAACAGTATTCCGTATTGAAATCGGAAAAAAAGGAATATATCTATATGGGAGCAACACGGTGCCTATCCGCTGCCGGTCAGAAATAAACATGTATTAATTTAGAACTGTGCGTGGGCAATTTTTTAATGTGTCAACATCTACATATTCCGGGACACCAAGGATTTTTCTGGACTAGAGTGAATTGTGATTTTATAATGTGACACTCGCGACAACAATTGTACGAGAGAATTTCATTAAAATCAAGACTTGAGGCTTTAGGGCTCGCTGATCATGAATGTGCGATGGAAATTTGGAAATTAAAGATATTCTGTGCAATTGAATGTATAAGGGATTTTATTAAGGCATAATCATACTTTTGTTTGAAATAACTAGGTAAACAATGGCACCGCATTCAATAGTAAAAAAAAGTGATTGCCCAATTTCTCACGAAAAAATTCCGCCAAAATGATTGAGAATTTTTTTGGAGTCTGTCCATAGGCGCTATAGCCACAGGGTGACCCCGGATTGAAATGTTGCTCCATTTTTTCTATTGTTGTATAACAGTTTAGTCACAGTGGAAGCACATACGCAATACTGTATAACAGCTAAGGTAGTTCAGTTGTAAGTTGTCGTTTATGAAGGTCGGACACAAATTCCTTAATGATTATCAATAAGATTGACAATCCCAAAATGTTCATACAGAGATCCGTGTGTATAAGATATATTATATATATATATATATATGTATGTCAATGCAGAAATTGATAAAACTCCGTAAAAAAATGCTGGAAAGTTTTGGTGTAATAATATACTCCAAAAACGTCATAATAAAAAAATTAAGAAAATGGTTCGATTCTAAATAATAAATCCCAAATATTATAATAAAAGATGAAACGATGATAATTGATTTATTTAAAGTTATAGGCCATAAATCATCCGTATTGGTGTTATGCTTGTAAACTACAAGGCACTTTGATTTGCAGGGTTATATGAGAGATAATTCTGGTCCACTGATAATCATCATTAATTTCCCAACCCGCATCCTCATTAACGAAGATAGCGAACAATGGCGGGCCCAGAATCGATCCTTGAGGCACGCCGTAGCAAATAAGAATTGGTTCCCTGAAGTCGCATGTATGCCAATAAACCACAAAATTCCTGAAGCTTAAGCTGGAGGTCCAAAGTGTTACTGCCACAATCAAACGACAATTAAGCAAGCAACGTTGTTTTGGAAATGTTCATCAAGAGAGCGAGAGTTTGTCAGCAGTGCCGTGGGGACGAATGACAGGTCAAAACCCTTGATTTTTTACTAGAACCTCTAAATATAAAGCACGCGTCCACAAATCAGAACTACCTGAACCTTGGAAGGTAAGGCATTTGCTTCGTCTCCTGGTAATAGACTAATTACCTAATATGTGGTCAAGGGCCAACTCCAATTTGACAATCCCAATTTCGTTAAACGCATACATCAACTACACAGAGCTTCACCAAATGTATACGTTGGACTGGATTATACCCCGATGTTGCACTAAGATCTGTTTATGGCATTTGTTAAAGGATTAATCAAATTTTGGAAAAATTAAGGCAATTGATCTGTTTAGCTTAGAGATGAATTGGGTCGCCGACTTTTACCGAACGCTTCCCTAGATAACCGATGAAATAAAGCAAAATCATATTTTAAAAATGCAGACAAATTACAACTAATTTATCACAAAATGTTTTGTACAACTCGAGCCCGAGTGGGCTGAACAGCTTGAAGTGGTTAAAGTCGATAAAAAGGCAGCTGAAGAGAAGATATACGAGTGTTAAATTTTCATGAACCAGGGACAACACGATGGTAAGCAAGAAAGCTTTTAAGGCGGCAAATAGAACGGCATTCCCGAGGTGCGGCTACATTGTGCCCCACACACCCACCCGTCAGGAATATACACTTATATCCTGCCACAAAACTTTTCACAACATTTCAGGGAGTGAGTACTTAGCGAGCGAATGCTGACGGAAAGTGGATAAAATGCTCCAAGTCTGTAGCCTGGAAGATTTCTGTATAAACAATACTTCAACGCCCGTACTTACTGTAGAAGTTAAATAAATGCCGGGAAAATGTTGCCTCCATCTGCAGGCATCGCTGTAAGAATAGCGCTTCGCCACAAAGTGAATCACTCCTGCAGCCTTCAGCGTAGCAGGGGATTTCTCCAGAAATTGGTTTGCTCTGAAAAGAACTGCAAATAAAAAGTTGGCTGCTATACCACGGAATACCTACTCCGAATATTGTCTTTGCTTTTGACAAACTTTTAGAGAGGCTTACGTCAAGCACAAGGCCGCAGCTGGGCTCGCTAGAGTGACGAGTGCTGCTAGGCCACAGGATAATTATCCTGCAATTATCGCTGGCTCCCTGATTGGCATTCTACCCTTCTCGCCGTGGACCCACTAACTTGTTGCTGGATTTTGGTTCGGCACCCACTCAACGCCCATCACCCCTCATATTTCAGCAGCCTTCTCAAGGATGCTCCAGATGGGAAGAAACTGGTGGCCTTTTTTATTGACATCCCTCACAATAGAATCAATGTTATGTCGTCGCCAGAGCCGGATATAATCTCCACATTCCGTTTCCACTTCTGACAAATCTGATTACCATGCTTTCAGTTAAGCCCGGCGTCACTTTGTGGGGTGATTTGATTTATTCCCGCCCCACCTGGTAGCTGGGCGAGGCGCCCGGGGCGGCAGAAATGCACAATGTAATTTCTTTCGTTGTAATCGATTGCAGGCCTGCCAACAAACAGTTCACGGATTGCTACAAACTGATACTGCGACTTAGCATGGCAGTTGAGCGCGACTACCCGTTGCCCTAAAAACACTTCCTCAACGTCTGCAGTCCCCAGAAAATGATGGGAAATTACCAGCAATTCAACTTTATTTTACATGGAGGAGAGTGATTTTCCCCGAGCTCGTTTATTTCACGGAACCCTCCCTTTTGCACCATATACACCCTACGCCCGACGTCCATGGAACTCGCTCCCGTTCGGAAGACGATTCGAAATCACTAGCGACCTAAACGACGCTCCTCGTCGTCGTTCGTGCTGCGATCCTTCGGTCCAGTGGAATTCGCTGAAGCAAGGACAACGTCTCGGGACTTTTTGTGTTTGGCTTGCTGTCTGTCAACACATGGAAGAAAACCCTCCAGCCAAAAACAGATGGTGGACAATTTGGAAAATTGCTTTTTCACTCCGTCAGACTAAATTCTGCGGAAACTATTCAATTTTGTCTAAAGAGTTAATTTGTACACCACTCGTCTGTCGAGTGAATTTGGGATCGGGATTGGATATCTCGTCGTTTACAAGTGCTCCGGGCGAGAGTAAATCGGAAAATAGTTTGGAAACTTTTGACTCGGCTTATTAGGTCCAGCTTTGATTCAGAATATACAATCGCTTTAATTTTGTCCAAAGGAAGAAATAGTGTTGAAAATAATAAATCATAAAGGCAAGATTAGATTTTTAAATCTTCTCTATAATAAATTGCGTTTGAGCCATCGCCATTGAAAATGGATATCCGCATTGAACTGTTATATTAGTTATATTTTCCATTCAAAATTTTCCACTAGTACATTTTTCCATTTATCTCTTTTCCTTCACGGAATATTTGCCTTTCACAAAATGTGTAAAGGAAAAAATAATTAATGAATTAATGGAAAAAATGGAATGGAAATTTCAGAATGAAAAAAACATCCTACGTTCAAATTTTTTCTATTCGTACTTATGAAAACGGTATAGTTTAAATTACGAGTATAACATACGTTCAACTTCCAAATAAAGGATATTTGAAATGAGACGATATTCTTTTGACACCGTACCATATTTGTAGTATGCGAATTTGTCAGTTCATAATTGACAATCATGTCGTATGGAAGATAATGCAACAGCCATTCATTTAACAGGCATTAAGAACGGTCAATTTTTAGATAGATAGACGTTATATTTTAATTTGAATTAAAAGTACGTGACATTGACGGCAAGGATACATTCAAAACTGTCCCTTAGCTTAAATATAAAATTGTTTTAAGTGATTAAATTAGAATAATTTCCTATATCAGAAAAAGATTACAAATGATTTCATACTATACAACTTTCTTTGTGAGAATAACAGTCCCCTGTTTTTGTATGGACGAGTTTCCAGTTAGTTGAGAAAGATTCAGGTATGAAGTTGTAGGTGGTTTCCACAATTTTTTTATATTTAACTTGGCTACCCTAATGACTTTATCGTCTTGGGTTTTGTGAGGTCTAAGATCTATGCTAACAAACCATAAACAATTCCTGAGCTGAAAACATAAATCCAACGCGTTATTGTAGTGGAGGTCAGGCCAGGAGTCGGAAGAGATGCCAACTAATTGATAAACATTTGATAACAAATCCCTCCCCCCGTTCTCGAGGATGCTGAACCATTTTGATGTTTTTACCATAGGGACCCCCACCGCCACCCCAAACGCAGAAATCTCCCATTTTGTCGGTTTCCTCGTCAGACGAATCTTACAAACAAATTTTCGACTAGTTCTAATTAAATGTGGGACGAACAGTTGATTAGCTTTTTCTTTACAACTCCCTTGAATTGAGTATCAAATTAAAGGGTTTGACGAGTAGAATGCGAATATCTATGTGACGTCATTCTAAACCTAATATGCTGGACACCCCAAAATGGCGGATTAGCTTTATATTTACAAATCTCTTGACATGGCAAAAGCGGTTTTTGGCCGTTTGTTTGATAAAAATGCTTTTGACTAACATATTCGCGATCAGGATCTTCAAGGCAGTTAGATTAAGACCTTCAGGTATCAATTATCCCTAAAATCCGGACTCCTGAGCACCACTATTGCTGAAATTAAGTCAACTGACTTGGAAAAAGTTTTCAAAAATGTGATCGAAATATTTAGGGTGTGCCAGCACACGGCCATATCATATTCCATTAGTAATCTCAACATGTCAAATCAGTAAAATAATAATTCACTGTGTTTCATTTTAAAATAAAATTCGGCGTACCTGATGGGTCTACCCTATACTTTCGTCAAAATTTGACATGTGAAGTGAAGTGACATATTACCTATGTAATTCCAATTGCACTTCCAGTATTTTAGTATCTCTTATCCTCTTTCCTTCGTATCATTCGAAGAATGATTATAATATATTTCGGGACACGACGCAAACCTTCCTGCGTATTTGAATTGAATTCTAATTGCAAAACTTTGAGGATGGAGCTCATTGATTAAATTACTTATCAGCTCAAAGATATCGCCCCTGGTATTTGCAAATATATCTCTCGGTGGGGCTCTCCATTGTGCTTAATGGACAAAAGCCATAATTTATTTGTCCTCCATCGCAAGTTTCGTTCATTCTAAACGTTTTATGGAAATGTACGAAATCAATTAATTGAAAGACTTTCTTTCGAAGTGCCGCGATGTCTCGTGCACGAAAATTTGTTGCTTCTGCTTAAGGAATTAATCACAGTCGAAAATAAATAACTTTGCGGCATTCAATCTGCCAGCCGAGATTAACCCCGAGAGATATGTGCATAAATTTATTTAATAATCGAAAATTTCCTGATATGATATATCGTGTATCAATGGCTGAGTAAATGTAATTCGTGGAAGGCTTCGGGAAATTGGAGGCAATTCGGTACATTGCGTTCTGGCATCCATCCCGGGGACCGGGATAGAGCGTTGGGAAGACATTTTCGATTTGCACAATTCATGAGACACCGCACCGCCACCGGGAGTGACAACGGCCAGATTTCGAGTAATAGATGGGCGCAAACACAGCTAGATAGACAGACAGATGGTTTCCTGCCACATTTTGCAAATATTCCTTGAATACACAAGGAGTCGGAGTCTCCGGGATCAGACCTGACGCGTAGTGATAAAAACCATTTGAAATTTTTAGCAGGGCTGGCTGGATCCCTTCATGTGCTGCTAAAGGGCATTACCGCAGGGACACTTTCTGGGAAAATATAATTTGGGAGAAAAGTGTATATCGGGAGCGTCCTTGTTGGGGACTGTGTTTATTCATGAGATTGCTT
Organism: Neoitamus cyanurus; assembly: GCA_947538895.1. Taxonomy (NCBI): domain Eukaryota; kingdom Metazoa; phylum Arthropoda; class Insecta; order Diptera; family Asilidae; genus Neoitamus; species Neoitamus cyanurus. The sequence continues at coordinate 42,313,855 of OX384540.1, read as the reverse complement.
CGTTCATATGACTTCTGATTCTTAAACTTTCTCCAAATCAGTTAAAAGCGTTAGGCACTCTCAGAAGTATGTCCTTGACGAAACTAAAAAGTACCCTTCGTCGTCAATTTTCAGTTGAACCGCCACCGTGCTCCAAAAAGGTAAAGAAGCTTTTGGTCCCTGCAGTCATTAATAATTTGGTTGATCGACTGACTTGCTATAACGCAACAGAGGCAAAGCCAAAGTCAAAACTTATTGTGACCGTAATATAAATGTGATATTTCTCTAATTATATTATTATTCCATATACAGGAACGGAAGAGAATTTTTTTAATGACTCACCTTATACGATTCACTTACATGGAAACGAGAGCTGCTGCGCGTGTACGCATTGTCAATTTTAATTTAATTTTTATTAAAGTCTCCATTGCTTTATGTACCATTAAATGGGAAATAATGGCACTACCTTTGCAGAGGGTTAATTAATTTGTTGTTGTTATACCTATTTAGTAACTGTTTGCCTCATAAATATAAGTTGTAATGTGCGAAATGTGCAATAAAAGTAATCAGTGCATATTGTGTGTAATGAGAAAAGTAATAGCCAAAACTTGCCTGCGCAGGTAGAATGTGAATATAATGGCAGTTTTTGAGACAGTAGACAAAGATCAACTTAAAAAATTTTGGCAAAGAGGGGAAGTTGAAACATAAAAGAATTGATTTTTCATTTTCTACTCCTTTAAAATTATGAAGTGAAAGAAATAGAACAACAATCCATTACATTAGAGTTTACCAAAGTGTTTGTGCTGTTTGCGTCAATTCATGTAGTCCTATTAAATAAGTTATCATACACGGACCAGGTTTCCACAGTGTGCCAGGAAGAATGCAAAAAAGACAACAATATTTGCGATTTACGCGAAATTCCAATTTTGATTGGTTTCAAAAATACCTTTCTCATTTTCTTCTTTCATTCTCATTGTTTTCCCCTCGTTCTTCAAACAAATGAACGCCATCATCTTCTTTCTGAAGATTTTGCTTTCTTGGGACCATCACTCCTAAGATTTTTGCATTGATTTGATGCAATAGCGGTACAACAAAAAAACTGTTTTTTTAACTGAAAGAGTCTTGTCCTATATCGACATGACTCAATGTAGGCCTTGGGACAGTTGCTCGAATGCTCAGAAATCAAAATAATGGTCAGATTAAGAGTGCGGGAGGTCGACCTTAATTGATTTCATCGGAGTCTTCTCAACACGTGGTGCGGTGCGTTTTACGCAAAGTGGACAGACGGATACTGCAACTCAAATTCATCAGCACAGCACTTGGTTTCTACAATAGCGGTTGCGTAGATACTGTCCAAAATTGTCTATCGATGCGACGGTTTACTATCCGTACATCACCAAAAATCTCTTTTGAATTTTGCTACGTTGAAAACTGAATATTGGTCAAGGCACTGTCAAGTTCTGTGCAGAACATTATGATCTGGGACTGTGTTGTGCTTACCAAATTAGGTAAACTATATTGAATTACCAATTGTATGACAGCAGACGACTGCATTGGAGTACTCAGTACTTCATTGATAGAGAGCTTCAATATTTTTTTCAGTTGAAAGAAATAGCATTGTTTTTCAACATGATAATGATCCTATGCATACAATGTACAAAACCAAGCAATGCGTACACGAAAATAATATAAATATTCACGCTTTGTTGTATATCTCTACTTGAGTGTAAAATTGCATATTTTCATCGTTCACTAAATTCCCCAGTCCAGCGAGCGGCTAGGTGACGAACTTGTAGAGACAACGTAAAAAGGTTGATCGGACTGGATTCGAACCAGCGTCTCATTTCACCAGAGTCAAGTGTTCTCACCACTTAGTTTAGTTATGTGAGAAGTTGATCAAACCACTGATGGAGGTGTTAGAGAACACTTTAGGTGGTATTTGACTTGAATTTTCGTGAAAACAATAAAAACCACAAGGTTACGCGTTTCCGACTAATTTTATTTAAACAAAAAAATCCGCAGATCTTGCCGAAAGCTAAGCCGCGTAGATGGGCCATCTGCACCAATCCGCTCTCCTGTTAACTGCCACTATTCTTCATTCAGCCAAAGGTGTATAGTCTGTTATTGGTTAGGCCAGAGTCTGACCAAATCACCACAAATGTCTGATATGGGGTGAAGTCTCGGAAACAATATTAATGTTCTGGATTGACCATGTGCCATCTCAATCTCCAGATTTCAATGTTATTGAACACGTGTGATTCATTATTAAGAGGAGGTTGAGCAATTTTATAATACCCTAAAAACGATGTGCGACCGATGTGTGGGAGAGATTGAAAGATGAAAAAGTTGTGTATAAACTGCTCAAGGTAATAAAACGTAGGCAATAAAACCTTGGGAAAGCCAATACTTATTACTTTCTACCTATTACTTCGCTTGTCGATGTATGAGTAGAGCGCGTTGGGAGCTTTCACAACAACAAAAACTTTAAATTAAAGCCATTTATCTAAAACAGAAATTTTTTGAGATGTGTCCTTTTGCAGCAAATGAGCGACACACTTTTGCCCAGTGCCCAAGAAGTTGAATTAATTAATAACATCTAGTATATGGCTGCGAAGCTAATGTACCTACATATCAGTTTATGCGTCTGCGCCATGCTTCGTGATTATTTTGAGTTGTGGGAAGTTGATTCACAATCTGATGATTAATGGTTCAAAACTTTCAAAGATATCACAGTTCTGAATTTTTCGCTTCTTAAATGAATTTATTTTCCGGTTTGGTTCATTAATATATTCTTTATCAAACCACTTTTTTTTCTTTGACCACCAAAAACTCTGTTAAGTTCAGAAAAATAATCAGTTGTTATATCATTCGGATTTAAAAGCGCCACATGTCTTTCGTCGTTTGCTAAAAAAAATAGACATTCTGTTCTTTGGTGGAAAGTTTACAATATTTCTCAAGCTACTATAAATAACTCATAAAGTATTTCTACCGTATGTTTTTATAGGACATTATTCAATAAATTAGTGCAAGAGGTGGGTTTGCTATATTGGCATATTGAAAAAGAACAATTGCGTTGTTGTGATGGGGACCAGATTTGAAATTCCCTTAGCCAAATTTCCGATGAAAAAAATGTGTAAGAATATTTATTAGTTAACCACATTAATCGACGCTCTTTCTGTGTGCCTTTTTATTGTTTCAATTTTCTTCTGAGAACATCAACAACTTATTGTTTACTTACCCCTTTGTTATATTAGAGCTTTAACAAATTGCATGATTGACTTACCTGGAATAAAAAGAAAAACATTTTTCAATTTCAATTATCTAATGAATCAACTGTACTCGAAATCTCAAAATATAAAGTAAAAATTGTAGAGAAGTTACCGTGGGATTTAAAGGTCATTTCGAAATACCCGCATTTCATCAGATAAACAAGGGCATTAAATCTAAAAAGGAGTCTGTATAGAAAGTGAACCAATTGACAAACCAACAAGGCAGAAGTGCATTGCCTGCAGCACTGCAATTGATCCCACCTCCCACCCACGCGGCTTAACATGCTGACTAATCCAAAGGCCGTTCAAATAAATTGCTTATTTGTCGCCGCCAATCATATTCAGCGATTTTAATTAAAATTCATAAACTAGACATTTGAAAGGCACAAGTCCTCGAGGGATTAAATTATTTCGAAATATCGCGATTGCCATATTAAACTCGCATTAATTTCGCAGCACTTCAAGCCGCGTCCCGCGCTGCAATTGCGCTGAGCAGTTAACTAAATGATGAATGTGTGTCATTAAAAATGGAATAGATTCATAATTAAATCTGATTCCCATTAGTGCTGGCTCCGTGGAGCGTCGATAGGACTTATGACAACTGCAAAGATACATTCATCTCATTTTTGTGTTCATTTTGAGCTTGCTCAGGGTGGGGGCCTCCCTTCTCGGGGATCTCGACCTGCTTTCTTCCCATCACAAATGCGCACCCATATCTGGCTATGCATGCCTGTAGAGAGCTATTTTTCGAGAAGGTATATAATTAATCCTCGACTTCAACTGTAGGGCGCAGCTCGCGTGAAACTTATCGAGATAATCTTGTCAACTAGCAGTTGTGCAGGAGCAGCAAGGCACAAGCGACTGATTAGTTGATTGCCGGCAATTGAATTTGAAGCTCATGACGTGCTCATAATCGGTTATTAATTTTGACGAGAAGTAATGCAACTCTCACTCAACCCTAGTCAATTTATGGGACGATGGTGAAGACGGAGGCCCGGATGGTTTCAAATGTGATTTATGTCCAACTGAAGACATCTCAGGCGATTCAGTTTCAGTTTCAGTAATCGTACAGGATTTCCCACTTTTAAGTGAGCTCACACTTACATAAGTTGATTCTACCAAGCACACATTTTATCTAAGCCCTACAAGTGCATACCTACTCAGGGTTTTTCGGTTTTAAATTTTTTTTGCTAGTTGAAGTAGTATAGAACTAGTAAAACTGTAAATTGCAAATGCTATACATCATTCGAAGGTCATATTCCTTATAAAAATTTCGTGATAGCGGGGGGGGGGGGGGGGGGGGGGTGAGTCTAATACTCTGATGGAATTAAAAGTAAAATTTACGTAATTTCGTACATCGAACACGTATTATAAGTACCTATTAATTAAAAACGTTCCGCTAAAAATATTTGGAATTCGTATCGTGGAAAATATACCATCCAAATGGAAGTAGAGTAGTCATGTGTTTGTATATTGAATTGCGGAGATATGTAATCAGCAAACTCGATTCATTCGAAATACATACACACACGAAATTGCACCTGAGCACCTCAAATCAAGTTGAAGAACTTTATTTAATTTATTCAATCATATTCGACCTACTTTTTTGATTATCTGGAATTAAGGTAGGCCTCGTTGACCGTGAATCCGTTGATTGAATTTGAATAAAAATTATTGCCTCACTGTATACAACCAAATTTACTATTAGCCAAACTATTTACTGCTGAGATGTAGCGGAGCAAACATCGGAAAAGCTATGATGCTTTTCAATTATTTGAGCTCTTGATAAAAAATATTTCCTATTCCACTCCAATTATGGAGTATATGGCTTCCAGAAATATCCCAGGAAAATAATAGCTGAAATAAGTGTCAGTTCTCAATAATTAAAACAGTAATTTTATAGTTGAATCCAATCACGAATTGCGCAACATCTGACAGATCCGAGTCGACCTTGAAAAGATATCTAAGGTAAAATGTCCAAATGTTAGAAATTAGAATTAGAAGTCCAACTTCTTAGGTTCTAGAGACAGTTTATTTTATGCATTACTCTCTTTGCATTTGTTGACGATTTTATATTTCAAGATTAGGATATGGTTATGTGAAACTTAACTGAAGAAAATCTGTCTTAATTAAATGAATTCGTACTCTAAGAAAGAAATTATCAATTTTTGAATTTGGGTATTTTGATGGCAGATACGAATTCAGTAACCCCGGAAACCCCCTAGTGCGGATTTTCAGGGCAATCCCTTGCAGTTTAACTTTTTCGGTATCCATTTTTCCGACAACTTAGACTTTTGGTAGATTTTAATTCTATGATTCCATGGACGTCTTCATATTAAATTTCATAAAAATCGCTTAAAGTTGAGGAATTCCGTTGCTATATTGGATTCGCCATTTGGAATTTTGAAATTTTTATCTTTTAACCTCCTAGTGCGGATTTTCAGGGCAATCCTTTGAAGTTAAACCTTTTGACATTTATTTTTATTTATGAGAAAATCAAATCCTTTGACCTTGGATACCTCGCCAATCGGTCAGATTTTGAGAAATTCGTGATCTCCGACCCCAAAAACTCCGCAATCAACCATAAAAGTGCTGTTTTTAACTATTGGGAACATAATTTAACTAAAAGCCTTTAATCGTTTATGTTCGATGTAATAGGGCTTTTCCGATTGTATTTCACAGACATTTTTAAGACAAACAGGTGATTGGTTAGTCTATTCTGACTACCCCATAGACATCATGAACGTATTTCGCATAAGGTTTGCACGCTACTCACATCGTTAACATGGTGCACCAATAACAAACAAATTTTTGTTTTGGTGCCACAATATGTTGTTCGTCATGATCGCAACAGGGCGACCCGGACGTTCAGTCGCATTGTAAATAATCTACGAACTTGTAAATAATTTTAAACGTAAGTGCGACATCATCATTACATTCATTTGTCGAGTGGGTGTGCATTTTATATCTAACGCTGTGTTCCTGCTACAAAATAATATTCAAAATTTTCTTTCTCAAGAATTATAGAATGCAAATTAAAAGTCTGATCCTCTCCTGGGTTTTAGTCATTAATTTTGAGAAACTTTGAGAAACGAGTTTTCCGTGGCACATTTCTTTTGAACGATGGTTCAAGGTGTGCTTGCCTGTGAACCTCTAATTAAGTACCTGAGCTATTTTCCACATCTTAAGCATTGCGCTAAGCCAATGGAAGATAAAACTTCACCGCAAGTTTCTCGGGTGACCTTCAGTGCTGCGTTACTTTGACATGGTGACCTAATTTCTAGTAGGCTTTAAAAGTAATCATCCACACCGTTCTTTTTATTTGCATTTGCGGCATTTGGCCAGAGAAAAAAAAATATTTAAATCCAAACACTTCTGGAACTCATTTTCTCCTTGCAGATAATTAAATTCCATTGAGTTATGAAAATGCCGACTTCGACGCGGGCTCAAGACCCGTTTACAGAGCTCAAGTGTGCTCTTGACACTTTCATTAATTCGAATTAAAAATGAAGCGGCGCTGTGAGGACCTTCCTGTAAATGCTTTTTCCATAAATATTTATATCAGTGGATAAACCAAGGTAAGTGCTTCTCAAACAGACGATGTAGGGGTTAAGAATAGAACGTAGGCGGAGCGGAGGGACCCCTGAAAATTCGTCTCGGATCTGCACGCCATGACGAAGCGAAATATCAACAACTCGAAGGTGGCGCTAAAGAGTTATGCCGCAAGGTGGAGTGCTACACCACTCATGCCTGAGTGGACTTCACACTTTCAGGGAATTTATTTTCATTTTTTCGCCGGTTCTAAATATCGACGAATTTAATGAAGAATCTTTTTCTTCGGAAATTGAACGACAGGGGCGGAAGTAGTACACCTTTGTTTGCACACTTATGGGGCCGTGCTGTGTACGAGAGCACCGCAGGAACCAAATCACCTCCTTAAAATACTCCACATCTGACATGTGCTTCAAGGCTGTCAGCAGTTTATTTGCATGAAAAAGTGTCATAGGGAAACTTTTCTTCCGCTTCCTCTTTAAACGTCGGGTACCGAACAATGGAGTGGGTGGGCCCGAGTGGGAGCGCTTCAGATTTAAATTTGAAATGGGTGTAAAAACACTGCCGCATGATATTTCATCTTTAAAAGGAGATTTTCTTGAAAAAGGACTTGCAAGAAATGAAGAAAAATCCAACAACTCAAGAAGGTAGTACATAATTTTCGTCACTTGAAAAGCGAGCTCCTTGCTTCGACACAACCTCCGCCGGGGAGCTAGGAAGTCTGAAGGATACGATAATAGAACTATACTTGTAGCATTTCATGGGAATTCTGAATGGCGTAACTGCTGAAAGCATAGAATGAAATTTTAAACAATTACCATATCCTTGGAGTGCGGACCCGGCAATTACCCTAACTTAACAAACCAGGAAGTCGCAGCACAGCTCCGCCAAGTGGAGCGCTGAAATTCACCAAAGTTCTCTTTTAAAGGCTCTAGAGGTCTTTACTATACTCCAAATGCGCTTCTTATGAGGACCCGCCTCCACGATCGCAGATTTAGCCTATGTAGTGCCGTGGAGCCCGTAGAAAATTGTTTAGGGCTCAGGTGGCGTATTTTTGTCCCAAAATTTGAATTTAGTTGCACAGCGAGGGTCGGAGTGGCAATAAAATTCCAATGAGGAGAGAGCACTCTAGATACACCGCCTACATACCATCCGCCAGCCAAATTTATTAGCAACATCGCGCTTGCCGCTCTTAATAATTTACTCCGTAATTTCGTTTACCTCCATTCGTTCTCGTTATAGAAATTGACAAACAATTGGGAACAAATGCTCTAAGATGGAGATTTACAGCTGTCGCACCGAGGCTACGGAATTTCTGATTTACTGCGATGTACGACTCATTCAATTTCGCTCAATCCTTTGCGAAATGAATCCATGGTGTTTTACATGAGTCATTTGGTGCCGGTTTGAGCTGCGGATGCATTACCAGCGAACTGAGAGCTTTTCGCGATTTTAGAGACAAATGGTAGGGACGGTGTGTTTTTTTGGTTATCTTAAACTTCTCTTCTTCACAATATCATCTTTTTGCAAATACTTGAGTATTTCGTATACAAGGAGACCGTCAGCAAAATGTTATTATAGCTGAGATACGTGAAGGAATCTAGAATGGGGGGAGGAAAGGAGAAAAGGATAACGCAACATTCCTAAAGAATTTGCTTACGACATTTTGAAGTGTGTTGTAAATTAGTCGAAGTGTAATGAAAACTGTGCCGCTAACAAGCAAGAAACAGCTCTTTAAACAACTTGAAGAGTAAACCCTTGAGCGCATGTAACGAAAATGGTGAGATGGAGGGCAATGCTGGTAGCCAATTTCGGGGAAGATTAAAATTATCAGTTACTTGGCAGTCCTAAACAGGGTGTATCGTATAGTCCATGGCTAAAATGATAGATCACACATAGCCGAACAAAAACAATTTTCGAGTTACAAGGTGATCCAGAAATTCGGGATGCACATTATTATTTTATTTTTATCTTTTGATCTAATTACCGCAGCGATATCAAACTCACGCCAAACAATTACTATCTTAATGTGCTTTCCAAAAATACCACCAATGCTTTCAAATTGCCTAAATATCACGTTTTTCCTAAATTTTCCCCGAAATTCATGTAATTAATGGACTTCTTTTTCAATTTCATTGAATTATTGAAGAATGTGCATCCCGAATTTATGAATCACCCTGTAACTCGAAAACGTTTGGGATACCCACCCGCCGCGCCACCATTCGATTTTTTGTTTGGGTAGGTGAGATCTATCAGATCCACCATTTTGTCATGCGCTAGACGACACACCCTGTATATGTAAATAGCAGATTGCGAACTGCAATTATTAAATTTCATTAGATTTTCCTTAAGTATTGCACTCGATTGTTTTTGGGGGGGCTGATCTAACATTTGGTATGTAATATGAGCACATATGAATAACTACTCAAGATAACTGCTAACTCATAAGTAAACCATGAACAATTTGGTTTAAATCTTACAATTATGTGCCTAAGCACACTCCGACCAACGACAGAGGATTGTTCATTCTACAAAGAAAGTTTTATAGCATGAATTCATTTGAACTCTTTTTAGATTTAACAGGCACTAGTGCTAACGTACACACTGAGTGAATGATGTATGAAATTATTCAACATAATCACTTCAAACAACTTTTTAATTGAGCCAGAGGACTGTCTCAAAATTTTGGGGACAATATTTGAGTGTCAATTTTTTATAATAATATAAATACGCTTACTGTAGTCTAGTTTTACTTATAAATTTTTAAAATAGGTAATTTTAACACGGAACATAAATATTTATCGTAATACTTATCATTTTGGAAATGGAACACCACAGGGGACTGTGTTTTGGAATATTGTAACGCATTATCACTGTTGCTATACAAAACTCCATAATGATAACTCTAAACATATAAATTTTGTAGTCAGCCATTAACTCCTCTTTGGTTATGTCACACCTGCTCCTACTTATTTCATCAAATATACCGATTGACTGAATTCTTTATACATATAGCCCATCATTTGGTAAAAGACATGCGCAAATGTGGTTTGCTCGCAATAAATACGTTCGGAAGGAATGCGTGAGGTTGTCAATAGACAATAGTTAACAAAAACGCTTTTGTGTAATTTTTATGAAACATTCTTAGCGTGTTTTCCATTTGTGACATTTATCGTTTGTTTTTCTTTAACACATTTGTCAATTTTATAATTTTTAATACCTATTGATGTTACTCTCATTTTCTAACCTAACTGTTTATATTTCCCGACATTTGAAACTTTAGGTAGGTGATGTGGGTGGTAGATTTCATATAGACAAACATAGGCAGGGGCACCTTAGCCATTTTCGAGTTGCAGGGTGATTCATAAATACGGTATGTGTATTATAATTACGTTTTTTATCTTTTTATCTAATGAACGGAGCGACATAACACTTACTCCAAATATGTACTATTGTATCTCAATGTGATTTCCAAAAATGCCACCTATGTTGGTCTACATTTACCATTGCCAGGAGAGTCACTTGCGAAAGTGAAATAATGCTCAGGCTAATACTCAAGTTAAGTAGACTATCGGTCTTATAGCGGATCGAATTACTCATTCTATAGTTAAAATAAGGAGGTTAGTTTACGGGGAAAATGTAGCACTTCACATTTTTCTTGGGCGCATTGGGATTCAACTTGGATCCTTAGGTGTCTACCTAGAAGAAATAAAATAATAATCAACAAGCTTCTTTACCTACAGTGGGTACTTTAGACGTGGGACGTTTATGCCGTTGTCCGTCTCATTAATGGATATAATATATTCCAACGTTTTTTTAATTATGTTACCCTTAGTGATTAATTGCTTTAGCACAGTATACGGCAGAATATCACTATATCCCTTGTTTTTATTATTTCTTCGAAGAGAAGTGAGATGCTAATCATTATCCAGAATTTTTCAAACAAAGCCCCTGGTTACAACATACAAGCATTACCTTCATAAAATTTATCTTTTGGATTTTGTATGCTGAAATTGGCAAAATCGCGCGAATCGCTCAAACCGCATACAATCCAAGTGTAGGTGTATGTATTCAGTTATTACAATGATTTGTAGAGAACCCAACTTTAATTGGGCTGGTTAACAACGGTTAGGGCTGCTGTTCCTGTCCAAGTTCTACATCTAGGCGGGATGGATAGAACTTACAGAACCTCAGGGGAATTGATTTACCAAATGGGCAAAAATTCGCCAAATTAATTAATTATCATCCGACTAGACTTGACTTCTGCTAATCTATCATCAAATTATCAGGTCACCACATCTTGGGACTCAGGCGTCCCTCATCTTATTCGACCGCATGTTGCCAACGTAATTCAGTGCGGATAGTTTCGTGTATTTTCGGTTGGCAGATCTCGTGGTTGGCAGAAACCTCGGGGAATTTCGTTAAAATGAACTCAAAGTAAAGATAATAATCGATACCGCTCGTATGACCACACTCTCAATAATACCTAGATGGATGAGATGCTCGGCAGCCCGTTGTCCGCAAAGGCTCCCGAATATATGATGAATTCATAGAGGGAAGTGGGCTCTACACTTTGCTGGAGACTGTGCAAGTGCCAGGAAAATCACACGAACTGGTCCCGGTTTGGCTTATGAATGTATCGATTTCGCAAATGTATCCCTTTTGGGGCTGAATTATTTGCCTTTTCGGAGCATTTCCAGTAAGAGCCTGGAAGTCCTATTTTCTGACAGCACCTCAGGACCTCGAGCTGGGAGTGGCTGCTGAGGAGTTTTAGGTAGATATTGATATTCCATTCTGTCCTTACAATTAAACCTAATTTTAATTGCTATATTCCCAGGAACTGCACCGGAAACGGAAATAAATGGATGCCGGGCAAGGACAAATATTTGCTGTCGATGAGAATACAATTTGGTAAATCCATTACGGCGTAAGGCAAACACCGCAGCGGGTTTCCATCCGTAACCTATTGAATGGCTGGCGGACGGGGTACGGAAATTTGGCCAACTATGGAGTGGATAATGCTGTAGTCGTAGCCACTCCCGCCATGTGCCAGTAGTCCCCAATTCGGTTCAGCGATTTTGTTTTCTGGAGCTTTGCATACCAACTGCACCAAATGTTTACCGATGTCTTGAATTATTATTCCTTCGGTGCAGCTCGTAATTAAAAACAAGTTTGCATTGCTCGGCTCCGTATCCCGTCGCGGCAGAGTCCCAATTCTGCGCTGCTTGAATCCATTCATTTGAATTTCTTGTCAGCGTAATCCCGAAGAAAAATATTTCATCCCTCCGTAGCTCAGCAGCTGTATATCTTCATCCAGTGCTGCCAGCACTCACTGCAAATAGGAGCTGCCGACATAATGACGCTTGTCCTAATTCCAGATGACAAGAGTTTAACTTTTACATTACTTTTCTGGAATAATAATTCCATCCATTCGTTTTGACACGTCGGTCAGAGTCATGGCACTCTGATGGAGGAAAGAAGCTCCTCCTCAGGAGGTGGGTGGTAGGCAACACACAACTCGGGTATAAGTTGCTAGAGATGTTGAGTTTCTGATGGAGTCACAGGATAGCTCGCCGTTTAGCAATATTAGATCAGACGTCGGAGAAGGAATTGTCCTTGAATTAAATGGAGCCGGAGAGGGTGAAAAGGTTCTAATTTGCCGCTTGCGAGGGTGAATAAATACAGTTTGGTCTCATTTCAAGTGTTCTGTTAACAAATCGCATTAATTTGGGATTTTCGTCTTGATAAAGCTCCCCGAAGCACACGCAGACTAAATGGATCTCAGCTGGCCCACCGAGAACCTTTAGAGATTCGTTACCCTTCCCATATTTATGTATCGAATTTTTAACAGTAAAATATGGCCGGACTGAGAAAAGAGAAACAGACGAAGAGTAAGAGGATTTCAATTAATAAAGATAATCTCCGTAAAAAAGTATAGCAAAAGAGGATTAACGCCCTTGCTGCTCTCCCTCTAGACGACTTACGAACGCAGTAAAGTTCATTTTGGGCATGTCTTTTGCCAAGTCCGACAGACAGAAAATTCTAGACAATTCTTAATTCTTTTAATTAGGTACTACGTTATTAGTTATTTCAACGGATTTTATCTTAGTTCGAAACTGTCCTTATACAATAGACACATGACGTTTCATAATTTTTAGATCAGCTCTCATTTAGAGTCCAGTGAAGTTGTTTCGTTGCACACACCCTTATTTTGACATAACAAACACCGTGTAAAAAGTTAATTTAGATTATTCAAATGTCAAAGGTGTTTCCTGAATATCTATCTCACTTTATATTGGTATTGGGACGCTAATTTTAGTCATTATACAAATTGCTTACCAGAAAAGTTTATATACTCACTATTAGAAATTCTACTTACGAGCAATAATTTTCACAGTGAATACAATGGGGTTTAAAGCCTTTTCTGGATTTCTCTCACTTCAGAGTAACAATTTTGCTTATGGTATGGTATATTACCTAAAGCCTCGTAGCTGAACAGAATATTGCGATAAAATAACGCGTCAGTTTGCAACGGCTCCAGACCTCTGTAACCAATCAGAAAATGAACAACTTATACGTGGTTGTAATTCCTGCACCAAATAGATCTTTATTTATCCTTGGATCTTATAAGAGTGTACCAAAAGATCCTCGCAAAAAATTATCCACGTAGTAGACGCACAGAGTCTCAATTGCTGTTACCGACGACGAATCGATAAACTTGTATCCTCATGCAATTATTTCGTTTACAGCGGCAATATTTCCTTCTGTACGCATATACTTAAATTTTTATTTCCATTAAAACTATCCCCTTAAAAGATAAAAGGAAAATGATCAGTTTTGGGAAGAAAAACCTATCAATACCCCATATTTTTCAAGAGAGCGGTTTGATTTACCTGTAGGACTTATATCAAACTTTAGTTTAAGCTGATAGTCCTTTAAACAAAAGCCTAACTTTGCTTACCACATATAACAAAATTCCACTGCTTTCAAGTGGAACATTCTTTTAGCTTGAAACTTCGCAAGCAATTAATTCATGTCCGAGTAGATAAACGGGCAAAACAAAGTGCTAACGGCGTTAGTTGTTCTTAGTCACTCAGGTGTGCTGATTTGCGATAAATATAACACGGCTTGCGTGCTCATGCAGATAGATTGGGCGATAAGAGGCCGAGTTTACTGAAGACTTCATGATTCCTTGTGGCTAATTAATTCACGCCTTCACTTGTATTGTTGGTGCACAGCACAGCCCATTTAGAGCCTTGTGGCTAATTTGGATTTGAACGTGGGTGTAATTGGCATCTCGGTTAAACATCTGTTGTCTGGATGTTTATTGTTCCAGAATCCTCTGGCGCCTAATTGTGCGCCGTTGGCCTGTACTGTATGATTGTTATTGCTGCAAATTAATTATAGGTCAAAAGCCAAGAAGCTAAGGGCGAGCAGTAATTTGATTAGAAGGTCCTTTCAGCGCGCGACTGTTTTCCACCATCCACAATTAAATGGTAATGGCTGCAGCTGCAGCTTTCCAACCGACCCAGTCTTCGGAGCTCCCTTTCCTCCGTCACTCTGTCCCTCTGCCACAGTTTAATTTTATGTTGAGAAAATTATAATGAAATCCAAGTCTCCGTGCGTCACAGACGGGAAATTTCCCTGGAGGAGCATTTCGCCGGCAGTCCGGTTCTCTTGGTGCGCCCCGCGTCAGACTTCTAAGCTGTCGCGTTATTTCCCTAGCCGGAGCCATAGAAAGGATAAGGAGCAGTGCAGTGGGAAAATATTGTCAGGGTGGATGCGGCGACACAAAACCACCAGACTAGAAGTTTCCTTTTTTTATTAACGCGGTATTTCAATTTGCATGGTGCAGGCGTCTAGCAATTGAGATAACTTTCGAGAAAAAAAGATGCGAACACTCCGCTTAAGCTCCCCTTTTCTTCCCGGTTCGAATGCTTCCTATTCCCTAAATACTTGCCGTCTTCGCTGGCAAGTGAATGAGAAACACCTTTCCTTGACTCTGCGATGCGCCGAAATTCCCTTTCATTTATTTTATACATTTCTCCTTTTGCGCCCTTCCTACTGCGAGCCTGGACCGCTTCTCTGACCCCCTACGGATATTTTCCTATGCGGCTCTGAAAATAATAAGATCAATCACCTCGTTCGGTGGGAGCAGGCAGATGATTTTATCTCCGCTTGTCCAGTACCCGCAGCTCTTCCCCTAAATGGTTCGTTCATCCACTTTAAATCCAAGGAATGCTGGCCTTCAATTAAATTGTTAATACGAGTGTTTAAGCGCAATCTCGGCCTGATAAGGTTTCCATTATTAAAAAGGTCCCGAAAGGTTCTGGTTTTGTCATTAAAGTTAAGTGGACTGTTAAATTTCATCTTTAGGGAAATTTTCGTACCGCTGATCCTTTTATTGACACTTGTCCTCAATGCAAAATTGAAACGTTCGGACTTTAATTACAATTCTCGCTGGCGTAGCGGCCCTTCGTTATCCGCCATTTCTTCATTATTTTAAAAGGTTCGTCCCTGCACCTCGCCGACTGAAGATGCTTCGGCAATTTCTTGGTTTTTGGGCGAGTTAGCTGTAGATGATATTAAAATGAAACGAAATCTAAGGCTTTCAGAATTTTGAATATGTACATGTGTTTTTTTATTGTGTTGGAACCGTGATCGACTTTATCTTTGGTTGAACTTGAAAGTCAAACATTAATTTTTAGAAATATTATTAATTTTATTTTTGAAATATTACCTACAGGCCAACTGTTGACAAAAATTCATTTATGTTATTTAATTTAAAGCTACGCAGAGATTGGCTCTGGTTCTTAATTACATGGCCTAAAGGTACATATTTTATAATTTGACTACACTCTTATATTAGACATTTGACACGCACGCAAAAATGTTGACTTTGTTGGACAAATAGTTCACATTTATCAGATTTGATAAATTTATAGACGACATCGTGATTTTTAGGGTTCGTAATCGCCAATCGGAGCAAGCCATCTGTCTAACTGTGAATAGATTTCTTACCACATACTCCCTGCATAATGTAACAACACTAACACGAGGACCCAGAAAGGACCCAAATTTATAAATTTGTCGTCGGAATTACGTGGAAAACTTGCTTAGTATACACCCGTTTAAAATCCAGTTGGTGTGGAATTAAAACGCCCTTTATTCGGTGATCGGGTTCTAGAGCAGTTGCAAAGCTGAACCCTTATTTTATCGCTAAATTGAGTTCAGTGACAAAGCCCACCTTTGGCTTAATCGTTATATTAAGAAGTTAATAATGATTAATATTGTCATCTCTGGAGTGAGACTAATAAAACGACGTAGCAACACAAAAGCGCATACGCCTTAATCCTTTTTTTATTCCAATAGTTTACTTTTCCCGAATTCAAATCGAACTCCTAAAATAAAAACAATATTTTATATTTCAAGGTGTACACTTCGTACATTCTGCTGAAATTGAATAATTGAAAATTAATAATGCAGCGTCTGCACTCCTTTAAAGAAGTACCGAAATATGTAGTACAACCGAATATAACTTGGGTACCCATCAGTACTCATGTTTGATTGAGAGGCTATGTACTACCCATATTGTCTGTTTCCATTTGAAGATGAGTTCAAAATTAAATCAATGTAATCACACTGAGGGTAAACAACACATTTGAATGTAGTTGCCTTGAACATACTTCTGTTTAATCAAATTTAAATTCAGTGCGATTATAAATTAAAAAAAGCTTCACTTTACGAATTCCTCGATAGAACCACATAGAACTTTGGAAGTTCTTGAGCTTGCAAAATTTGTGATTTCTAATGAAAAAAAGCTTTCGATAAGAAGCTCCTACTGCCATCTTTCAGGATTTTCTTAAACCGTTCTATGCTTTTCCGGAAAATGGGAAAGAAAAGTTATCCTCGAAAATGGCGCAAACCAGAAAAGCTACAAAGCTCTACTCCCACAAACACAACTATGAAGAAAAGCTCTATAGAGATTTTTTCCTTGTTGCTAGTTGCTACCCGAAGTTGAAACCACGTGTTCTAGTGTCCACATAATCCATGACAAGGGTGACATGACATGGGGAAAGTTATGTGTAGAATCGCAAATTTGCGGGGAACATCTAAATATAATCATTTTTAAAGCAAAAACAAAAGTGTCACATTTCCCACTGGCAAACCCATAAATCGTCGAGACCACCAATATTGCAGGGTATCACTTAATTGACACAGAAGCTCGAATATAACACTGTCAAGGGAGCAGCGTCGTATTCAAGAAATTTGAACATATCACACTCATTATCCAGGAAGACTGGCAGAGTAGTGAAGGGATGAGATACTGGATTACGTTCTTCCCCTAATTAATCTCACTGATTAAGTAGAGCAGCAGTCTATGTGGCCAGAAATTTGATGATGCCTTCCATGTAAGCAACCAAAATTATGCTCTTGAAAGGTTTGCATTAATTGGGCACGAAATAAATGAGAAATGGGAAACCGTTTAACTTCATTACAGGAACAATTGGATCTCTAGATAGGCAGCAATTTCCCGATGGACTCCATAGCGGAGGCGTTTTGGGCCAATAGTTCCGGACTATGCTGCAGTGGAAAAACGTATTTCAGCTCTTCTCAAATAGCCTTTATTGTCTTCCTTATCTCAACAACCGGCGATGCTATCTGGGGCGCAAACAAAGCAGTCATGGCTTCCTGCTGTTTGCGTAAAGTTCGCGTTTGGGTTGAAGTGTTTCCATGTGCGCAACAATTTTGAGTTCGAAATTGAAAATCAATGAATCCTCGCTCGAGTACAGAGAACACTGGGGATATGGGCGCAAATAGTCCCTGATCCGTTTGCAGGCGATGAAGCACAAACAATGGCGTAATTAGCCGAAATTTAAATATTCATTAGATAAAACCACGCGCTTTCAATTCATTCGTTTCTCAACCGAACCGGGTTGTGTCTTATTGAATACAATCTAACCGGGCTCGGGTGAGGTTTTTCGGTCTGTTCCAGCACATTATCTCGGGCCGTTTTCTTTAGAGTCCAATTTTCAACAACCATAAAAATCATTCAGTGTCCCTGAGGGACCCTTGCCATGTATTTAGGAATCGGGGAGTAGGCGAAATTTCATTTCTGAAATGGATATCCTTTAAAGCAAACGAAGCTTTCATGATGAGAGTTCTGCTGTCTTAGCTTTCAGCCTGGAGCGGTGCAAAAACGCTTCAAGCAATATAGCATATGGGTTTGGGATTACTCGATGACTGCCGTATTGTGCGATATTATGTAATGGCCTACTAAGGCTCGAACAAGTCTGATTAAGGCACATGCACATTGGGTTTAAGTGCGTGGTTCCCTTCCGCCCATATTGTTTATTATTGAAATTCCTCTTGAAGCCTTTGTAGGTACAAGGGGTACGGGTAATATATGGGCGGGCCAGGACAATTATTTAAGAAACGGAAAGTGTTTTCTGGTAGTAGCGGTTTAAACATATAAGTTAGGGGGAAAAAGCCGCACTCAAGTAAACTTCCAAAATAAAAGTGACAAGGGCAAGGCGTAAGCACGTCACCTTCTGAATTAATGGTCGTTCCTGTATGGCTTGGCATGTGGTACTGACTTGATGATTAATATCACAAATAAACTCCTGGAAGACTCGGCTTTCAACTTTTCGGAACCTGTTCCCATTTGAAGCATTCCTTCACCCCCACTCACCCTCTAGCATGGGGTAGATGTTAAAGAGAATTTGAACACGTCGTGAAATCGTGAAAAGTACGACTGTCCCAAAAATTCTTGCAAATGTATCCGCATTATCGATTTGTTCAAAAAGCAAATAAAACGCTCAATTTGCTGCTCATACGCCTGACCGCGGTATTAACCTTAAATCCAATTGAACATTATACCGACAACATTTGCGGAATAAAAATCTCTCCAAAAGTTCCCCATTGAAATTAAGTAGACAGCTGGGAGCTCGTTATAAACCGAAATGCGAGTTCTAAAAGTTCAATAAAACTTTATTAATTCACCTTGCAATTTCCATAAAAGCACAAATTTTAATAAAACTCATTTCTGTGGGGCAATTGGCAGCTTTTCTGAAAACTAATTAAGCAAAAGTTCACAGACTTGGATATTACAGCTTATCGGTTATGTTTACAGATATGAAACATAACAATTTTTAATGTGATTGTTAAAATCAGAATTTCCAAAATTAATTTCAAGTTAGGTAGGGTCCTTTAAAAATAGACTTTGTATTTTAATTATAAATTTTTGCGGTGTCCCTTTGCAATTACCAACATGTTGCCAACTCATGGTGCCAACTGTTAATTTATATTTGTACATTTGTTAGTTGTGAGGCTTCCATAGCCGATGAACCAACCGAAAATTATGAATGATAAACAAGATGTCAAGGAAGGCCAAAATCATAGAATAATGCAATTTGAAATTTTATACAGTTTTATAGTGATTTTGATTTTCAGGAACGCTAAGTAGTATACTTAGTAGTACCGTAGTAGTAACTTACGAATGAAAGATCGAGGATTGCCATATTATAAACATTGTCAAACCCTGTGCTTATTTCGTTCTTTTGTTGCAAACTATTGTAAACAACTTCCCTAAAATATTTTTGATGAAAATATTTTTAAGGGGCAGCAATATTTTTAAGTGGATTTCCAATAACATACAACTACATGAACTGCTCATGACAATCAAATTGCCAGGAAAAAATGGGATAAGTTTTCTTACATCTCTCTCTTTCCATCTAAACATATTTTCCACTGAACTTATTTTCAGTAAGCTAATTGAAACCTTGGTTTATTGGAGATAAGCCCGAAACAGATTTAAGCGGCACTTGTCAAGGTATTAAAAATAATATTAATTTTATTTTCAAAGCATTCAAAGTTAATCAATCTGAAACAAGTGGCACTTAGGTGCTATCTCGTGAGTGCGTGCTTTTGTATCTGAGGAAGGTCATTAGTGTGTGTTTTGTACTGGTCGCGGTTATCTATTTTTGGTTCTGTGGAGTAAGTCGGAGACACATGTGCGCAAAGTGGGTGAAATGAGGGTGTTTTTTTGGTTCTAATAAAATTTTGATGGTATTGCGATAAGCCGTCGCGAAAAGATAAGTTTTTTTACGCTGTGGCACGTGCAAGGCAGCTGAACGGGAAAAACTCCCCTGGGGAGCTTACCTGTCGATCGCAATTGGAAAAGATCCGCGAATCGTCTTTAATAAACTGGATATTTAAGTTAAACTTTAATAAGTCGTCTCCCTAAAGTCGAGTCGTTGATAGAGTCCTTCCCGAAAAAAAGAAACAAGTATTTGAGTGAAACGGATGCAATTAAATTAAGTGAATGGTGTTAAACACCCTAATAAAATAGTTAAATTCTGTGAACACCCCTCCGAGGATAAATCCGATTATCGGAAAGGTGCGACCTTTTCTCTTTACCATGATTGGAATTTTTGATTAAAAATTGTAACTCAATTGCCTCCGTCCATGCAGTTATAAAAATATATGTACGTACAAAATTATCTATATTTTTAATATGAATTAACAAATTGGTTTCCAAAATATACCTTTGCTATTGATTACAGAGCCGCCCGATTCATTGAAGTTTCTAAGATATTTGTCTAGAACAATTATTTGGTATGCAGAGTCAAATATACTCATAAGATTCGAGGACGTTAAATAAAGTTATTTCTACTTTCCCTTCAAGCTGAAATGAGGAGAGGAGGAGTTCTCAAACGTTTTTACCTCGATTCCTCAAAACAGGCAGAAATTCCATGAAAATTTAATTGCTCCCCGCAGGCAAGGTACGGTCACATTGAACAAATTCTGACCTGACATTTTGCAAGAATATTTCTGAACAATTCAACATAAGAAAACATTTAAATTCAAGAAAATTCAATTTTTCAACCCTTTCCCAGGGCAGAAAAGTGTGATATGACAAGAATTTGTTACGTTTCCAGGAAGTCCTTTTTTCGGATGAAGTCAAAGGTTTAACATATATTATGTATATCAAGTAGTAAACGGTGTCATGGACATTGACGTAGATCATGATGATTCATTACACCCATAATATATATTTACAGTGTAAAGAACAAAGATATGTCTAACGCCTAGCCCTACAATATGAAGATTTGTTAAAATATTCTACGTTAAATATATCTGGCGAATATAACCGCTTTGTGCACTTCTTTTGAGTTCACGAATATTGAGCATAGTTTGAAACGATTAGTTAGAAAAATTAGTGCTGCCTTCTGCCTTTGTGCTATGAAATGAAATGGTATACTCCATATATACTTGCAGACTTTTAAAAATTTAACAACGTAGGAACTATCTAGCTAAAAATATATTTTTTTAAAACTTTCCGCTTAAAATCAATTGAAATAGGCACCCAAATTTAATTTCATATGCTATTCATGACGTTGCGAGACATGTGCCACGAAAAATGTTCCCTTGTACATATTTCAGGGCTTCAGGCCATTCGATTTATTTTGCAAGCAGGACATCACAAAATTAAATTGGAGATGACGTCTCTTGAAATGCAGTGAAAATTCTGAAATTGGTTAATTGATGAAATTCCATCAAGATAATAACAATTTCATACCGCAAAAAAAATGGAGGAGAAATGCACTTTCATGTGGTAGAGTTGATTGGGGTTTTCAAAAAGAGATTTCCAATTGGCTTATACATTTTTGTGTTTTCCCTTTGAATAAGTTAGTTTATTATTATTATTCTTCCGCTATGGTGAACGCCTGGCCTTGAAAATACTTACTTCCAAATGTTGAATAAGCCAGCCGTATAAATTTGAACATTGTTAGACAACATTTACTTTATGCGCTCCCTACAGAAAGCACCTTCGGAGTCAGGCAAATTAAACCCTAAACCAACTTTTAATCTTTAGGAAGAAATTATAAATCAGGGACCACGACAACCCCAAATATATACTTTTCCACGAAATATTCTCACAGTTAGTTATTTCACTAGGATATTTTAGATTCGCCCTTTTTTGAATTTTGGAAGCAAATGCCACCGAAAACTCCTATACCTGTATTTTCATATAAATATCATTATATGATTCTGTAATAAAAAACAGAATTTTCTTTAAGCCTTCAAAATAAGTCAAACAGATACATAATAAATAAAATTTTGAAAACTTGTGAAATCTAAAGTATTCGTAAAATAAAAATTTTGTGAAGTGCTTTTAATCTAATTAGATTTATTTTTGGAAAAGCTTGTAGAAGTTTTATGAATGGATATTTCAGGCTAGTGAAAAGATTTGTACTGAGGAAATGATGGCCACGATGACATCTTTCTTATTGTAGTTCATTCTCTTTCTTAATATGCAGGTATTCCGCCCTTTTTATAGAAATATCAAACGTATGCAGAACCTTCAAGTTTCAAAGGAAGACGCTTTCCCAAAAACAGTAAAGTGATGAACTGGACTTTAACCTCTTTATCTGCTGAGGTCATGCATTACCAGCTGAGTTAATTTTCAGATTTTCCACCCTAAGCTTATGTAATTACTTTTGCTGCTCGAGGAGATATTGACAAATAGCTTCCACCCAAGCGGCATTTGCGCTCCCCCACATAGAGGACGCGGAAGAGTTATGCAACTTCCTGAAATAGGTGGTAGTTCAAGCTGGTGCTGAAGTTACCGCCGAGCCAGATACCCGTACCGGCGAACTAGTTTCCTTTGCATTATGCGAGTTCTCGCTAAATTTCCCAGAACATGTGTCCGCATTAAGAAACAGTCACAAACTTCTGGGGGAGCACTTGTAAGCCAAGTAGGGCGAAAACCATATTCGAAACGATGGAAAGAATTTTCACGTCTTCTTTCCCCCATCCACCTGCGGCTCCATAGGTCTCTGATCTCGAAAACCACCTGAAGTTTTTCATAATCCGTACATAGAGCACACTCCATCGCAAGTCTAAAGGATTTTCACTATGGGAGAGGGAAATATTACCGCCAGTGGGGTTTCTCTCGTTTTCCTGTAAAACAGATGGGAGGGGCAAGACATTGCCAGTATTCTGGTTTACATTAATGTTTGATGTTTTCTGCAGATTTTTCGGCTCCCACTACAGTAAGGTTTCTGCCTCGAACTTAAAAACTTTTTTTCCGCCTCCTTTGTCTTTCTTTTCGGCCGAAAACGCCAGTGTGTCTAGGTGGAAGACGGAAGACCTACCAAGATGCAGCTTGTATGGATTTAAATATATTAACGTGCAAACTGTTTCACCTTCAGTTCGTTGGAAAACTAGTTGTTTGTAGGTTTTTTTTTAAGTAGAAGGCATAAGAACCCGTCTACCTTAGAGTTTGAGAGTCAATGCAAAAAGGTTTCGATAGTATGTGGTGTGAAATTGGTTACATGTGGATGGGAATTTTGTGACTAGCTGGTTTAATTTAAACTTTTAAAGGTTTTGAAAGTACTTGTAAATGTAAGTTTTTAATGAACAGTTGAAACAGCATAATGCAAGGAAATGTATAACAAGGAGTATTAATTAATTCAATGGAATATTGTGCGACGTTATAAGCAAACGCCTTGCCTTATTTTCTTTCTAGCGAAAATTCTTAGTCATTACCAAAATGTATAATAAACCCTGCCAATGACATTGCAGGATAGTAAAATATAAACCTTTTGCCTTTTGCCCTTCCAAAAGCAGGCACCACTAACAGGCCTAAAAATTGTTGAAATTTTTCCTGAGTAATTTAATTGGAAACCATATTGTTTGTTTCACAATTATTTATACGTTCTACTCTACAAATGTACACATTTACACATTTGCACACTTTAAGGGATTCGGTTTTTATGAATTAAGCAAAATTCGTGCACCAATTTAATTAAATAGAAACTGTGGACGCCCTAGACTAATAACTAAATATAAGTTTTATATATGATCAACAATCGATTTTTTTCACCAAAATCGAAAATGGTTTAATTATTTTTCATACGATAATAAAAAGCGTACCGTTTATAAAAAACGGGGACATACTTTTTCGTCCATTTTTGATTACATGTTTCAAACGAAGATTTGTATAAGGAAAATTGGTGGTAGTTTGAAATGAGCGAAATGAGTCCTTTCAAACGACTGGATAACAACATATTTTTTTATCCCCTTTAGCGCCGTAAATAGCCAGATAGAAAATATAGCTTGTAAATTTCTATTCTCGGCCAAACAAGCGAGGACTATGCCAAATTTCGTCCCAACACAGAAATTGCCTGTGATAATCGATGGTGACATATACATAGATGGATATACATATATGCACCCAATACCATCTTTCATTCAGCGTGAATTGAAGCGGTTCAAAACCCTTTTACTAGGTACGCGCTACGTAATTTGAACTCGGCTAATATCACTCCATCGTTCAAGTTCAGGTTTCTTCTTCTTGGTCTAGAATCCCTGGAGTATAAAAGAAAGATCGCGGCAGTTTTGTTTATACTAAAAATATATTCTAAAAAACTAAAATAAATAAATATACAGAAAAGTCTCGCCAACACAGTTCCATTTGTTAGATTTGGACTAAACATGATTTGCTAGAAAAGGCTTCCTATACCTACATGTCAAATTTATAAAAACAAAAAAAAAACTCAACAGTTTACGTACATTCAAACTGTAACCCCGAAAACCCACAGGCGGCAATAATCCGATATCTTGAATTGCAAACTTAGTTTGATTTTTGTTTTTCAATCATCCTATGGCTTAGCCAATTTTTAACAGATTATATTTATTGACAATCTTAACTTCTTAATATTTAATTAATACATTAAGCCAACGGCTCACTAAAGCAAGGCTATTTACAATCTAAATAATTTAAATAAGTTCAGCATATATGTACTTATACTTATAATTAAAATTATGAGTCGGTGACATAAATAACCGTGTGGCGCTAAGTTTTATGAACATTCGCTATTTTTAATTCCGAAATATTTTATTTCAAAATTATGAATTCTTTATGAAATTGTTATATTTATATTAAAATATTCTGCTAATAGAATTTCTCCTGAAGGACTCACGGTATCCATGTGTTCCTTTTAAATTAAAAAGTGTAATAAAAATAATTCAAATTTTCGCAAATATGAAATTCTGCAGCATTTTAGCATTATTTGCAAATATCCGGCTTTACTTAATGTATTCTACCGAAACACATTAGAGTAGAAAATCGGGTTTGCATTTAACTAAATCAAAATTATATTTATGAAACTAGTGTGCATCCAGAACAATCGATAGCTCTTATTCAGAACAGCCTGAGTTAGGATTATAAAGTTCGTTAACTCCACGAAACTTCGACGTCTCTCCAGAAAGAAGTACTACGTCAATACATTTTTAAATGCGCAAGCAAATCCCCATTAAGTGCGGCACCAGCTATGTACATAAATACATAATTAACTAAGCGGGACCCCAAATTGATTTATGTTAAGGTGAAATTGCGGAAACTTCATAAATTTCATACGAAAACTTCGTGCTCATTAGCTTCCGACATGTGCAAATGTTTACTCTCGCTGGTAATGGCCGAATACAAAATTTATCACATTCTCATCAGTGGGTGTAGCGGGTGTATTCGTTTTGTTCAGATAATCACATTAATGAGGCCCAATTATCCATTTAAATGACGGCGTCACCCAGTCCCCAAATCGATTAATTTTCCTTTCTGCCACCGTTCTGGAATTGTGCTTCATTTTGGTGAGCAATTTTGGCGCGATATACAAACAGAAAAATACATTTGTATTAATCTTCGACGAGACACTAATTATCCTTGAAATTAGCAATCTCTGGATGAGCGGTTGGCGCTTTTCAAACCATCCAGAGAAGGATTAATACGTCTTTCTATGTCCGAAATTTAGAATTATTGCCAGTTATTCTCAGCACTATTATTAGGATTATTATTACTACAGCAATTGCTTAACACTTCAGTTCTTCGATTTTAAAGGGGCCATCCATCAAATAACATTTCTTTAGTAGTTCAGAGTTAGGGAAAATATTTTTAAAGAAAGAAAGCTGTCATGGAGATGAAAAAAGTTTCTAACATATTATATTTTTAAAAAACCGTGAAAAACGTTTACGTTTGAAAATTTCTTGATTTTTTTTCTGGTTTTAAAGACGAACATTAAGATTGTTTTATCAGCCATGACCAGAAGAAAAACTTGGTTAATCCGCAACAAAAATGTCCAAAATTTAACTTTAATTTTTCTGTTCTGTCGAGCGTAAAGAGTTCTGCGTATGCATCTTCGAACGTAGTTTTAGCTTCACCTTTTCTTATTTTCATCTTCATGAGATTTTTCAATGTTATTCGCAAGTACTTTCCACTTTGTCTTACAAACTGGAAATCCTTTGACCTTCCTCTGTACATATTTGTCAGACAGTGTCAAACGTGCCAAGTTTTCAAGAAAGAAAATACAAAGTGTACGCATATGGTGCAAACGCCGCACTAACAGTGACAATATAATAAATTTCAAATGCACTCTGTATTAAGGGGCCATTCACATTGTCTGTACAAGTATCATAAGGCACAGATAAGGATTTAATTAGACTCTCTTGCTTCTCTCCCAGCAAAACAGAAATACCACAAGCCAAATGAATGTCCTTGCTCATGTTATTGGACAAGCTAATTCAACTAAACGAAAATGTGGGAGGGACTGTATTATGGCTGTTAACGTGATGTACGACAGCAACTTGCTCTAACTGTTCCGTACCGTTCTAGGATAAACGGATGAGGGGATTTTCCTTGGTCATGATGCTGGATACTGGCACTGCTACTTTATATTTCGAAATGTGCTTCCCAATCCGTCAAATGGAGTTAACCATTTCGATAGAATCGTCTTAGTTCCAAATATGTGTGAAAATACATTCAAAATAATAAAAGTAACCAGTTTTCTGGTTTTATGTAATTTTGTAGAAATACCGATTTTTTTTAAATTATCAAAAAAAGAATGGAAATGAAATTGATGGCCAATAATAAAGTGGAGACCCATTCCGTAGCGATTTATGCTCGGTGTTCCTTCTGTCGGAGACTAAAATGAGTGGGATGATAGATTTGACCTGGTCACACAAAAAGTTGTATGGCTAGAAAGCAAGGGCAATTTCAACAGTTTTAGAGTTACAAGGTCATTCATAAATTCGGTACGCACATTATTAATTTAATTCTATCTTCTGATTTACTCAACACAGAGACATAAAACTCACGCCAAACCATCTCAATGTCCTTTTCAGAAATGCCACCAATGTTGACCAAGCATGCTGATCAAAAGTTTTCATGAAATATAAATGAAATGAAAGATGGCGTTTCGCTCTGTTCTAGTCCATACATATTTTTAATAAGCAAATATAACTGTTTTCGCTATATGGACCCATAATGTGTAATCTAAGTTTTAATCCTAGTAGTACAATACACCATTCTAAATTTATTTGTAGACCAAATTTGTATTAATTTATTTTTTAAATATTTTTCGAAAAAAATCGAGAATAGGTTCCGTTCCAAAAAAAGTTCCAAAAATATTAACTATAAAGATTTTGTTCAAGTAAAGAAGAGACATGTAGAATATCTTTTCTCTCATTGTTATTTTGTAAATTACAAAGCAAAAAATCAGCAAATAGCGAGATCCACAGGTATTTTAAACAATCGATGCGGCCTGGGGGTGCAATGGCTTATAATTGGATAACAACCCATCCTAAAGAGGGTGTATTAAGTTCATTGCAAGGGCCGTACGGAAATTGTTTTCAGCCATCCAAAACGTGAAGCTACATGTCGTGTTTGCTACGAAGGCGTCCATAGGAGTACACAAACAATATCAGAATACGAATTATTATTTTCAAATTGATTAATAGAAAGTATTTTCCGGTTCATTAATAAGCACACCCTTCATAATTCGAATAGTAAGAACTTTGAATATTTAACTAACAAAAATAACAATCAATCTGATAATTTTCATCAACTTCAAATTCATTGATTAACTTTTCTAATATCCAGGACCTACTTCTAAATTTTTGATAGGTTTGAAAGGTTACAAAATGGAAAACTTCAAACCCCTGAAAATATTTTTAGTTTGAATTAACTAAATGTTTTCACATTTGTTTTTAATGGCGAGGTGTTGATTATTTCACCACAAACAGATTAGTATATATATTCAATTTTTTATTTTATTTCGAAGTTTTTTATAAGTCATTTCATTTTTAAACAATTCTATCTATCATACTCGTATAACAAAATTATAGAGGTAAAAAAGTCTGAAAATTATTCCTTGATGAGCAGACGGGGTCATTTTAAACTCATTTTTCTCTTCTACATTGCATAACTTTGAGAGACGAGGTACATTTTACCATGGTTTCCGAATTTACAGATATACATACTCGTACTATCTTGTACAAGATGTTTTCAGTTATTAAACAAATGTCCAATAGTTCAAAGTTATGTAAATATATCGAGTTGAAAAGTGCATGGGGTCCTTTTGACCGCAACTACGCTATTAACCCCCGAAGGGTTAAAGATATTTTCGAAAACATGAGTTCGGTGGCTATAAAGTTATAAAAAGTAATTCAACAGTTTTTGAAATGATTGTCTGTCTCTTTGTTTGTACGCGCTTCACGAAAAACGAATGCAAAGATTTTAGGCTAGTAGAATGAGACACATACCTATCTTCTCGACAAGACGTAGATGAGCATATAAATAAATAAGAACCTGGTTAACTGAGTGTCGTGTTGAGCGTGAACAAAGTATCATCGCTTAATTTTTGCGACAAAATTTATGCAGGTACCTACACACTTTTCAAGGAGGTCGCGACAGCTAATTAGTTAAAGTCTAGATAACGGCAATCCGAAGATAAAAGATGTATTTTGGCTTAAATTGAAAATTGTTGACTTAGTCCCCCGTTTTTCATTTTCATTATGGGGAGACACCGCCAATTTCCAATTAGAGTGTGCCCCAACCTAGCGACGCACTCCACTGCGGAACATGTTTTATGCGATTCAAACTGAGGATTGAAAGAATCCCACGGAAGGAAATTCTTTAAAGATCGCCCTGAAGTTTAATTTTCCGTAAGCAAGCAGCACATCAAAAGTGCGAAGGCTTTGGGGCTCATTGGGCAAATCTAATTTAAGACAACAACTCGAAGAAAATTGAATTATCGCCGGCGAAGAAGCTCCTCTTAACTTTTTCATTTGGCCGCCCTGCGGGGTGTCACCCGCCCGGAATATCATAAAGAGCAAACAGCCGAATAAAACAAAGGCAGTCAGCTGGCAATGAAGGTTGGCCCGCAGCAATGAGCAGTCGAACGGATGGACGGGTGCCAAGTGAAAAGGTTCCCCCGCAGTATACCTAGGGCTCGCTTTCTTCAGTCTGCGCTGCCGGAGCAGGCATCCGTCCTGTCTCGTAAACACGGACGCGGCCCTTGTGAAGGGCCCCAAAAGAGCAGCATCTACATGAATTTTATATTAAATAAACCTAACGGGCCGATGTTTTCTTTCCATGAGAAAATTTTGCTTTATGTCCCCCGCGCGAGCCCTTCAACCCTTTTATTTCGCAATCTGATGTCGTGCAGTGGGTAGGCCCGTGCCAAGGATTTACTGCTATTGTCCCATATTTCAGTGTTGTGTCATATCTGGAGAAGGCCGCGGGCTGAGCACATAGCCCCGAGTAGGTTTCGCTCTCGGTCCTGCTCAATTCTCTTTATTTGTGCCTTAATTGCTCAAGCTGCAGGTACATAGGTACATGCACGTGGATAGTTGGGTATCCTAACGAGTAGGTACGAACCCATTGAGACACTCCACGAGCACCGGCATTGAAGGCACGAATCCTACTTTTAATGAACACCGCCCTGAATGGCCGGGGCTACCTATGTTATACTAGACTCCGGAGCTCCCTCCGCGGCAGGACTGATGAGCTGAAAGCGGACTTCACGGCGCGGCGGTGCATCCCCTGAAATAATTCCAAATATGCACAGGAACACAGGAGGACATTTGCGGCTTTGTCTTTTGTATTCTTGGGAAATCACTTTTGCAGATTTTTGTAAACAATGGCGGTCACAGTGAAGATGTTTCGCCCCAGTTTGAGCACTCCTCAAACAGAAACAGCTCGACGGTAATGCAGTGCGGTCTACTTAGCAGGGTGGGGTGGTAACTAATGTTTCCATTATTTCGAGGAAAAGCATATAATGTAAGCCACCTTTGGTGGGCACAAGTGAGGCATGACCTGGGATGCCTGTGAGTTTCCACGCGCAACAGCAGGAGAGTTCTGAGAATCTGCTCAGGAAGTTTAAGTAAAAAGTAAACACGAGTGTGCACAGAGGTCAATGCAAAGGCTTCTGCGAGGATAATGGCACTTTTGCAATTACCAGAACTTCACCCTTCGCGCCTCTTCTTTAAGACGGTTCCAAGTACCATTGTGTCAACTTTAAAAGCATTCCCCAATTTAACATTATCCTCTTTGGCGTTGGGGCGGACTTTTAAAAATTACTTGACGCGAACCATAAAATTTGTAATTAGTGAAATGTCTTTCATCGTCTTTTCATTAGCAACGTCATTTTTAAGCTCCTCTTGAACACTGTAAAGTTTGAGCCATTACTTTAGCGTTCAGCTCACCGACATACATAATTGAAGGGTTACGTTCGTTGGCACTTTCAAAAAAATGATTTAAGTACATTTCTACCATCATTCTGCAGCTACACTGTTGAATGAAAATATTGAAAATATACTCGGGGGAAAACATGTTTTTTTCGAAATTCAAAGTAATCTAACTTCACACAAAACTTCTCTTGATTATGGAGAAATTTGCAAAAGATATGATCAGTTTGTCTTTCAAAATGAGTTTTCAAAACTACGCGCCATTTTGTCATACATATGTTACTTCATTGAACGCACTCATGTTATATGTCACTTAACAAGCACAAGGTATGGCAATTTTAAAAGTGGAGTAGTCGTATACCAGCCAGCTGACCATTCATCACGGCGCAATTGGACTACACAGCATCCAGAAGGTTTTTCATCCAAAACACATTTTTTGTTGGGGCGCCATGCCATACAGCCCATACAGTGAAACGCACACTTTACTGCACGAGAAATTTCCTGGTCGTGTAATTTCAAGAAATGGTGATTTCAATTGGTGGCCCAGTACGTGCAATTTTACACCACTGGACTATTTCCTTTGGAGCTACGTTAAAGGAGAGGAGTCTATAAGAATAATGCTTGAACTGTTGACGCACTGAAAGATGAGTTTGTAAGTGTTGTTCGTGAAATAGAACCTCAATTGTGTCAAAACGTAATCGAGAATTTTAACAAAAGAATCGTCTGCTGCCAGGACTCACGTGTTGGTCACATGCGGGATATTATTTTCAAAATATAATTGCCAATTGTACTTTCATAATCAATAAACATTTCATTGACTATAATGCAACTTCCATAATTTGTATTTAATTACTTTTGAAAACTCAATTATAAAGACACTTTATATGTATTATGCCCCAACATAAAAGGTGAGCCATCGGCAGGTTTCTTTAAAAGCGGTATAAAATAATACTGATCAATATTTTTAAATGCTGTTTGATTTTTAGAAAAGAGTTAACCTTCAGATTAGTTATAGAATTTAATTTCATCCAAGTGGCTGCCTCGACTGGCCTGGCAGTAACCCATTCTGGCAACCCAATTTCGCAGTACATTTTCCCTAATTTGTCAGCAGAACATATATCCACAAAAAAATAGGTCCAACGGCACTAAATCGTTGTTGCACTTCTTGTGTGGCATGTAGCACCATCCTGCTGGAACCAGAGCTTACCCAAAGTCAATTCCTTAATTTTTGTCAAAAATCGGTTATTATGCCTCTGTAGTGCTCTATGTTGACCATAACACTATGGCCAATAAGGACCACTTCAAAAACCACACCAAACAGTCAAACGCCGTGGATGCATTCAGCTTCTCTACGACTACGTCTGGGTTTTTGGAGCAATATAGTGATATGGCAATTTTTCTGGTTTACATAGTCGGTGAGATTAAAATGCCGGAAGAAAAAACCAGGACTAAAGTAAGCAATTTTTTTTTGTTCCAGTAATGCTACACATTAATACTAAGAATAAAATTAAAAATATTATTATTATATTGACCATCGTAACATATGTAACAAAGCGGACAGTTTTTTATACTGATTGATAAGAAAAATTATTGTGCTTTTTTTATGGTATACAAGCTACCTGCTTAATGATTTGATTGCAGCGCCACTTTCTAGCAATGAGGGAAAAAATTGAATTAGTGTCGCATGCGAATTTGAGATTTGGGGATCAAAGGTCACGAACCCAATATTCTCAAAAATAAATTTCACTATCTATCAATGGAAACTAATATGCGGTCTGTCACCTAGCATGGTGTAGAGAATATCGAACCATGGTATGTTATCTATATCTACTAGCAGCATGATATTAGTCTAACTAAAAAAAATTATCAGGTAAGTTTTCAATTAAATTAACAAAAATGAGAATCAGCCTACCCAATTAATTCGATGCAAAAAAAATAAAGAAATGGACGCTATACCTGGGTCTAGACGGGAGCCGTTTAGGGAAAATTTAGCGTGAATTACTGAAACGGAGAAAAATGAATTGAATGAATAAAGATTGCTGTTTATTTAATATTATAACTTCAGTTTCAGTTTTTATATATGTATTTATTTATAACCTTTAGCTTAGTTCTCCCTCTGCTACATGTCAAGGCAGACAGACGAACAATCGAGCGAGTTTTATAAATTGCTGTGCTGACTGCTGTGTAACAGACGTAGAAGACGGTTCCTCTGAGGTATGTGGGCCTTGGAACTCGCTTGCTGCCTGTCTGCTGTAGTAACAAACGCAGAAGTTGCTCTTCTTGGGGAATGCGGGTCTTGTGAAAAGTGACAACCCCTTCACTTTTATATGAGCTAACTTTATCTTGTAGAATCAAAAACGTTACTCTTAAAGGAAGCCTCATCGCGAGTACAGCCCCGGGCCCCGCGAGCTCTTACTCCGGCGTTGCTACTATAAGGTAGGTAGTAGGGATTAATTGCCAATTGCGTTAATAGTATTTTCCTGAAATGCCTTCTCTCAATAAACATTGAGGTGTGCCTGAATTTGCTATTATTACCTTACGTTTAAAATGTGAAAAAAGAAATGTGATATCTAACCCTCTTTCATTGGGCATTGACCGATGTGAATCCAACAAAATGTCGATGAAAGAAAATGAGAAAGTTAACAGGAGCTTCGGCGACGATAATGTAATTTTCTTCGAGCCGTTGTTCTAAATTAAATTTGCTTAATGAGGCCCAAAGCCTCCGCCTCTTTGATGTGCCATTCACGCCTGTATACTGAAGATTAGAAGTCATAGGAAGAAATCCTGTAGGGATTGTTTCCATGAGACTCCTTCAACGTGGGTACAGCAAAAAGCTCTCTAATTATCAACTGCTCCACTTGTTTCATTTTATTTCGAGAGGACTGTACAGCATTTCACGCCGTCAAATAACCTCGTTGTCTCCCTTCTCAATCGGCCTGAACCCTCCCGCCGACGGGAATAACCAATTATGACGTAGTGGAGCGTCCGCCATTGGGGGAAAAATGTTCTATAGCTGATGCCGTCTACTTCCACTGCTGACTACGAAAAGATGGTGGCTTTATTGTATTTAG
This sequence comes from Neoitamus cyanurus, assembly GCA_947538895.1. Classification (NCBI taxonomy): domain Eukaryota; kingdom Metazoa; phylum Arthropoda; class Insecta; order Diptera; family Asilidae; genus Neoitamus; species Neoitamus cyanurus. The sequence continues at coordinate 42,280,455 of OX384540.1, read as the reverse complement.
TGGTGCTCCAAATTTACACTTGGATGCATTCCAAACTTTGACCAAATCAAGTGAGCCCAATGGGTGTTCATGCATGAGCTCCACACGAGCTGCAAATTATTGCGGCAGGATCGGATGTCGTGCTCGAAGGATTGGCAGAACTCGTTGGACAGGAAATGGAATCAAAACTTTCAGTCAGCCTTCTATGTACATTACGTAAGTCACCTGAAATCCCTTGTTTAGTCCAGCGGTGGGGACAAGGGAGGTATTTTTTCTGGCTCCGATATCGCTGAGGATATTGAAAGAGGTTCTTATTTTCCGTCGAAATGAAATTGGGACACAACGGCTAGATACCTGCCGCTGGTACATATTCAAATAGGGAAGCTCACCAAATGGTGGGGTGTATATATGTACATATCAAAATTATTGAATAGTGATAACGGTGTTGGAAATTTTGATTTTGAAGACGGAACTTGAACTGAGAATGCATGGAACGTTAAGAATTTTATTTCAATGTGTAGAAGGAAATGTGGGGGATGCAATTTGAGATGTTTATTTTATTTTAATGAAAATCTTAAACGAACTTTAAATACAATAGCATCTGTGGGAAAATGAATAATTTCTCTGGAATTGGGGGCATTACGCATCAAACCACATAGGTGTGAATATGGATAGTATTCAGGCGAGTTCAGTTCATAAATATTCATTAATTGTGCGGGATTGATATTTAATAACATTCAGTTCAAGTATTAACTTTATTTTCGAACTAATTTCGAAATACCGTTTAATGGATTTTATGTTTGCACTGCGATTTAAAAGATCCATACAACCTGGACTAAATTAATCTCACTTTATGGAAATGGTACCAAGTGTTCTTGTTTGCACTTATAAATCACACACGTACCACAGTGAGTTTTATTCCAGCACTGTCGCTTTTATTATAAACACAGCGGCGACAAATATACGTAATTGTTTGGAAATATGCTAATCCCCAACGTGTTCAGTTCAGCGTTTGTGTATTTACAATTCGCATAGTTTAATTAAATGGAAGAAATATCATGAAGGGTGCTACATAACTGAAGTAGTTGTCGGTACCACACTGAAAATAATTATTGGAAATGTATCTGAAAAACAACACAACAATAATGGTGAAACATTTGCTAATTTCATTATGCAATACAACCAATGGTTTGGGGAAACATGTCTAATTTAAAGGTTTCCAGGACAGGATTAGTTAGGTTAATTATAAGCAATGTATGCTCATATGTATTTCGTTCTCGGAGGCTATTTTGAAATTTTTCAAAAGTGGGACCTGATTTGTGCTCAGTGTTTCGAAATTATGTCTCGCGCAATAAAAGCCCGGTTCTTTGTTAATTTTCATTCGGCCTTAGGATAAATGTTGTAAGAATTGCCTGGGAATGGAGTATTATTTTTCTTTGTGGGTTTTTAAGCCGCCTGTAGAAAATCTACGTTTATAACATATTACATGTTAAAATGAAAAATTTAATAGTTTTTTCAGAATTTTTTATCTTTTAGGTAAGTGTATTGATTGACGTGAGTAGTCTAGTAATGGTAAGTATGCTAGACTGCCGACTCAAAAATCCCAGGTTTGATTCCCGCTCGGACCGCACCCTTCCATTCCCAGAGTACGCTTTTCCTAATAAGCGACAGATGTATGGTACCTAAGCCCCATTAATTAGTACAGCTACTGAACACTAAATACCCAGCATAGTGAACATTAACGATTCAAGAAAATGCAGCTTTGTGGCGGCCCAATGCTCCTCACCTGGAGTAGATTAGAAAATATTTTTTATCTTGGTCGACGCAGGACTTCTTATAAATAAATAAAAGAAATAGATGACGCTGTCGCACAGGTTAGCTCTAGTTACTGATACCTCACTTAAAACCAATTTATAGGATCTCGTGGTATCAAAACGGCGCATTTTAGTATTAATTGGGTTTGACTAGTTGTTAGACCGCCACGTAAACAAACCAACAAGACACTATTTTAGAAGTTAGGTATGTACGTCTCTTTAACTTTATTTGTATGACATGGTCGGTCGCGTGGGGTCTTTAAAAGCCCTGGATGTTTTATGTATGCAACATAACATTTATTGTATTTTTTATTTTAATTATAATTCACGATCTTGTCCGAGTATTTTTTATATTTGTGGTAGAATTAATCAAACAGCTTCAATTCTGAATATCTGGATTCAATCGCGGTTATATTGTTCCATAATGAATGCAACTTTTTCACGCGCGGACACGGTTTTTCTATTTTCTGTGGGAACCCAAAAACCATCCCAGGATAAAAGGTAGCCGAAATCATGAATAATAAAATACTTTGCCTTTCAGTAAAGGTCCCATCGAAATCACTTCAGCCATTCCCAGCCACAACAGTTTTGAAACGTTTTTTTTTTGGGTTTTGGTATCGCGTAAATATAATGAGTTTAGAAAAAGGCAGTTATATCGAAATCACAACCCGTTCTTTAGGCTAGGATTTCACGAAAGTCACTTAATTTTTGGCCGCCATGTTGGAGTACGAAAACACACAAAGATAATTTTCTAAAATGAAAAATATTAGTTTCTTACTTGCATGATAGAATATTTGCCTTATTTGTAAGAAGTGTTTTCTGAATTCATGACACTTTATTTTGAAATCAAGAAAGGCTTGGGAAAATTTCGATTATTTCTAGAGTCATTTCGTTAGTTTTAAAAACCTACTAAGTCTTGGATAAAGAAATTATTTCTCAAAACGAAAACTCATGCAAGAAGTTATTAATGAATTAACGGTTGAATCAAGAGCCAGTTCAATTGGATCAAAACCATTGCTCGTGATACCAGTTTTCAAAAAGGCCAAGGGAGCTCGTAATTATCTATTAAAACAAATGTTTTTTGTCACCTTGTATTCAGACGCAAGATATTCGAATAGATGAATTAATTATGTGCGTGGGTCATTACCACATCCACAGGGTGTGACTACTCAAACAGGAATTGATTAAAGCCCAAATACACTTTCCTTGAGTACAGACAACCCCTTACTCCGGAAGTCTAACCAGCACCTCAGCGCAAACATGCCGCCACTTCAACTTTAATTCATTAGTAGCTGCGATCATCATCTGCGAACTGCCACCGTTTCCATGTGCGTTGTGCCAGTGCATGCAATAAATAAAATACTGCTCGGAAATGCACTCCTGTTTATTTCATCCCCTCTCCACTGGCCTAATTTCGTCGGGAGTTTTTCGATTTTTGTTAGAATGTTAAAATCCCTGTGCCACTTTAAATCTGCAGGCGATTTATCCCTAATCCCCCTATTCATAAATCGCCGGTGGTGCACCGTTTATTATTGGAATTTTAGTGCTGTTCAGCTTAAAATATTTTTCGCAACAGACATCCGGACGGGAAATAAAAATTGTTTGTGATAAGCACAGAAAACTTTTCCACATGGCAACATGCCAGGAGAGCTCCCAAAGCTTTAACCACCTTTTAATTTTTCGAGATGGCTGCGGCTAGCGGAGACTCGGGGACATATTCCTATAAATGCCGGCAAATTATATCACCTCTAACTCTTCCACGAAGAGGGCCGGTGCACAATCTCGGTGTGCTTTACTGCAGTCCTCAAAAAGCGCCATTTTAGTTCGGACCTGACCTAAATATTTACATTCTTATTGGGCTGTTCTTCCATCAGACTTAAGGTGCCTTGCCAAGAGACTTTACTTCGTTACACTCGCCAGGGTGAGGGGAGCGCCTAATTTCGGTCTTGTGCCTTCTTTAATTTTTTATCACCTCGTTAGAGTAGGGCGGGTGGGCGCGTTCCTCGCTGCTCCAGGTCACATTAAAATCCCCGTGCAAAGAGTGCCCCCTTATGAAATATGCACGGAAGGGCAGTGAGGGCAGGGCGGCAATAATTCAGGTTCCCGCTCCTCGCCGCATGTGCACCGGTGTCGGGTCAGGTGCGGGGAAGCCATCTTCAGCGAATCAACCAAACTTACCTGTAAGCGATCCTTACACACGAGCGATAATATCCACGAGCGAACTGGGCGACGTGCATGTAAATCACGGTGTACCTGTTCATTGAGCACTCAATCAAACCGCTTTTATGGAGAACATTTTAAATTTCCGCCGTTCTGTCGGGTGACGGGGCTTGCGGGGACGACAGTGCCATTTGGCAATATTCGCACAGACCACCGAAAACAAAGCAGAAAGAGGCCTTCTCCGCAAGAAGTCGCGGGGCCTCACAGCATCCACCTCCGCGCCCCGGCACGGTGGCACAAATCGGAGTATTCCTCACTCGGTGCAGTATGGCGAAAAGGACTACAACTGCCAGGATACGTTACGAACACATTTCCACTCGCAATAATTTAGCAAGCAATAACTGAATATAAAAGCAGGACGAGCGAGGGAGGATTCACTGTAACACATGCACAGCAGCGCGGCGGGTCTCTTCGTGATTTCTTCGCACTTCGCTTCCTTGACACTATAAAAACACTTAGCACACTCAGGTTATAATATTACGGGACGCTTTCTGCACTTTCTGCGATAAAGAGGACTGGCGCGAGGACCTTCCTTCCTTTGGTCCTTCGATTTTTGTCACACTAACTCCCGTCCCAGCATTCCCTGTGGGGGGTTCTTTCTGTTCACTTCATTTTATTTGTTGCGGTCCTAGAAGGCAGCAAGTGCAGCGAGCGGGTTCATCCGGGGGTATGGCGGGTTATAACGCGCGTAACTCCCACTGCTCCAGCGGAGGACTTGAGCACGATGCCAGCCAAGGGGAATTTGGGGCCTCAACTGGGGTTCTTCGCCCCGATTCGGGAAAACTTTGCTCCGAAGCGAGGTAATGGTGTAGAAAGTGGACCTTATTTACCATAAGTAATCCAATTCCATTTCGGCTCTGGTCCTAATTAACGAAATTCTTTTGCTGTGTGGAAGACAACAGCTCGCGCTATCGGGTTATCTCAAGGAAAATGTGGGCTCAATGAGCTTTAAGCACTGTGAATTGATATGACAAGTACGCACTGGAAGTATATTTTCGCGGGGCTACAATTCGCTGCTTGCACGGCACGACCACTCCGATAACCCGATTATGTAAACGTGTGGTTCTGCGAATGTGTCTGTTGACCTGCGCAAAAACAATTCTAAACTCCATATTATACGAGGACTTGGCTCCCTCTGCTTCACGAGCTAGAGCTTTTCCCGAAACTTTTCCGTGGAGTGTGGGTGAAGTTTTTTAATATATTCTACACGAAAGATGCTTTCACAAGCTCTTTCTGAGAAAAAAAATGCAATTTTGAGGACAAAAGACGAGAAATTCCACATATCGGTAACAGGGTGAAAGTTATTGGAAAAGGAGCACCTTCAACTCGGCGCTCTAGCGCGGGAAATCGGTACAGATACAGTAACAGCAACCACATCGATGCAAGCACCTGTCCTTCCTTCAGCCGTGCAAACCGACCCAGAAAAAAAGTTAGTTGTGAATTTTCCGGTCTTACAAATCAGACAAACACAAGTTATCCATTTTAAAAAACGCCATACGAAATTCCAAACCTACTGAAACAAAAACACATTAAAATTGAGTCGTTAGAAACATACCATACACGCAAATGGTAAAAACACATAAGGGGAAAGAAACGAAAAATAATAAATGGAATTCATGGACTACAATGAAATTGAAATTAAAATCAGTTCAGTACAAATTTAATATACATAGTGACCATTTATAATTTTAGTTCAGACAATTTGGTTAGAAATTCATTATGATGAATCCAATATGGAAAACGAATTTAATTTAATTTAGTTTCACAAGGAGATACCCGCAACAAAATCGGGTAATACTTTGGGGAGATACATATCTACATATAAACACACAAATGTATATTAGCGGACATAACAGCACTGGGTTGCGTTTCCCCAGGCCAGTCGAACAAAGCAGTGCTACCCATAAATGGCTAGGAACGAAGAATAGGAAGGATCTTTGGGACGAAAATACGCTGCCGACCTTTGTATAGCATATCAATTAAATTTAAAAAAAATTAAATCGAAATATCTCGAAAATCACGCGGTTTTGTAAATTCTAAAATGTTTATATGTGAAAACTGCTTTCAAAATTGATACACAAATTCCTTCAAATACTATTTAGCTAATTGGCTTTCAATTTTGTGGAAATAAATTAATTTAAAGTGCTTAAAGGAATTTTATCGGCAGTTTTGTTTATTATAAAAATAAATAATTAAATCGAGAAAGAAAGGAATATTTTGTGCTGCCAAACCGATAATGACAATTTTGAAATTCAGCATTTTTATCAAAAATCAATCATTCGAAAACGTTGATGGACAAGAATTTTTTCTACTTGTAGGTATATAGTAAAACTACATATTTGTTGGCCTAGGTAGATAACATATCTTAAGTATACTGCTTTACGCTTTTTAATAAGGTCAGAAATATTGTGTAGGTATCTACTATAATGGCCACACCTCATTCTGGCCACATAGCGGCCACATGGGGTAACTCATTACCCGACGTTGAAAAACCTAGTTTGTAGAAAACATCGGGTGTTTTAAGACTTCTCACCGATTGTTACATTTTTGTTGAAGTGTTCTTCAACATTTCCAATGATTGTTGTACGTCAATTTATTTTTGATTTCAAAGGTTTTAGACCTTTAATTTCACCGTTAAGGGTAAGGTCAGAAACATTGTGTAGGTATCTACTATAGTGGCCAAATAAAAGTTACCAACATGAAAATTTTGGAAAATCTCTTTTAATTGTTTCAGGTACCTTCAAGTTTCTATGGATGTTGCACAGCTACACATACCTGGAGTACATTTATGGCTTAGGTCGAGTTTATTTAATAGTTATTTATGCAAAAACCCAGTTTTGTTCAGGAAGTTCGCTAATGAAACTTGTGCGACAATTTACAAGCGAAAAAAAGAGTGCCATTTGTGCATTAAGCCAGAAAGGACAATCGGGTCGGATGATTGCCACCTGCCGGTAAAGTATGATGTCACTGTTCATAGAGTTTAAAAGCCCTTGCGAGAAACTGGCTCCACTGAAAGGAAGAAAGGGAGTGATCTGCAGAACCGACAAACGAGACCAACGGAGGACCCTCTACTAAAAATCTAAGCCTTCGGGACCGGAAGAAAATATTTAGGGAATTCGCTATGGAGTTCCAGGAAAGTTCAAATACAAACTTATGTGCGATATCTGTGCGACGAAGACTTCATCTTCACGGACGAGTCGAAGATCAATATCAACCAATCCGGTTGTCTGCGGTATGTCATCGGGAAGATAAAGTACCTACTTCGAGATGGCTGCGTTTTACTCAAAGAGAAATTTCCGCCATATTGGGCTTAAATTATATTATATTTTTTTTCGTGTTTTGCTGGTCAAACCTATGATATGGGGGTTGTGAAGGAAAAAGTAAAGGAAATCTTGGGGTGTCCGCCATATTGAATTTTATGTAACGTCATATAGTTTATGACACTTCGGTGTTCAGCACGAATCTGATGATACCTCATTGTCATAAATCCGTATCAATCACAACAAAGAAAAATACACTCTTAAAATTATAACCCTCCTTTTTTGTAATCGGGTAAAAATAGACACGCACATTGAGATATACAGGGTGTATCAGTTAACGCATTCCAAAATTATAGTGGTGATAGATCTCACCTCGACAAATAAAAAATCATATTGCAGGGTAGGGCGAAATCTTAACTGTTTTCGAGTTACAGGGTGATTAATAATTTCCGCATGCACTTTATTATTGTATATTTATCTTTTGATCTAATTCACGCAGCCACAATAAACTCACGGCAAACAGCTCCTATCTTAATGTGATTTCTAAAAATACTCCAATGTTGATCTACCTCTACCTGTGCAGGTACAGTCGCTTGAGAAAGTGAAAAAATGCTCCAAAATTTCACGTTTTTCCCAATTTTCCTCCGAAATTCATGTAATTAATACCCTCCTGTTTTATCTTTATTGAATTACTCATCTTATTGCCTTTCCTAGGAGTGGAACAGATTTATTTTTTTATAGTAAACGTCTGTAACGTACTACCATTAACTGTATTAAATTTTAAATTAGAGAGAAAGAATTTTAGAGTTCAATTAAGTTAATTTGTATATCCTTTCTGTACCTGGACGTGTTGTACCTCGTTGGAACTTTCAGAATAGGCGATAAAATCAAATAAGTCGTCCAATAGTTGTTGCCACTCGGAAGATTGAATATGAAATCAAAAGACATGTTATCGTCTCTCCGATCCCACAGTTTATACAAAAATATTCTTTTAGAAGGTTCTTTTAATTATTTTAATTCACAAATTTAAAATACAATCTTCATATTTTTGGAATCGAATTTCTAAGCCATTTGATACTTTTCTCAATGGATATTATGGAATTTTGATTAGAAAAGTTTGGCTGTAATGCATCAGTGGTCCTGTTTTGTCTTTGTGAGAATGTGACATAGTCTGCCACACTCTATGTAGATTTGAGCATACAAAATTGCAAAGAAATAAAAATATTAAAATACAAATATGTCGGCGACTAACCGAAAAAAAAATATTTATGTTTTGATTTCACGATTTTTGCTGCGATTTTGTAACTTATCTTAATAATATTAAGATAGACGTTCACCCAGGCTGCAAATCGAAAGGGTCTTGCTTGCCTTTAATATTTTACTTAATTAGTCAAAACTTCCGGTGTGTAATTTTTCCCTCGTAAAATACATATGTGTAAATTTACACGTCTAGAAGTGCGTAAAAAATGATAACAATGGAGATGCGGTATAGACGGTTAGGGTACACATAGCCTTGCATATCAGGGGTAAGATAACACATACACACTCCTTTTGATTGTAACCGAGAATTAATTAATCCCCTTATACCAAAAAACAAAGGAAGTCTCAAGCCTCTGATTAATCAGTTCCCCAGTAATCCAGAAAATTCCCGTACTCCTTTAAAGTGCACTTCATTTTGACAACAATTTCTAAATCACGCACTGACGTAGTTCCATTTACCAATAACATAATAATTCCGTCTTGGCTGAGGTCAAGAAAAATGACTTTGTGCGAAAGCCCCCCTTTTTTTAAAAAAAAAATAATCAATTTGGGTTAGGTCACGACTACGTTTGAGAGCAGCGTACAACACCACACCAGGAATGCGCCCTAAAAGATCTGATATACTTATCACGAGCACTTCCTTATCGGATAAGAGGCGGCAGTTATTGAAATTTTTTCCCATATACGCTTTACAAGGGGAGATGTATGTATACCCGCACCGAAAGCCTTCAAGGAAAAACTTTTAAGGGAGCAGTATTCTTCCAAGAAAATGCTCATATATGAGGCGAAGGCCTTTTCATCCATTGTACGCAACACAATATGATTTATTTTTAGTTGGCCACAAGGGTATGAGGGAAGGAGGATGATGCGCTTAAAAACGCCATTTTTCACACATGCAAGTGGCAAAATTATAGTTCGCAAGAAAGATTACTGCAATACTTGCGAGTACAAGAACGCAAAAGACCACACACAACCAAAACATAAATTTTTTCTACGACTATATGTCACAAAATTGTGGTGTTTATAACTTTGGTTTCTATTTGTTTTTGAATGCGGGTAGACATGCATTCATATTTAGTTGATTTATTTATATTATTTATTTCTTCTAGTATAATGAAGCAAATCTTGCATCATCACATATCTTCGAAAATACTCATCATTGCTAATTTTTCTGTAAGCTTGACTCGAAACTAAGAACCCCTATGGGCGATTTCACACTAGACGACAACGGCAATGACACGATAACGACACGATACATTAGGGGACGAAAACACATGGATGGATACATTTTCACACTGGACGGCAACGATAACGGCATGTCCTGCACGATAACGATATATCGTCAACGATAATGAAATGTCTTTGGGGTCAAACTTCCCTAATCGTAATTATTAGGTTCGGGTTGTATAGTTATCTTTCCGTAGCCGGTGTCGTTTAATATGAACAACGATGACGGCACGCCGTGTCGTGGTCGTGTCTAGTCTAGTGTGAAATTATCCTATCTCATCAAAAAGGTTGTATTGAAAGAAATTTATATATGGTAAAATGATATATATGGTAAAAATAATTACAAGATCAACAGAACACTGAGGAGAGAAATTGGAAAACAAATTGCTGCGGATGAACGGTAAACTGAATGTGCCAAACCTTTAAGAAATGTATTATATTAAAATTAAAATTTTTACTTAAATGCCATGGGATAAAACTGTTTACGAAGGTATACCGATCCTGCTTAGTAAACTCACATTTAACACGTATTATCAAACACAAATATTTAATTTCGTGACCATGGATGCAACAATGGGAGGTTACTGAGATTACCTATTTATAACTATAGTTGAGTTACCCGGCCTTATCCGGGGTTTTCTGTATTTGGAAATCAACGCTGCCGAATAATGTATGAATCTGTTTCATTTCTCCATTGGGAATCCAAAACATTCACGGGGTAAAAAGGAGAATCGATCGTGCCCGAAAAAATTATCTACCTTCGAGTGAAAGTCGGATCGGAATCAGTTAAGCCCTTCCCAAGATTGACCCAAACAAACAGACAAACAAAACTTTTAGAACCTTTGTTTGGGTGTTGGTATTGTGTAAATAATCCTATGAGCTTAGACCCAGGCATTTATTTTGAAACCCAATTTCATGAAAATGTATTTACATTGGTAACTTTTGGCCGCCATATTGAAGTTAAAAATTTCGATAGCAAATTAAAAATCAGCGACTGAAAAAGCCCCATATATTCATTTACACGGAAACTCGTTCAAGTTGAGAATTTTAGGTCGCCGTATTGGACCCGCCACCTTTATTTACAAATTTTGATGGCAGAATCCAATTCAGCATCTCCAAACGATGTCTGTTTATTTTATATGCCTTCATGTATGGGCGTGAATGTATGGTATATACATATGTATATACATATAATATAAAATATATGATAGTCATTTTGTCCCAATTTATGCGCAATTTTTAGACAGTTGTGGAGTAATATACAAGAAGACACCTAAAAACTTATAAGTAGTTGCCGCGCCGTAAAGATTGCACCCCCACCCACATCAGGACAGCACGGTTTTGTTTACTCGCAGTATCTCCTACGTATCACTACTTACATTGAGGAAATCCTATTTATAAACATCCAATACTTTTGCTATCATATGACACTCTATTAAAGTGCAGTCTATAGAAGTGCAGTAAACCGGCATAAAAATATCTAACAATATAAAAATAAAAAGCGTTTGTTGTACCTTTTAAAATTGATTAGTAATCACACAATCACACACTTCGCAAAATACTTAATACAAAATTTCTCTGTGTCGCATGCCATTTGGAAAAATTACCAGAATTCCCATTCCATGCTCTGTGATAAAAATTGACTGAAGGAAACTTTCGGAAAATCCTCTAGTACATAGGAATGTTCGGCTAGGCGATCGATCAATAAGGAAAATATTTATTGCTGTTATCTCAGAGGAAAAGTGGGGAGAACGACAGCGAGGCAATACAATCGAACGCAAATATCCAAAGCAAACAAACTATACGACGCGCCAGTTTAGTGGCATCAATTCGATGGAAATTTAATAAGCGAATAACTCGGAACGACATCGGAACTAATTTTGCTCCTTTGCCCATTAAATCAAAACTGACCTACTTAAGTTGCAATATTAGTCCATGTCTGTCCGCAAGTTGCTGCCGCTGGCTGGCAAGCTTATTATTATTATTATCTTTTCTTTTTTTCGTGTTTTAGCAGCAAAGAAGCAGCTAGAGCCCATTACTCAGAAAGTTTTAGTTTAATCTGCATGAGGTTGACGGAAATAAAGCTCCAAAGGGATAGCCCCCTCAGATGTAGGCATTCTGAGTTATGAGTCCTTTTTCACCTGTATAATGGCGTTGTTAAAGCGCTTCTATTTGCATAGTCATGAGCTCGTCGGAGGCAGAGAGTGCATGGAGGCAAAAAATATCATCCGTGGAGGGTACATGTGTGCTGGTGCAGAACCAAGTTGGCAAGTCATGGCCAGAAATATTTTTTTTCTGTACCTATTTTTTCGCGGTAATATCCACAATTTGAAAAAATCTTTTTTTTTGTTATTGCATTCTCCATAAAAAGAAACAAAAGGAGAGTTATAAGTTTCATTTTTTTCAGAGGAGTACCCTGACACACGTCCTTTATTCGATTAGTTTACTTAAAAGCACACCGTTCAACATTTTCAGGCTTCTAGGCTTTCCCATTGTCTTGAAAGCGTTAGAAGATCAACAAACTAGAAAAAATTAAAAGATATTTTTTCATAAGTGAAATTTCACAACTTATTTTATAAACCTTTCCACACTATTTTCAAGATCAAATCCAAAATATGTTGCCATTACCTATCCTTATGTATGTATGTTTGTACTTTGTGAAACTGTTTCATTATACTCGGCACGTCAACGCCCGTATGTAGCATTCAGATTGAAAAGCTGAAATTCAACTTTTTCAACAGCTAACATATTTTGTTCAACCTAACAACCTTATCAAAACCAAGCACACCTACAACAAAGTCAAGAGTAACCAAATGAAAATCAAGTCAACATAAAATGAATACCCACTCAATTAGTAGGTTTAACGATAATTCGATAATACTGTTATAGGACATATTTAAGAAACTGAAACGACTTAACGTGACTAACAACATTCAATGAACACCCACTCAATTAATTTTTGCAAAGCCTGCAATTCGGTTAATTAAACTATTAATGAAGGAAATGACACATAAACCAGAAAGCGCGGTCTCTAGGCCATGGCCATGTGAAAGGATTCATTTCTGTCAACAATACTGACAAAGCTCCCATCGATAAACACAACGATTCCACATACCTAAACGACCCCACCTCCATACAAATTGTACAGGAACAATGAATGAAATCAAGTTATCTCGGATTGAATAAATTTAGCGCGTTTAAAGCATCACGAAGCATCCGTACCAAAGCAGAGCAACCTATTTCACTGCTGCTGCAATAAAAAAAACACCTAAAACATTTTATATAAGCAACAACGTAACATACAATTAAAATCACAATCAATTCTTGTTAATTTGCAGCTAAATAAATCAGGGAAACATTTTCAACACCATTTGAAAGTTTTTACAAACGAAAACAACGACATATGCCATAGTGTTTTGAATTCCTGTAGATATGTTTTACGCACCATATAGCGTAGACTGCCCCGCTCTTTTCAAATGATAAAAAAATTCATCTAGATATTGGACACCCACCACAGAAAAAAAGCAACATGAGTGAAGGCTGGTCAAATGAAAATAACAATAAATTCCTAAGTCATTGCGACTGTTGCAATATTTGAACGTTCCATAGGAAGCAGGGTATTCCTATTCTCGCGTATAAAATGCCTGGTAACGTGGGAGCTATTTTTTGTGAACAAAATTTACTGCTCGTAAAATCACAGTCAAACTCTACCTACATATGGTATGTATACGAGTATAATAGCGTCTGTGAAACTCGAAGCCGTGCGTCCAATTGCGATTGCAGACGTGTTTTGGTTTGCTTAATGCTCTATCCATCCAGACAATGTCTAAAGCGCTGGTGATAACAAAACTAAAGGAAAAATTCAGTAAGTGGCTAACAGAAGTACACTGACAATATTAAGGTTGGTCCTGCGATTGGAAATATTATTTGAATCCGTTACAAGTACTATAGATGCACTACCAATAGTAATTATGTAGGTACACCCATATTATATTATTAATTTAAATTATCACCGGGTTAAAATAAATTTAAGTTCCACATAGGACAGTTCAAGCTGTAAGTCCGAATCAATCGGTGTCTCGCTTTTACAATATTAAGTTAAAGGCCCAACACCACTATCGCCGTCATTTAAGGAAATTGAACGGGTATCGAATAAAACTCGATATGCAAATAGAGACAAATTCGAGTGAACCTCGGTTGTCCAGCCCTTGAGAATGGTTTCGAAACATTTTACTGTTATTTACTTATTTGGTGTCTTGTGCTGACCCTACAACCTACAACTTCCCGGGAAATAAAGTAAAACAGGCTATTGCAATTTATTGGCCCTTAACGAAATGGGACATGAGACCCAATTAAAATTTCATGAGAGTCCTGCATAGATTCCCTAATGGTCACAGCCTGGATTCTGCTCACCCGCACCGCAAAGTGTCGCACACATACAGCAATCGGGTGAGGAAATTAAAATTCTGCAACAAAAACGCTTTCAGTTATCTGCTAATTTGCACAGGCATTACTTTCACCCTAAAAAGCTGCGCGTTCTTTGTTGACGGGGCCGAGTGCCCGCCGTGATGCCAGCCAACTTCCCAAGGCTCGTCCATCTGAAGTAGTTCGAGGAACTCTTCCAGCAAGCAATTAATTCGTCTGGCGTTATCTGCACGAAATGTATGCAGGCCCCGTTGTAATCCATCTGAAGGGTTGGTCGGTTCTGGGAGAGCTTTTCCATGCAGAGGACTATCGATACATTTAACCAATTATTTCCTCGGAACGCATGCTTTTGGAGGCGGGTGTGGCGCGGGCTGGTGGCGTGGCACAAACACCAAGACATCTTTGTGTACTTAATTTTAAGACGGGTACACTGGCTCCGGACCGAATGCAGGTCGAGGTCGTTCATTCGCATTTCACCCAGAAAAAGCTCTTAGGTTAGAGTTCGTGTGAACCACTCCGGAGCTTACTCGCATCCCACACATAAAACTGCTGGCCAATGCTGTACCACTTCGGGGATAATTCTGGAAAGCCCAGCAAATCACATGAAACACTTCGAACCGATGCTAGTGTGGGGGAAATGAATCAACCGTCCTTAGAACTTGATGAGTTCTGAATTAAGAATTAATTCAATAACTCCTTCTCAATCCACATATTGCTTCATTTCCTGCTGCTAGTGAAATTCAATTTGTGCGCATACAGTACTAGTCAAAAGCATATTAGTTCTTACAGAACTCAAATTACTACCCCAAAGTAAGTGTCTACCATATTGAAATTTCATTAAAAACCCACTTTAAATGTAATTTATTATTCACCTATTTATAAACTAGCTTCATTCCACGTTTACAATTTTTACCCCTAACCTACTAACTTTATTGCAGTTTCGCTATATAAAGATGTTTTCCGAAATGCATACATATACATATGTTAAATTTGAAAATTCGTTCATCCATTTTGGTTCGGATACATACATACATATATCGAATTCATTAAAAGTTACCGACTGAAGTAAAAATGTAAAAGGCTACTTTTATAGCCTAAATGATAAACTTGTTGGAATTAGAGGTTTCTCCTAATATTGAAGCGGTCCCAAAAATTCCTAAGCGCCAGCTTTTATAAAACCGTAAGTAAATTTAGATTTAGAGTCTGTAATTTCGAATGCATAATATTGGGATATATTAAGTGAAATTAGCTCCGAGCTTAAACACCTACGTATGGTTATTTAATGAAAACGTAATATTATAAATTGTTCGTGTTATTTGTTCCGTATAAGATTTCATAAGTTCTTTTGGTTTTATTTTTTATTTATAGGCATCAGTTTCATATTCATACTTTTATGAAAAGTGTACTATATGTATATAATGTGGGATAATGTTTTTCAGAAATAATTGAGAAAATAGAAAACTTTTACATTTAGGGCAATTTTTCTTGAAATCATAACGTAGTTCAGCTTTCTTTTCTCAGACGTGATTTGTAATTAACATAAAATACTGTATATGAATAACTAAGTGAAATAAAGATGAAAAATAACGGTTAGTGCAATTTATAAGTAATGCGGAAAAGTTTCATGTCTATATTCGTGTGTTTTTTGGGCACGTAAAATTTACAATTTATATATAAACACTAAGGAAAATTAAATGATAGCAGATATAGACATATTATATAAAGTATTGCCTGACAATTATTGCCATCTACTCGAATTCGAGTCATAGCTATTAAGACGACCATTTGGAGTTTTATGAAAAAGCTTGCTCTAGCTTCTATATACAGTCTCAAGCCATTGTTTTAGAACCTGTATTTTATCTGGTTTATACCGCTGATTAATATACCGACAAACTAATAATACATCTTTTAGAACCTTTGCCGATGATACTGTAATAATAGCATAAAGCGTCTCGCAAACAAATGCGCTTAACAAAATTAGCAAAGGGTTGTAATGTAAAATAAATTTCAATAAACTAAAATCAATCAATGTTGCATACGCATTCTGTAACACTGATGACAAGCTCCAAACATCCTTTAAGCTGAATCAGCTTACAGTTACACCACGATTCAAGATTGAATATTAACGCCATACATACGCCTTCATCTTTCGAAGTACGTATTTTTCTAGTCATCGAAAATGCATGAATATTTCTATACAGAGATTTTTGAGGTCGCTGATCATTAATTGACCAATTTTTGAAATTCATAGATTGACTTTTACTAACCTTATCAGAACGCCGGAAATTAGGTCGGAGGGGGCGGGAGGCAAACTACGCTAGCTAGGTGTTTCCGAACATATCACAGCTTTCCTGAACATTTCTTAGCTTTCGAAAATGCATTCCACTTTTTGTAATTGCCTTTCGGCCTATTATGGGTTTCATGGGTGACTCGTTGTGCTTCAAATGGTTAAAAGAATTAAATCACATGATTGAGTCATCTGAAAACGATTTGATTCTTTTTTTAATTTTCATTTTCCTTTGTGGAGCATAACTGGAGTGAAGTAGGAAATATTTGTTTTATAACTTTACAGAAGTTCTCTGTAGAACGTGTAAAAATATAAAAATAAAATACAAGTAATAGGTTTTTATAAACTGCGGAGAATTAAGCTATACATTAAAGTTATGTGAAAATAATGGAGAACAAAAATCCCCGCTGCATATGCATATAAGCAATATTAACGTTTCGTGCGTTTCATTGCATGCTATCCCTATTTCTCGAATTTGTATCTCAAATGTCATAAATTCATATAAGTTCATAAAAAATTACACTTGTTTCAAAAGGGGCATAGTGTTCCCTGCACGCAACTTCAAGTTGGGAAACGCAATTATTTCAGTTCTTTTCCTGTTTTTATATGTATGTACCTAAACATGGAGGGGTCGTTTCAGTTTTGTTTTACCTTATCAAGTTCATATCCTGGTAGTATGCGAAGATTACTTTTAGTGATGGTTCACATAAATTTAAATTTCTAACACGGTTGCTGTTGTGTAAGAATATGAAAAAGAAACTAATATTCTCAAACACACATGCCGTTGACCCTTTAAGTATAAACATAAAACCCCATCCATCGTATTACTAAGTTATTTACCAAAGGCTTATTAAGCATAACATTAATGGAAAGTTGTAGTATAGGTTGTAAATACGAGCGAACACTTATTAGTCCTCATATGCACGGACAAAATTAATTTTGTGGAAACATAATTCTTATAACGGTTCCCCTCTCTAAAAAAATAACTCGTATGTACTTACCTCAGAAGAAGTTAAATAGCAAAGTCTTGAGTCGGTGCTCTCAATGGATGCCTGCTGGACAATGCCATAGCGACTCTCCCGATCACTCAAGTAGTCAGAGCGTAAGCTATCTTGTCTAATAAATTCGGCCCTGAAAATAGTTGCATTAAGCTGCATTCATATCGTTTACTATTTTGATAAATCACCTTTGTTCTAGGGAGTCTGCTCTGGCACTTTTATATCCAGAGTCGTTTAAACTGCTGTCTTGTCTCAGGGAGGGCAAAGAATCCCATGGTGATCGTTTATGTCCTGAACTTGTCGATTGCGAGGGCATCAGCCCCTGGCCAGACCCAGATCCGATTGTGGAGCTACCGGATCGCCAACCATCAGAATGGCGAAACCATTGGGCGCGTGCTGACTCCCCGATGCAGGAGGCACAACGCGAATTTGAAAAGCTGCAACAGAGTCCAATTTCACTTTAACCAAATACATATTAATTGAGGTGGCAGGATAAGATGCTCAATAAAATTAACACCAACGTATTTCATCACCAAAAAATTTATGTAAATATTTATATTCCACCTACATTTTACTTTTATTTTAGTTCCAGTATTTTAAGGTTACAAAAATAATAACGCTTTCTTTACAGAAAACTGAAAAGTTGTGAACAAATTAACACATGAAAATATGTCATAATAAATATCACACCAGAAAGACCAGGGAGTGTTGTTGGCGGTAGTCCAAATAAAAAATATTGTGTTTTGATCATGGCTTTCAAACACTCTATGTTTTGTCGCTCTTGGCTTATACATATATAATGAAAAAACACAAAAAAAATTAACATTACAAAACCTTTTATAATTGAAAATTACATATTTACACAGAAAGAATATGTTAAAACGCAGACCTATGAATAGTTCGAGCAGATATTGTTTTTATTTAATTATATCAAGAGGTACAGTAACAGACTATCTGACACGATTAAAAATTTTTTATTAATGTCTATACCTATGACAATGGAAGTCCAAGAATGAAAGAATGCATTATAAATTTTCTAACTGTTTCAAAAGAGCCATAAATGGTTCTATGATTAATTGAGTAAAGAAAATTTAGTCCTCTAGTCATAGACTTGAATTAATATTGATAACCCTTTGTACTCGTATATCTAGAGATATGTGTTACCTACGAGAAAACAATTTCATCAATCAGTAATGCGTGCTTTATTTTATTAATAATTAGTACCATGTTTAAACTATAGCAGCTAACTAGATGCAATATTTTTGGACTTTATTTATAACCTTTGTGACCTGGTTTGAAAAGAAACAATTTCTTGCCTGCGGTTCTTTATTTCAATTTATGGACACCATTTTTAACCTCTAAAATTTGTTTGCCTATGACACTGAGATGATTGCGACGAACCAAATACTACTTTACTTCGTTTATTGAAATAGCAATCTTAGTTTCAGTACTACAAAGAAACAGACAAATAACACCGTCCTCACTCCATCTTGGGTAGACGTTTGAAAAAGCCTGAAAATACATAAAGTTCGACTCCCATTTCCAACTCAATTTTTTATAAGTAATCACAAGCATCAGATACTTTATACATTACGGCATATCACAATAGTACCTACATATAAAAAGTTGCATTTTGGAATATACTTTCAAATATAAATATAACGACCTCGTTTGATTTCCTATCGATATATGTATATACATTATAATTTTTTTAATATTAAAATAAGCAAATATAGCTAAATGTTTGGCAAATCTTCTAATACCACGGAATTTAAGGATATAGTACGTTTATGATTTACTTGCTGAGGTTTCAAGTTTGTTTACAGTTGGTTTTATTGGAACTGGTAACATACCTCAAAAGAAGTCTGGAACCCTTAGTTCTTTTAAATATAATAGACATATAATGTTTACGTAAGTATTTTATTGAAACAATATGGGAATTCACTCTTCGTTACATTTGCTATTGCTTCGGCGAAAAAATTGATTTTGTTTTGTTTTTTTCTTCCATATTCTGAATTTACCCAGTGTAAACCATTTTAACATATCTGCCCTAGATATGATATGAGTAGTACTCAATTTCAAGAAAGAAGCGGAAATTCTCCGAGTCTTCCAAAACTTGAAACACGTTTTTCTTCAAACCATGTTTTTGAAGTTGGCGTGCAGTACTTCGATATGTAAAAATTAAAAAAATAGAAAAAAGTTGGGTTTTAAATGTTTGGTAGACATGTGATTCTCGTCGTGATCTGATACAAAATTGTCGCGATATTAACACCAAAGTTACGGCCACTCAAAAAGGAAAAAAATGGAAAATTCGTTAACCCTTTTTGAATTTCGCGCCATTTGGAGAGTTTTTGGAATTTTGACTTGATTCAGGTCAGAACGATAGCCACAAGTCTCTATTTTAAGAATCTGACCGATATTTTGATTTCAGATAACTGGAAGGGATGACACACTGCATGCCGTGGTGGAGGCAGATCCAGTGCCTTCATGTTTGGGTTGTTTTTTGTATGCAACTTATATTTTAAATAAAAAGACTCAAAAAGTTTAAGAGATTTTTGCGTTTTTTTTATTTAAGATAAAACGTACAAAACGCACCTTACTACTCCCAGATTCCCGGAAAAAATTCGCCGGAGTTAGATATCAAAAATAGGTTTCAACACTAAACATCCACCTTAGGCGTATTCACTGTGCGCTGTATTTTATTCAATTTCGCTACTCCGTTGTATTTTCTTACATCAAAGAGTGAACACCCCAGTAGCAGAGCACCAAAACACCTTTGTGAGAATTTTATCAGCTGATAAAATGACAGGTGTTGCTTTAATTTGTGTTTATTTTTTTTTATGTCATTTTACACCCTAGCATAGTAAATGTCACGTACATTTGTCGTTGTGCATTGTACTTTAATACAACGTTGTGGATTTATTTGAATTTTGAACTTTTCGTATCTTTCTTTCACTTGAGGTTCAAGCTTACATTTGAGCTGCATACCGGGTTAACATGACACTTCTTTATACTCATTAATAAATTCCAAAATTGACTTTGATGGCTTTCTACTCGTTAAACTTATTTTTCTTGACAATGTTAACTAATGCGGACACAAAAAAAACCAAGAAAACATTAAACATGTTGCGCAGTCTAATCCCCTCAGTGAACTAGTTTAGTACCTGGGGATTCTACCTGAATTCTGATACTGTTCAAACCATTACTCTTAGCAATAAATGCAAAACAAGTTTACAATAAATTTACATTAAAAGCTTTTCTGAGACAACACCAAAATCTAAATCAAAAAAATATATGTTTTATGGGAAAAGCAATGATACTTTTATTACACTATATACAGTTATTACTATTATTTATTTGTTTGGTCCTTCTAGTGCATCTTGGCCTCCAAATGTTAAAAACATCTTGGATTTTACGAATATGATTAAATTTTCACTTTTACAATTAAAAATTTGTAACTATCTTTTACACATGAATATTATACTCGTCACTAAGACAACATAATGGCATTCTTCAAGACGAGTATACTCGTCAAAACCAGCTAACTGGTTAAAGCTTCGCGTCGACCATCGAATAACACATGTTCAATTATTATGTATGTACATATAATAGTATTGTCACATATCACTATACTGTTCTTTTGGGAGTGTATAGAATACCTTATAAAGATTAATAAAAAAAGTTTGTTAAGATTTATAAAAATATCAGTACAACGGAATCTTACATTAAAGGTATAATACAAATAAAAGCAATAACTTATCAATTATGATGTAATTTTAGAAGATGAATTTAAACCGAAAAACTGTCATTTAAGGTACATACAATTATTTTAAAAACTTTGAATTTGTTATAATTTGCAACAACTGGAAGAAATTTTAAACACTGATTTGAAAATTGGTCCGTACACTAAAAGAGAATTTGTTATAACTTTCTCCTTAGTATTTATCTGGCGCCAATTCATTGAGCATTATACCCTCGCACCATTAGCTATTAAAATTACCTCGAATTGTGGTCACTGAGGTATCCACGATCACGTTCCCTTTCGCGTTCCCGTTCCCTAACAAGTTCGTTGCGGTCGCTGTAGTATCCATCACGGTCTCTGTCACGTTCGCGTTCCCGTGCCGTGAGTGGTCGGTGCTGGGGCAATGGCAAGGTCGATGACTTGGCGCTGGCCGAGGATCCTTTAGCGATAATTCGAAAGCATTACTTTTCCGGGGACGAGGCTCGGGGTATTGCCAATTTTTAATGAATCGAATCATTTGGAGGTAAGTGAAAGGAAATTCAAAAGAGTCAATGTACTTGGCAGCATCTCAAAACAGGGGGGCAACTAGACTAGGGGAGTTTCGGGGGTGTGTGACTATAGTACGGAAAGCAGCTACTTACGTCGTCTGATTGGATAGGGACTACGTTGGGTCGATCCCGGCAAGCTCTCAGCTAGTTCTGTATTTTACAAATTAGTGCAAAAAACGTTTCGTTTATGTTCACAGCAATATAGAAAAAGTTAGAAACGGGTAAACGGGCTAGTTCGAGTAAATAAAGCACTGGCGGAGCAAAATAACATGCCGAGGGGCAAAGAAATGTGAAAGCGGAGGAACCAAAACACTAATCGCCTCAAAGGAGACGCAACTGAAATCAACAAGCCGAAACGGGGGCGATTCTCACCTAGATTCTCCATGCTCTGTGACAAGAGGGCCTCGAAGGTGTGCAGGCTGTAGGACTCGGCGTCCATCCCCTTGGCCAGGGTGTTGCGAAGATGCATCTCATACTCGAGCAGGAGGCGAGATGTTGGGCTCCCCGGGGTTGGGGTTACGTTCGGCTGACTCGGATGGTGGTGTGGGTGCCGACCTCCGCCCGCCCGCTGCCCATATGATTGATCCTGATCAGAATTGCCATTGCTAGAGCTTGGAGTGGTTGCATAACACTGATTATCAAACATTACGTTGTCAGAGGGCGGAGATCCCTCGATGCATCCGCGCTCGCGTTCTAGCTCCAAGTACAGATTCCGCGGCGGATAGCCACGTCCGATTTCGTGGGATGACCTGTAACGGTTCCGGGGTTAAACCAGGTGTCGCAGCTCGCGAGGCTAAACTGCGGTGCTCACCTTGATCCAGAGAATCGCGAGGCCTGACTAGACGGCCGGCCCAGGGTATTGTTGTTATTCATCACGTGATGCAGTGAGTGCGGGTGCATGTGCGAGTTGCCCTGAACATTCGCGTTCGCGTTGTAGTAGTTATAGCGCCTTCGCCCCATCTCAGGTGAAGTAACCGGGCTCTCGGTGCTGGGCATTGGCTTCAGCATTCTCTTGAGTGTGCTGGTGTCGACGTTCATGTCCTCCGTGCTTTTCGTCTTTCGTCGCGTATTATTGTTGATTACATTGTGGTGCATGTCGTGTGACTCACGTGTCTGAGAGAGGTACGAAGGTAAACGACAATTAAATCAAAGGATTAAGCACACGATGGGCCGTCGCCCGGCCCACTGAGGGGTACATGGGATGTGTGGGAGAGGGCTTCCAAGTGTAATTAACCATTACCATTTCATCGTTGTAATCTTTTGTGCGTGTTCCCGTTCCAGTTGATTTCGTTGTCGATGTGGTGTTCTGCTGGAGGGTGCCACCTGCCTGGGTACCCTCTGATTTGCATGTTTCCTCTGTGCGCTGTGCTGTCATTTCCTCCTGGCCAATTTGTGAGCCGACGTGATTTTGATTAGCAGCTGCACTCGTGATTGTTGAAGCATTCGTCATTGTGCTCGTTTCTTGCGATTTCGTCTGGCGAGACAAGGTATCTCCACCTGAAATTAAACAGAAACCGTTTCAACTCGCTTGCACTGCAGGTTTCAAGATGCACTGTTAGGTGCACGGATTTAATTTTTGTATTACTACGGTTCACGCAAGGCTTGAGTAAGTCTGATGACTTAAACACCTTTAATACCGAGTTTGGAGCATACCAGGGGCCTACTTTACAAACCGACAAGTGTGCCTAGTGACCAGTAAAAATGAAATAAAAGCGAACAAGACAATAGTCAAGTCAAACAAGTCTTGTCGCTTCATAAAATAGAGCCCAGATGTGCAACTCAAAATGTCGATTTTGGTTTAAGGTATACGACTCTCCCTTACTTTCGTGATTTTTTGCAATTTCTGAACCATATAAAAAATAAGTTTTTTTTACTAAAGAAAAATTTAAAAACTCACTTTTGTTCAAAGTACTTTTTTTAATATAGTTGCGTGATAACTCAGGTGTGCGTCGTTTAAATAATTTACCTAAAATTTAAATTTGTCACATTTAAAATCGGTAAAAAGAGGGATATATGTTAATTATGCTTGTAATAACCCACATGGAAATTCGGAAGCCAATTATTTCAACCCGAGTTACCACGCATACCGTATTAACCAGTTAGTTGTGATAGGCGAGTATACTCGTCATATCTAGCCAAATGAAAATATATCATGACGAGTATACCTACTCGTTATACATAAAAGATGCCACCATTTTAATTGCAGTGTTAGTGTAATTAAAATACATAGATATAGTGGTAAATTTCAGGATGTTTTAAATATTTGGAGACAAAGACGAAATAAAACGAAGAATCAGCAAAATATAAATAATTATAATGAGAACACTGCATATAGGTGCGATCGCTTAATTTTTGCGACATGATTTAGTTACAAGCTTTATAACTAAGTCATCACAACTAACTGGCTAACCAAATTGCTTGGGAAAATGGCACTTAAAATATCTTAGTTCTATTTTATTTATTTTATCATTTTATCAAAGAGCTTTGTATATGGTTAGAAAAAATCCAGCCGGTAATACATACTTCCAATACAATAATAAACACAAACAATACAATAAATCATTTTTAAACAATTCCACACCTTAAAGACTTTCAAACAGATGTAAAATACTAGAGTCGATTTATTGTGATTCCGATATTAATTCATAAAATTATACTCGAAATCTATTAATTTTTCACACCCTCATATACTGATTGCGCCTTTTTATCTGTTTCACAAAAACAACCGTGTTTTACAACAATTTTGTATGTGTATGTACAATTATTGTACATTGATTACTAGTTTTTATTTTGTGGAATAAACAGCAACAACTTAATACGCTGTCAACTAAAAATCTTCATTTTTCGGCCAAATTGGAAGTTTCAAGATCAACAAAACATTTCAACAAAAGACAATTTAAAATGACTTTGCTCTGCAATTAATTAAATTTCCCCTGAGTAACTCCTGGTGCATTGCGCGTGCGGAGAAGAGAACGACACTGCAAAGCATTTTTTCTTTCAATGTAATGCTTTCGGCCTCGAAACATCTTCCTTATACTTTGAACATGTAGAATTATACAACATTTTTTAAATCAGCGACGCCAAAAACCCCGTGTCTCCAATTTCACGAAAATCGATAAAAACATATTGTGAGTCCGATATATTGCATTCGCCACCTTGAATTTCCTGATTTCTGGTATACGAGATTTTACAGCTATATGCGAGTTTGCCTATTTTCTCAGAATTTTAGAGTTTTCTACGCCCACTTAGGTGTTCGTTAATTCGAAGTTATTTGTTGTGTGTGAAAATATTGAAGCATAAAAGCTTTCGCCTTTTTGTGAAATCTACAAATGAAATATTTTCCAGGAGGTGTCATGTATGGTCCTTTTTCCGGAATACAGCAAACATTTCCTTAATCCCCATTTTCATACATTTCACACCTTCACCCTAAGCTTCACTTAGTGCCTCACTTTTTCTTATTTGTTGTGCGTTACTCTGGGAAATTGGTCTAAACGTTTTTGAGGAAAGCTAGCTAGCTCCCTAATGTCTATAAGACTTTTGGTTTACCTTGTCCTGTTGGCTGCATGGGCTGGGTGCCACTAGCAACATTGTCGTAGAGAGAAGTGCTAGAGGTGGCTGTTGCAACTTTCTGCCCCTCTGTGTCCGTAGCTCGAGTAGTGGTTCTTGGAAGCGTTGATGAGCCTAAAAAAGTAATAAGGTGAATAACTTTCTCTTTTTGAAGTCGATTAGAAATACACAGATGGAATTGAAAAACTGAATGAGGGATTTCATAGGTGTTTCTAGAATTACCTCTATATCGCGGATCCTGAGCTCGAAGTCTAGCGTATTGCTCAGCTGTCATGCAGGTGCATTGTGGTTCTCGCACTCTTGAAGGACTGGCCGGTGTACTTAAAGGCTTTCGTTTTGCTTTTATTTTACCCTTGCCGGGCGGATCCAGCTTAAGCGAGTAGCTCGATGAGGCCTTTCGTGAAAATTTGAAAGAAGGCGACTGTAAAACGTCGCACTATCATTAGGTTAGTTGGTTGGGAATCACAAGGTTCTGATAGTGCGGTTTAGGTATCGACACACAAAAACGGCAAAATCAAGACATATTGGGAGTGGGTGGTGCGGATTTAGGGGTGCATTAGGTAGTGGTAGGCTGTGATCACAGTAAGGCATCATATTAATAATTTATAAATTTCTTACAACATCTTTCCAAAAAAAGTGTCATTGGACTTCTATTGGAAAATGCAACATCTGATTGGGATACGTGCAATGATTTTCAATTTTTCTAATTTAGAAGGTTTAAGTAAAAATCAAAAAGCTTTCAATCAACTGATAAAGCACAGACACATACAATAAAATAAATAGCAAAGGCATATTCATCGGAAATTATCTTAAATTTTTACCTCGTGCAGAAGAACAAACCGAGATCTTTACGAATTCATTGAGAGTAACATCCAAATTTGAACAATCGAGTATACAGTAATATGACAATAAAAAATTTTGGTAAGAAAAAATTTAAACAAATTATGTTTGTAAGGAAACAATACGGCCACATTTGAGAAATAAAGTGCATACAAAATCGGTCAAACATCACCAAGAGGACTCACAAAATAAACACACACTTTAACGAGAAACATAAACCGAACTAATTGAGACATCATTATTAATTTTAAAATATTTAGTATTTTACGTACGAGTAGCCTATTGAAGATTTTACTTGCAAAATAATTATTAACTAAGCATATTTTGTCCGCTTGCTTTGCTCTGTTTCCCTTTGACGGTTATTACTTGTAATAGCAGTGAAATTGTGAAATTGTCTCAAATAACCGAAATACCACATCTGCTTATACCACAGAAAATCAAGTGTTTAACTGAAATTAAAAACCCTGTACGATTTTCGACTGTGATTCCACTATAATTTGCTAAACTAAATGCTACCAACACTGTTGTGTTTTCATCCTTATTGTTTCCCATCATCCTACGAACGTTTTCAGTGACGTAAAAAATATATTATAGGTGAACAAATTTTTTTAAAAACATTATGAGAATACCACAGTACCCACAAGTGAACTCGTCTATAGTAATTTGATTAACAAAAACGAAGTTATTTAGTTATAAGTAAAGTATATTAGGTTAGGTACAAAAACAAAAATTACTTTGATGGTTTTCGAGGAAAATAATTATGGAACAGACTCAGGATAGTACATGACCCCCTTAAAGTCGAGCTTCTGATATTCTTAAAGATTTAACTATTATGAGTTTAGGCCCCACCCGAGCGATTCGATTGATTTTTAAAATATGTTATTTTGGATATTACTGTGAGTTACTTTTGTTCGACATGTTAGCATGTCGATTTCGACAAATATAACGAGTCTTGGTTTCATTCGTTGTCGAATTGCCTGTTTAAGAATATCTGATAAATAATATTGCAAACATCTTAGAAATATTAACAATGCTAGAGAATTCAGCTATAGTGAAAATGTTGCCGCAAAATCTAAATCTAAAAAAAATGGGACTTCCAGGCTTTCGGACGTTGACACACTCAGGGAAGTCCATAGAAGCAGTGCTGTGCTCCTGTTATTATTCACATGAACTTATCAGCTTGTTGTGAGGACGCGCCTGCGCTAAAAAAAATATATAAACTAACCATAATACAATTCCAGACCAAACTCACAAGATACCATGTGAACGTTAAACCACAACGAGTAGATAGATCGCAACTTTTACAATTGTGCAAAAATCAAACTTTACTTGTACTTATGCATATATATTTTTCCACATTCCTTATATTTAAATAGATTTTTTTCTGAATGAATTCTCCGCCAAGAGTCACAACTATCTAGCCGTATTTGACTTCCTGCCTACAAGTGGTAAAAATGAGTTCAGGTTTACTGCCATTTTCTAGCTTTACCTATGAATAGTTTGTGATATTACTCTTTTTTAATTTTCGTTCCAATTCTGCCAGAAAGGCATTATACTTACAAAGTTATCAGAACTAAAATTTACTAGAATTGTAAACTAAATTTTTAAGGTTTTTTTGTGAACTCAGTGTTCAGTTTTTCAATGTACTTAAATTAACATTCGCTTGAACCCTTGTTTAAAAATTAAGAGTAGTTTGTGTCCACAAGCTTTTACCTATTACTATATGGGAGAAGAAATTTTTTCCCAAATAAGCGTATTTTGTACTGATCTCTCATTCAATTTTAAATCGCACTCACTATCGTGCCAACAAAAAAACAAAATACAAAAAATTCGCCGAAAAAATATTTCTACGTTTACATTTAATGTCACTGTCACGGCAACAATTTCGGGACATAGTGACATATTTATTCCCATAAATGTTTTTTTTTATTTGCAGGCAAACTATAGAGGTCGTCATTTGTCAAATCTTTTGCGGATCCGGAAAACAAAACTTCGGAGCTAAAATGTCCATAGAAAAAATCTAATCATCAAAACTAGATCTGGTTGGTTTCTGTTAGTACTTTAAATTTCAATCGAATCGGTTCAATGGTTCTCAAGAAATATTAGGCACCGCGCTGTAAGCTGTATTTAAATAACGGTTGATAACATTAAAATGATACACACAGCCACCTATTTTGCATGAAACTTCGCATGGAGATTGGACTATGATACAAATGAAAAATAGCTTTGGTATAAAAGATGTAATTTAATTAAAATTATGTAAATGTACAAGTACTATAAGACTACATACTTACAGTATGCAGTCCCTTAAGTAGTTTTTAATTTAAGTACGCGTTACAGGTGTGACTTTGCACAAATAATTTTTTCCGAAATAGTTTACGCAATATACATATTTTGTAAAAATAGCTTTTTTATATATGTATTGATGCGCTGTAACTCGTAAGAAGTTGTTTCTACCAAAATGAACCTTCTTACCGTTATCTTCGAAACATTAACGGTTCACAAGGTATTTAGGTTCGAACTTTTCGCAAAATGGCGACTAGCGCACATCCCCGGCGTCCCCCCGACTACAACAACCACTTTTAAAAATATAATTGTTTTACGCTATATGGACATTGCATGGTTAGCCTTTGCATCCTTTATACATACGTAGAGCATGACTGCCACGGAAAGTTACTTAAGGGTGATATGATTATTATGTGACCTTTAAATTGTGTTCTTATAGCCTAGATCGAATTCCGTTCTGTCATAGGTAGATACATATGGTATATGAGGACGTTTCACATAAATTGAAAACGGCTTTTACCCCAAGTGCACATTTGAGTCCCGATACTTAATCATTGCCTGAATTTCAAATGCAACCCGAATGAGTATAAAGTGGTAGTGAAAATAAAAATATATTGTATTAAAGAGTGACCTTTTGTAGATACTCTAGGAAGGACATATGCTATCAACGTGGATAATCGGATTTTTAATATATCGTTTATGCGTGTGTCATTCTTATGATTTTCTGAAAGTTTCACGTAATGCACACGTTGTAGATATACATAGGATTGGAAATTATCCCAAGACCCTATGAAGGAAGATTTTCCAATCAATTTTATTACAGAAATCAAAATTACAATTTCTACATTTATACTTGTAACAATTTATCGTCACATTTTGTGAACGATATTATTTCCTTTCACAAAATATTAAATTGACTGAAGAGTTTAAATATTTTATAACCCTTTAGAGAAAGTATTTTTTACAGGGGAGTCTTCAGTCAATTCAACTTTTTGTAAAGGGAAAATTTGAGCCAATGAAAAATACTACACGGCGAAACCCCGCCGTTTGACTGTTAAGTTTATGCACTCCTAGGATTAACCAAAACTCCATCAGTGAAAGGTCACAAACAAATTTACGACTCTGACTACGGCGTCTTGCCAAACCTGAGCATTGACTAGTCAAACCTTGGAGCGCCTAAGCTTTGGCTTTTGACTATAACATACTTATAGATAGGCAGTCTTTATTCGCACGTTCAGTGTCCGTGTAATATCCGTGTAATCTCCGTGTTCACGGAAGTAAATACATGGTACAAACAGGCAAATTTCAGTCCATAGATATTGTGACAGTTGATCGAATAATCGTATATGTATCATCTCAACGATTCCAGTCAGGACGACCAGCATGACCAGCTGATGTTTATTTATTCATTTTAAACACTTGCACTAGAGTTTCCGAAACACACATTTAAGGTTTGACAAATCTACTTGATGTCCATTCCTTCGCTGTGACGTCTGTAATTTTCTATTGAATTGCATTTTGAAAAAAAAAGTAAAAAAAGAGGTTTTCCAGCCTCCACTAAGTAGACCATTTAGTGCCCATATTGATGCTATGTTGAGACAATTCCTTTAAACGTTAGTGAACGATTTGAAGCAGTGAGCAAAGCAAGGCACAAAACCCCAAAATGTCAAGTACCACACAAGAACAACAATTAATTTTGTATGTGACTGTGAATTATTATTATTAATTTAGCTGTTAAGTGTTTGCCTTATCGGACGTGTGTATAAATTAATGTTTCAGTGTAAATTAGATCGGGTCTAGGGCGCCTGATCCCAAATACTTACACAGCATTCACGGAACTGTTTGGCATCGATGGGGGATGTGAAATTCAGCCCCCAGGTGTCATTGGTCATAGGATCTTTCCAGTACACAAAGCATTCCGAGGCTTGTCCGATTCGTGTTCCTACAAATTGGCATTTAACCACACTCGGTATCGCAGCAACTAACGCCGGCCGGAGCCGTAAATTTACCTGGCTGAACGAGTCGGACGTCGAGAATTTTGTCCACCTGACTGTTGTAAGCTGTGATGTGGAAAACGCATTCTGGTGAGTCTTGTATGCAGGTAATGTTGACAGGAACCAAATCTTCAGACACTTGTTGCCACTTGACGGTACCAGCACCGCTTGATGATACGTGGAATACCTCAGCCCACAACCTGAACGAACTGAGTGTGTTACCAAGGGCGTTTGGACATTTGTTTTTAATTTAAAGGTAATGTAGTGTTCATGTGGTTGGGTCATTTCGACACATGGGTTGTGGTTGCATGTCGAGGCAGAGGAGAGAGGAAAAAGAATTTTTTTTAATTTCGCTTGGCCAAACGATTAATTTCATATTCAATTTTGAAAATAAAAAAAAAGCCAGAACAACCGAATCTTAACGAATGCGAAATGTGTGAACAATGGAAACAAAAGGATCGCATGTGGCTCTGAATTGGAAGAGTTTGTGTGTTTGCAAAAACATAAGATGAATGAGGTCTCAATAAATAAGAATAAAAAGACGAAAATGTAGAGAAATGTCGGAGGTCAGCGGTATTCACCTCAGGAGATGGCCGTCCCGTCGACGAGAAGTCTGCCATGGCGAGTCCTCGTATCGGTACGCTTTGCGCATAAGCGGCGCACAGGAACAGCTCAGTTTATTACCCATGGCGCAGCTAGCACAACCAGCCTGACCTCCTGTTGGAATCAAATTTTATTTTTATTATTCGCAAAAATATTTAATAAACCAAATTTTTACCTGAGGCTCCCTGGTGTCACCACATGCCGCTTACGTCTGCTCGAGAGAGCGCCTGACCGCGGTTTAGAGACTGTGACCTTTGGTTGTGCCTATGTCCGTAGTGTCTGCTTCCGCGCTAAAAATTAAAATAAAAATAATTTAATACAATCCTGAAGACTATGAAAAAGTCATTTTGATGAAACTATAATTTTTCTTTAGACTTAAGAACAAAGCTGGGATTCGCCCGTTCTGGTACCTGAACAATTTTTTCAACCATTCATGAATAACATTTGTTGGTAAGTTAGTCGTTAGGCATCAAATCAATTCAAATGCAAAGAAAGTTGTCTTCTTTTTTGTCCGCTATCTGGAGTAGAGCAAAAGGTTACTTGATGAGATCTATTCATGTGTTGAACCGCTTTACACATAAATGGTAAAAATCTTTGGTGAACAAGATACTAAACGTCTCAGTTTTTACACAAATGAACTTAATTCATGTAGAGTAACAAATTGTTACAATTAACTTCATTACGAATACAAATTTGTTTACATCTGTTAGTTGATAGTTTTATGGAAACTGACAAAAATCTTCTACAAAAGAATTTAGCGCCACCTGAGTTTATATAAATAAGATAGGTGTTATGTTCCGTGAGCAGAACGAATTTGTGCTCTTTATTTTAGGTATGGTTGTTTCAGAACACGTCCCGTATGCTCACAACTCGACCACTAAAATTTAACTTTTTTTCTACCATCATTCCAGTTCGCAGACAACTTAGTTTTTTTTCAACTAATTTAGAAAAAAATTAATATCAACATACTTGTGCAGTTTTATACTGGGGCGAGCGTGCTATAAAATTTCCACTAAATTGTTACAAAATTGCATGGAAGTATCTACATGGGACACGAGAACTTTAATAAACATTAATGTTGCTATGTATGGTAACTATTCAGTACAGGTTCACTGTATTCGAATTATGTTCAGGTTTTTTAAAATGGCTCGTCCTGCCATCGTGTTATCACGTTAATCTGTAAACAGATGCAAAATACGCGAGGACCGACAAGGGACCGCTATACGTTCAATAATTTTTCAGTAATTTTAACATAACGCAGATTTCCCCGGCATCTGGTGCCAACTGGACCTGGTCGCGCGCCTTCAGGAGACATAATACCGTGTGAGCTCTGGCAGGCCATGTACCGCCCGTACGCCTGAGAAAATTGCTGCCCAACACCTTAATCCTGAGTCAACGTGAATGAAATAGAATAATAAAAAATACAATAAATAAAATTTACTATCTGCCAGAGCTCCTTTAAATTTCGTGTCTATGCCTAAACGAATGAAATATGTTCAACATAAATGAGGCGTGATTCGATCGCCATCTCTGATCAAAGTCACGGACTTATCAAACACTCCTCGAGCATGAGGACACCTGAAGCTGAATTTATATTTAGATATAGGAAATAAAAATACTCAAAAATGTACAAATATTTCCGACGCGCCGAGGCAGATTGCCGCCGTAATTAATTATTTCCTGAGTATGTTTTTGAAATAATATTTTTCCCTTGGTCTTATCAGATCCTTTTCGCTTCCTTATAAGTACAAAAATAAAGATTAAAAACCGCTCCTCGCAAGCACCACACTCAAGCACACTTGCTCTATGTTTCCAGGAACCTCGTCTGAACCTACGGCAGGTGTTCTAATAGCGGCATCCTCATTCATATCACACATCGACTGAGGCCAGAAGTCCCACTTAGGAGGTAGGTAAAGCCGTCGCGTCGGTGTAATTAAAACTTGCAATCAGTACCGATTCGTATCGAGACTAATTCATCTATAAATTCCTCCTTAGCATTATCTCTATCCCCGCCAAGATCTAATACATAATGGCGGATTGTACTTAAAGCTAAGATTAATTGTGAGGCTCATAAATTCATTACGCAATTATTCATTAACTAATGGGCATCGCCAGAAACGTTTTTGTATCGTCCGTTCTTGTGCGTGGCTGCCTTCTGGGATCCACCCGGCCAGTGACAGAGGGACACAGAGACCAGGGGACTTGTGACAGAAAGTATAAGGACGAAATACGCAGTGAGAACGAAATGGATCGACTCGGATATTTAAAGGGGGGAGGGGCGTTTCCTTAGCACGGAATCGGGCTTAAGTGCTGGCAAATGGATATCCCCGAAATAAATTTCACATCCAGCTAAAAAGGGGAGCTGCGGAAAAACCGTGGTCACACTCAGCCGCTCCGCCGAAGGATGCTAAAAGTGAGAATGCAAACCAAACAAACATATAATCGTTTGTGGACAAATGGCCTCCGCTCCACGAGTGTCTATGTTAAGGTAGGCAGCCACTGGGGCTCGGGCTCGGGCTCGGGAAATAGCAAACGTCTGCCTTTTTGTATTCTGCTGAAACGATTAAATCCTATAGGGTGCTGTCCTCATTTCACTAAATCGCTGCCCAATATTTAGAGAGCAGCCCAATTATTCCACCAGCACAGGGCCCGCCGTTCCCCAGCCCCTGGATGCGGCTCTGTCTACTTTATCGATTTCGTTCTTGGGGATAGAGCACGTGGAAGAAATTTGAAACTGGAGCTCTGCGTGTTTTGGTACTATGCAGAGCCATCCCCAGCTTCCAGTACGGAGGGATGGTAAACAAAACCTGGAGAGAGTTGATGCCGAATTGATTTTTCTCATCTCTTTTTCGATCCTTAGAGCGGCGGTGGAGGCTGCAGACGGAGCAGAGGTTGTGCCTGCTGATTGATGCACTCTGGCCCCCCACTGTGAAATTTTAATTTTTAACACACGCGAACAATTACAAGACTTTCAGGGCACTCCTCCGGTCGACATGGTCGAAGAATTTGCAGCGCATACAAGTCTGTCTAATTGTCCTCGTGATGAGCCGCAAATGTAATTATTGTCGCAAGTACTTTTCGATCGGAGACAAAAGTGCTTCTGGCGGCCTAAGTAGGTGCTGAAGTGGCTTCGTAATTTAATCACCTTCGGGGAGTTCTGTGCCTTTTAATGACTGCCAACCCCTACCAGATTGCTGCACCGAGTGGTCTGCCGACGCATCCTGACGATTAAAAATCTATAGCGTTTTGTAAGTGTAATAAGGCTTTGTCAACAATTTTTACTTATATATTACGATAGATTTTACAAACGGCGTCGTATATCAATTCGGTTTTGACATTTGTGGGGCAAACAGAATTAGAATTCCTGTGAGTAAACAGTTAAGTGCAGTGGCCGGCAAGATCACCCGATTTGACCGCCCTAGACTTCTTTGGTGAGTATATCGAATGCAGTAGAACTTCTCACCCTGACTCTCTACGTGAGCATTTGTGCTTTCTGATGAAGGTATTTGAAAATGTGAAAATGTGAGCACATAAACACTAATAATGCTAACAGTAACCATAGATATTCATGAAGCACTAGATAAAGACTTCCTAACCATGTAGAAGTGTTTCTTCGGACACAAGATTTCTCCGCGGTGTACCTCAGGGCTTTGTCTTGGGGCCATAACTGTTTAGTCTACATATAAATGATATAGCAGACGTTGTTAGTAACTGTTATATATATACATTTATATGCAAACAACGTACAACTTTATCTTAGCAGACCAATCGGCCTTATGGAGGACTGTGTACACCGCTTGAATGAAGACCTTCACCGTCAGGACAAAATCATCTGGAATTGAATCCCACTAAGTGGTGTAGACTTCAACTGCCTACCACCTATTGCAATCAATAATTGCTCTCTTAAATTTGTGGAAATTGTCAAGAGTCTGGGTTTTCAATTGAACTCTAAGCTCTCCTGCTGTAGCCACATTAGAACAACACTTAAACAAATATGTGGTGACTTTAGACGACTGCGGATTCATTCTAGTATTCTCTCATTACACATAATAAAGAAATTAGTCAAGGCGTTGATTATACCTCACTTCGTGCATGGCAGTATAATTTTTCCGGTTCTTGACTCTGTTTGTCGAAGGAGATTCATTGGGGCGTACAGTGACGTAATACAGTTTGTATTTAAATTAAAAAGATATTATCATATATCGCCCTATAGTTTGTGTTTGCTTGGTTGCTCTCTATAGGACTATTTGACCCAGCGCAGATTAACATTCTTACAAAAACTGATATACTCTTGACGCCAACATACCTATATGGAAAGCTACATTTGCTGAAATTTACTTGAAGTAAGGATCTGGCTCCAGGTTGTAGGTCTCAATATGGACGACGTTCATACCTTTTGCAATGCTCACGAATGTGAAATCTACTTTCACAAGATGCCCAACGCCCGAGATTTGAAGCGTCATTGTAAAATTTATTTGGTCACACAGTTTTTTACATGAACTCATTGACAAGGTGAGTGACTCACTTGATCACAATTCTCTAACACAATTCTCTAAAACGTGAATGAGTGAAGAGAGGTTAAATTGGTGAAATTACGCTGCGGAGGTTTTCTGCACCCTGATTATTCTCCGGATTTGCCACCATCGATTAATTTTTTTTTTTTACAATTACAAATTATTACTGGAACAAATGATTATTTTGAAGACTTAGTCAATTCAAAATATATGGAGGGATATGAAAGTTTGAAAGTAGTTGGAATTCAAAAAGTCGGTTTTCTCATTATTTTTTAGGAAAGTTGTCGATCCTCGTAGAAAACCTGATGTATGGCAATAATGAATAGAAATTATATAATGAGAAAATAAATGTTCTTTCTGTAATGGTCATAACTCTAACCAAATGCAATATTTATTTAATTTGAATTGTGAGTTATCACTAAAAGCATTATTTCTTGCTTAATTAGTTTTTTGATGTCATACGACTAGAACCCTAGATGTCTAAAAGTTAAACATGTAATGACGACTATAAAAAGATTTTTTTAGTAACCAATTCTCGTGCAATGGAGAAACACAGCGAAAGTCAAGGGCAATGCTGCACCATAATATTTTTGCCTTTACTGTTTTATGTCTTTCGCTTTATACCGTGTAACATTCATATTTGATAAAGACGTCACAGACGCGGCTGTCTTTAAAGTCCGACAAAAGTATCATTTCATTGTTGCAGAGAGTGCCACGCAGAGCCTTAATACCGGGAGCCGCGCCCATTCACATACTCTTTCGTCAATTGTAATGCAACCCTCTTCGAAAAATTAGCATGAAATCTTGCAAGTGATAAAATCACGTTCCCTTATTTGGCGAATATGCCTACCTGTGCTAGGTGGCATTTGTGATGCTTGTATGTTTAATTTACGAAAGTGCTGAGGGCAGCATGCCATGCTGTCAATTAGCGACATCTTCCTCATCCATGGACTCATTAAATTTTTTCCAGCATTATGCATTTGTTCGCATCCTTTTCTCCGTGGATATAGACGCTGAAGTTTACTGGCATCTCAATGAACGCACACGTACAAGGAAGCTGGAATATCAACTAAAGTACGCCGGCTATAAAGGCGTGAAGGAATAAACGCGTCCTTCTTGTACCCTAATTGGTGGCGGAAGTTAAATGGAAGAAGCTACAACATTTTCTGTGAGTGGAGATTCCCCTTTAGACAAATTGAATCAAACATCTTTTTTTATGCTTATTGGAACATGTATCCTGTACAAGGGGATTACATTGTAGAAGACATCGGCACATTGTGGCCAGTAAATGCCTCTTTATTAATTTATTTGTGTCCCATTTGGGATTTCTTTTAACGTATTTTATTGAGTAAATATATATTTATCCTATATATATCTACCTGGGGGTCATTTCAAGGTCAACTTTATTTTCTGATTATTTTTTTCATACTTGTAAATTAAATTAAAAGTGGTGCAGAGAGTGTTTCATGCGCAATGAAGTGTTTTCATATTTACCGCGGGAAGCCAAAATAACCCCGGGATAAAAAGAAGCCTAAATCATGTTCCACAAAATAATAAAAAAAAAGAATACTGAGGGACAAGGATAAATTCTATTCTTCACTTGAATAAACAAATTTTTAAATACGCTCCAAATTGTGACTTCAGATTAATAAAAAAATAAAAATTTACATTTTTTATCAAGGAGCGTTTCTGAAGCTCATAATAATTTATTACGCCCTTATGCTAAGCTTACTGGCATATTTTAGTCAATTGTATTTCAAAATCCAGAATTGTTTTTCCAGACTGCCAAAAGCATCAAAAACCCACCTATGCTTTACAATGATAAGATGAAATAGGTAGATGAAAGCAAGTAAGCCCATTGTAAATTTCCAGGAAATGGGATTAGTATTTCATGGAAAAGGAATATACTCCCAAAGAATATACAAGTAAAGCAAATTAGATTTGGGGGCAACGAACTTTGTAATTTCCTCAAAGAAAATTGAAATATTTAGAAATGTTCATTCCGAAAGCCCGACGTGGGCTATCAGTTGTTGTAAAGCTTCCGTATTTCCCATTTTATTGATGACTTCCGACGGTTTTTAATTTACAGGCTCAACACAAACATTGTGGGTGTCTCTAAGATGACGGAGAAAGTCTTATTTTAAAAATATTGCTGCTTGCTCCGAGAGCAAGAAGTTTGAGATTTACTAATCTATTTGAGCCAGAGAAATGTGTTGGTTGCAGACCACACGAAAAATAATAATTATGCAGACCACACAAAAAAACAATAAAACGAAAAATGGTTTGACTGATTTGTGCTAACATGGAACTTACATCAGCTGGCATGTGATCAAACTCGTATAAAGCGAGCCTCTGCCGCAAGAGTCGGAAAAAAATGAGCAGTTATGGTGCAGCTTTAATCCACTAGCATTTTAATTAAACTGATTCGAAGAGAAATATTGCAGTAAAACTGTAACGCAAAAACAGCGGAATACCTCAAGTGCAGTCTTATCTGCGAAGAAGAAAACGGAGAAAAGTGTCCACGGTTACAAGACGGGAAGTCTCAGGCCGCATTCCATAATCCCACACTGGTTACGTTACCATTTCTTATCGCGACGCAAACAGTAATGTAATGTAATGAAAACTTCAACAGACACAGATTCACGGATCGCCTTGTCTTTCACTTGGAGCGACAAATCAACACAATGCGTAATTGCCGGCAGCCTAAGGTCTTCGTTTTCCCATCTGTCGAATGTACACATATCACCGCACGTAAACAAATCACAAGAAACCGCCGCGCCGCCTCTAAGTAGGTACTAACATTTTGCGCCAAAGCGCCGTGTCGCCTGGTAAACGAACTTGGTGCCCCGCTGGAACGGGACCGTCCCCCGGGTATTATTTTAATTGTACTATTTAAAAATAGACCAGGTGAACACAAGTCAATCAGAGACGCGCTCTGATCTTTGATCGATGGTGCTTGCGCTGCTTTTTCCGTCTCCTCCTTGAGAGCGCCTTTCCGCGAAAGTTTAAAAATAATATCAGAGCGGGACACGACCGAGCCCTAAGGAACCGTGGATGAAGGGGAGGCCGAGTGATTACATCGCGGCACGCGACTGTAGTCTGACTGAGTACCACTATTAGATCGGCGTCTTTCCCTGCTCCTTTTACAAATTCTCCGCTAGCAACGACCGCTGGCCGCCGTTGTTTCTTCTCACGTGGGAGCAGATCGCGGCGACAAGATCATCACTTGAGTGCCATCGGCTGACATAATACCTGATCAGATGGATGACTAAATTGCACGGGGGATAAGCTTATTCAGTGCACCGTAAATGCACGCTCGCAATCGTTCTCAATGGCACAGTAGGCGGGACCACCTCAATGACTTTCTCAACTTTGGGCATTTTCTCAACGAAAGCTGACTACCTTCAGTGGCTTCATGGTGTCTGCCTCTGCCGAAAGCGATTTTTTTGTCGTCTGGAAAACCAATTTTCGTTATTTATGGCGTGCAGGTAGGAACTAAAAATACTTCTCTTAGAAGGCCTCTGTACGACTCAAATTCTTATAAAAGCTACGGTTGGGTTCTTACGTTTGGAACGCCCGTACTGCATAAGAGAGTGACTATTCAGAAAAATGTGTACCACTTATATAGATTTCTTCATATCTCTTCTTATGCCAGTCAGTTCAGTCGACGGAGCTCGGTAGGTGGAACAAACGATTTAGTCACTATCGACCACGAGTGTCAATAACATCGATCGCAATCTACCAGTTGTGCGCCTTATGATTTTTGGAGTTTCAATAACGCGTTCCGCATCAAGAATTAACATTTTCTTCTGAAGGATACAATGAAATTTATCAAAGGATGGGGGGATTCTTGATGCCTTCAAGATAACAGAAATTAAATATTTTTGGAGATACCCTCTAATTGTTTTACTCCTTCACTTCATGCACAATGACGGCAGCGAACGAAAAATTTGTTTTTCGCATTTATCTTGTTTTGGGTAACTTACACTAAAAAGTCTATTCATACAAAATCTGTAGCCCCAAAATCTGCTATATAGTTTATATACATATATAACATTTTTACCCGCCTAAGCCTCTAGAGCGGCGCAAAGTCGCAAAATCTTCCGTTCTTTTGTAAAGAAATGGATGAACCCGGTAAACTCATGCATACTTATGTTACTATGCAGGTGGCATTGATTTCTCTTATATAAAACCTTAAAATAATTTTTTTCAAATTCATTTTGATGTCACTACTCCTGTTTATATTGTCCGCAACACTGTCCGTGCCCGACATGCCCTATTCAAAACGTGCACGTGTGAAAGCATGCTTCCCGTCCAAATGGCGGCCCTTTATATTTGGGAAAAACCATCTCGGAAATCCCACTAATTTTCCCACATACTAAAACAGATTTGTTTCCTGCTAAAATGACCGTTAATTTGATTGACAGCTAAATGTAAAAGCTACTGATGAATCACAACTTGTGGATTAGCCTCATCCCAGA
This sequence comes from Neoitamus cyanurus, assembly GCA_947538895.1. NCBI lineage: Eukaryota > Metazoa > Arthropoda > Insecta > Diptera > Asilidae > Neoitamus > Neoitamus cyanurus. Next base: position 42,240,410 of record OX384540.1, on the reverse strand, counting down.
TAGGAAATTCTGCTTGTTAGCAAAACAATTTAACCAGAAATGAACCTCATCTCTGAAGCTAATTTCCTTATGAAATTCCGGATCTGTGTCGAATTACTCCATAGTCTAATTACTGATTATTTTCAACATTTGATGACCTGATGGCTTGAATTCTTGATTGAATGCAATCTTGTTGGCACATAAGACAAAACATTTACGAAGACTTCGCCACAAAGTCGTCTCGGGTATGGCCAATTCCTGAGACCGACGACAAAACGACACGTTTTGGGCTTCAGCAATACTTTCACGTTTGAACGTATTCATTAGTCATTTATATCTTTTACTTTTACTATTAAAAAAAACAATAATATTTATTCAAAATTTGTCCACATGATTTTTTAACACAATGTGATAAATTTTTACGTTTGGAAAACTATGACAGCTTTTTGCTAATTAAAATGATAAATATGTTTTTTCTTTCAACTCGAACGTTTATTTTTAATTTTGTTTTTCCAGAAAAATCTCAAAAATACTGCAAAATACGTTTGAGCCATGACCGACTAACCTTTTTGCTTCATTTATATTTTTTTAAATTATTTTTTGATAGATAAAATGCATCAATTCTTTAGAAAAAGTTCTATGAAAATTAAAAATGATGGTTTATAAATCAAAATAAAAGTCAAATATTTTCGATATTTTTGAGACATACTTCGTTTCTCTTAAAACAATTTGCTACAATATTAAAACCTATTTTGTGTCCGTTAAAAACCTGTAGAGACCTTTTTGAACTTAATTGCACAATTAGCCATAATAAAATTTTAATGTTAGCTTCATTGTGTTGCAGATGAATGTGCATCGTAATATAATAACATATGTAAATGTATTCAGAGGAAGTTGCATCTGGTACCCCTCGGCTTGCATTTTTAAACACCTTTCGAGAGAAATGTGATGAAAAGTTTATTAATTTCGCCACATTCGAGCCTTCCCAGTTGCGCACCAGTGCCATTTGGTTAATTGTCACACACAATGCTCAAAAATATTTAGTGCGCCCTCCAATTTCTGCAAGTTTGATGAGCCGCCCTTAATTATGCGCAGTAATTGTGTAGATTTGGGAGTGTTCACTGTTCAGCCCGAGTACGATGCTGGCAACATCGGCAGCACGACCGACAAGCAGTGCAAGTGCCATGGCACTCTCGCATGAAACCGTGTCATCAGTTATTCATGCAACTAGTGTTCACGAGCTAATTTCCAGTATTTCCCAAGTCGTAGCTCATCGTCGTGCTGCGCAGCCTGTGCCTGTGCCGTGAAGCAGTCAATCAAGAGACTGGTTATGTATTAAGGCGTAACAACGTAACTATTCCTTGGCTGGCGCTTCTTCAAATACTCCCAAGTCCTTGATTCATCCTTTCTATGTGCACAGAGTTGATAATTTCGCCTGTCCTCATTTTATGTGGGATGAACACAGGGAACATGGAAAGTCGCGCGATACACCACCATGATCTGGATAGACAGAATGGGAGCACGTAGAAAACTTTTAGGAATGCCCGTACCTCCGTGCAAGGACTGGGTGGGTCATATGGACACGGGGATAGAGCTATACAAGAGCCATAAAATGGTAGTTCAGTTGGGTACTTGGTGACTACACAGCTTCTAGGGTATGTTGTCCTTTTGTGTCTATGGCTTTTGTATATCCTTTCTGTTCTAATTGTGTGTACACTCTTGATGTCGTGATAAGGACGGATCGCAGCTCCCCGGCAGTGACAAATCTTTAGGTGAGCATTTCATCATTTAATATTCTTTGTACTATTAGTGAAAGTTTAAAACCTCGTTTCAGGCGTTTTACTCCCTTGCTGCCCCATTAGCTGCCTTTGTGCGAGCACAAGGCAGAAGGTATGGTAAACTCTCCATGAATGGCTTCCTTCCGGGACATGGTGCTATTTTCTCGATATTCCCATGGCAGATTTGATTACGTAGCTGTCTATCTATCCCTTAATATTCTTGTGCAAAGCGGATTAGGAACTGCACAAAACGCAATTAATGTTAAATTATTCGAGACAGGGGATCCCTGGTAAAGTTTGTATTTTGTTAAAACGTTGTCAAAACTACACTGCAAAATATTTCCAACAGCTAAATACATTTGCTGTATACTACATACTATTATCAATATTACACTAGTCGATAAGAAATTTGCGATTGACTTGATGGAAGTCCTCGATATAATCTTTTCTGATGGTTACGAATTCGAAAACATGTTGAATTATTGCAAGCTAAACAATCACACTTATTCTTGTAATCAATATGCGTCTCCCTGTGCTCTCTAATATTTTTAGGTCTTTCGATTAGCTACTTTAGGAAGTACATATGATGTATAAATGCATGTTATGTCATAAGACAAGATTTTCCCAAAAATGCTAGTAACTACCCGCTAGTTCATTTTTAAGTTAATTGAATATGCATATGTATATTTACATCCTTATTGTTACCTATAAGAATAGGAGTAACATTTAATTGTATTTCTGTTTGCTCTTGAATGTGTCTCAGACACGAAATGGGATACAGTTAATTGTACGAAAATAAATTATGGACATAAAAACCAATACGGTGATAATGTAATCAATATCCCGACAATCTGGTGAATTACAGAAAGACTTTCGTGGTCTAAAAAAATTTCTTATATGCAGGTATGGATAAGAATGCCTAAAACGTTAAAAGCAGGCACACAATAGTAGTTGTAGGTATTGGAATCAATGATCTGCGCTTGGAAATCTTGCTCTTTTACAAAATATCTACTGACTGAATATTTTTGTTTTTTCCAAATATTCTATAGACTGAAAATTGTCCTCTCCAAAATATTTACTTGACTGAAGATTTTTTGCGCGGAGTGCATTGATTACACAATACCTGCACATGAAGGCGTAGGTACCTACCGTACCTGCATGCAAGCCCAACCATTCTAAAATCACGAAAGGATATTTTTTTTGGTGCTTTCCTGAATCAGAAAAGGCAGGTTGATCTCCGAAAACTTGTTAATTTTTAGCAGATCGAAATTTCAAAAAAAAATAGTTAGCGTGAGCAATCTAAATGCTTTTTAGAAACACCTTTGATTTTTCAACAGGATAGTGCTCCATGTCATTTGGCTAGGAAGGTGAGATATTATATATATTTATTTTTAAGTCGAAGTTGCATATTTGTCATTATCCTCCAAGAAAGACTTTAACATTAAATTATTCATGGCATCTTTTAGTTACTTTAAAAGTATAAAAATACATGGAATACATGGCGGAAAAAAATTATCCTAATTGAATGGTCACCGTAAGGTCTGCTTTAAATCATCGTAAATATATCAGAACTTCAATCAGATTGAAGGTTGCAAGACATCGTCCATCATCAGGAAAAAAATGTCTTATTTCACTCCAATTAGGAGCATAGGCTATCCACAAAGGCTCTCCATTTGCTTCAGTTTCTTTAATCGTTCATGTTCGCTATGCTGGGTTATACCAGAATCTATCCTGACTTATGGGACTACCTTCTAACGCTATCAAGAAAGCGTACCTCAATTATGGTCTGAGACAAGCTCGAACCCCCGAGGTGACAGCCCAGAGTACTTACCACTGAGCTATTTATTAGCTACATCAATAGGAAACAACTATAAATTTAACTCCGAATATTTGAAAGTCGATAGCACCAAAAACCATTGAGGTATTTAAAACAAGAATATATTATCAGATAGTGTGTAGTACCCTTAACTATGGATTGCTGGTCAAAACGGGATCGTGCGTTTGCTCAGGGACGTATTAGAACGACCAAGAAGATGATCTAGTGTTCGCCTCAATATTCGTCGTTAAAGTAATGAAACTCATTTTTAACTGCAAGAATAAGCATAAATTTCAAGCACACCAAAGATCACATGTGATGTGAACTCTTATGCTCTGGAATAATCCTGCTTGATTTTGATGAAGGCATTGATAAGCAGAATTTTTTTTACTGTGAAGTGAGACGTTCATGATGGAGACCAAGACTTGAAAATCACTCAAATTTCGACAACAGGACCTGGTTTCAACAAGATGGGGCTACAGTCCATACAGTGGCAAAAAGACCCATGGATCAAAGCTTCTTACACACTGCCATTAAATGTGGCCCAATTTAAAAGGAAATTTTTCCACAGTAAAAAATTGTTACAGCAATCTTTGTTGGAAAACACACTTCAAATTTAAAATTAAATTGCAGATGGAAAAAACAATTCAAAGTGCAATTCAATTAAATGTGTAAAAGAATTCCCTTGAGAGTGTTATAATATTCCATATGATTTTCCACTTTAAAATTGAATGCCGTCTGGTTTTGTGTGGTTTCCGAGGGGATTCGAACTCGGGACGCCTAGCTTCATATCTGCTACACTTGTAATCTGACCCTTTAGAAAGCGAAACAATCTTATTCATGTTGGATTCGAACCCAGGACCTCTGAATCGAGCGAATCCCACATTGAGCTTAATTTTGAAGATTACATTCTACACGCCCAGAATATGATTTGATTCCTTGATCAAAATATTTTAAAATCTTTGCAGTATAAATTTAAAATAAATACAGTTCAAGCATTCTAAAACAAATCCTGCTTTAGAACGTGCATACAAGAACGCCCAAAACAAAGAAGACGAGGTATAAAAAAGTTCGTTAAACTTTAAATGCGATATCCAGAAAATGTGGAACTGGCGGGAAAGGGTGAGTAGCTATTCCACCAAGTGAATTTCTTTAGGACTTTTAATTAAATGCTGCTATTTATGTGAATGATTGACACTTTGATTTTGAGTTTTATTTTTAATAGTTCTTCAAATCAGAAAATAAAATTCGTTTTTATTTTTTCTGTTGTGGATATGAATTTTTCTCGCTCATACATAACTCCGGTGGCAAGGCACAAATTGATGCATAAAATATCAAATGCAGAAATTATTTTTTGATGATCAAAAAAACACGGACATTTCTCAAATGTGGAACAACTGAGCATAAAGTTCGGGCTTTCAAACGTCCGGTTTGCAACGACTTGCGTGAAAATAATAAAACTGGGCACTTCAGCAGCGCGGATTTGTTTTTAATACTATGAAGGGATGTATTTAAACCAATTTGAATTGTGTGTTAACTTGCTTTACTTCAAGAAATTTTTTATTGTCTTTGTTTGGTTATATTTGATTGAACTAACCGAATTTATTTAATTACAGCCCAAAGCAGATATATAATTTTTACAGAGGTATTCTCGGAAATGCAACAAAAACAAGTGTTAGCCAGATGCACAGGTGGTAAAAATTTAACGAAATTTGTAATAAATGTCCTCGCCCTGGAATCAAGGCGACCGGAGTCAACTATTAGAAGGGCAAGCCATAATAAGTCTAAATCGGGAAGTAATTCGTGGTTGGTTTTTGGTGTTTCGGTTTTAGTAAATATAAGCAATAGCAGGTGTCATTCTAGTCAACTAATTTTTTTTAAATGACAACTAGTATGCACATAAAAAATCCACAAAATCAAGCGCTCGGCGGAGTGGTGAAATAAATGGTTTATACGCGTCATCACGTCACACCTATTATTTTGCGTTCTTTGGGCCAGAAGTAGTAAATGGATTTGGAGGAAAATAAATATCACAGTATAATACGAACCTCCATATGACCCCAGCTATCGGCGTTCATTTTAGCAGCTTCAACACTTCCTTTGGCACCCATTTTGTAGTCAAATGTCCAATTTCGAAAATTCGCCTTAACAAATTCTACGTCGCTCTACGTTGCTCGACTGAAGGAACCTCCCACGGGATAGGGTCGAAGGCAGCGTTTCTGCGATACCAACTTGCTGCTCTAATGAGGGTCTTACGCCTCTTCAGATTGATCTGAAAAAGTTTCCGTTTTTTATCACCAAATGTCACTTAATCTGACAATTTGGGTTAATATCAAATCAAAATGCTTCTCTCGTCTGAGTACACACTTCGTTCTCGGGATGTGCTATGGTGTGTCAAAACAGCCGAGTCCCTCTCCTTGTTCTCCTCCAGGAATAATTGTGGTACAAAAAAGCTCTCCCGCTCTCTCTCCTCTGTCCAAAAAATACCCCACACGGACTGGAAGATCTTTTCGTGAACTCTGGTGCTATGCGTCAAACACACCCACTTCTTGAATTGATTTTAGAAAAAATCCTTTTTTATTTTTCTTAAAGCGATTTTTAAAAGTTCCATACACCGCGCCCGAATGGTTAACACTTTCGGGATAGTCTCTGTGTGGCTCCTGGACCAGGCCCCGGCTGCCACTTGATATGATTTCGCTAGACTCTCACAAACCCGATAAAATCCGGGAGCTTTTGAAAATTTTCACTAAATTTGCTGTTGGCATCTAAGATTCGTCCGCAAGGCGTGTTCGTGGACCCTCAAGACTTAAGAAGATACCCCACGCCCCACTAATCACCCACTTTGTTGCACTGGTACTCCTCGCTGCGATGGGGTTGTTACTGCTCCTTTTGTGCTCCTGCGAGGATACTGAGTCCTGTCTTGTTTTGTTTACGGTTGATTCGCCGTTTTTTTATCACCAGTCGTTAAGTTTTAAGTGCTCCATCGGCCTGGCTGGCAGCCTCTATAAATTGAATCCAGGACGAGCAGCTGCATCCCTCGGTGGAGTCATTGCAGAATACCTAGATCCTCGGGTACAGCGGCCGCGGCACGCTCCTATGTGCCTGTATTCTGGCTGACCTGGTATCACACAATGTATAATATTTCAGCGAGCGCACCGATACCGTAATGTCCAGCACCTCCGGGCTTGAATGGGCCAGAAAACTGATTACTTTTATTTATTTATGTCTGTATGTACTCGTGCACTGCTAACAACAAAAATTGAACTGTTCTGTTCCCTACACTAAAGGACTTGGATCGATAGCTGAGAGTAGGTGATGCTCCCTGCCTGATGAGGCCTGCAAATGCTTCTGAGATTACGAAGAAGATGGGATGTCATGTGCTCCCCACATATGTCTGCACAGCTTCCTTGCCGAAAAACTTAACGAAAGTCAGTTTATTTGATTATGATACGCTCACACCACCTTAACCTTATTCCTCTGAGGAATTAACTCCTTTTCTGAATAATTGACAACCGAAATTCCTGCGGATCCACCTTTGCACTACTTCGCCGAAGAATTCTCCGGACCACCTCTGCGTCGGATGTATCTCGACGAAGGTTGTCGGACACTATTTCCACTCTCTGAAACGTGCTCCTTGGAGGAGCGATAAACTTAGGCACGCAAATATATCCTTCACGCGAAATCTACCTCACGACGCTAATTAAACCACAGGATTTGTCGCAGGGATGCAACCAGGACCAGAAATCCACGAAAACGTTCACTTTTGCAGTGCACCGAACCCAGAGGGATCGAATCCTTTCGCAGATCCTGTTATTTGAGCCGAAACGACGACAACCACCTTATGAATTATTGCCAGGTCCAGACTGCGCAAGTATGCGATTCGGCGCCCACCAAGAACTTTTATCGAAAAATTTTCTCGAATTGGGATGCTGCTCTCGTGTACCAGCAAGAAGCTGCCCGATGGAGCTGCGAGAGCAAGTACACGGGCCTCTTCCTGTTGTAAATGACGTGTATGCTCCGTAGATGGTCCCATATGATTTTCGTCAAGTTGTGCTCCTGGAAGGGTCCAACATTCGCGATAATGGGGTGCTTGGAATTTGTTTACCTTTTCACTGAGCTTTCCTCAACTGGCCGATTAAATGTAGTTCCCCTCGGAGTGTACTACCGGCGTTTTCCAGAAAGATTTAATCCGAACACTTTAAAGCCACCGAGCTCTATTTATTTTTGAAATATTTCTGCCCACTTTTATCGGTACTTAAAGTGGCGACACAGCCGCTTCTTTCCTTTCCAACAGAGCGTGCTTTCCTTTCGAGAATTGTTTGGGTATTCGAAGCATTTCACAATATCTCCGAATTCTTTATAAATAATGCATGTGAGGTGAGGAACGATGACACATTTTCCTGTTCATCACCTTTTTTATAAGAAAAAAAAATGCGATACAATTCTTCCATTAAGATTTGAATTTGAAGTTTGGAAGGTATGAAATATTTAAAATCTCTCATGACTTACAATTAGATAAAACGGGGCATGCTTAAGTTTTCATAGTTTGTCACATATTTTACAATAATTATAAAATGAAACTTTTTGTAATTTTGCCATTAGCGGTCTGTTAACTTAAATAATGTGTAGCGTTAATAGATTTCGGCGGATCCATATACGGCTTTAAAATTTCACAACACTCGCGGATTTCTTTCTCATGTTCTTCCAATAAAATGTCACTATATTGTTCTAAAAATTCTTCAATGACAACATTTTTTTTTTTTACAATATTTTCAATAACATACATGTCGATACAAAAGCAACATGCGTATTTTTTCCAATCTTCTTTGAATATACATAAACATATGTTAAATTGTATTTAGGATATAGTCATATGATATGTTTGTTTCATATCATTCTTGTAATGAGGATCGTGTTGTTTTATAGTTTCCACTTCTCGATTGCTTAAAACACGCTCAGTTTTAAATTCATGGTATCGTAATTGGTTTGACTGTAGTACTTGTAGTAGTAGGAGTAGTAGTAGTGAGGGAAGTTGCATCAACATCTTTATAGGTTACATTAGATTCTTCTCCATTATTCGGATTATTATTGTTATATGCTAGAAGACGAAATGATAAACCGATTTGCACTGTTTGATTGTTTGGTAAGTTCAATTCAAAATCCAAATTTCTGGTGTTCATGTTGCTGAGATCCACATTTAATGGGATTGATTGATTGAGGTGACCAAATGGTAAAGCACTCCGAGAAGAAGAATTATTATTTACATCTTTAGCTTTCTTTATACGTCTGCACACTTTGGCTTATCGATTATCACTACGAAAATATTCAACTAACTGCTATATTTATCCTTATAATATAGAACTAGTCATATATCTTTATGATTTCTATCTATGTTGTTGTCGTTTGTCAATTTTTAAATTCATAGGATGATTCTAGCTCCAATCATCCTCATCACCAAAGGGGCAATTAGGTGGAAAATGATTTATTGCCCTATATCTTATTGTACCGTCTTAGGATTTTCCAATCAATACAATAGAACCTCCTGTTAAACCAATTCAAAATTTATTTTTCATTAAAATCAAGTTAATTTTATTTACCATTGACTTCTATTTTTCTCATTCGTAGTATTTAATAAATAAAAACATTCTGTATTGTGATAAACAAGTGTTTATTTTTTAATGTGAAAACAAGTGTTTTTTGGTGGTTCACAATTCTTCTCCGTCTTAGTGAAAAAAACCCTCCACGTGTTTTGTTAAGTTTCTTTCTGTAAGGCAATCATTACAAAACAGTTTGGAGAGGTTGAGCCTGGGAAAATTTTGAGGGCCGTGGGAACTTCTTCGACTTTGATATCAGCTTTGTGGTTTTCATGGCGCACGCAAGTGTTATCTTCAATGTCAGCTATTTACAACAGCTATAAGCAACACTCAAACTTGACCTCCGAGTCAGCAATCAATTTTCGGGATCTTGTCGCGAGATGATTTACCAATTTCATAGATGTACACAACTCCTAGTATTTTATCACCCCCGACTTGACCACGGGTTCAGCAACCAATTTACGAGCCTTCATCTCGCACTCATTAACTCATAAACAATTTCTGCACCTTTATCGCGCACTCAAAGATAACCGCAACCAGCACAAAACAAGAACCAACACCTCGCAGCCTCAGAGTACACTTTTTACTCCACAGACCCAAAAAACACTCTCATTTCACCCATTTGCATCAATGCGTCTCCGACTTACTCCACATAAACAAAAAAGATAATCGGCACCAGTACAAAACACGCACTCACACACAAAACACGCACTCACGAGCTGCCTCGCAAGCGTCACCCACAGAACCAAAACACTTTCCTTCCTCTCATTCAAAATTTGTACGCTGTGCCAGAACCCCCTATTACATCTACTAATCTCGTTACAGAATATCTCGGTAACGGTCACTTTTACGTAAAAATATTGTTATTATCAAATTAGTAGCTTAAGAAATCTTCTACAATAAAGATGAAATGATTTTTGTTGATAGGAGTAACCGTTTTGGAAATAATAAGGTCTAGAAAATTGTAGAACAGTGTGCACCTCCAACGACATGTATATTTGCACAATTTGTTTAGTTTTTATGAAAAGCACATAACATTTTGAAAATAGTTTATTGCTAAAACATTAACCATTAATCCACAATATTCAACAAAACGTTCGAATCCATGGGTTACGTCCACCAGCAGACTTAAACAATTAATATTTTATTTGCAAAACTACTTCTCATTAAATATTTTCAAAGTAATATTTTTCGCAGATTTCGCGTGTCTCCCCTGTAATATTTTGATCCATTATTATTTTTAAAATATTTCACTCACACAAATAAAAACTTGTGAAGCGGCTCGCACTTAATGTGAAGTTAGCAGCAAATGTCGCACTCATTGGTGGGTACAGTCACGTAATTCTGTGTACGGATGTTGGTATGGTAACTAGGGTCTCCCCTGCCAAGTTGTAATTAAAAAGAAATTTCACTAATTTCACTTATCTCTTTTTTTTACCTTTAACTCCACGTAAACTTATAACGGCACCCGGATTGATAGGGACTTTTGATATTTTGTTTAGAGCTTCAATGTCAAGGCCCATACCAAAATCCGGCTTTCAGGGAATTTTTCCGGAGATGGGCTTCTGTTTTTGTCTAATTGCTCTTAAGTCTTAGATAAAAATTTGTTTTTATAATTTTTTTCCTAAGTTATACATTTTCACTGGATTTTTTTTCGAGGGTAAAAAGTGTATATTTTTGTTCGCTCCTTTTACCACAAAAATGTGACCACGCATAGATATAGGTTTTAAACTTTTAATACCCAAATGGGAAGAATTGGGGTTGGAGCATACGCACATACAGAAAACGACTCACTGGACTTAGTGAACGACAATTTCCAAGCCTTGTTATATCCTGTTTTGGCGATTTGTATTGGTCCGCAAGATTACCTGATCTGACCAGTTGGGATTTCTGTCTTTGGGGTTATTTAAAGTCATTGGTTTATATTCACGTGAACAAACAGAAAACTTTTGAAGCGCAACATTCAATAAGAAATAGAGTTCATAATGCCGCCGGAAGTATTATGTGAAGGAAACTGCCATAAAAAGGGTTCAAATTTGCCGTAGGGTGGGTACACCATTTGGACGATATCTTCTTCAGTACTTATTGGAATAAAATTCAAAAGTATACATAAATATAATAAAAAAGGAAAATAATCGTTTTTCAATCAGAACAAAAAGTTATAGTTATATCAAATTTTGTGTCACCCTGTATATTATGTATATTAGTTGGGCAAGTATATTTCCTTACCGTTACAGACGTCATTCGTTAAATTCATGGATATTTTCGTTACCTCAGTGGAACTACATTTTCATCACCTTGCAATTAAGTATTCTAGCTCTCAGTTTTCCGATGTACTGTCAAATTCAAAAGATTTTCAAATAGTGATTCTGACTTTTGTTTTAACATGGCAATATGCAATTTTATGTATTTTATATTCGTCTGAATTCAAAACTAATGCCCTAATCTCTAACAAAACGTTTTTGTAGCCACGTATGCCCCGCCCTCTTTTCTGTACATTTTTTGAGCCAACTAAGACAATACCTGAATTCATATAATACTTTTTTCACATCCCGGGATTCGTTCACTTCCATTGCTAAGCTAATATAAATTAAATTGAGATATTAACCTGTTCTCACTTGAGCAGATGAATTTCATAAGAAAGCCGACTCTTACGAGCAGTGCAATTTCAAAAGGAAGGGCATTCTTGCAGGGCTAAATGCACTCTTGCCTCTCGAATTGCAAAGCATGTCGAACAGTGAGCGATGTATTAATCAGACAAAGTCAAATGAAGTCGTGACCCTTTTTGTCTAGTAATTCGGAAATGTAGGCCAATCTCACGGGGCCGAATTTATCGCAGCAGAACACCCACCTCGCAGGAATAATTCACTTGCCCCTGGTGCACCACTTACAGTAGCGGAACGGCACAGGATTCCATACGCTCCCCGCTGGAAGATGCAGCAGTCCTCTTCCACACCGGGAAGCAGTGGTCCAGCTCTCATCTCGTTGCTTTGGGAGCACACTTTCTAGCCGGGAAGCTGGATAGGTTACCTCCCGAGTACCGTTCGACTTTTACGTGGGAGTCAGTTATGCACACGCTTGGGGACCAGAGTCGCTGTGCTGCCGTCACGACGCGGCTCGCTCCCAAAGCTTGCCATCTGTTTTGGGTTACAGAGAGGGTGTGGCTATATTCAATTTCTGGTCGAATTTCGTGACACATTTACCCGGCCGGCAGTTTGTTTGTGTTCGTTCTGACGTATTTCGACGACCGCCGCCGAGCCGTGTGTGGAGGATCTATTTATATCCTTTGACGAGATTTCGGTTCACTTTCAATTCAACGGGATATTTTTGCCCGTGCTTGCTATAAAATAAGCTCGGCCCAAGCTTTCAAATATCCAAAGTTAGAAAAGTGGAGACATGAACCCATGAAGGCTCTTTAAGGTGGGTGCTCCTTCAGAACTATGTACGTCCTAAAATCTTTTCTATTTCTGTTCACATTTGTAATGAGCTGTGGAAATGGTAAATATGCCAAATAATAGCTCTTAAGAAATTTGTTGGTGTGATTATGAGCACAACTACGCTGATATCATTTGACTACCTCAGAAAATGCAAACGATTCTATTTTAACTATGACACGTTAATGTTTCTAGATTGTTCTGTGCCGTCCACCTGTAGTCATCCTTTTACTAGCACTGTCTGTCCACCCTAACTTACATATTTCACATTTGACATGCCAAAAAATACAGAATATTCCAGGTCACATAAACTCTCTTAATTTTATAGTAGTTTGCAATGTGAAATGCTTGTGTTGTAAACACATAGTGGACTTCCACAAATCTGGGCGAATAGAAAGCACCATGTACAAAATAATATACGGGCAACTATTGCGGCGAAATTGGCTGAATATTTTTCATGTTTTTAACTCTAAATCATAAGTTACTGTGAAAGTCTAGAAAATATTTCGATGCCAGTTTTTAAAATTATCGTATCTGTTCTTAATTCACTGTAAGCCTCTACAGCATATATTTATGTTTTTTTATTTACTTAAGTCAATACAGGGGAGGACTTAACCTATCCTGTCATATTTATAAATTTGTTTTGAGACAGACATCAAATCGTCCTATCTGTTACGCTCCACTTGTCGATACATGGAGTTGTCATAGAACTTTTTTTTTTTTGTAAAATCAATAGTTTTCGAACTACAGGTGGTCAAAGTTCATTTTCTAAACTTTTTCCGCACCAGCCCAGAGGTAGAGTCTTAGATGATGTGTTTTTTGTGTGAATTTTGAGACGCTGCAACTAATTCGCAAACTGTTAATTTTGCAAACAAAACTTTCAATAAAAAATATGGGTACATTTTCGCTGAGCCAATGCGCTCTGCAGTAATTTTGAAGTGACTCAAGGGTTTTCGAAATAATCGTGAGAAACTTTTATCTAATATGGCGGCTAACAAGTCTTGCCACCTAGCAAGCCATTACAATCTTTATTCTCCGCACTCTATGCATTTGAACTTCATAGTGTGAAGTATATTGGAGGAAAAAATTCCAAAGAAGTAAAGAGCAAATTCTTTAAAGTTGTTCATCCCTAAGGCCCGCGCTCATAGAATACGTTGTCCGTTGAACTTTGAAGTATGTAATTGACAGCTCTTCCTTTAGATTATTTATAAGTTATTTCAATTTCAATTCACGCACAAAATTCACACATTTTGAATCAGTTTAAATTCATTTTTTTCCGATTTGACAGTTCAGGTGTTTCTAATTAATTAAATTAACAGCTAATAACGCAGTTGTCAAAGTTCTCTAACGACGGATGAAAGTTGAACATTTTTCAAGTTTTCTTTCCGCTAAAACTTCCGTCGACTATGGCCCACGCCTCATGTAAAAGGACGCTTTTCAATCCATCCTACAAAGTTCGACGGACGACGGAAGGAAGCTAACTGCTTCATAAAGATATTGATAGGAAGGACTTCAAATTTGCTTCTTAGGAAGATTCAAAAATGTTTCCCGTTGGGTTGTGCATGCATTGATGTGAGCAGCATTCCGTTTCCTGGCGTACGTAATTGGATGAAGAGGACTTCCATATCCATATTGCTTCTTACTAGAGAACTTACTTACTGGAACCTGCAGGTGCAATATAATTTCCAGAAGAATATAGTGAAATTAATTGTAGCTCTAATATTGCACTCTCCTTTAGTAAAAAATTAAAGCTGCTTAATCCCGCAACGTAATTAGAAGTGCACAAACACTTCGAAACTTGATTTAATTTTATAGCCCACGAAAATGCAGTAAAGCTTGAAATTCGCTGTTGACGCAATCTTTGTTATCGATTTCACGGCTAATTAACGCCCCTTTAAAAAATTGATGAGCCCCATTAAATAATTTTATCGTATTTGTTCCAATTAGTCGTGCTCCAGGATCTTAATTGCGGTTAGTTTATAAGTCAATTGAACATCCTTGCTGCAATTAAGAAAACGAAAACAATTAACCTATGCCATTTCAGTGCTATAGAACATCGACGTTTACCTCAGTATAATAGATTAAGCAGAGTGCCTTTAATTTCCTCTTATCCTGTGGGAAACTTTCAGCTCTGAAGAGGTTCAAGTTGATTGGCAAATTAATCATTTACCAAAATCAATTGTTTAGGGTACCTGCTCGTGGATCACTTCAGAAATACACTTGGGCTACGTCGTATATATGTACATATGTGTTGTATATTAAATTCTCGCTATTAATACTCGCAAGTTTTAAACTAAAGAAACACCCATCTCCGACGCGTCGACGGCTCGAAGGAAAATTTGTGACAACAGCAGCACTAATTAGGCAATTCAATGACACCCAAAATCGAAATTTCAGCACTTTGAAAGTGTAGTTGTAGCCCAACTGATGAAATTGCCCTAATTGACGACAATTAACTGTATACATCGTAATGTTTGAGCCAGCTCAATGCCGGCAAATTACTAGGTACATGGCACACATGCCAGCTTTTAACTTATTCAGCGGGCGTTCCCAGAAACACCCTAAACATGCGGATTACTAAAAGCATGCTAATATTGGATGGTAATTCCAATTAGGCACTTCTGTCAACAGAATATGAGATGTTTTGCATCGGAGCACATTGGGATGTGCACACGAGACTGCTGTAATGCACCATGGGCTGTTAGTAACGTTTTATTTGGTAGACATTTAAACTCATTTCCATTAGATATGGACAAAAGCTGATTTCGGTGATTTTCGAGTAATTAATCGCGTCCAATTTCATGTAATCTATTTGAAAATATTCCGAAACAAGAGCTGTATACAAACTGCCTTTCAAACGTTGTCAAATATTCAGGTACACGCACCGCACTCAAAGCACTGCAATGTTTTGTCCGTTGGGCTCCGCCGTGAAATTAAAGTTTAAAAGAGTTAATTAACGAATTCAAGCGTGAGTACTCAAATTTAGCGAGAGTCTTTTCGACATTATACGGTTCGCCTGCAGTATTGCGAAGTTTTAACTAATTAGCTTCAGGTTTTGAGCTGTCGGCAAAATTTTGCAGTTAATTAAGTTGCTTAAGGACATTTGCGTAAATTGCAAGTCCAAAACATTTCAAGCCCTTATGGTTCATCTACTTCAAAAAACGAAAAAAACTATATAGATATTTTATAAACAGACACCATTAACCAGAATAATAAGTTTGGCGTAATTGTATGGGCTACGCAAAAAATAATCTTCTTGACCAGAAACACCAATTGCAGAGGTAACAATTCAAAACTCCTGAATTAAAAGTGCTAAAGTTCACCTATTATATTTTCGAAAACAACAAAAATGTTTAGATCGAAAATAAATTGTTTCCTAATTTTTTCCAGAAGAAAATGAAATTAAAATAAGCTAATTAAATACCCTTTAGCTGTAATATATAATAGCAAAGGGGATTTAAACGGATATTTGCTGTTGAGAATCGTTTTTAACACGAACAATGTGAGGAATTATATGATTTCTTTACTTCTATACAGGGTGACCTGTTTATGGAGGCCCAACAAAAAAATTTGAATAGACGAAATAGAGTTCGTAACAGTTTAAAAGAAAATCTTTAGTTCAACAAAAAATTGTAGTTTAGAAGTTATCATTTTTGTTTTTGCGTATTTGAAAATTCTCTACAATTTTCACATAAACCACTCTAATATGAAAATTATTCAATGAATTGGAGTGTAAGTGGGGTCTATTCTGACATCCGATTTACGTGAAAAATATAATATTTCCACGGTACTTTCATTTCGCTCATACTGAAAATATTCATTTCAGCCGAATATGAGATTAGGTTCTACCGACAGTTTCGCATAAGAAACCGAACATGTGCAACATTTACACTAAACAATGTCAGAATAGGAGAATAGGATATTTGCAATATCAACCGCTTTTCATGTGAATCGGATCTCAGAATAGCCCCCAGTAAGTGTGGATATGTAGCTTCCATGAAGTCAGACATTTTTGCGCTTCTTATTCGACTGTACCAGTTTTTAAACTTTTTTTGTGAATTCTATTATATTTTTGGAACAATTATTACTTTCTAAAGAATTACTATTGAAAAGAAATGTACTACCGGACATATGCTCGTGGTGATAATTCTATGGACTAAAAATGGCAGTAGTGTAGCTATAACAACATCTTCAAAATTGACGTCATGTCATTAACTTTCATACTAAATTTGATTTCATTCCATAAAATATGAAAACTACATTAGAGTGGTTTATGTGAAAGGAGGAGAGAATTTTCGAAAAGAACAACAAAACTCATTGCTTTTAAACTATAGATTTTTTTTTGATTTGTAGTTTCTAGAGTTTTGCCAAACTAAAGATTTTTTTAAAAGATTTAATAACGATGTTCTCCATCCAAGGAAAAAAATTTTTGGACCACTATGAACGGGCCACCCTGTATATTTGTTTCTATTTGTTTAGTATTTATTTCAACATTTTGACTAAAGAATAGAGAGCACTTTAGCCTCTCTGTAGAACCAAGCACAGCTTGCAGGCTAGACCAAGCAATAAAATTGAGCGATCTCGTACCGCAATCCAAGGTATAGCTAGATAATCTCACAATGCACGTTATGGTAGTGGTGGGAGCGCCTGACCTGTTCTGTGAGAGGCTCCCCTGTGGACGACGAAAATTCACACTAAACGTAGAGTGCGAGCGCCATGATGAGCGGAATGTGCGATATAGTAATATACAATATGTTATTGGTGGTGAGAAGTGTGGGAGAGGAGCTCCAGGTCGCGACGTCTCTAGCTTGTCACCCTTCATCTTATCCTATATATTAATTTTTATAATAACCAAATGAACTTTATTGTCATTACACATATTTTTATTCGTTCGAGACAGCTTCTCCCAAGAACATAAATTAAGATATAATGCATATCAAACTTTAGATAAGGGTGGTAGATATACATACATATTATGATAAGGTGCTCAATTTTATCAGTCGTGACTCGACTATTGTTTTTTACATAGAAAATTATTAAAACCGTTAGAACAAGACTTTTAAAGTGTTAGATATAAGCATTTGCAAACCATAAGTAGACAGTTATTTTTAAAATCTTTGAATTACCAGGTACAGGTAGCTTTACTTTAAATAAAATTCCATTAAACCACCTGCTATTCATTCGTTACAGCAGCGATTAAATAAATAGAGAGTAGCCATGCTTTCTTCCCAATGAAATGAATCCTTATTTTACTTGAAATTAGCTGAGGTCGACACCAAAGGCGGTAGCTTCTTTCAGAATGCCCAATCGTGGGCTGTCGAAAGCCGGGATTACCAAAATATTAAAAGTGGTTTCGTTTCAAATGGAGAGGAACGTACGAAAAACTTTCCCCGGCACTCACAGGTAACGAGATAATCTCGATTCAAAGGATGCGCTTATTTTCTTTCACCGGGAGCGAATCGGTTTTTAATTTCCCGGTGAAACGTTTGCAGCACGGAAACATATTAACTTTGTTCTACTGTAAAGGCAAGTGCACTCAGAGCTCTCAATTTCATAGTCTCTGACAGATAGAAATTAAATTTCTTTTTCAATTTCACTCAGTCCGTCCGCCGTAGCACGATGTCTCTGCTCCGCTGTAGAGAAAGCATCGCCTGCACAGAAATCTTTTATTCCATCAATTTTGGTTCCTTAAAACGAAATTCTCCCAGTCTCCACTGGAGATTTGGAAAATGAAAATTTTATTAGGTGAAGAAGGAAGCGGAAAGGAGGAAGTGCTATATTGAAAATGACTTCCTGGAACAGGAAAAAATAAAAAGAAAAGAGCAGAAATCAACAATAATAGGAAATGTAACTTATTCCTGAGGAGCTGTACAATGCGGAATGCCTTCACTAAGATGACCATGCTGCTGTGGCTCCAATGCCACCATCGCTTTCCAACTTACAGGGAATATTTCAAACAGCAATGTCAATAAATTGACTTTTCTGGTACAAAGTACAGTGAAGTTAAATTTATTTGAATGTAAAAAAGAATGTTGGCTTCAGACACGGTATAGATTACAAAATGGTGCCCTTGTGAATTCTGTATATTCTGTATTTGTTTAGAAAATAGTAAAATTTGTAGTCCAGTTTAGGTTTTATACAGACCAGTTAAAAATATTATATTTAATTAGACGGATTCCATCATATCTTTAAACATGCCGTTTAATATTGTTAAAATAAAGTTAACCCAAACTCTGTTTACGTTTCAGTTAGACGTGTTTTATCATGGGTCGTTTATAAGTATGTCCAAAATTTGGGAAATGGCATGATGCCAAGATATGTAGCAAAAATTGTAAACAGAAACTCCGTGTTCAGTCTACAATTGAGTGCCATATTCGAGAAGAATGATTTACAAATGTTTTTGTGATTTTCAATTCGATACAACCGAACGAGTGCAAGAATCGGGCCAGTTGAGATCACCATGCTAGCAATAATAAAAAAAAACATTTTACGGTCATTGAAGAGAGACATTTGCAAAAAACGTGAAATTCGTGAGACCGTAGGCACCATCTAGAGTCTAGACCAAACGTTATTATATTTATATTTAAATTGTCCTTAGGTTCAGGAACATTCCTACCTGGATGGAAAACATACTTTGTAACACCAATTTTAAACCATTGATTAAAAAGGCTTTATTAATTATTTAGGTGTTTTGGTCACAAATACCAATCTTAAGTTGGTTGATTGCCTTATTACTATGATTTAAAATTTCACTTTTTCTTATCTACTCCCAAATGTTCATCGTATAATTGAAAACATATTTCTACTTATTATCTTTTCTGAACGTAGCTACTGTTTTACGACTTCACTTTTTAAAATAATTAATTTGACTCCAGTGCTGATAAGAGCCATAAACCACACATTATTAAAAATTAAATGTCGAATCCACTATTTTTTTATTTACTCGCAAATTTACACAAGACTACTTGCTGCTGATAATAAGATTCACCACGCCACTCAGCACTCCATAAAGGCATTTTGTTGTTATAAAAAAATTGTTCCATTATACTATCTCAGCATTTCTAAATTGTTAAAATTAGATGACATATTTAAAATTAGCGGTCTTAAAAGCATCCACATACCTATTTAGTTTTACTGAAATAGAGCTAAATTTATTAAATCTGTAATTTAAAAATTAATTTCTGTTTAGTAGTTTCAAAAGAAAATCATGGACTCATATGTACTCGTACACACACTGCCTCGATTAAAATGCGACGATAGCCCTATTCTAGCCGTTCTGAAATGAGTACCTTAAACCACCTAACTTAAATAAAAGAAACATTGAAAACATATAAAAATAAAATTGATGATTTCAGAAATTCTTAGTTTTACCACCTGCTACTCAAATGTCATGAAAAGGGCAGAATAAGCACTCCTCCTTGCTTGATTAAATATCCACCCACAGGAAACAACAAAGTGGCCTAGTTCTTAGAGGCCTTCCGTGCTTATCTGCCACGGGCCCCAATAGACGCATCGGCGGCCGTGGGTATAGACGAAGCAACTAAGCCAGTCAATTTGGAATATGTATGTACGTGCAGCCATCTAAGGAAATTTGATAAATCTTCCATAAGTACCAGTCACCACCACGTGGATACAACTTATTCACCTTATTCAATTTAGAAATGCTCAAGAAGTAGACAAATAGAGAAATGCTCAAAAATCGATTTAACCAGACAATAGACTTTCTCAGGTGGCCATCGGTTGAATTTGAGCCACTTCTGGGAGCACACTAATTATTTTCTAATTAAAGAAGACAAATGACTACGTATTTTGGGTAATTGGGCAAACTAATTAATTACAAGAATCCCCATCAGGAAAACATCCTGAAATAATTTCCGTTATTACAGTGACAAGGTACACTGTCCCAAGCTACATCTTTGATGTGCTACATGCCACAGGTGTAAATGTTTGCCAATCAATTAAGCAGCCTGTGGGTGTTTGACCACAGGATTATTCGTGAGAAGTTGTTTCCCCTTGGCCTGCCTGTCTTGAACAGCTTTCAACCATTAGCTTGCAGCCAGTGCAACCGAGTTGTCTCACATAATCTCCAACTTCCCTGCTTGTTAACCCACTCGTCTGATAACACCTGGCGGCTACCTCACCTGCATGATTCAGACTCCGAGCACATCGCCGATTCGCTTAATCCATTTAATGTAAACACTCAAATTATTGCTCGACACTCTTCGTCTCAGGCGGCAGTCCTAAAGTAATAAGGGTGAAATTTCCCAGTGGAATTTCGGGCGTCATGAATTTTATTGAGTTTGCACCCCGGAGCAGCCAGAGAGCTGTGCCCTTTCCCAATATTTGCCATTCATTTTTAAAGACAGAGATGGATCCGTTCGGCAATCACCAAAGAGGATACTTTGTCTCCCTTTTAACATTTCTGGAAAATATTTTTATGCTCATTGGAATGTGCGGCCCCTAGCATAAGTCTAATGGGTTATTTGGGTCATGGCGTAGGAGATGATGATATACAGCTCCAACGCCTGTGTACCTCCTGAATGGCAACATCCTCAAGGAAGCAAAAATATTTAAGCGAAAAAATGTTCATTTGGTATCAAAGTGAAAAAGTACACATTGTGGCATTCCATTTACATGGGCAACAGAATGGAGGACAGAATTCCGGAGAGGACAGAATATTGCTCTAGGACACCATCCCTATTATACGTATATTTTAGGAGACATGTTACGTCCTCTCTGGTATGTTTCAAGATTGCGGTAAGAGGGTTGACAATTTTAGAACTCATTTTAGGCCGCTCCTAGTCAAAGTTATCGCTGGCGGCTCTATTTCCAGATTTGCTTGTCAGATATCCGCAGTGACCCATTCTCTTAAGAAAATTATTAGCCCTTTTATTGTTCCGATGATTGGCTGCAAAATCGACCAAACATTGCTCTAGAAAGATAAAAGCGAATTTTCCAAGCCGTATCTCAAGATTTATTATTAATTTTAAGACAAGGTTTGAATGTAGCTTTGTGTGAAATTCTCTTTGAGTTCTCGTTTCATTTTTTTGCTACACCTAGTTTCGTCGTGATGTTGTAAGTTATAATAGATTTACATCATTTTCATAGACATTTCTGTCGTATAAATTAGGAAAGGTACTTGAAAGTATCCCAAAACGAAAACTAAAACATTTATTTTATTTTCAAATTGGGTACAGTAGATCTTTGATAACTCGAACTTCTATAATTCGCAGACCTCTATTAGGGTATACATATGGATGTATAGTTATTATAATTTTACATTTCCTTAATATTGAAAGGCCAATACTAACAAACTCTATTAATCAAGACCGTTCCCGAGACATTCTATGTAGAATCTATATAGATGTAACATATAGGTACTTTTTCCTTTATAACTGAAATTTGAAAAACTCAACCTGGATTCCTCAATTCTACTTCTGTATAAAACGAATTCAAAGGAGTAAACAAGGATTTTTAAGAACTTAATAAAATCGGAAGGAATTGTAAATTGGATGTGCTATTGCCCATACTTTGAACAATTTTTAACACATTTTAATAACAAAACCGTCCCTTATTCGCTGTGAAGTAGAATGTCACACGACACAATGGGGCCGCGCGACACGGCATGTATCTCAAGCCATGCTCATTTCATTTGAAAAAAATACAAAGAAGGTTTTAGAAACCAAATATTTGTGGTAATCATAAAGCGTAACGGTATTTAATTATGCAGATAGAAACTAACAAAAGAAAGGAAAAGCAAAAGCGTGAGCAACCGAAAATGTAATTTTTCTGATAAAGCGTCGTTCTGGCAATAAACCATAAACCGAACCGACTACTTGTGAGAGATTGCTCCAACGGACCGGGAAACACCCAGTAAAGATGCATTTTTGGAGGTGCTTCTAAGAGGGCGAGAATGGATGATTATCAGCTTTCACCCAAAACCTGAATCTGGATGCTGCAAAGATGTCCATATCTACAAACGCGGTCTCTTAAAGTTTGTCAGAAGATGTTCATGGCGGGAAACGACGATTGGTTATGTCAACAAGACAACGACCCCAAACATCGAAGTAGTCACTGCACAATCGACCGATGAGAACATTACAGAATGGATATGTCTGGAGCTTAATGAAGAGGAAGCTTGCAGGAAGACGTGTATACACTATGAAGCAGCTTAGCTGGAAAATACGATAGATATGGCGAAAAACTCGTTGAAAGTATATCCAGAAGGTGCCGGGCAGTGCTGGACAACGAAGGTGATTGGACGGTGTATTATGTATACGCGTCGTAGTGCATTGACTGTACTTTAATGAACAAAACAAAATTATAAATAACAAAATTCTTGAATAGTTTTTGAAATATTTTAGTTTTATGTTGAACAGACTGTACGAGTTATGGGAAAAAACCATTCCGAGGAAAACAAAATAAAGATTTAACTACATAGTTACAAGTACGTGTCGCAATTAATGTGAAACGTTCCATCTATCTATATTGTAAAGATGTGGCCAAAAGTAGGTATGTACCTTAACAATATGTAAAAAAATTGAATATGTTCCAACTGTCAAAGTGTACACTTCCATCTTAATTTGATCATTTGATGACATACCACGCATTTGCCTCTATAACTGGAATTTTCGGGAAAACGACATTTGTTACTTAAATGTACTATATTATAGCGATACTCTATGTAATCATTTTGTTTTTGGAAATTTGGTAATTCTTCTATCTTAAGGACTTCCTCGGCACTCATTTATTTTGAAATTGTTGTATTGTATTGTATATTGTAGTGAATAGTTGAAAATTAGTAAACGACTGTACCTGCAGTGGTAGAGATCAGTGTTGATGACATTTTTGGAAAGGACATTAATTAGTAGTAGTTGTTTGGCGTAAGTTTGACGTCGTGGAGGTGGGAAAATCAAAAGAGAAAAATAAAATATTAATGTGCATACCGAATTTATGAATCGCCCCATACGTTTACACAATTTTTTGTTTGCCTAGGAAAGGTCTATCAGCACACTCTAAGGCGAAGAGATGTACATGTACATGAATACAATAATTGATCTATGGTGAACAGAAAAGAACCATGTCGCTAAATGTATAAACCTATGTTGAGCTATAATATAACGGAGGTGTGTACAAGAGTGTACTCATGCCCTTTTAGCCACTAAAATCCCCCAAAGTACCTACTTAAACATCAAAAATTCAACAGCATCCTCAAATAAAACTTACGGACCAATACAGAGAAACTGTTCTAAAATGTTGATCCCCCACTACCACTTGAATTTCGAATTCATTCCTTTGGTCGAGCTAAGCACCGACATCTAGGTATCTGGCTAAATCCTTGAAATACCTCAACCCAACTACGGAAAAAGTCTGTCTATAAATAGCGCCGAAATGAAACAATTCTCCGCCCTGAGCAATGCCTCCTTGGCTAATACAATCACAGCAAATTTTGTCTCTGCCATCGAGACTGCTCCAAGTATATTAAATCTAGAGTTGCTCAAGTGATTCGCAATGTCATTAAGGAGACCAATAGACCCCCTCCACGCGCCCACACTCCACAAAAATCAGGTGTTTTTGCTCTTTTTCTGTAAAGATAATCCCATTCTCTCAGCGCCCGGAGGATGGTTTTCCGTTGTCCCCCAGGTGTACTGAACAAATATACTTAAATCTCCCGATTTTATCTCCCTGATGGGAGTGAGATGAGGTAGACAGCTACTCCGCTCGGTGATGGAGATTTGCCTAAACTTCGTGTAATGGCTTCCGAAAATGGGGCTCACTTCGACATGCGACGAACTCTGATACGTAAATACCAAGCCCGACATGTCACTAGCTGACGGAGTATCTGTTCTACTGCGGCTTACAAGTGTGAATCCTTCAGACGGATAAAGTTTCGTAATTTATGTGTAAGGAGGCCTCCGCTGTAGGCGTGCTGCTAAGGGGTGATGTGTCCTCCTCGCAGTTGTTTACATTTTCATGAATTCATTGTGTCTGTCCCATTTGTAATTTATGGACTATACAAATTCACCGTATTTTCGGATTAATTGTCATCCTCTGATCCGAGGCAAATGTGTTGGGAGATTGTCATCGATTTATTATGCTCCCAGTGATGGGAAATTATTAGAAAATGGCCAAATTGAAAAGATCGCCCAGGTCGCTATTTCTCGCTGGGACTCACTCCTGCCGAAGTGGTTTTCCACTGAATCTCATTTATTTGAGATTTGAAATGGGCGTAAAGTTTTAATTAATTTTTACTAAGTTTGGGGGACAGGAGTGTCTAGCTGCCGGCCTTAATAAAGGCACTGAAGACCCCTAGAAGGACTTTGGATGTTTGACTTCTGAATGGAGTGGGATGGGATTTTTTTTTCGTCGTCCCGGAAAGGATTTTCAGGTCCACGTTCCATTCAAATTACAGTGTATTCAAATTACTACAGTTCAAAGGCAAAATTTTAATTGTACTTGTTCCTGAATTAAGGTGCCTATTGATTATTTGTTGTCATAGATACCCATAGGTATCATACTCACTTCTTATAATATGCGAGAAATGATCCATTACTTTCATCATTTTTAATTATTATAAAGTCAAAATAGGGTCAGATAGTAAGACGTAAAAATATGTATTCCGGCAGAAAGACTCAGAAGCTTTTTCTTTCTTTATTTCTTCTTGGATCCTATTCTATTTTTTTATTACATATTCACATTCTTTTTTTATGGGTTTTTTAATAATTTAAATATTTCCTTTTTTTGATTTTTGCCTGTTTGTGTGTGCCTATGTCACCGTCGTTTTTTCTCAGTAATTACTATTGCCATATCTCTCTGCCTCTTAAACTTGGCACATTTATAGTTGCTTTTATTTGGTGCTAGAAATTAAGAAATCTTTTATTTAAAACTAAATGGGATTGAGTTGAGAATATGTACCACTTGTATATAAACCGTTGCAATATACCGTATGAAAAAGCTTGCTATAAGTATTCTTAAAATATATTTTTAATATTAAGCCGCATTAGTTTAACTTTTGCCCAGAGAAGTTTGCAAACTATAAAATGTGAAAAAGTTCGTATTAATACTTCTGATAATATATTGCAGGAAAAACAAAACAAAGTCTCAGATATTTGTAATGTTTCCGCCCAGAATAAAGAATTCTGTTAATTTTCACTGCTCCATAACCCCTTAATTAGCAAACTTGAAAATTTTAGTATTGTATTAATGAAAAGATTTGTAATATTGTAAATATTATAGATATAGAACCAAATGGAACTTATATCTGACATCTACACTCCAAGGACCTCTAGAATCAATTGTCCAAACCTCAACAAGGCTTTCATGGAGTTTTTGGGGTTGCTAATTGCTAGTGCTTAATTTTTATTAAAAACACGGTTTCCAATTTTACAAATTCAAGATTACTATTTAAATTATGGCGAACACTAAAACAATAATTTTATTAGTCTTTTACAAATATTGGTGTCTAATTTTGCAAATTCAAGATACGATGGAAATATATTAATCCAGGATAATTGAATATCTATCATGGAAATAATTTCTGATTGTCTAAATTTGCATGAGGCATGAGGTTCTAAATAATATGCGAGAGTTCTTCAACGATCCGTATTTAATAACTCTTGTCTTAGTTAAATTAATGTGTTTATTGTTGAAAACATCCCTTCAATTTCATGCAAAATTATTGACAATCAGAACAGTTTTTATGGCACATTCGCCAAAAGTTGGTAAATATTACCGATTTTCATTCAAGAATGGGAAACTTCAAAATCGTCCGGTTGAGTGTCGAAATAACATAACTTTAATTTAAATAATTCGAGCTGGCGGAGCGTGTGATGAGCGTTTTTTAAAAATATACCAACCAACTCCACCATAATGAAATTATGATTCTTTGAAATTTAATTACACGCATAAAGGTCTCGTAATATGTTCATTATTTTAACAATGCATCTGGTACCCAAAAGGATAAAGAACAATCCACGCTTGATATGCTTGTGCATAAGCTGTAGCTCAATTCATGTTACCCGGCTGGGTAATTAACTTGATTCTGTCGCTTTAAATTATCCAAGTGAGGTTATGTATTTATGCAGCGCGCGTTTCTTTACAATGAATAAAATTTTCCTTGATCTGTCCCGTGAGGAACACAAATTTTCCTCTGTTAATTTGCTCCCCAACTGTAAGCATTCCCGAGTGCATTTTTTTCGAGTGTCACTGAAATATAAAAGACAATTAGAGTAAATTATCTCTCCATCAGAGTTCTTCGGGTGGTGCAGCTCAAGCACGTTTTTGCTGCACATAATTTTCAACTGGGGAATCTTTTAAGCTTTTGAAAATTGCCCAACATACGGATTTTATCTGAACACTAAAACGACTCCATACTTCATTCGGTGAAATGCTCTTTGTAGTGAATTATCCATGACCTCTTTACACTTCAACTGCTTTTAACATTTCCTGCCATTAATTAGCGTTCAACGTGACAAAATACTAAAACGTCGGAAAATGGACTCGCCGGAATGAAGGACTATTTTGTTTCAAAGCAATGTTAGCAGTACAGCGCGGAGTGTTGAATGTAAAGTGGACAGAAATTTAAATTAAACCTTTGTGTCCCTCTTGTCACAATGCGGATGCAGCAGGAACGCGCTGCCCTCTGTAATTATCTGTAATATAATTGCCATTAAGTTGCACAAAGAGTAGCAAGTGTTTGGTCACCTACTTCATTCTAATCCTCTTTTTTTGGGTGATGTCCGTAATAAAAAGAAAAAGAAGAAGTGGAAGGAAGTAAATTAACCGAAAGTAGTTAGAAAATTTATTTAATTGTCAGATAATTGATAAAGAATATCAGCGGAGCCATAACGCTGTAACAACGGGTGTGGTATACTTTGATTTGCGCGGGGAAGGAGTGATAATGATTAAATTTTGATATTGACGATTGATTGATTGATACGTAAAACAGATTTCTTTCACTAATGATTTTCATTTTTAAATCCTGTACTCTCTGCTAAGTCAGGAACACATCTTCTTTTAAATCAACCGCATCAGGTCCACAGCTCTGAATAATATTTGCCGGTGATCGTTTTGTTTTGCGCTCTTCGAGGTAGTCGATGTGAAGGCTTTCCAAAAAACAATCATAATCACCTTTTTTTCCAGCAGACCCACCTTGGCCTTCTGCGGCTCCGATTCTCCAGGACAGGTTCACTACTTTGACTATTCCTTTGGATTTCTATGTATTGCGATGGATCCATATTTCGTCCACGGTTACGAAATGGCGCAAAAAGCACTTCTTATTGCCGTTGAGTTTTATTAAATACGAGTAGGTACTACATCGAAATGGTCAAACGTTTGCGTTTTTTGTCGACTGAGACCAAATGCAAATGCTCAGCTGGCAGTGAGCTTCTTCATTTCCAAATATTCATGCAATATATTCTCCACTCCACTCCACTCTCTCACGTGAAATTTCCACAGCTTCAGAATTCTCGCGCACATTCGTCGATTGTCAATTTAATCACACCATGAATTTTATGGACTATTTCCAGTGTGGTGACCTGTTTTGGACGCCTTGGGCGTTCATAAACAAAATTGCTGGTACAACCGCGTTTAAATGCAACTATCCAATATTTTACTGTTGAGACCGAAGATGCAGCGTTCTCCATAAACATCATTCAATGCAGTGCTAATTTCATCATCCGTTTTCTTTCTCAAAAACAAGAATCTAATCACTGCACGATATTCCATTTTATTCATAAAAAAAGTTCTTTCAATTCCTGCTAAACAAACATTCACTGAATGACGCAGCTGGCTAAAAATTGAATTTAATAACAGTAATCATATGAAGGATAGTGTTCACGAAGAGGAACATTGATATCATAATGGAGGCGCCATCTCTTGCCTAGGCCGAATATTTTTCAGACCACCCTCGTAAGTATTCTAACAGATGCTTTAGAATTAAATGATTTGGGACCTTGTGAAGTTTAATATGTTTCCATTAATTCCACAATCATAAATTAAACGTTTGTTTGCGACAACCACTGAACCTTGTGTATATGTTTAATGTTTACAAAAACTGCTGTTGTTCTTGATTCTTTCAGTTTCGATATTTTTTCGTTTCACTATAAATTACTGTCGTATATCTTTGTACGGTTCAACGAAGAGATTTGGTACAATAGAAAGAAATGCGTTGTATGAAATTTTATTGGAAAAATCATCGTGTTGCACCTGAATGTACAAATTAATACTTACTAATTCTTCCATATTCTTGACTTCCCCTTTTTCTTTGTTTTTTTTTCGCTTTTTCTTATCTTACGAAAGAGATAGGAATTAAGGGTTTGACAGTGTGGACCTTATGCTTTGCTTAACGAAAATGGGATCCAGACACGTCAGCGATATTTCATAGTCATTAAAATGGTGAAGTTAATATAGCCTTTTTTTAAAAATTCAATCCACAATAAAAAATTAAAACCCTTTTTAAACGCAAAGTATGAAAGTCTGTTAGTAGCAGCTGCCCATTCCAAAAAAAATCTATATGTTATGGACTTTACTTTTTAGACTGCTCTGTTCAAGAAAATATTGCCAGAGTCACTCTAAGGGTGGGGCATGCTCCCTTATCTACAAAAGAGACAAGAAAATGAGTTCAATGTTAAGGTTAAAATCTCCAGAGATTTTCCCATTGCTGAAAGCGAGGCAAAACAAAGGAAAAATGTGAGATACACTACAGTATTCGTATAATATCCTCAGACTCCAACTACACCAAGAATGTACCTGTGGAAGCAGGGATTATGAGCCGCTAGCGAGTAAAAGAATTTTTTTTTTCATTATTGCAGCTAGATACTCGGTGAATTTAAAAGGAGACCTGAATCCCTTTAGGTGAAACTGTGGAGCGCTGTGTGCGAGTGTGTTCGACACTTATGATACTAACTGACCTACTTTTGCTCCTCACTGCTCCCCGCGTTGTTTCTTCTTTTCGAGTGGAATTTGTCACGCATACCTTTTCAGGTGGGGCATTCAGTTGCAACAATGACAGAAAAAGTTTTCGTTTAGAGCTGGATGTCAACAGGCATTGCATTTATTTGAAGCCAATTCCATTCGTCGGGAGCATGAGCTGAAAAAAGTCATGGCTGCGGGTAATTGATTAATTCTCTGGTTCATTCTCAACTGTGTTCCTTTCAATTGGGCTGGGATTTAACTTAGTCTCCGATCAATAAAGCTACTTGACCCACATTGGGCTTGTAGTTTTCTTTTTAATTGCGGATAGATTCCCGGCATCTTAAAACCGTCGTCGTCGCGTCGGGTCTTCAAAAGCCCAGGGTTTAGGGAAACGATGATATATGCATTTAAAAGTGATTACTCAACTGCGCCGTTTGGTTATCTACCTTACTAAACCATTCCGATGCAACGTTAGCTTTTTTTTATCTCATATAACACTTATATTTTGATATACAAACTTACATACTCGTATATCTTACAATTTAAAAAGAATGCAAAAAAGCTAAACATAACATAAATAACAACACACCATATACGGAGCTTCTAAAGACCCCACGCGGCCGACCATGTTACACAAATAAGCGTGACCGACCGACGAACGCCGCGGCAGTTTAAATAAATTTCCCAACCAATTAGGAACTTACCAAGCACTCCACCGGTGCTCATTTCTGGCAGGCAGTGGTGCCCATTAGACCCATATAAAGACCACAGCCTCGCCGGCACTGTGACAGACGTGTTTCAATCTCAAATCGAAACCACAAATAAGTCCCAAAACAATGAGTACCGGATGGACCCGACCATTGCGTCCCTTCCAAACCCTTTCTGGGATTCCAGTGATTTATCCCGATACCCGGTTCGTCCGCATCCACCAAAAGTCCAAAAATCAATATTCGAACCGAGTCCAATAAGTCGTCCGGAGCCAGGAGTTCATATACCCAGGTAACTTTTGATCCTGATGAGGTTTCCGAGGAGAGTGCTTCCTAAAAACAATATGAACCGTATCACGACATGGGAGTGGGAAAAGAAAGTGAGCATAACGGTAGCAGCTGTCAGCTGCTCGGTCACGATTGGAGTTCACGACTTGCCGGAGAGTTAATCCCGTCACGGAAACTTTTCACCACTCAGCCGGAACGAGGTACCATGCCACGCGCGGATATGGGGCCCTATTCGAGTGGTAATGTGTGCCACCTTTGTGAATTTATGCGTTGCTAATTCAAAAGTCGGCGAGTGTCAGCCCCATGAGCTTCTGGCTCGTTGCCCCTCGCTGAATTTTGGACTTATTTCGGGTAAAGGGCGGCAATGTCGCCCGTCCTCTCAGAGTTAATTAATTTACCACACCTGAATGGAGGAGCAGCTAAGCTAAGCGATAATTACATATATTTATAATCGGTTCGGTGTTCCGTAAAGAAGGAGGTAAGTACCTAATTATCGTATACGTTAATTTCCTTGCTCACCTGAATTTACAATGAAAGCATGTACTCGTATGTAAGAGTCCCACCGCGCCAATGTTAATCACATATTTCCTTCGGCTTGGAAAAAAGCGCATCACTGACATTTGCATCTTAAATCTTCAAAGTTGATTATTACAATTTCATCTCAAGAATGCGTAGTTAAGTTCAGATGACAATCAAAGTAATTTATTATTTGTTTATACCTAAACATTCAAAAATATAATTGCCGCGAGCTAGAGACATTTGAAACTTCCCATTCATTGACACCTTCATGAGAAGTGAATCGTACATCATTGCAAAGACCAGAATAAATTGGATTCCGAAAGAGCCATGGACTGTCAATTTCAAGTATTTTTGGGCCAATTTTGCAAGGTGCGGCCTGTGGTTGTCGTGTAGCAGAATCACCATGTTGTATCCAGTCTTCTAGTCTGGTAGCCTTTTTTCAAAGATCGATTAAAATATAGATACCAATTCTCTGTGATTTTTTAGACGGTTTTACAAGCCATAACAAACAATTCGATTTTGTCACGTTTCAGCAGCACTTTTCTTTAATCTTCTTCTTTTTGGAACACTCCAGCTTTAAAATATTTTATTTTCTAATTTGAAGTTTTGAAATTCAATCATTGAACATAGTTAACTTGATTCCGTTTGCAACAATAATTAAGGAATAATAATTATGAAGATGACGTAGGGGAAGACGGGCGAACAGGACATAGTGTTGGCAGCTATTGACACACGTGATAGCAAGTGCAGTGGTGCCATTATAGTTGCCTGAGCGCGTTTCAGCCAATCGCATGTTGACTGTATTTTTCGATCTAATGTTGTGTGGTATTATGTATGTGCAGGTTGGGCCTGACAATTACATTTTCGATTTCTGTTTTTTTTCAAATAATTCTCTTATTACTTAACTTAATATAATCCTTTATTATTTTCTAATTAAAAAACCGAAAAAAATTGTGTGACCGATTTAGAATTTCGTTATTTTAATGTTATGGCCTTTTTACCCCAACCAAGTGGCCCAATTACCCCGCGGAATAGGGTAGCGAAGAAGCAAAAAGACAACATTATATGCTTTAAGAGTTTAAGGTGGCACCATTTTTTTAATATGTAATTTCAACATCCTCTACCGTTTAATCTTTACGTGTAGATTAGATCGTTTTCATGTGATTTTCTAATAAAGTGGTGCATTTCATAATAAACGGTCCAATTATTAATAACGTACTTCAATGCTATTTTAATATTTAGACATATGGACAATGCAGGTACTCACCTTTCAAAGAATATTTTTAAATATTGATGCGATGTTGTTAGTTATTTTCCTCTCCCTCTAAAAGTAAACTAAGCTCCAAGTGGTAAATGCTGAGGTCCTATTTTAAGTACACACACCCTTAGTAAATAAAAGTGTTTTTCGATATCGCACTATTATTCTTAAATGTTCAGTAAAGCTGTAAAATAATTAAAATATTTGTAAATAATTTCGAAATATATAATATACAAATTATTAAAATAAATTGTAAATGGAGGTGAGGAGAAGGAATCTTGGGAGAATGTTTTTTTTATTTCGCATTTGTTAGAAAATTATGAATATTTGTATTATTTTCCCTGAGATTTTTATAATTTTAATACGACATTTTATTCTACGAAATGTGAAACTCTTATCGAGTCGTTC
The DNA here is from genome assembly GCA_947538895.1 of Neoitamus cyanurus. Taxonomy (NCBI): domain Eukaryota; kingdom Metazoa; phylum Arthropoda; class Insecta; order Diptera; family Asilidae; genus Neoitamus; species Neoitamus cyanurus. Next base: position 42,207,715 of record OX384540.1, on the reverse strand, counting down.
AATTTGGATATGAGTAATCGTCAAAATATTAAAATTATATACTCACTGAAAATGTTAAATTACAGTTCATTCTACGAACTTAGAGGCTTTTTGACGGCTCTCAAAAATACATGCATAGGCATTATACTGAAATATACGTGAAACATATTTACAAAATTAGCATTGCAGCAAGAAAAGAAATTTTTAATATTTTTGAAAACAATTTCATTGTTATTGTTCATTACCTACATCATTTTCTAGTTTAATATTATAATTTTATGAACGTATTAATTTCTTTATTTGATTGCGACAAGTGAAGACAATTTACAGAAAATTTTGTCTCTTTAAATTTGTTTCTTCCGCATATCAGAATTTCCAATGAAATTTTGGCTTAAGTTTCCTATACTTGTTTTTTTGGAAGTGCCCTAAAGCCTTATGGAAATTTTCCATTTATGGTCGGAACGAGTGAATTAGGTAAGCATAAGTTCCCGCACACAATACTTTCCCAAAAATTAACTTGTTTTAACACCAAAAGTTGCAAAAATCAAGGTCAATTTCGTCTCGTTTTCGAGATATAAAATTATTCAGAGTGGCAATTCGCATCGTCCTTGCTTTGTACAATCGAAATTTGTGCTCATGAACATGGTAAATAATTAATAATAAAACATCGGTACGAAAGAATTCGTAATAAAAAGATACCTTTCTTAAAAAATATCTTCTGACAGATGATTTCCTTTTACAAAATTTTCAATTTTTGGTGTTAAAACAAGCTAAAATAAGCTAATTTTTGGGAAAGTATTGTTTGCGGGAACTTATACTAACCTAATTCACTCGTTCCGACCATAAATGGAACATTTCCATAAGGTTTTAGGGCACTTCCAAAAAAACAAGTATAGGAAACTTGTTCCGAAATTTTACATTATGCAAAACATACATTCGAGTTCAAATGATGGATTAAGTGCCTTCTTAATTTGTGTGTTTTTTTAATCAAGATGGCGGCGAAAAATTCTAAATTAAATGGAGTTTCCATCAAAATCGGTAGTTAGGGTTTTAGAATGCAGTAATAACATATAGAACTTCCCGCAGATGCTGCTTTTTCGTGATAAATGGTGATATTTTTTATGCGAAAAAAATGTTATGCTTCTGTCTACTTCATTTATGAGCTCACACAAAGTGTATCTATAGAAATTGTATAGTAAGAAGTAAGTAAATAGTTATAGTCAGATGAATCGAAGTTAGTATCACCAAGGACACCTTTCCGAAAAACAGATTTTATATATGTGTATGTACATACATCAGTAGTAATGGCTGCAGTAATTTTATACAAACATCGAACGGGCACAGTAAAAATGCGGAAGTGATTTAAAAGACACAATTACATCAACTGTCACTATTTCATGATACATACTATTTTACTAGTTTTTCGTCACTGACGTATTAGTTTACTGCATTAAGGAGGGTGGAGCATTACGATTCATTAGTAAATACTATAGTATAGTATATAGTGCGGCTTACGTCTACCGAGATTATATAAGTTTGTCAACAATAAAAATGTTATCTAAATCGCATCGCTTAAGTAGTTTTCTGGATTGCTTCAAAAACACAAAAAAGTACGATTTCTGTAATAACTTTCTTTATTACAGAAATCGTACTTTTGTCCAAATGTTTCAATTAGTATAAATTTGTTACAAGCTTTCTCTTGGTGAAAAAACTCTCCAAATCGGTTCAACAGTTTCCGAGATTACCTCTTACATATAAACAAACACGCTCTCTTTATAAATTAGTTTAGGTTACTCTAATTCAAACATATTTTGGGCTGAAATTTGAATAAGCTTTGTGTAGAAAGGCATTGCTTTTCCATAAGTAAGTTTGTAAATCACTTAAGGTGATTGCATTTTCTCAAAGAAATCATCTCACCTTGTGCTCAAAAGCCACGATTCAGTGCCGCACAAAAAGTCATCCCTCAAAGCAAAAAAGCAATTGCTAAATATGGATTTCGAATATTGTTGGGAAAATTCATGAAAACACGTTCGCTGTCGAGCTCTCGCGCGCACAAAGGTGGTCCTTTAAAGGCTTTAACGTTTTCCTCACAGAAAACCTCAAACAATGCCAAGTAAACCTCAAAGCACCCAAGTTGAAGATAGCTCGATCTCCCCACATCGTGGAGCAGGATGTTGTCAGTTCCACACAAAATAGCGGTACACAGGTAGAGACCAGCTACACAAAGGATGGCATGACATCCTGGCGGGCGGATTAGCTTTATCTAAAATACTTGATAAATTTTTCCTCCCATTATCCTCTTCCTGTCCCGGAATTACTCGTGTATATGTTCGTCCATTTCGCCATATCTGTGCGTTGACAGAAAGCCAAAGCCAAAGCCCCAGAAACGCCCTAAAACATTTAAAATTTTCGAGCATCGCCGAGCGCACATGTAGCGCAAAGTCGATGTGACGGCGGTGGCGGTGGCGGTGGCGGCGGCGTCGTCGGGAATCAGGGCGCCCACCCGACCCACCCGGTGCACCCTGGAAAGACTTCGAAATGAGGATTATCTCTGAAATAGTTGAGCAACTAAAAAGTTGCTGCTATTTTCTGAGTAAGGTGGCGCAGAGGCTCGTCCCGCTTGAAAGGAGCCATTTTTTGTCTTTCTGCTGTCGTCATCCTCAACATAAAATGTAATAGGATGCGGGGGGACAAACTGCGGCCCAGAGTCGCTTTAATTAAGACGGAAGTTTTTCCTACTGCCGGGATTGCTTGCTTCGAGGCCTCCTGGTTAACTTTCTGGTAGATTCATGCGATAATGAACTCTGGGATCCCAATTAAGGTTTATTGTGTTTGGCTGTCGGATATACGGCAGATTACATTTGTTTGAACAGGCGAGCGATCTTCCCTCCTCGTGCTTTATGAAACCAACCAAAATCAGTGAATTAGGCTCCTTTTAGTACATGCTTAAGGCGGGAAATAAGCCACAAAGTAATGATGATTTCTGGCATGCCAGAAATAACACAAGCCCCAAGCAGCTGGAGCCGGAACTCCCTAAAGAGCGTCTGGTTACTCAAGTTAAAATAACCCAGCTGTGGGTGTAAGACAACTTTAAAACTTTCTTTATTCGTTAAGTCGATGAGATAAAGTGCTACTGGAAGTTCTGCTGGCTTTATCCCTTCAGCAATTTAAGCACGAGTTCAGAAAACTCAGTAAGCATTTAGTAAGCTAAGTAAGTCTGTGTAAGGCAAGTCTTTCAAATTTCCGTTTATTTTAAACGTAACTAAAGATATAGGCATATGTAGCTGCACTATTTTGCCCTACGCCGCCCGAAGTAACTATTGAAATGAAACCTAGTTCAAAGTTTAATGAAACTTTTCGCAAGTTGAAATACAAATGACTGAACTCTCTGATCTACAAATGATAAAATAAGAAAACTAATGCTTAGCACATTTGCACATGGAATCACTAAATGAAAACCGTCATTAATTTAGATTTACCGTGTATAAAAATAATTCCTATTTCAATCCAGTTAGGAGCGTAGGGCTTCCACAAAACCTCTCCACTTCGAACCTCTGCTTCAGTTTCTTCAATCGTATATATATTCGCCATTCTGGGTGATTAGTGGGGTCCGAATATGGGACTTTTGGATCAGCAGTCTAAAACGCTTACCACTAGACTACTCGCGTCCTTGTTACCGTCTATGCCTACCAATAAATTATAATCTAAGGACACGAACGCAAGTTGTTAAATAGTTACCTAGAATAAAGTAGCAATAGCATAGAATATGACTCATAGCTGCGTTTTTTGTTTATTCGTCTAGAATCTAGATCAGCAGTAAACCTAATCTTAAACTGAAATATATTTTGTACCTATGCAACTACTTTAGATTCTGGAAGAAATGTACCAAATCACTTTAACAAAAATACAAAATACTATATATAAAATATAAAACAAAACAAAACTTTATGTTTTCAAAGGGATTGCCTGGTGTCATTTATTATTATAAATTTATTACTTTTGTACTTAAAAACATTGTAAAATTAAAACTAAGGGGCATTCTTAAGATACTCATAACATGAGACCTGGTCGTAATGACGCAAGTGAAAGACGTATTCGCATAAGTTAAGTAATTGTCTTTTGAAAATATCAACTGAAGGCAGTAAGCCGGAAAGGATAATTTTACCCCCTTCCCTTTTTTAAGTATAATTAATTCAGCACCATCAATCAATCAAGTATTCATTAATTAAACATTTACAGATTTTCGTTAAATATCTTACGGAAGTAATATTTTCCTTTATGGAAATACACCACTTAAAAATAAAACAGAGAAAAGTTTACAAATTTGAAATAAAATGTACTTGCGTGAAGGTGTGGGAAGATTTTCCGTGTTAAATTACACTTCGAGCAGGAAAGCTTTAATTCCATTAGCACCCCTTATTTGAATTGCTAATAAAACGGACTGTTGTGAATCTCTTGGATCCCCAATTATCTGAGCCCGCTGCAGTGGAAAGCTTTTCAAGTGTAACTAATTTGATTTATTCGCTATGCAAATTAAATGCAGCAAGTCAGCATTACTGCAGAGAGAAACGTGGAACATTTTTTTTCATCAAAATAATTATAAATGCATTTCGGAACTTAACTAAATGTCAACAATTATGCTTTTGAAGGTGGGGCGCGAGTAGTCTAGTGGTAAGCGTGTTAAACTGCCAATCCAAAAGTCCCTGGTTCGAATGCCATTCGGACCCCACGCTTCCACTCTCAAAGCCCGATTTTCACAATAGGCGACAGATGGAAGCCCCATCAATCAGGATAGTAACTGCGAGCTGAGCACCCAGCATATAACTTTTGCATACCTAATTTTTCAATTAATCTCAATAAACTGATTTCGAAATTCGTGCAAAAATTGCTCTTTGCATTGATCTCCCCAGAACGGCGGATCGTCAGAGCAGAATATTTGAGGTGTCAAATAAAGCATGAGCATAAGTTCCTATAGCTAATTCATTACACCCGATAAGGAATAATAATTATTGATATTCATTTTTATCTGGCTACGGAGTCAACGAGTTCGACTCGCACTTGACTAGGTTTCATTTTGAATTTTTATAGACAGAAGGACACTTGAAGTCTTTATTCAATTTATACGTTCGCCCCATAAAAATCCGATCACAATTCCGCATGCCATTTGTTTAAGATAAGCACACAATATATATTGTTCGGTATTCATTGGTCACATTAGTTCTTTATGGCAATATCTATATAGAATAAATTTATTCCGTGTTCAGTAGAGGGGTAGAATTTGAATAAAAAATTGTAGTCACACGAAATATCTATTTGTCATTTTTTTTATTCTACTTCCTGAGGTTCAAATGCGTTCTCGCTCCACCTCGTACTTTTAACCCTTAAATAAAAGCACTATATGAAAATCACACAAGTGCACTCAGCCTTAATAACTTGTAGGTTTATTCAATAATGAATAATGCGTTAAGGAAGAGAGCAATACGACGAACATTTCGTGATCACCAAAGAAATATATCTAATCTATATCTTAAAGACACATGGAATTTATATTAGAAAAATAACAATTAAATGATGAAGCTATCTACTGAAAGACCAGAATTATCAACTAATGATCCATGAGCATACTGCTCAAGGGTTTTTTTTAAGTGTACTTATAATAAATATAAATTCAATTGTTTAAAAAATAGAAAATAAGATTAACAAATAAGTCCTCCAAAATATCGTTTTAGTGACCCCATGTGCGCCTATGTAAAGGTCAAGATAAATAAAGCATCACATTGAACTCACAGTGTTCACTGTGCAGTTCTTTGAAAATAGGAAATTCGTTAGAATAAATATTTATCGTCAATTTCTGCCAGCATGATGCATCCCAGAAAATTCAATTTCTCGCCAAGAACTCTGAGAGTGGAAATGCTGCCCTACCCGGTGTTTGATTTCAATTCCGTTCTAGCAGATAAACGATGGTCCCCCAATGGACCATAATGATCAAAATCTGCATCACATAAGTTATTCGGGCAAATGGCACTACTTGTGTGATATCCTCACACAATTTATGATTACAGCTTCCCTGCAGAAGAACTGACCTACATGCTAACGCGACATGTGTGCATATGTATGTATACAAAAGTATGGCCAGATCACAGGTGCATGGCCCCTCAGTAATTCAATGTAGCACTTGTGTCGCATCGTCTGGCAGTGTTCTTACAAAACGAAATATTTTCAGAAGTGCATCCTTTGGCATGCACGTCCTTACACAATTAAGTGGCCCTTAAGGCCCCCCACTCGGGTTGAGAGGAATGGCAATCTCCTTAGATTTATTGCAGTCTAGTTATCATCATGCAAACGGTGCAAAATACACGGTTTCGTGACTCATTTCTGTTCCTTAAGGCGGAACTTATCTTCGCTGGTAAGGTGAGACGCAAGTGTAACGAGATTTTCCATTTAAGTGTAATTTTACACTTTCGCATCCCTTCGCAGCTTAAACGATGGAAAAGTTGAAGCACGCAAGATACTCCTAGAGAAATTCCATTAACTTGCTGAAATATTTTAGCTTCAAAGGATTAGGATGGAGCAGAACAGAATTTTCTCCCAAGAGGTGGGGGAATTGAAGGCGGACACATTTTCAGGAAAGTTAAACTCAAATAAATCTTAAGAAGGTAAGGGTAAAGATTCTCACTTTTGTGGGCCTGCTCACTAGTTCCTTGCTCTGGCTTACAGCTCTCCCCGATCAGGAAGTACTTAATCCTTTAGCACACTTAGAGCAGGTCGTATAATCAGCGGAGATTATGCAATAACATGCACCACAGACACGTATATGCCCACGAGGTTCCAGACCACCGCGTATCTTGTTGTTGGCCCTTAAAGCACTCCGTCCAGATTAGCACACACAGCATTCCAGCGGGGCACTCGCCTCGGATAACTACTCACTCGCGAAATCATGACACCTTCAAAATAAACAAGAAAGTGGCCCCGGGTCGCTCTCACACGTCGCCCAACGGGTAGATGTTATGGTACCCACGTTCTGGTGGAGGGCCAGCGGCGCGGCCCACAAGGACGAACTAAGGAAATACTACCAAGTCGCCTGTGCACGCTCGAATTCACCAATAAGTAGCAGGCACTATACAGCACACTAACCGGAGCAGGAACATTGACGATTACGTAACATTTGTCACAAACTTCCGAGTTCAGTAGATGTTCCAGATAATGACTGCTGGGCGCTGTAATCGGGGGAAGAACCCACTCGAGGGCAAATTATCCGATGTGGCACTTGATTTCTCCCTTGAATTTGAACACACCAGCACCGGAGCCCTAACAGTCACCGGAGCGTTCTGGGCGAGCCTCAGCCAGTCTGAGTGAAGCACTCGGAGTATCAGAAAATTTATGTGAATCCCTAATAGTCCTTACGCGACAAATCCATTGATGACTTGGGGAACGACGAAGTCTGGGAACTCAAAGATTTGGGTTAACTATATTAACGGTACACTCGCGCTTCTCCCGGAATACCTGCACGGAGTGGCGCTGATGGCCTCAGCAAGCGATCTGAGGCGATGGCATCAATAGCGTTTCGCTGTAGCAGTCCAAGATGGGATATCTTGTCCTGCGGTAGCTGCTTTTGGTAGTAGGATTGGCGAAAAGCTCGCTATTCTCACGACCCACCCCACGACGGGTGCCCTAAATGCTTCTACGGGACGAAAGCTTGCTCTAAGCTCGCCAACTATATAAAATGCCGAACCCAGAAATAGAGAAAAGGATGCTCCGTTCGAACTCGCAGCAGGGAGGATGGTGGGCGGCTTAACTTTGTTAGGTTGCCAGATACGCATTAGCGGAGTCCTCGGAGTCCTATTTTCAGGAAGGAGCAAAGGCACTCTCCGGCCGTACGCCAGAAAGGGGCTCCGCACAATTTTTCTCTTCGGAAAGGTTTAAGTTTCTTCTTGCCTTTTTTGTTGGGTTTCGGGGTTTTCTATTTAGGTTAGTTAAGGGCGCGGCCCGAAACTGGAAACTGGCACAATTTACACGCCTCTCCGTTCACCGCTCGTCATCCACCGAACGTTCCCGTATTTATCACCCGCTTTCCTTCCGACAACGGGGCTGCCTGCGAGCCGCACAATACTTTCAAGCTTTTGCCAAGAGCTTTTCGGGGACATTGAATGGGTGCGTCATGTACATACCTCACGCATTACTTATGGGTCACTCCACAGAATTCTGCTTGATAAGCAATGATAAGTCCTTCAACTCGTGCCATCCATCCCCGCGCCTAGGTAAGTAGTGGGCTGAGTTGAACATCGATTAGGTGATCCACTTCGAAATATGAAAGGAGCGGCTTTTCCTGTCGACACCTGTTCGTGCCAATTGGGTGGGGGGTTTGCCGCTCCATGCACATATTATCAGGCCTACCTACTTCTGCTCCACAACTACCTAGAACTGAAAAAAATGGGGAATGACCTCTTTCACTTCATTAACCTTAATTGAAACGAAGAAAATTGAATCGAGCTTTCATTGACCTTGATATTCGGGAGTCGTTTCATTGGCCTAGGTCGAGGTAAAGTGTTGTGCTCACCACAGCCTCAGCTCAGTAGTCGCGTGTATTGTTTACGATTTTCTGCATACTTTTACATGGTGGTCATTTTTCCAAGCTATTCGACTATGAAATTAAGGCTTAGGGCTGTCAGCGCTTTGAAATTTATTGGCAAAGGAATATAATTAGAACTCCTGATGGGCAGCTATTCTCTCCATTTTTCAGAGTTTCGATTTTGATTTGCAAAGGGCGGTGCTGAACGGCTGTATTAGCCACAAGGTTGCAGTATTAAAGGATTAAAAACGAAAAAGGGACCGAAAAACGGACTTCCTATAAATAATGGGTACTTACGAATCTATGGCTCTGGTTAGAACATAGGTACACATGTACATATAGTATATATAACTCCCTTTCGAATAGTTCGCACTCCTTCGGGATAAAACAATTTGGCAAAGGCACTTTAATCTGGCGGGCATTAGAATATAAAATACATCCACCACCTCAATAATTTCAAGACCCTTTTGATGAGAATGATATTTATAATTTCAACCCACCAAAAAATTAATGATTTCCGGGAAACTATTGATTCTAGTGGTACACAATATTTTACATAAATTATAAAATTCATAGTAACCCGAAAATTGTAATCTCAGCACTTGAATCGTTGACTTCGTTGATCGGGAGGAAGGAGCGGTTTTTGTCTGTTTCATTATTATAACATGATCTCTTTGTATATATATACAATCAGCGTTGGTATGCGTGGTAATCCGAAATTAATTGATTTTAGTAAAAATGCCACGTGGTACAAGCTTTACAAATTTCCTCTTGTGGAAGAACGTTTGGGTGTTCATGAAATTGCACGAAGATTTGTACGAAACTATTGAGTTGTACAAATTTGTTGAATAATCCCGCAGGCTTTGGAGATCTATAAACCGTACTGGTATTTACGTATAGCAAGTAACTCTAGGAGGAACTTGAAAGAGTTCAAAAGTTTAGCCGGCTGTCAGAACATCTAGGTATTTCAGGCACTACGGTGTGGAGAATATATTGAATCCCAGCGGAAATATTCAATATACAAGAACTAAGCCTGCTCCTCGATTAGAAGAACGCCATAAACAGCAAACATGGGATTTGCTAGAAAAATGTTTATAAAAATTGGAAAACCATAATATTTAATTGAAATAAAATTAATGCCTCGAAACTATAAAAAACGTGATATTCTCTGATGAAAAAAAGTTGAATTTTGAAGAGCCGGCGTTCGGGAGATACGCCAAAAGTGGGGGAGGGCGCGACAGTTCAAGAAGGGGAGAGGCAACTCATGGTATTTAAGTTTGTCAGATCGTAGAAAACCTTTCTTGAAGATATTGTCCACCAACTCAGTACATTTCATTTTTAGCGGTCGGAAGCATTTATGACCAATTTTTTCGCCGATTTTGCAACTTTAGGCCTCTCTAAAGACGTAACCTTTTGTCGCAGTGAAAAATGCCACGTATGAAAGCAATGGAAAATTGTGTGCTCTACAACTTTTGTATGGACATATTTTTTATTATGAGTTACCTAAAACGATATATATGTGAAAATCAATTGTGGTTCTAATTTTTTAACCTTATTCGCGCTATAACTTAAAAAGCATTAACTTCACGAAAAAGAAGTTGATATAAATTTGTAAAGAATTTCGAGATCTAAAAAATTTTTCCTCTAGGATGACTAGAAGATGAGATATTTATGAAGAGCGGTTTTGCTTCTATTATCAACATACCAAGCTTGGGCCATAGATCTGCCCACGCACACCAGGATTTTTTTTACTGTGTCTGTGTGTTACTGATATTTAAAATACATTTCATCCTGTTGCCCCATAGGCTAGCTTTCTTTCAGTCAGCTCTCGCTCTATATTGATGGCGACGAATGCGAGTACGTGTGAGTTTTTCTAAATATTATACATTTTTGTTTCTTTGGAAATATTGATGATCCCAAATGCATACTTAGGGTTGAACTCAACTAAAAGCCTAGAGATTTGCGCACATCCCAACTCAATTTTAATGGCACCTCTTTGTCTTATTTATAATAAAAATTAAACTTCGTCTTTCTGCCCAAAGATAAATTGCACTTTAAAGGACGAAGAGGAATGCTCCAACCTAAACAGAATTACTTGAACTTCAGAAATAATTTTGTTCAGCATCTCCTAGTGAAAGGCAGGAATGAAACCATAAAATTGCAGAAACACAAAGTGTTTTCTCGGAGAGCTTTAAATTTTAGCCCTACGGAACTCCTTACCTTCTGAGAAGGAAAAAGTTTTTAAGCTTTGCACATTCTTTAAGTTAACGTTAAGTGTTCCGTCAAAAAGCAGTGCACAGTTTAAATGTGTTGGGGGGGAAAGCCTACTTTAAAACATTTTAATACCAACGAAATAAGGCGAGACAATGACTGATATAGGTGTATGCACGATTGAAAATCTCGGGTTAATTTTAAGAGATTTTAGTTTAGATGCAGTTCTAAGAAAAAACATTTTAGATACAAAACATTTAGAATATTTTAAATGAACCAAGACCGAGTTTCAATTTCAAGCACAGGAAAGTTTAATTCCGCTGAGTTTAAACCCCGCTGAGGTAAATTATAAGGGAAATGCAGTAAAATCGTTGTCAAACTTTTAGCAATGTGTCCACCTTATTCTCATTCTCATTCAAAGAGCAGGCAGTTCAGGCAGGACGTCACGGTTTTTCCCCTTCGATTGCGTAAGCTTAGTGGATGCATCGCTAACAGGGAAGAGAGCTTCAAATTGTTGTTCGACATCGAACATGTTCGGATTTTATTAAACTCTTTTCAAAGGACCCCGCAGAAAGGATTCTGTAAGTTTTATTCTGAATAGTAAACGGTGTGCAATTTTTCTTGGTTTTAAAAACAGTGCAAGATTTTAGTACCTAGTATGTAAAATATAGTTGTTCGTCATTTTCAACATAATGTCAAAGAGCAAAAACCCTTAGCTATATGTTTCTCCTTTATTTGTGTAACATAGATGTTAAACATGGAATTAAGAATTTCTTATCATATGCGCCAAACAAACCAAAGAAATGTACATACAGTTTAATTAAAATTTAATTGCTTTATAATTTACCAAGTTAGGAAATCTGGCTTATATACAACGCAGAACAGAGTTTTTTTTCTGGATCTTTAAGAAATGTTTTAAATTATTTAACTCAGGAGCCTGCATAACATTACAACTTTACAGCACTCAGAACTTTACCTTTTTCGAGAAGTCACACGTTGAAGTTCTCCAAAAAAGCACTTTCAATTCGGGAATTTTATGACTTTGTATCTACACTAGAAGGAGACATTACTTCCGAGCGAAAATCGTTTGAATCTATCATATGCGACGGATTCTATTATAATTGAAGGTCTGTAATTTCACATAAACAACACCGTTTCGTTAAAGGTAAATGTACAACGACTAATTTCATCATTTAAACACTTTGAATAGCCCGTTATTTTCATTAATTCACGATTTATATTTACAACTTTAGGGTCAATTTAAATTCCTATGTGCCATATGTGTGCTTCTCTATCCAAACAGTCGAGAGTAGAGATTTATGCCCATTTTTACCCCTCGGGCTGTCTATAGGTCGGTGAAACTCTGGAAGAAATAAATAATATGGAAGAAAGCGAGAAGGGAAAATGATTGCCCATTTACGTTCTTTCTTAAAAGCAAAATATTTTATTCCATCCCTTCGCTACGGTTGGAGGAATAATTGATTTCTCACAAAATTTATCTCATGTGGGTGCAGTTCCAGAACGATAAGCGTACGCTTCGGCATATTTTATTGTATGAAATAGCTCTTATAACATCAGTTCCTTGACCTCAAAAGCGAACTTATTTTCACACGAAAATTTCCACCTTTTGATGACTCGTATCAAATAGAAATTAATAACGCTTCACAAGTGAAATAAGAAAATGGTCTATGAGTAACTTCAAATTAAAAGTTTGTGTAAAAGGTTAATTAAGAACATTTTCATTTACGTAGTCATTTGTGGGCATGAAACTATTTCAACAGTATTTTATAATTTTTTTGTATGTATGTTGGGGGTGATCTCTGGAACTACGGAGCCGATTCTAAAAATTCTTTCACTAGTGGAAATCTACAGTAACCCTGAGTAATAAATTCTATATTTTATTTTGATAAAAATAAGTGTTCAGTTCGAAATCTCAACATTTGTAAATCAAGTTGGAGGGAAAAGCACTGCTTGGATGCTCTATCAGCATGCGCTGATCAAATGGTTGGATATACGTGAAAATACTGGGCTACATAAATACTAGTTATCAATAGATCTAAAAAATCAGTGTGACATGATATACATAGCTTTTATATTTAAGCCACAATAACGTTTTTTGTCTATATAGTATATAAAACAGCCTAAACCACTGAAGATAGAAACAAGGGATATGGAAAATATGTTCCTTAGAAGGTGCACAGGTGTACTAAGGAAGGATTTTTCGAAAAACATAAGAATATAAGGTATGTGAATTTGTATATGGAAAAATGATCTGATTTACTTGAAACTTTGCATAAACACTCTGCAATAATAAATAATGGAACACGTGCTTCAACATTTCTTAAGGGGATACATTTCGACGGGACCTTTACTGGAAGGTAGAGTATTTTATCGTTCATGATTTAGGCTACTTTATCCCGAGATAAACAGTTTTATTTACAGCTACAACAGTTTTAATTTACAAGTATGCAAAACCCGGGCAAGGCCGGGACGGGTCTGCGAATCTTTTATAAAATAACTTCTGCTCACTCCTACCATTACAACCTCGTTAAGTAGATCCGTGACTTGAAAATGAACCCAGAAAAAAACACTTTTACAATGTCCGTGCAAGGACTTGGGGGAATTAGCAAATTTTATTTGATTGCGGCGATAATCAAGAAAGTTTTCTCCTTAATTGACTTTTACAAGAAAAACTCAAGTAACTGTGAAACAGTTTTGCGGGAAGTAAATAAAAAAAATGGGGAAAAAAATGAAAACATTTGTAAGTGACCTACAAAGCCCTTGGCCGGTGAAGTGCGGCGGCAGCTCTACTTTCTTGCTCCGTAATGAAATATCTAATAAAAGCGAGAAACTTTCAGAGTATAATCGAAAAACTTTGGCGCATTCTGAAAATAATTTTTACATGCGGTTTTTAGTGTTCTACAAAACTAGCTCCTCCTGCGACACCCCTAGAAGTTTACGCCGAGTGAATCCTATCCCGAATATATTTGCTCTTCCGCCCTTATCCAATTCAGTTCATGCAGCCATCGAGTTCACAATTTGGAGCACATATTTACTTGCCTCGCTCAAACAAGGGTTTACATTGAATCAAAAGTTTCCTTTGAAAGACCATTTCATGAGCAGCTGAAGCAATTGGGCATTGTTGGCAAGCGTGATGGGGACGGGCGCTGGCGGGGCGATGCTACGGATACAGCGTCAGGACCGCCTTGAACTGACGATGTATACTTTTGTGTACTTCAAAGAACATTTAATCCTCGCTATATTTATCCGGTCTGTTCAATTTGGTGCGCCAAAACAAGCCTTATTCTTTATTCGGCAGACCATAGCCCATCGCCGACATCAGACCGATGGGATTGACTTTTACTCACACCCCACACCCCTCGGAGCACTGCTTCTTGGAAGAGGTGCTAATCTAATTGCATCCGAGGCAGAGCGTGAGCTGAGTTGCAAATTTGTTGGCATTGGGTGTTACTTCGAAGTTAAACCGCCGAATTTAATTTACGCGCAGCGTACTAGATTTTGTATGTCTCACTCAGCACTGAACTTATAATGACTACGAAATCTTGTTAGGAACTACCCCAGTGCAACTTCACATTTGGCCTGTTTTATTGATGCAATCCCGAAGAAGACGCGTCATTACGAAGTATAAAGTTGAACTCCACATTAAATGTATGGAAAGGTGGTTTCGGTTAATTTGGTTACATATGTACGTACATATATTGTGTTGCTGCAGTTCTTTCACAGATCAAAACTCTCAAGGTTCACAAGTAAAAAAATCAGGCAAGTGTCAATTAGGCTCACGCCTTGTGTTTGTATTTTCATATAAGGCCCTACACAGAATGCGGCGTCGCGTCCGACGGCGATGAGCCGCCTGGCCTTCTTATAATGCAGCGGTCGACGGCCGAGCATTTGATTCCACGCGAGAGGGAGAGGGAGAGAGAGCAATATGGGGCGTAACCATTGTGTAGGTGCTCAGTGTACTACAGTCTTGCAAGTGATAAAATGTAAAATAAAACGCCTGTGCGAACAGGCCGAATTTAAATTAAACTAATTCATCTTCGAAAATGAACAAATAAAAATTCTTTGGATTCTCTTTCTTCTACGAGTATTTGAAAGGAAACAGGAATTTGTCCGCATATAGCCCCGGGAGGCGTATTATAGTTCACATTTTGCCTAAAGTACTCTCATTTAAAAACGCCCAACAAAACACGCAATTCTCACAAAATTACACGAAAATTGTTATGTGCTGCAAGGACCTGTGTTGTAGCCCTAGCATGCAGGATGAGATCCTGCAGCACTAAGCAGGGAGTCTTCGTATTTGCCCATCCACGGGAGATTACCATCTACATACATGTGGCATCGATATGTGGCCCCAGTGTTGTACTGCATGTATATATATGTATATGTACGAGTATATCTACTTTAAATCCCAAAGAAATGTGTGCCGGTGACAAGGTGCACAATGCCAACTGCAAATTAGATTTTCTTGGAACGACATCGCCCATTCTAGGACACGAGTGAGGTACACCCTGGTCTAATGAATGTACGGAAAATGTAGGCCCCAAGGACAATGATCGTAAGGAGAAGGAGGGCGCCCGGCTTCACGGACGGTGAATTAAACAAAATGAGCAAATTTATGGGCGCTGGGGGTACGACGAAAAATTGCAAATTTAATTAATTTCGTTGCAGCCTGGAAAATATCTACCACAGCGCCTTAACAATGCCCGGTACGCGCCTTATTGGAACTGTAAAACTCTCGCGGCATCAGATACAAAACGAAGAACTAGTCATTTTATAAGTTTTGTTCCAAGCCAACGGATTCACTCCCAAAAGGTCTACAACTGTACGCGATGTCATTGGGTTTGGATGGAGTGAGTCTTCACGCGTACAGCACTGGATTGTCAGCCGAGCATTATTAGGACCACGTTGATTTCCCAGGGTTTTAGCTTCTCCTTTTCCCTCCTTTGTTTTACGCTAGTGAACCGAGAGCTCACGTGTGCCAGTCCCAGCCTCCCATAGCATTCTAACGTTAGGTACCTAGTTAAGCGCGTGTTAGGCAATGTGAACAGGTGAAAAGTGAAAATCAACTGCACTTCGTCGTACTTTCCACGTATTCCAATTTGGGGAGCACGGCCAGGGCGGCAGTGCGCCATAACGTCACCCTCCGAGCCTCGTTTGGCATTCAAGTAGTGAACATCGTCAGGGATTTTATGACGCCGAGCATGGGGACAAATTTGTTGCGGTTTGTTCCGGAACACAAATATATCCCCCCTAAACGGTGTCGATGCAAAATTTGAACATAATAGCGGCTGAAATAGCTGAGCGTTGGGTGGATCGGTGTTGGGACCATACCCCGCGTTTAATGTTCTCCAATTCGATCGTTATACCTGCAACCAAGCCAAGAAATAGGCACGTGTGGTGGTTTGAAGCTCAAAATTTCTTCTTCATGAAAAGGGGATGTCATTTATTTAATTTGCATTGGAAATCAGTCAATGAAATCTTTATTGATTGTGAAAGTGTAATGTGTGGCAATAACACTCTGAAAATAAAATCTCGCATTTGACCACCACGTGAGTCCTGGCAGCAGACACGTCGTTTGTTAAAATTGGGGCTCTATCTCACGAATAACACTGACAATTTTATCTTTCAGTGCGTCAATAGTTCGAGGATTATTCTTATAGATACTTCCTTTAACGTAGCCCTAAAAAAATAGTCCAGTGGCGTTAAATCGAGCGATTTGAGCGACCAATTGATATCATGATTTCTTAAAATGACATGACCAGGTAATATATCGTGCAATAAAGTTAGAGTTTCACCAACTGTATGGCACGTAGCGCCATCTTGCTGGAACCACATATCGCTAACATCAACATCTTCCAATTCCGTCCACAAAAAATGTGTTATCATTCGTCTATAGAGAAAATGATTTTCGACGAAAAGCCTTCTGGATGCCGTGTTATCCAAACTAAGCTAAACAGAGAAAAGGGAAAGTGGCCTAAAAATTATGGATAACTAAAAATAGTGAAGAGGCAGATATTTATTAAGCTTAATGTAAATAAAAAAAAGATAGAGGGAAAACATACACTTTCCGAAACATTCAGGTAAGAGGTTCAGAAAGGCCTTAGTTGGTGCTGGTGGTTACGCAGCTGGGTATAGAGAGAAATCAGCGGAATCAGTGAAAGGCAGTCAATCTCACCAGAAAGCAGCTGATGGATAAAGGTAACGTCAGCGAAGTCACATCGCATCCAGAAAGGCCGCAAGTCGAACAGTATCAGGCGGTTTTCGCGAGGGGGAAATTCAGACGATTAGATAAGGAAAGATCACGTAAAGCAAAGCGAAGGAACCTGCGCTGGACTGCTTCAATTTTATTGATGTTGGTAGATTGAGAGGGAGAGGGAGACCAAACGTATTCAAGGAGACGCCTGACGAATGAGATGTATGGAGGTTTGCCAACGTAGGGATTAAGGAGCTCTTTAGACGAACGCTTCACAAAGCCTATTGTGGAGTCGGCTGTAGCAACCACGCCATGAATGTAATCACGAAAATTTAGTTCACTGTCACAGAGAGGACACACTCAGTCAGGGGCGCAACTAGACATTTGGGGGCCCGGGGCAAAAAATTTTGGGGGGGCCCTCTTCTAAATTTTTTTTTTTATTATTATTATATAAATTTATATTCCAACTTTTACATTTTAAATTTACATTTGCCTCCTCGCTTTGATGGCACTGAAATCCTTTATAATTCTTCTCTAATAATCCTTCCCGCTGCCTTTGGTCCTTTTTACCTTGCACTAACTTAAAGTTTTAACTCTTTGTCTGTTTTCTTTTTTCCACTATCACTGTAGTTTTGTCCACTGACGCTATCTACTCACTAAATGTTAACCTTATTAATTTCCTATAAACTTCACTTGATCAATATCTCACTACTTTCACTTTTTCTCTAACATGCTTTCGACATTCCCGCCTTACATGGAATGAACTTCCTCAGTCTTCCTTAAACTGTCTACCCTGTATCCCTAATTTACTCAACAAACGATAACGTACCTACCTACTTTTCCCCAAATTACGTAATGACTCATCTCTGCTAATTTACCTACACAATCATTCCCACATGTGCGCCACCGCGGATATCTTTCCCTTTTTCTTAATTTCATTTCCTTTGTCTCATTTTTCTAAATCGAGGAAGCCTGCGCTCCTCGCTGAAATTTACCTGCTATTCATTCATATGCACAGATCTTGCTTGTGCACGATTCCTTTCCCATATTGCACAAATGTGGCTTACTCAACTTATCTCTACTGAAAAAAATGCGTTTAGATTTTCAGCCGGTTTTTCCCTCGTATGAAACGTAATGGGTATCCTATCGTAACGATATCATGGGAAAATTTGTCTTTCCCAAAAATCAAAAATTTTTCGTTTCCATCATTGTCACTCATTTCGAGCGCTTTTCATATTTTACAAATTTTGTTTTCTCTGTATCGAAAATCCTCTTTTATTTGTTACTTTCAACTGAAGCTGAAAATTTGCTCCTAAATTAACATTATAAATTAGCAAAAATTCGAAGTATGAACTATTAAATATTTTGAATATTGATTGCTAGAGCTATTTTTTATTTGCGTGAGTAAAGTCAAATGAAACAATCGACAACCACGACAAAAACTCTGATGATTCGACCACTCATCAAAGTCCGTTTTCGAAGTGTAAGATTCAAACAAATGTATAATAACTTTTCAAGTTCAAGGAACTCCAAGCGGGATGTTTTAGCATTTTCGATAATTTTTTCGCGATCCGCGCGGGGCCCCCTTGAACCCGGGGCCCGGGGCAGATTGCCCCGGTTGCCCCCCCCTGGTTGCGCTCCTGCACTCAGTAGACAATAGATAAACTCTGAGGGAAGAAGAAGGGTGTTTCCTGGAGTAAGTAATGGATTGGCATTTGGAAACATGTAGTACAAGGGATTTTTTTTTGCACCATATACTAAAATTATTAAGATTGTCTTGTAACTGTCGGGAGTCCGTGGTGGAGGATATTAGTTTGGAGATTTTCGTATCATCGGAGAAGATATAAACAATATACTCAGCATCATTAATAGCCAGACTGAAAAGCAACGGACCTAAGTGGCTACCCTGAGGGACTCTTGGAGGAAGCAGAGCAGAAGAGGACTTTGTACTGACGTTGATCAAAATAAGGCTTCATCCAAGAAAAGAGAAGTTGATTGAAACCAAGGGAGCAGAGATTGAAAAGAATTAATTTATGTGAGATTTTAAGGAACTCATTACTGAAATCCGTAGCAATGACGTCGACCTTGTCACAGTTTTCCAAGGCACACAGCGTTCTAGAGACGAATTCAGTTTGGTTAGTGGTAATTGATCTACATACATTTAAGGAAACAATGCTGGGATGGGGAAAATATGGATTCACAATGAAACAGCATACAATCGTAAGCGAGACTTTCAAATAGTTTGGGTGTACAGTATTATCTACATAGTTCTCGGAGCTTACAAATGGGCACAAACAAACGTTCAAATCAATTAAACTTATCAAAAAAGCGATAATATCGTTAGCACATGAAGAGAAAGTGCCAAAAAGAATAATGCATATCTCAATTTTGAACAGAACTAAGCAAATGTGGTGTATCCAATGGCGGTTTCTTAAATAACTATTATTTTTCAAGATGGAAGTCTGAAATTCTTTATTACGCTGACGTGACGTCACGAAACCATTTCACAAAATTTCTAAGGATCGTGACTCCTACCATTTAAATTCTGCCTTTCGGAAATGGTGCTCTATTAATCACCCACATATTTCTTTGTAAATACACTTGCATTTCTTTCACATGTAAAAATAATCTAGTGCTTTACAATTTCTGTTTTCAGGATCATATGGACTCCATCACTAACCGAACTAACGCGAATCAACAAATAAAATTGTTGTTGTTTTCTTTTATATGTAGTTCAAATGTTTAAGAATTATTTGCGACTTCTATAGTATAAATATTTCTAAAATTACCTAAGTTATAGCAATAACGTCATAATTTCGCGTGCGGTGTGACAGGTTGCGTCATCGTGTTGAAAACATATTTTATTTACGTCCATTCCATCCAATTTCAGCTAATATTAATGAACGATTATGCACACAATTTTTCAATTTTTCTAATGGGTCTTCACAATTAATAAACGTTCTCCCGAGGTGAAACGGGACCTTACCATATGACTGACTAAACATTTATAATTGGCGCGTGATCAAATGTCCCTTCACCACTTTTATTTCATAAAAGCCTTCAAACTTACAAACAGAATAATTAAATTATTGAAGACTTACTTGCGAAACGAGTCCTTTCTCCAGCAATTTGTTTGTGAAAAGTTTGCTTTTCCCAACGACGATTAATTTAGTAAAATAAAGATGGAAATGTATAGCAATCCTCCTTTACGCATTAGATAACAAATAAAGGACGGCAGATATCTACCCTACGATTTTTTAAAAATATTTTTCCCTTTTTGGGTTTCCACCCAGAAATTATATTTCAAGCGTTATTAAGGGTTATTTAAATGCAAGGGTAAAACAAGTGGTAATTTTGGGACAAAGCTATACAAATGCGATTTCAATTGGCCGAATTAAATATAAGTGTGCACCTCACAAAGATAAATTAAAAAAGAGATTTTTAAATATCTTGAAATTAATTCCCAGAATTTCTTTTTGCTCCTACTGCTTGCGCACAGTTTAAAGAAATATGTTGAGCCTCAAACAGCGTGCCGATCTTTTTGAAATATGATAAGGTGTTTAACCCTTTGATGAAAAGAAGAACTTGAGACAAAAAGGAGCCCCGATATAATCTTTGAATGAATTAGGCAGAAATTAACTGAAATCGAAGCCATGATTTATAAGACTTTCTTCCGCCGAAATTTGCATTTTTTATCTTCTTTTTAGGAATAAATCTAGAGTAGAGAAAAGACAATAAATTGTTCAACCGGGGAATATTCGCTGACCCAGCATCTCCTGCATTATTCAAAACTTCGCGACACTGCCGTTTACCTTTCAATAAATTTCCCTTTGAGCGCCAAGAATCAGGACCATGCAAATGGAGGTAATGCTCAGAAATGTTCCTTGAAAATATCTTGTGTATAGACTGTATGTATAGATAGACGGAACCATCTTTGTTGAATGGGGCTGCCCATGCCTTATTTCAATTCGAATTTTAATGAGGTGAATACGCTGAACTAGGTCCACGTCAAAGGATATGAAATAAAGCGGATGGTGCATTCGGCCCAGAGGCGCCAGCATCTTTATTCTGTTTCTTTTTTCCACAAACTGAGTTCCAACAATATTTTCTGATTATTTTGGTCTTGGGGCAAAATTGATAATATTGCCTAGCTCGAAAGTTTGGCAACTGCACCAAAAGGTTAGAATGCACGGTTGTGAGCGGTGCTTTGATTTATACAGTAGACGGGCCTGCTCCAAAAGAATTAATAACTTTTATTGTCGAGAAAAGATGCGAAATTTAACTTTGAAATGGGAATAAATAAAACAGAAGTTTGGGAGGACGAAGTAGCGGCAATTTTATAATTAGATTTTGTACAACACAGAAACCGGTCGTCGCTACGGGCCTTAGGTATAATAACATACTAATGCCAATTAAGTATCATTTCATAATTATTTGAACAAAAAGTTTTCTGAAATTCCTGCACACATATCGATCGAATTTTTAAGCCGGTTAAAAAATAAAAAGAGGCATAAACCAGGCCATCCTACTTTTATGGAAGGCACATTAAAAACGCTGTCTTTCCGAATTTTCTCAAACGAGGGCATTCGTGGAGAGAGCATTGTACATTTAAGCCATCTATAAATGCCGGTAGCGCCTGCTGCCTCTCCTCATTTTAATCGCTCGATCCTTTGAATTTCTTATTTTCGACAAGCTTACCAGCAGCATATCTTAAAATTTCCTTTTGTGTGCAGCCTACATAATTTCGAGGTGCTGGGCTCGGAGGAAACGTCTTCTAGAGCTCGCTTTGCTGACAAAACATTAAACTAATTATTCCTTGCAGCAAAAACAAACTTAATGCACCCACATGTCTTGCTGTATACACAAAGATCCCGGTCCCAAAAGACGAAGGATAAGACGACGTTAAAGCGACTTTTATGTCCCAATTTCATGCCAGGCATTACCCACCTTCGCCTTGGGAATGCCTAGCTCCTCCGTCGGAAATTCCGTGAATTCTTACACTCTGTAGCCCTGGCTCAATGGGATTTTTGAATTTTTGCACATCTTTTTGAGGCATACTAGTTTGCATCAGTTTCACTATTCTAAGGGTAATAGTGGTACGAGGTACGAAGTGATACATGGATACGGCCACGTATACATGCGGCTGGCGCGACATTTTGCTGCCGCTGTTACAAGGCAGGGAACATTCGCAAGAGCCCAGACAGCAAAGTGGTAAAAGGCGTAATCTTAAGTTTCTATGAGCCGTAAGAGCTTTCGGAGCCGCTCTCAAGAGCCCTTTAGAGTTTGAGTTATGGCTGCGGTGACTTATACATTTGGGCCCTAGTTTGCACGTACATGCACCGCTCTAGTGAACGCAGGTCCCGCACAACTCGCGCTGCAATGGAACAAATAAAAGGGTCAAGAGTGTCTGCCCTATTGAGCACACATGGGCTGCGACAGCTAAACTTTGTAAATTTATGGAAAATTCTGGGCCGCAAAATCCTCTTTATCGCCGAGAAGGTCATCCAGATCCTTGGGGTATTCTCCTTCATGGAGATGAATAGTTGTTTCTCAATTCTCAATAGTGAGAAGCTGAACGTAGGAGGGATATAATTTTTCATACATTCGCAACTATCTCGCTCCAAACTCGAAACGAATGCCAGTGCCCGCTGCTGAGTGGAAAAAGTTTAATAATTCGATAAATTGTGTATTTGGAGAATTCTATTGACAAAAGTTTCTTTCACAAGACTTTCATTGCCGTGAGGGTTCTAAGAAAGTTCATTAAAAATTTCCAGAGCCGACATCCACTGTCGACTTTGATTGCCAATTTTTGAAATGTAGAGCTGAGGGGGAAATTCTTTCCTACGTGCCTTCTGAAAATAGTTTGCCTTTTAATCAAATGAGGATTTCATTTCAAATGTTTGATTCCCCATTTGCAGAGTTACCACACGTTCTTTCGTTATTGAGAGCAGTTCTGACGACTTGACCTTGTATTGTACGTTAGTTGGCACTTCATTATTTAAGCCTTACTTGCCACACCTCTCTAGAATTACGTACTTGGCCCACGGAGTCCATTGAGACCCCCGCAACAAAAATTTCTTATAAAAGAACTATTGAATATTTTAATTGTCATATTTTTTTTGAATCGAATAAGAGCTTACTTTAAAGGATTATGTAGGGTATACAGCCAAAAAATAAGTTTAAGAATATGTACTTAAAAAAACAAAATGAACAAAAGATTTAAAAGTGACCATTTTCTCAAAAAAGTTCATAAATTTTTATGTTTTAATATAACGGATTAAAATTTTAGCTGGGTCTTCTATTGATTTATCACTGCAAGGAAGGTTAGTTTAATGGTATCTTAAAAAAAGGTATTTGTTCTGAGGAATGAAGGAAGGATTTTTGGGAAAAAATGAACTATGTGTTTTTGTCAAAATGTTTTATTTTATTTATTTGTTTAAATGATATTTATTTAATATTTTGGTTTAATAGAAAAGTGGTAAATTGAAATTAATAAAATATGTGTATTTGCCACACAAGGCTGCTCAAAACAGATTGACGAGCCCAGCGTAATGTCACGAGAGGCAGCAGCTGTTTCTGCTCCGATTTAGTATACATCTAAGTACCAAGAGAGAAAGAGAGACAAGTCCGACTTATCATCTTATTTGGAGCATGAACATTTCTTTCCTGATGTAAAAAGGAGGAAGAGGGATAGAGAGAAAAAAAACGAAACAGATAAAAACAGGCATGCCACTTAGATAGAAAAAGATAGAAGCTCTTCCTGAGGCAAGCCAAAGATAGAGAAACAAAACAGCTTTTCACGTACCTATACAACCAGATTGCAAATTATTGTTATTATCACGTTATATATTTAAAAAAAACGTACACGCTACATAATATAATGTATACCTAATGTACAAAATACACTCCGAATAATTAATTTTAAACGTACCTGCCACACTGCGACTTTGCACGACTGCTACTGCTACAAACAGACGTAATGGTACAATCGAACTATCGACATATGTTGCTATAAGCCCGCTGCCTTTACGTTTAGGTAAATAAATTTAAGGAAAAAATCCTTGGGGCCATATGGACCCCCTGGGATAAGCAAGGGTTATGGTAGATTGCTATTGTAAGTTTGTGTAAGTTTCAAAAACTTTCAAATACCTATAACGATAATAACCAGAAAGATTTTATGTGCTTCGACTAGTCAGAGAATAAGCACAGTGCAAAACTTCAAGCTAGATCTTAATTTTCACGGGTCCCACCGCAAGAGGCCTGTGATCCATCAATTGAAGGGCAATGACCGGAGTGTAACGGATAAAATGAAGTTAAGTTGTCCATAAAAGTCCGTTGTACAGAAAATGATAAATACTGCCGGTTCTCTCCACATATGGAAAGTATGCGACCGCTCGCCATTATGACTGAAAGCGGCTTGTGTCCCAGCTAGATCCCTACAAATGTTTAAATCAGAAGAAATCTTGACAGGGGTAATAATGCTGGTAATGCCTCAGGCCTGAGTTCAGTGAGGACGATATGGCGCGTTGGTCGGGTCAGCGCTCTCAGTTTTTTAAATGTATTTAAAATTAAGAAACGCGCGTTACAGGAGGAAAACAGATGATAAGCATTCAAAACTTAGTGTATCGATCTGCAACAACAGCAGCAGAAGGAATGAAAACAAGAGCCGCAAGAAGCTTAACAGCGCACTGTGCACTGGTATAATGTACGGAGGAGAAATTAAAACTCGAATTAACCGACAGTACAACCGTGACTTCGAAATGTGCAATATTTTCGAAACGTCGGCTAAATAATTCGCAATATATCGCGCTGTAACATCCCAACTGTAACATTTACATGTCCATTTCTATTTTACGTCAATTTAGTAGCAGGTGATAAGTTAAATTAAAAAGTTTTAACATTTTCCTTATCAATTGCAATTTTTAATTTATTACGTCTATCGATTTAACCCCCCCTATACTTGTCACAGCAATAGTAGTAGTAGAAACAAAAACTATACTTTGTCGGATCTTCATCTCACACTCCATTTTTGTTGTCATGTCATCATTTTAAGATCTGTGCCTGAAGACGTACAAAGCACACGTTTGACCCATTATGCAATTTTTGCTATAGTTGTGAAACTAACTCATCACATTCCAGACAAAGATAATAGTCAAAGTTATATACAAAAAATTTCATTTATTAAAACTCCACTCACACGCTTTAAGTTAGATAAAATCTTATTTGAAGTCCCGATTTGCTTTGAAGCATGTAAATAAAAAACTTTGTAATATTCTTTTAAAAATAACGGCTGTTGAATTACACCGGGTTGAGCGGTTCAATCTTCATCTACGCAAAAAAAAAACAAATTAATATATACACCCTGTACAGCGCTTATTCGTCATGTACTAAAACCACTTTTAAGCACATGAGCTTTGCTACACATTTAAGACGGCTTATCCGGTTCGTACTCTGGCTGAAGCTTTTCCGTTTCTGTTGTGTCTTTGCTCGTACCAGCTTCTTCTTCCTCCTGGAACATGAAATAGTGTGACCATTTCGAAATGCTTTCTTGACAAATTAATTTACCTGTTTCTTAACACAACTTGCCACTAAGTGGTCCTCACTTTTACAAAAGTGACACCGTTTGGGTTGGGGCCCGAGTGCGCATTTGGCAGCGATATGATTAGCGAACGCTCCGCAATTGTAGCATCTTATTCGTCTAAATCGTCTTTTTGGTCTAGGCCTGAAGGTGCTTCCTTGACACTCTTCTCCGCCAGGAGCTGATACTTTAGATGCCTCGAGACCACGTTCAGTCAGCATGCATTCAAATTCAACTTCCTCTTGCTCTCCCAGAGAACGAAAACCCGGCATTTGAATTACACTCTGAAAATGAAACAAAAATCAAATTAATGTTGCAGTGAGTTTTATTTTTTCTTTTCATTTCAACTTGTGTATGCGCCTAGTTTTGTCGTGGTCAACGACACAGCTAGAGATTTCTCTTCAAACAATTCAATTCATTTCAAGATCAAGGCAAGGTTATAAAAATTCATTCTTTTAGTAATGGAACGCGAATATTCATAGGTAATTAATTTTTTAATTAGTCCAGTTAATTGTACACTTCCACAAGATGCTACCAAGAAAATAAATAAACTAAACGTTGATATTGAGTAATTTGGTCATAGATTTTTGTTCTAAAATTAATACTGGTCAATTTTTTTATCACTATCTTCCCCACTCTTCTTGTAACACATTTTCATGTCTTTCCCGTCTGACCCGCAATGAGAAAAGAAGGTTTCAAATAGTGATTAAACATTAATTATGTTTTTTTTATATTTAATGGAAAACTTGTTGTGTTCGCTTATAATCGACTATAGTAGTGGCGGTAATTTTCCAAGCATTTTCGTGTACTAAAATTTGCAAGGGGAAGCTGCAATGGACCAAGTATTCCTGTTTTTATGTGTCAGTAAATTAATAAAAAATTCTTAAGGAAGATTTACTTGATATAGTGGTACAACAGCTATCACTGAGCCGATTGATTTCTGATTTGAACCCAGTCAAATTATTCGTTTTGAATAAAAATGTCCACATACCTGAATTTTTGCATTAAGTATTTACTGGCGGGGGGGGGGAGCAATAAGGGGCACTCAATAGCTCATCAGTAAGTACGCTGGGCTAGCACCTCGGGATGAGATGGTTCGAGCCTAATTCGGACCATAAATCAGGTACATACGCTTTTCCTGATAGCGCGTCAGGTATTTTTTTGGCAAAAAGCATAGTTTTTTCTTTAACAATTCTTTTGAACCCTGACAAATCTTCAAAATCAAAAATACAATGGGTTCCTTGAATTTATAGAAATAAAAATTTTTTCAGGGTTGCCATTTTGCTCTTCGTGCAACTAACAGTACGGCTAAATAAACCAACAACCTTCTCTAACATGCACGAGTCCAGTTCCAATAAGAAGAACGTCAACATAACCTTGTGCCTGTTTTACATTGCTATTAACCTTTTTAGTATTATGGGTGTATATATGCGTTCAAATAAATAGGCTTACCTTGGCCTGTAGGCGGATTTGTGTGCTGAGCGCTTTAGTGTTATTGGTAACGACTTCTGATATTTATTGTTTAAAATGTCAAAATAATTTTTCCTACAAAAATTCAACTGTGTAGAAATTAGGCAGTCTTTCATTTAAGTTAACTGGCCTATTTCTCGGGGTTTTTAAACACATTCGAGCAATTCTTTTGTAATCGTTCCCTCTCTCTATTTAAATAATGCAACTTACCTGATGAACAAACACATCCTGCCCGCCATCATTCGGTTTGATAAATCCCCATCCTTTAGCTACGTTAAACCATTTACATTTTCCCAAGCGAACGCCTTGCGTTTCTGATATGCTGATTTCTGAAAGGATAAAAGGAAAGAGCCGCTGTAAAGAAACATCTTCAATAAATTTAGAAGGATAAACGGAGCACCAAAGGTAAGTGATCCTGGCCGGTTTGGGAATGGCACCAAAAGAAAAGGATGTCAGGTCACCAACACTTTAAAGGCAAGTTGTTATATTAAGAGGGTAGACGGCTGGCAAAGGAAAAAGGGTCCTGAAGCGAACTTATTGCTACACTCTCAATACAATTCTGTCTGCATTTAGGACAATCGATGACAAAACCTGATTTTTTTTTTGTTGAAAGAAATCAACAGGGTTTTCAATGACGAGTGGAAGGTGTGCAAGTTCTTGGCAGGAGATTACTTTCAAAGCCCTTTGCATATTAAATGGGACGAATTAAATAAGAGCACTTAGGAATTGATCTTAATTTTGATTTGATTGCTCCATTAAGGAGAGCATAGCAGAATTGCTGTTCGCTGGATTTGTCGCAATAATTTTTAACTATTATAATTAAACCAAAAGCACGAGTACCGTAATTCAGTGAGAATAGTAAAATACCGCTAGTGTAGTAAGAAGTCAAATGTATGATGTAAAATATAAACTTCAAGGGATTGATAGTGAATTCAACCCCAGTAGGTTTTCGAGGTCGCTAAATTCCTGTTCATCAAAATTATATATTATAATATGGCGACTGAAATTCCTCATTTTATAACAAATCTAATCAAACTTTATATGAAGACGTCTTTGTGGTTACAGTATTAAAATGTACTAAAATTCAAAATGGCAAACCAAACATGGCTACCGAAAAAGTTTAACTTCAAAGGTTGCAATGAAAATCAACACTAAAGGGTATTCGGAGGTGGTGATCTCTATTCTACTATAGAAATTCGGAAATTTAAGTTGACGGATCCAATATGGCGACCGATTCAAAAGTTAGCGACATAAATGGATTTTCATGTGATTGGATTCTTAGGGTCAGTAGTTCCGAAATAATACCTTTTCACACAAGCGAATTGCCCTTAGTAAAACTGAGTGATGTGCTTGTACCCTTCTCCTCTAAAGTTAAAAGCTTAGGGGTTATTATAAATGGCAAAAAATTTTCGGGCTTGCGAGGCAATGCTGGATCTCCTGTATAGGCAACTTTCTGCAACAGTATTATGTAAAGTTGTGCCTCTGACAAATTATTGTGACTGTATATATTCTTGCATGAATGGGAAATGGGGAGACTTTGCATTCATCAAGAATGCACAATTTATTAATATCTAAATTTAAATAAAACCAATCAAGAACCTCATTTTTCGTGACGACAGCGAAGCTTTGGAATAACCTGCCCACTGACAGTAAAACTGCTAAACCTGAACTCCAATTTAGGCAGAGCTACAAACTCAATGTTTAAATGTAACCAATCAATGTTATAAATGAGTCTTTATATATTTAAAATGTATACGATACCATAAAACAAAGGTTTTTAAAATTTTCGTCTGTCTGTTTGTTCAGACTAATCTCGGAGACAGCCGAATCGATTTCGATGGGGTTTTCATTTGAAGGTAGAGTATTTTGTCGGTCACGATTCAGGCCACTTTTTTTTTATACCGGAAATGTTTTGGGCTCCTGCGGGAGAAATGAAAAAACGTCTCCAAATACACAAATACAATTTTAATTTACAAGTACAGAAAACCCCGGACAATTCCGGGTAACTCAGCTAGTAATAAAATAATATAAAATACAGCGTGAGTAGTTTTTGATGTAAATGTATTACCGTTGTATAAACTTTGGTTTTCGTTTGATTGTTTGTGTTTTTTTCTTTTGTAATTTCTTAACAAATTGCATTCTTTTATTACTGAGTGACCCTGAGAGATGTTTTCTAACATATAGGTACATATCTATGTACATACCAATCGATTGTAGCAGTATCCTGATTAGCGCGTGTGACACACCTTTTTTAAAGTTTGTATTTAAATGTATAATGTTTATAAGCAGTGCCATCCTACCCATATGAGCATCGGTGCGAGCTGTATAGGGCGCCAGCGGCCAGGAGCACCGCAGCGTCAAAAAATCAAAACAAAACCGGTCAAGTGCGAGCCGGACTTGCACACGAAAGGTTCCTTACCATCGTACAAGATATAACACTATGTACTTTTCAACTGCTTTAGTAAAAGAAACAAGAGAGGCACTACATATAACATTATCGAATTTTTTTTTTTTTAATTTGCATTGCGGCCATTTCAAAATTCGTCGGTTTGGTTTTTCATTATTTTTTTTTATAGCGGCAATAAAAATACAGACTCTGTGAAAATTTCAAGTCTCTACCTATAACGGTTAATGAGATATAGCCCGCTGACCGACGGACGGACGGACGGACGGATGAACAGACGGACAGCAGAGGCTTAGTAATAGGGTCCGGTATGACACCCTTCGGGTACAGAACCCTAAAAAGTTCGTCAGTTCTTATATTTAGCCGCTACACGCATACACTTTTTATTTCTAAAATTATTAATATTTATGAAAATTTTATTGACTTGGGTGACTATTTTTTTTTTTTGCAGACCGCAAGTTTTGGGTGGCACTTCAAACGGCTGCACAGGGCGCCAAAGCAGCTTGGCGCGGCACTTTTATAAGGACATTTAATACAAGAAAGTAATAAGAGGGCTAGTAAACACTCGTTGGAATAAGCTTTTCAACGCTAGTATGTACGACTATGTACAAATGTCCCAAAAGACATTTCAAACATAAAGCAATAACGCCCTTGGAAAGTAGGCAATCAACGATTAGCGTATGTGAGGGCACATCTGCCTAAGGTCACCTTCTATGCGAATATTAAAAGAAGAGTGTAAACAATTTTATAAATATATATTTTGTTAATGTTTACGTTTATAATGTTTTAAGTACTTATCACTTGACAATTTTCATCAAACAATCCCGAAAGTAAACACGTGTACGTATTCTGCAGATACCAAGAGGGACGAACTCTAAACAGGTCGCCTTTGTGGAATACGTTATTCTGTTCCTGCATTCGCCTTAATTGTTCAAAATCTAATTGCTGTACTTCCCATAAGCACACATGAACGCAATGAACCAAATCAAAGAAACGAAAGCAAACAGGTCGGTAAAAGGACTCGATTTTTTTTCCTGTTTTCACTCTTTTCTTCATAGCAGCCGAGGCTTTGATCGAAGCAACGAATTTCTAAATGCCCTTTCCCTTCGACGAAATAAGCCTATCGGCTTTCTTTCAAGAACTAACCGCGGCGCACAAAAAACTCGGGGTATCTTCATGAATTGAAAATTTATTCCCATTATCAGCGCTCACAAAAAACAAGCGCGCTACGGGTTTTAACGGTAGTGGTGAAATTTCCATCGCTGGAAAAAGAATTTAACGAATTTCTGTGGGAACACGAAGAGAGAAAGGGTTTCGTAGGACGCCTACAACAAGGATCAAAGGATGCCACACGGAGGTATGGCGGATTTGTTGAATGTATCGATTTTATTAGATCCACCATTTTTGAGGGAAGGCCGTCACCGCAGGGAAGTTCCACCCTCGCGCTTGGAAAGCTTCAAACAGTGCGGCGCACTTCCCCTGAATTATTGCTGCGTAGGGAGGCGTAGTTCGCACTCTGGGGGTAAAAAACAGCCCAGCCAATCACGATTTTTTATGAGCCGATGAATAATAAATGAGTTTACCCGCTTTTGATGTTTCTGATTGCGTGGTGTCCACTGACGAGCTTGCGGAATCGTCATCAGGACCCACTTGCCTCGGGCCTTCGTCCCTGCTTTCAGCCACCGAAGGTTTGTCATCCTTCGAAGATCCCGATGCGGAGTTGATAGTCATTCTGGCAGCTTCCGTTGATTAATCGCGTAAAAACTTCTTATCACTTCATTATCATTATGAGCACGCGTTCATATTCACTCCGAACTCTATCCCGGTCCCTTGGAAGCACTTTTCGGCGCCGTTTTCGTCTCAGCAAGAACTCGCGATAACAATTCCGTGCAAACCGCAATCACAGACTTTTATTTGCACCGCTAATTCTCGACTCTAATGAAATTCTTGAAGATGTCCATGTTCAGACGGTTCCTTCCGTACTCCTCAACCCCGACATGACCCGATGCAAATCCTCTGCTGATGTAACGCAAACTGGCGTTCAAAATAATTTCCAGGAACCGAAGGGCCTAATTCATTTTTGGGCTTGCCTTGGGACTATTTTGGTGAATGCCTTTATTTCCTTGGGACAGGGAGTGACAGAGATAGACCAAACGGGCATTGAGAGCGACGCACACAAAAAAAAAAGAATGAAGCGTCTTAGCCCTTATCTGGTATGTGAGTTTTTCTATGCGTAAAGTGCGTGCAGGGACGAGAAGGATGTTAAATGGCTCTGGCTAGTAGGAGTGTGAAAACCGATGTATCCCAGCCTGGAGTTCATTCACAGCGTACTATCAGCACAATCGTGGAAGTACTGTTAAGCTCGTAGGTGGTGGCTTGGGAAAAAATTTCGTTTGGCTTCGAGTGGTGCGGCTTTTGTTTTTCTAGCAATTTAAACGGGTGGAACGCGCACTGACCAGTCAAGCCACCATAAATTCTCACGCCGGTCATCCATAGGGAAACCAAATGCAACCAAATTTAATACGTTAATACGCAATGTAGCGATTTCTGGACACAGCGGCGATTTTCAATGAGATTGAACATTGTGCCATTTGCTGTTCAAGAGATATAGGAATATTACATATATTCTCTCCTGCATCAATTGTATATAAAAACGCATGGATGTGGATCTGGCGCTTTGTCGCTAGCCCACAGGTTATGCCTTAAAGCGAGTCCGCACAGTCTTTAAGGGTTAAACCACAAGAAGACAAAAAAGTTTTGATCGAATTATTGAATATAAATGTTTTATCTTATTATCACTATTTGCAACAAACGTATATACAATTTAACACTGGCTACAATGAAGCTGGAATAAATAAAAGAAGTCGTGAATTCCCATATAAAGTTACGTTCTGGAATCGATTTGTCTTACATGTCATATGTACATATGTGCAGAGAAGGTGTGATGTGACATCTGAGATGTTTGAAGTAGACGAATTAATAATAATAATAATGCGACACACGAATTCTCGACAAATATTAGATAAAATGTGGGATTATTCGAAATAATACAGAACTCCATTTTGCGAAGGAAGAGTCTTTGTCAATTCGGGTTGGTCTCTACCTATTTACTACCTATTAAAATTATTTCGTAAATGCTGGCATTGTAATCTGATTAAAGATACATACGAGTATATTTCTCTTTCAGTTGCTCTCAATGAACTGCAATAAACTGCCATATTGCATTTTGAACGAAGCGTAAATGTCGTGTTCTGGGTGCCCATTAAGAATAGATTAATAATCCAGTCAGTGGAGGTTTTTGCTTTACAGAAGATGGGTAGATATGGTTTTGAAAAATGTTGTTTAACTATTGACCGTTCTTCCTGACTCATCCTCGCTAAAATTTTCCAAATCCCTCAAAATCGGATCGGTCTTCAAGGCTACAAAATGATTCACCCGCGCTCCCACTCGTAGATGTTCGTGCCAAAATAGGCTCAGCTGCAAGTTCCAGGGTTTTTAGCAATAGCCGCGCTCAACCTCCCGGCCAAATCTATTTTGAGTCGATACTTTTGGGGAAGTTCTCTTTCAGCTAGCAATTGCTGCAGCTCACAGATTGTGAAGCGGGTCAAATCCTCCATCTACAGCAGAAAAAAAACGTTTAAAAGGACTTTCCAGATGTTTTTTATTACTGAGTAATTTTTACAGGTTATTTGACTGACCACTTTTATTTAATAAAGATAGTAAGTTTATTACTTAACAATTATTATTTGCGCCTCCATACACTTATTCACCGTCCCGTATATGTGGTGTCCACACTTCTTCACTAGGTCTTGAATGGGTTGTCCCTTGAACACGCACTGGTTTCGCGAGTACGATTTATTTCTGTAAAGATTCTCGTTATCCCACTTCTGACACCAATGATTGTGGGAATTGTTCGGCATAGATAGGAAAACTCCTAGTTCTTAGTAAACTGTTTAATTTGAGTAAAATTGATGGGTAAGGAGTTATAGTCAAATTCACGAGTAATTAGGGTAATAGTATATAGTAACGTTCGCGTCGCGATAACCTCTTAAAACTTTATGTACCTACTTATATTCATTGGAATATTTTGACGTTGAAGCTTCGGTACTCATTTTAAGTTCGGCATCTTAATTTTCTACATTTTCAGGGCAGAATTAAAATAAACATCATGGAAATACCCTATGTATTTATTTTCAAGAAAACGCGTTGAAATTAATCTTGAATTCCAATATTTATATGGTAGATTCAAAATCAACAACTTTGATATTTATGTAGAGACACAACCCCTTCTACTCTTTTATTACATACTATCGGTGGAATAACCCCAACAAAATCTTTGTGTTCATCTTCTTAACTTAGGTAATCTATTATTTTGATTCAGTCCTGAATGGCTTTTAAAGTTTTGGTTCTATGTTTAAAAGCAGGCATCTCAAAATTCCTTTGTGCCAATTTTAATGGAAATAGAAAATAATTTTGTTTTGGCGGAGTATTGGAACTGCCGTGCCGTCTGAAATTATCTCAATTTATGCAGATTCTAGTTGAAACAAATGGGCATACCTTATATATATATATATATTCTACCAGATATACAGGGTGTTTCATCTATCGGGGACCAAAAAGAGTGGGGTGGATCACAGCCGTTTGAGAGGTTACACGATGATTCAGAAATTCGGTATTATTTTATTTCTATTTTTAGATCTACTCAACACAACAAGCAAACAACATACAAATGTAATAACAAAAATAATTTCAATTGTTACTTTATATCGTAATAGTGAATAAATATGGTTTAAGATACGTGCACCTAAAATTGTTAAACACAAAAAACAAAACTCACTATAAATTACGCCCACAAGAAAACTTACATGATATAAAAACAATTTTACACTCAATGAAATAACTTTTAAATGATTCATCAAAATCATAAAGCGACCCATCGATCATGATACACTGAACTGTCATTGGATGACTAGGAACGTGGGTGCGTCAGATGTCTTGAGAACATCCCTGCAGCGGAAGGGCGACTCATCCCCATTATCGTCGTTATAATGGGAATGCGCACACGCCCTGTCAGATTTCTGCAGGATGAAAGGGAAATAATTTTGTATCAAAGTGCAATCGGGCAAAATTTGAGAAGGTCGCGGGGTCACTTTATGTCGGCCAATATGAAATATGCAGGCACAATGGGCAGCTCCTATCTAAATCCCGTACAAATGCTGGTCAGTTTCAATGCACAAAAAACAAGCACATGCCGGAAGCATTACCCTGCTGAGTCCCTCAATTTTCCTCAGGATTATTTTCGATTTCATTCAGATTTTTTCCTATTTTCGCCCAAAAAAAAACAAGAAAAATGTTGGCAAATTTCCACTCTGCCAAGGGTCCGTTAAGAGGATTCAAGCCAGCACGTGGTACGGTTCTTAAACAGCAATCGCGGCGATTGGAATT
The DNA here is from genome assembly GCA_947538895.1 of Neoitamus cyanurus. Taxonomy (NCBI): domain Eukaryota; kingdom Metazoa; phylum Arthropoda; class Insecta; order Diptera; family Asilidae; genus Neoitamus; species Neoitamus cyanurus. The sequence goes on along the minus strand of OX384540.1, from coordinate 42,172,845 downwards.
TTCTGCTTTAAGGCAGCTCACAAAATGTTCAGTGCTGCGGGTCAGTTCCCTATAGTGGACATTCCCGGGGAGATGATACGCTTTGCATGCCACAGATGTATAATTGCGCACCCTCGGACTTTCCCCAATTAGTCATTGACAGCTTATCGAAAAAGAGCACAATTCGTTTGCATATCCTTTGTCCGGCGAAAGTGTCCTGCGACGTTTGATTGACACGGACATTGTTCACCTCAAATCAAGTGGCAATTTACCGAATCTGACAATATATAAACACAGGAGGGCACCGCTAACGAACTATGCAAATATGTTTTAGTACTAAAGGAGGGGGCACAAACTCTTAATTTAGGCAACGTTTGTGGCCCACACTCTGACAAAGTTGTTGAATTTTACTACAATATTTGTAGTATTTATTTATTTATATTTGGCAATTATAAATCTAAACAAATTGTATTTCTAGCTTCACTAATATTAATTTTGAATTGTTTATGTGAAAATTACAATGCGACGCGACGGTGTTATTTATTTTCCCTTTGCAAGTTGTAAATACTTTTTCGAACGTTCATTTGCTAATTTTACAAATAAGGGAGCATTAAGATTACGCACAGACTGAACTTGAGACCTTCTGATTTTCTAAAGAAGCCCAGGTCCTCATTTACCCTCAGCTGCGCTCTAAGAAGACCCGTGACCGGAGGTCGACGTAGCCAATAGTAAGGCGACCGACATGTAACGCACGTTGAGGTCCATGGTTTGAGACTGGGATGATATTGTTTACAATACATATTTAGGGCCTCTTTCACAGCTTATTGATAAAGTGGCAGATAGTTATCTGTAATATAAAATATGTTCCGCCTGATATATTTTTTGTGTTTCCACCACTCAGGTCTCTGATAAGTTATCGAACAGATAGTTATCGGAGAATTACCTGAAGTAAGAATAAGAATAAGTCGTGTATTTTTAATTTATATCTAGTTTAGTTTAGTTTGAAAGGGGGCGTTCAGGCTTGTAAAAGCCTATCGTTCATCGCGACCACAATTTATATCTAAGTAAAATTTATGAAGTTTGTGCATTGTTCTTTAAATATTTCTTAGGAAATATGTAATTGGCTAAACAACTGTGGAATCTAAAATCCGTAGATTTGGCACCAAAATCCGAAAATTTGTAGTTTTTACTTCGTTTATTTATTGCAAGAAATAAACTACACATGAGTGGTAGGTAACTCTTATTATGCAGTATATAACTCGAAAATGTGGAAAAAAAGCTTATTTAGTTTGCACGGCTTTTAGAAATAGGGTATGGGGGTCTAATTGAGCATAGGAGCAAGTTGGGCAATTGAAATATCTCAAAACTATAAGTGTCGCACGACAACACTTCAAATGGTTGAAAGATGGGCACGAGGGCGACCGCCAAGCAGGTTATCAAGTACCGTTATTTACAGTTATTTGTAGTTGTTTCTATTTCGTCTTCTAAAAAAGATAGCACAAAATTCACTTCTCTTCATCGTCATACCCTGCGAAATGTTCTGCACGATTTCTAATAGCACGACTTTTGCGTGGACGTGATGGTGATATGCGTCCAAGGAAATCATAAAAAGCATCTTCCTAAAAAAACCAAAATATTCCATTTCTTCAATTAAAACAAAAAAGAAGTTCTTTCAAATTACTATTACCTCGCAGTAACTTCACAAAACAGGTTCAAGCTCGGAAAAAGTTTTTTATCTGATGGATAAAAAAAAATAACAGTAACTTAACATTGCTGCTAATTTATTACAAGGTTTATCAATAAGCTGAGTAACAGTAAAATTTTTGTTGAGTGTAGCTGCAAGCAGTATATATAATATATCAGTTTATCAACTAGTATATAATTAGACATTCAGATAGTCATTCTTTGCACATGCGACACAGACGAGGGTTACCTATGTATAAACTTTCATATAATCTATCTGGCTCTCCAGCATTGTCGGTATGATTTATTTCTTACGCGTTGGACAATATCAGAATCCAATTTGTTTTTAGTATTACTCTCGAAGGGGTATAGTCTTTTTTACTAAAAAATAAATAATTATACCATAAAATAGTAATCGTTATGCTTAGGTACATAGTTTTACATTTTCAAAATGATCATGTTCAATATGGTACAATTTACAGGTATGAAATTAGGATTGCTATTGAAGTGGTATTAATGTTCATTCCTCATTATTAATTGGTCTTTAGGGTATACACCCAAACATTTGTGAATAATTAATTTGTTCACAAATTGTTTTTGTTTTGTTTTCACGTTTGTAGGGCTGCCGCAGCCCAGTGAGGCCGTTATTTTCTTGAGATTTAATTACGGAGTTCTGATAACACAAAATAATAAAATACGAGTAGTATTGCCGATAGAAGCTGTCATTGCAATTTTAGTTGAAAAGAAAACTATTTCTCGCATTATTAAAAAATATGAACCAAGTTTTTGTTTTTACATTAAAACTAACAATTTAACAAAAATTCATAAAATGAATTAACTGACTGATATTGAAAACTGTTCGAGTCATTGTGCACACAATGGAGAAAATTTCGCGAAGAGGTAAAAATACAAATAATCAGGATATCGAACATGTTGAGTAATAAAGAATTTTCAATTTTGTAACCAAATTTAATCTATACCCAGTCACATCGAGTTACATATGTATGTATATATAAGCTGTTGGGACCCCAGAAGATAATACATATTTCACTCATTCATTTTTCTTCTTGATGCTAGTTCTTTAGGTCTTTTATATTTTTTGTTATTGAGCACTCTCATTTCTCTCTGTGTGCTGAAATACTATTAAAACACACATTTTGCTCAGATTTTTATATCAAACAAAAGAGAAATTCGGAATTTCCAAGTCAATTACTCACACATAGGTATCTTCAAAAGTTTTATGTGCCTATAAAATGCAGTTAAATCTATTGCTTTTCTTTCCGTAGTTATTAAAATTCAAGTGGCAAGTGACGTTGTATATAAAATGAGTATATCTTTGATCGTTCTTGTTGCTCATCTGGTAGGGGAGCTTAAGGCGAAGGGGTAGGGGCTATAGAAAACCAATTTTTTTACAAATAGTCTATATCGCACATACCGTGTTTTGCAAAACAGAAGAATTGTCTTCGTTAACAGAGTGCACGAAATGGAAAGAGTTGGCAATTACTAATAATACTTTCGAAGATTTTATGACGGATTCTCAATTAACCAAAATTTTAACTACTACAACTAGTAATGTTTGAATAAATGCATCTTTTATTGCACTGTCTTCATGGACTGAAATAAGAGTTATAATTCTATTTTTTAATCCCAAAGCCTCAAATCGAACACAATGTTAGAATCCACTGATTAGATTGTTATCTTTTAAATTTCATTCAATTTTAACTGAATCGGTCATTTCAAAAACCTCATAAGTCAATCAATTAGAATTTTTCAGGAATCAAAACAAACTGTTTCATACACAAACAAATGAGTTTTAAAGGACTTTTTTATGCTTAATTTAGTATTTGAGTAGCAACAAATTAAAATAGCGAATAACCTTCACAGTTTATTAATAGAAATAATGAAAAACACCTGAAAAACTGTTCTTGACTTATGTTGTTTTAGCAAGAAATAGGGTTAATGGTATATAATTTAACCAAAACAATCGTAGTAATCCTATTTTTTATTGCTTATTATTGAAAATTACATTTAAAAATAATCTTATTATATTATTTGTCATGTTTTAATATCTTTAAGGTACATAGTCATATTCTCCATCATTCTCATCTGGATTATCTTCAACATTTGCAGTCGGCCAGCTAAAAATGTTGTTATAAAATTTTTGTTATTAATACGAATGAATGTTTAATCAATCCATCAATATATTCCTCAGCTATGATAGTTCCTTTTCGATCTGAATCATACTGAAAACTAATGTATGTCGAAGGTGCGAATGACTTTTTCTGGTCCTTCGGGACTTTTTTTTCCATAAGATTCAGTTGACAAACATGTTTTTTTGTACAAATTTGGCCACCATTTCTTAAATTCCAAAACATCTTCAGTTTTTAGCTCTATGACTGTAAATGTTGAGCTGGAGTTCGAAACCAAATCAATGTATTCTCCTGGGACGTAGATACGATAATGCTTTCGAACATTTTTTATTATGACAAGCATGCAAGTGCATGCAAAAACCACTTAAGTCACTGACTAATGTTGTTTATGCAATGAACGTCTTTCACGCAGTATTATTGGAAGAGGAAGGAATGTATCCACTTACGTGGCTTTTACCCACAATACGCATCTCCCTTTAAGGAACCATTTTCAGCAAAAAAAGCATGTTGAAAAAAAATGTGACTTAAGAGGTTTTTGAAATGACCGATTCAACTCAATCAGCGACCATCTTATTAATTCTGATTAACTAACCAATGAAAATAAAAACGACTTATAATACAAGATTTTGCCAGATCGAAACATGTACATATGTGCCCGAAATTAAATTGTAAAGTCCCGACATTTTGTCGCGACATGCAACCCCCTTCCACAATTCAATTTCATTTTTTAGCTCAGCCCTCCTCCTGAGCTAAAAACTTTTACACAGCGGCAATTGGTTCCTAGGGATGCTAAAAAACCCAAAACCGACTGAAAATAAAAAACACCGAAACACCCGAGCCAAACAAACTACAGAGTTTAGTCCCCTAGCTGAAAATAAATAATTGGCGAGTTGGCACGCGAGAGGCAGGGGTGTTTATGAACCCCTCATTCGCGCAGGGGTTTCCCTCAATCGGAACCGTTGATAGGCAAATAGCCGGCTGGCTTTTGCGAGGAAAATGAATTTCTGTGATCGAAAATGCTGAAAATTATCATCTTGACGGTGGAGAAGGACTATTATACGCACGTGTATAGTGCGCCCGTAATCCGAAGGGTAGGCTCGTGTACATGTGTCCAAAACACATTTGCCGGTGTATAGTTACAGGAGGGTGGTATTTTTATAATATCCCTTCGTCTAGTAGATTCACATGCTGTCATGCGCTCTACACTGTTTGCATTAACAATAAACATGTCCGAGGGGTGGAATGTGGAATGGCCGAGAGAAGTTCAACGCAGGTAATCTCTCTCTCTGACGCTACTCATTTTAACTGATGTAAATTCACAACTTTTTAAACTTCGGTTTTTTTTAAATTTTGCTGATATGTATTCACAAGGGGCAGGTGTAAAGAATGTTCTCTCTTAAAATTACTTCCACCCTGTATCTATTGTGTATTGTGCTAAGATGTAACGATGTTAAGTTTCTAATTAACTGCACACCTGGCATATAAATACATTTGATTCCTATAATAGGGCACAAAGGCTAGAAATTGGCACAGGTGTATTCATATCTAGTTGACTGACTCTCGAGTTTCCTGACTACGGAGCAGGTGCAACAAATTACATAACTTAAGAAGGCAGATTAAATAAAACGGACTAGCAAATATTAGGTGAACATATTATAATTAAATTTCAAGAGAAATATCCAAAATGGAGGTATCTTGATAAATGTTTATAAATGTGTTGCCAACTTTTATTTTACCTGCAAATTGTCGATTTCCATAAAAATTTTAAGTTTTGGTTGCTGTAGTTCCAATTGGGTAACGGAACAATAATTGCCATAAAAGAATGAGAAGTATCAGATTTAACAAGATTTAAAAAGATGTGTATAAAGGAGAAACGGATGTGCCTTTAAAATGCTGGTGTCCTATGAAATAACTTTGACTTCAGACTCCTCTGTCACTAAAAGCAATGTAATATCTTAAAGTTCTTAATTTTTAATTATTAAAAGAGTTTTTTAACAAATATTTTCGTTTGCCTCGACAGAGATTTTGGAAGTAAAAGTTATATCGCAATTGGGGCTATTGATGTTTTATAAATATATAGTTCCTAGTTTTACAAATTCAATATGCAAGATTCAAAATACTAAGTTTGCTCAGATTTTGGAGGCGCTGGTTTCAAATGAGGTACCTAATTCTACAACTTAAAATGGCGAATTGAATATTTAAAGTTAACAGATGTATATTTTTTTGGAAACTATAATTGTTTGGAACTTCGTTTTATTCAGACCTTCTACTAGTAAGTATAATATTATTTCAGAAGCTAAAAATTATAATGCGACTTAAAATTAAAAAGATAAAAATGTCTTGGAAATAATACACACGGTGTATAAAAAAAAAAGCTAGCTTGTTAAGTTCTTCGATTCGCTCGCTCCCAGCCCAGTGCGCTCACAGATTGGCCACAATGTGCATCAAATAGCTCTAGTAAATATGGTACTTGTAAGTACTTAGCATTTTATAGGAAACTGCTATGACATAGAATACGGACTCTGAATTTGACGCGTACCCGACGTGTGTGGTTTTAATAGATTTTATTTTATTTCATCAATTGTACACTGGGTCAACAATTAATGGGTATTCACGAATTCGGTCTACAGCATGGAAATATGAACTAAGCACGGAACGGCTGTAAGCCAGATTTAGCGTACCACATTCCCTGATGTGTTAGAATTGGCTGTGATCGTATGGTCGCTCTGTGCAGGCGTAAATACGAAGACATAATCAGAAGGGGGCTTACAATTCAAAATTTTCCGACCTTCTTTCCATAATGTATATGCCCCCCTTAACATCTATTTACACGCTGCCATTCACTAATAGCTATAATTCTTATTTAGCTTCCCTCATACACGCTGTTGCTGTACTCCTCTGCGTAGCTATCTTTAGGTGGTCGCTCATATACAGGGTGAACATACACGATACAGCCGTTCCGTGCTTAGTTCATATTTCCATGGACTGCAGTTTCTTTTCCAATTAGAAATAACTGAGTGAGCTACAACCATTCTCCGTTCTCGTTGGTTACGAGACCTGGGTGTGTTCTGCAGGGGCAGATAGTTTGAAAGAAAAATTCCAGATAGCAAGTAATTTCGTTAAACATTCAAATTAAAAAACAACAAACCAAATTAAAAATCTCTGGCCAATGTGTAAATCTGAATTGCTTCACTACAAGACAAAAGGGTAATTTTGTTCTGAGCGTTAATACAATATTTCAATTTTATTTCAGCGACATCTGATGGTCAGCTCGGCACAAATGCTTCAGTATCCGAACCCTAATTTAAACCATTCATCGGTAAAAGCCCATAAACCAGCGCATCTCCAAACCATACAAAGTTTCATAAAACTTAACTTTCAGGTGGTTGTATGGGCTAGAAAAGCTTAGGGGACCCAAGGCTCATTCGGGGAAAACAAACAGAGGTGATTATTTATAAATGGTTTGTTTACTTAGCATCCTTTGAATCATTTTATTTAATACTACAGTCCTTGTACAAATAAAATGTACAAAAATAAATTAAAGCTTACTGTGACAATTTATGACTTATAAGATCAGTACGTTTCCACTTTTTAAATAAAAGACGGTCAGGTCAAACTAATGTTGTCTTAAGTGAATGCAACGCAACGTTCGCGTGGTTCCACTGTTAAAGCAAATTACAGACTTAGAATTACATTTATTGAATGAAAACAGTCATTTTTTCTCCTTGTTGATTTTTACATTAAATACATTAAAAAATAAACGTTTCTCCGGTAATAGTCTCTTACGACGATAAGTAGTAGCAATGTTACTGTTACTCATATTCACAATATAAAATGTCCCTTACCCACCTACTCCTATCTGTTAGTAAGTTACGCTTTAGTCATTAGTTATGTGATTTATTGCAAGTACTGGTTGCTTCATTAGCGGCTGATGGCCCTGGGTTACTCTTCGATTTTATGCGATAGAAATATTTTATAGAAATATAAAACTTTTACAATATCGTAATAATGCGACAAGTCCTTACTTTACCTACTAATCTCAGAATATCTGCCATAATTATATGAAGTGTACTCGTAAGTGTGTATGATGCACGGGTCGGCGTAATTTTACATTTATTTGTGTATGACTTATGTGCTGAACTTATTACGGCTAATAGGTAGTAATTGCGCGGTGAAATTGCTTTTGTTTTTGATGTTTTTATTTATTTTTTTAACTGTTCTTTTCGTTCTATTTTTTTGACTATATTTTGTTAATAACGAAATCAGGAATAAAACCAAAATCTTTAAGAACACACATACGTAATTTGAGTTTAAATGAGTGTTGTTGCAAATATATTCAAATCACTCAAATGAACATTTTATAAAACATTCTATATTGGTTAGAATAATTTGGTTATATAAATTTTACTCAAAAGGGAAACCGATTTCGAATTGGAGAATGGAAAATGGAAAAATTGGAAAATTAAAAACTCAGCTGATTTATAAATGTTGATTTTTGGTAAGTGACCAGCAATATTATTTCAATACTACCAACTCATATTATGTGTTGTATAATTAAGGTGAGGGTTGAGGAGGAATGGCAAAAATAGACAATATGTTCATATTTCACGAAGCCGACGAAAACTAATTAGGGTAGTCGTTTCCCTTCGCAATTCATCATAAATTTCGTAAATACGTCAATAAATCGTAGGGTGCGATCAACAATTCAATTTCTGCAATAATTCAGCGATTCCTTTTTTGTAAAGGAGAAAACGATTGTCGGTCGGAAAATTGCTGATTTTTCCGAATGGTTTTCACATATTTAATTTTTAATTTACAAATGTACAATTTTTAATTTTTACTAAAAAAGTTTATAAAATTATACAACGACAAAACATGGCCCGAATAAGAATATCGCATCCGCGCATGGTCCATTTAATATCGCGATGCAGTTTACCTGCCAAAAAAATTGTATTATCTGCTTAGCCATTTTCTATTAATTGTTTTTAAAAACAAATGGCAGCGCTTCAAATAACTGTTTATTTTAGTTTTTGGCAATTTTCTGTTCATTCAAGGGACCTTGTTATAGTTTTGAAAATTTTAAAAAACGGCAGCGCTTAATATTAAGAACATTTTTGTTAAAAAGAATTCGTTAGTTTTAAATATTTGGAATTTATATTAAAATGTACTTTAAGAATATATTTAAAAAAACCTTAGCCTAACTGAATTGCGTACTTGCTCGCCTGCAGAAAATTAATTCTTGAATAACCGTCAATAAGTTGATACTTTTTTATGGTTGCCTACTTTTATGAATTGTATTCGTAAATTGATTCAAATTGTAAAACCGGCGTATTTATGAAATGTAGGACGATTTCCGGAGTGGGACGAATACCGTAATTTATATTTCATATTGAAGTTAGTTTTCGTTAGTTTCATGTGTATTTTATTAAAATCATATGATATCCAATTTCCTGTAAAAATGGATACTTTTTCAGCAATACATGTAGTTTTGCATATTGTGAGATATTGATAAAAGTACTCTGTTCTGATTTCCGTATTAAATAGGACTTAGGCGAAATATTTATTAATTTGGTAATATTAATTAAAACTATAACCGACAGTCCCATACATTTTTTATTTTATTGAAAAAAAATTAATTAAAAGCGTTTAATCCCGATTTATTTTTCATTATTGCTAGGAAAAAACTGAAAATAATGTAAACAAAAATATGTACTGTGAAAACCAAACGCGCAAATGAAGCATAAGTAATATTTGAATTATTTTGTATCTCTACGTTATGTTTTTTAGTCAATATGAAATTAAAAGATTACAATTGAAGATCGCACTAAAACTCACAAACAATATCAATCAATAAATAGTGCCAATGCTTTCGTTTCAATTGCTACTAAATCACATTTTGAAATCTCGTCGTAAAAAATACAAAAAAATTACGTTAATGAGAACACTGTCGTATCTGTCTGTCGACCGTACTTGGGACATACTCAACTGGTTTTGGTACTACTTGCGGAAAATAGGCAGGCTAGTTGTCACGCAGGCAATATATTCGTATTTAGGGCGGGGAGTCATTATTTCCATTCCATTTTTTCCATGGGACATTTTTTCCACATCACAAAATGTCTACTGACTACATATACTATATTTGCCTTTTACAAAATATCTAATGGAAAAAAGAATTAATGGATTAATGGAAAAAATTGGTTGGGAAAAACGTCCTACAATCGTCTCTTTTGTATATGTATATGAAAATTATTCTATGAAATATAAAACATTAAGAAAAAAGCAACGAGACATATCCCACTGCTGGTAAACAATGTTCGTATTTACCATTTTTTTAAAGGTGTATTATTATTCAGCATAATGTATAGCGTGATACCAATGCTACGCAAAACTAAAAAACATCAGTAAGGAATTGCTACTAAAAGTGACAGGGTAGGTTTTAAAAAGTTTAAATTCGATTAAAAAAAGATAAAGCGCTAAATGTGAATGTAGATTTGTAATCGCAATAATACCTAAACTGACTGTTCTCAAATTAATTTCTTACTGAATTAATTGAATCATCTCACGGCATGTGGTCGTGAATACTGGCTTTCAATTTATTTAGAGTGCGGAATATGAGTTTTCGTGAATCTTTGATTTAAGATATCTCCAGAGAAAGTGATCCGTCGGAGTGATGGAGGAGGAGGCGAATTATTTTCACTCGTCATTGACATTAATTTTGGTGGGATCAACTACTGAACGGTCGGGCGTGCCACTAATAGACAGTACGTACGCAGAAAATGCGGTGAAAGTCCCCATATCTATTGAAATTCCAAACAACGATGTACGTTTCGATTCCCCGCCGACGCGTAAGTCTGTTGGCTATTGCTATTAAGTTTCAAATTAATTAACTACTTTTGACGAAGTTCGTTACTATCAGTAAGTTGCGCATGAAGCTTTGAAACAGAGTAGTTATGCATATGTTTGAAATATTAAAGGATGAGAAACTATCAATTCCAAAAGGCCATATTGGCGTTTCATTATAAAATAGTATAAGAAGGTATGATGTGATTTCAGTCTAAATGAAGGACAGTTTGCAGATAGCTGTATTGTATGTAGCCGCAGGGTCAGGGGCTATATTTTGTAAAACGAGGCGTCTTATTTCGTTTATTAATAGCTGAATTGCATATAACATTTTCATACGAAGTTTTGAACGCAATTCAGCTATAATACGATTCGATCGTCCTTTAAAATATGGCCCAAGTTCGAGCATTAAAAACCCATTAAGTAGGTCGAATGCGTTTTATGAGTATTTGCTTTTTCTTGGGGAAAATAAAAAGATGACCAACATAAGCACATGGTGGGTACCACCTCTCATTAGTGGCAGTAAATTTAGAAAAAAATGCCAATTATGTGTAAAAATCTCATATTTTCTCTTTCGTATAATATCCTACAAAAATCAGTACAAAACAGGGAGAAGGAAAACAAAGAGTTTTTACAAAACTTTGATCAGCCTCACAAGTGGCCGCTAATATTAACAACAAATAAAATCTACAAGAGGAAGCGGTAAAGCAAAATAAGGAAACACTAGAGCTATCCAAGTGATGTTTCGTTTAAAAAAATAAACAGTTTTATTTTCACTTTCAACTATTTACATGTGTTGCAGCTTTAAATAAACTTTATAAGTAACTTAATTAAAATAAAAATAAATTTTTACAACATTCATACTCGTTCATTTGTATGACGAAAAAAAGTACTATCGGTGGGATGTCAAAGAAAGTACAGAGACAATGCTTGAGAAAAGGGAAGCCGCGGAGCGGAACACGGCAGCCTCCACCCGGCTGATTCTAGTCTCAGCGGGGGTGCAGGCTGACGCGAGAACGGGTTCAGTGTCTTATCCACAACCGATATTAACTCGTTTTAACTCAATTGCAGTATGCGTCGTTTTACAGATTTTGATTTTTTTTTTGCTTTTCCCTTCTTTTATGAATGAACGTGTCGGGATATTTTCTGGTTGGACAATGAGTCAAATATATGGATAGCGTTGACTGACTTAACTTTTTTTCTGGTTTTCTTTCTTTTAATAATTTTATTACTATAAATATTTAGTATTCGATTATATGTAGAATTACTTTAAGAACTATTAATTACTGACTTAAGTAGAAATGTTTACCTGCTTTATTTGGCCACTGTACTTTAATAATAAATTTTGGTTTTCGTGTTGTTTTGTTAATCAATTTCTAGTGTTACACTGGACAATATGTCTATCAATTCTCTTGATATTGTATTACTCGAAGTTTGTTCTAAATATTGATTTTGTTGTTACTACAAAAGAAAACATTAAGGTACAGTATCATTCCGTCTGGTTGTCTATATACTCGCAACGACGTTTCTCTATGTTACTTATGTCCCTTTAAATACATCGTACAAATAGAAACAGGTCAAAAGCACCGATCTTCAGCTAAATTGTATTTTTCTTTAAATTTTCATTGTTACATATAATTTATACATTTATTGGTAAATTACCTTTCTTTTTACATATGCAAGTTTTGCCTTTATATAGGAAATGATATTTTGCTTTCGAGAAGACTACACAAAATAAAAGCAAAATATGTGAAACAATTGCATATTTACAAATTTCTCTTCGCTATATAAAAATATATTCCTTCTCAATAAATATTGCAACAATAACTTAATTTCTTTACAATAATACCAATTTCTATACACAGTTACAATTCAATGAAAAGTGAACAGAAGAAATCAACTTTTATCACTTTTTACTTCTGCAAACGAAAAACGAAATTTATCTGCGAAACGAGGAACGAAAGAAAAGAGAAATTTTAATCGAACTGTTTCTAATCTATCAGTTTCTGTTGTTGTCCTCTTTAACGTTATGTATGTACAGAATGTCCTTACGCTTAACTATGCCGTCCTTCCTTATGCTTCGTGATAAACTTTCATAAATAAATATATGTATATTTATGCAGACGTACTTTGCTTTAAAATTTAAGGTACATGTATAAGTATTAATATCTCTATAAATATATAGCCTTATGTTTCACTTCTTTTGATATAATACATAGGATTGGTTTTAACGGTATAAATATTACACAAACTTAGGGCGAACTTATGCTATTTTCTTACATTACTCACATTTAAATTAAAGCATTAAAGAAAAGGCTTAAGAAAATATAAATCTATTTTACAATTTTCCTTGTATTAAAATACTCGCTTTACACTTTTTTGCTTTTTTATTAATTTTTAATTTTGCTCTTAGTCTCTATCAAATCTTAAACTTTAGAGAAAAATGCTCGCACTCCTTGCTGTGACAGGTGTTCTCTGTTTTTTTCGTTTTGGCTTAATTTTTTGTATTTTTTTCATTATTTACTTAAACTTGTATCAAATTTTACAAATAGGTTTTATCTTGCATTTGACGTTACACGTAGTCGACAGCTTTCAATTTTCGCTATATCTTCTACTTGTGTTGTGTCTCTTTTAGGATTAGTAGGACTATAACACATTCACACATACATACGTCATTCAAAGACCATTAGGTTGCTTTTCCTATTTTGATGGATGTTTTGTTGTTCTCTTTTTTGGTTTCGTATTTACCTTATAAAAGTTATTTTTAATTCAGTCTGATTGTGTAAGTAACTTGTGATGGGCATGATGCAGCTTTACTTCGAAATTTGGGTACTGTTTTTGTTGGCAGGTGTAATCGTAGAATATTAAATTACGGAAGGCTTAAATTCAACTTCATTTGTCTAATAACAGATTTGGTGAATTTGATGAACTAAGCATTAGATTTGGTAAAATTCATGTCCGCAGCAGAAACACTTATATTTTTGAGAATATAATTAAACCACCTCCTGTCGTTTTACATGGTCTTCTCCGCGAGAGAATAACGTAAGAATGAATCAATGCAATTTGTTGAAAGATATTCAATAACTTTGATGGAGCGCCATCTGTTGTCTTTCTAATTGGGAGTTTCCAGAATTTTGTTTTACAGTGATTTAAAAAAATATATATAGTAAAAGGTTTAATGAATTGGAGAGTATCCTTGCCGCCTGGACATAGGTATGAAACTATTGGCTTAAAAGTATGGGATGTATTAATAATTAATCAAAGAACATTCCCACTGCAACAAAAGCATTCGTGTGCAACTAAAACTGTTCTTAAAATATGGAGCAAGTAGGTGTTTTGTTCTGTTCTTTTAATATTTTGGAAACTAATTTTTCTTGTTTAGTAAATTTTAAAACAAAACATAACCGTCCAAAATTCAAGAGAGTTCATTGGTCTTTGACCCTTTTATATTTCATGCATAAAATAAAATTTTAAAACGAATTTCACTTATGCTCCCAGGAATGTCTGGCCCCTTGGTTTCAAATTGAATATGCAAGCGGTGAAAATTAAGTGGAAGATCCAAATAAATAAATAATAATCTGATCATAGGTTTCAAAACATCTAAAAGATATCATTGAAAGGAAATACTTAATACAGACCGGTGTTTCGGTTATATTGTAGTCATAATGTGCTACTATTCGAATCTAAAATATAGAGCAAGCTAGCATACCGATCATAAATAATTTCGAAAACGAGACTGCGACGACGCAAGCAACTTACCTGCCAACAAAAACCATAGTCAACCTTCCCCACACGAGGCAGGGAAGACTCAATCGCAGCCGAATTGAGAACACATCATCAATCTATCACTGGGCTACCTACCGTGTAAAGTAGTGTTACTATCTAACCTTACATTCTACGTGCATTCTATGATCATTGGTTGGCTCGATTCGATGACTGTTGGTCGAGCTTCAGGATTTTGCTGATGATGGGCGTGCGTAACGTAGTGGTCAGTTGGATTCGTTGTTTGGACAACATGTGTCATAATTGGACCCTTCTGGATATTTTTCGGTTGAACAGGAGTCGCTGTAGTAACTAACATTGTTTGTGCTTGATGCGAATGTTGCTGATGCTGCTGCTGAGTCATCAGCTGGTGGAGGTGTGTGGCTTGTGGATGAGGCTGCAGTGGCTGGTGCTGCTGCTGTTGCTGAGGCTGGTGCGCCTGCTGTGATGTGGGTGGCGGTGATTGACCTATTGTGTGGTGAATTTGATGATGTGGGGATTGTGCGTGGATTGTAATCAGTCGTGGTGGTGAGTGATGACCAATGTGCCTCAGATGGGGGTGAGTTTGCGCGTGGATTTGCTGGATTTCATAAGTTTCTTTAGAATCCGGCTCAGGATGATCTTTATCACTAGGACCTGGCAAAATAAGAAGAAGATGTTAAAAAACAATTATTCCAACTTGAAGCGAAGAATTATTAAGGATTAATTCGTAAACAATTTGCGTTATTTATTTAAGCAAAAGTCTAGCTGATATTAAATATTGAACAACCTTAAAAGATTCAGGTATTTAAAAAAATCCAAAACTATTCATTTATTCGCAGTTAGCCCGAATTGGATGGAATGAACGTAAATTACATGTTTTTTAAACAGGACGTTGCGACCTGCTGCACCGCACGCGACAAAATGACGTTATTGCAAACCAATTTTCCATCTCCGGTTTTGGAGACCGTTTTCGCCAAGAATTTGCAATAGAATCTGTTTGAACTTCTTCCATTGGGATTTTTTTTATAAAGTAAGATCAATGTGAAGCACCTTGAACAAGTCAAGAACTCAAGGAAGAATTAACGCGCAATTTAACCGTCTTTACTCCAAAACGTCGTTAAAGCTTTCATCAGAAAGGTACACAACTGCCAACAGACCCGTTCACTGACATTTTATTTCATATTAAATATCAATAATTGCATTTTACAATCTTTCAATTGCCAAAGAATTTAAATTTTAAATACTGTTTTAAATTACAATTCTTTGTATCAAAAACTGGGGCTTTTGGTATAATTTAGAAGCTTGGAGCAAAGTTATACGAGTACTTAGATTTACATTAGCGAAGATCTACAAGCATCTGGATATATATAAATATTTTGGATTGGATTTAATTACAGACCTAATTTTCCCGGATAAAAAGCTAATTACTATTCTGAATTACTAAATACTAAAATACAAATGCTTGTTAAGATGGAACATACCTAGATACTCGGTGTTCGCCGCAGCCGCCATTGCTAGTTCCTCCTCAATATTGTTCGGCTTGCAGCAAGTCGTCTTCCAATGCGTCCTCAGACCGGACGCGCTAATATATTTTTTGTCACAACCTTGGCAGACGTATGGCCTGTCATTTGTATGCAGCCTCTTGTGCAGCTTCAAATGAACGAACTGAGTGAACTTCTGGGGGCATAGGTCACAGGCGTACGGCTTTTGCCCACTGTGAAGCCTTAAATGAGTCTTAAGGTTTGATGTTGATGAAAATCGTTTTTTGCAAATGTCACATTGATGAGGCTTCTCTCCCGTGTGAACAAGGTGATGCTTTTGCAGGTGAGCTAGCTGCGTGAAAGATTTCGTGCAGACGTTACACTTGAAGGGCCGCTCACCAGAATGGGTCCTTAGATGTACCTTGAGATTGGAGAGTTGTCCGAAGGTTTTGCAACAAACATTGCACTCATAGTGCATTTTGCCGTCTTTCTTCTTCAAGGGGTAGGGGAGCGATCGGTACCCTCTTGAGCCGTGCGAGCCTGGACTCATAGGGCTATTACTTCGAGGACATGAGTTTCCGTCCGGACTCAGGCTGCAAGGCGGTGAGGCTCTTACTGGTGATAGCCTATGCAGGGGGGTTAGTGGCGTCATCAGAGGGTGGTTTAGGAGCTGCGTGCTGTTTTGCAGCGTGTGGAGGGTGTTCGTTGTTGGTACGTTGCTCGTCACCCTGTCAAATGGGCTATTGCTGTGGGGAGGGGAGTACGTTGATGTGGGGGTGTGACACATTATGCTTCCATTGCCGTTTGAATACGCACTGTATGAATAAGGAGGCGTCTGGTGTCCCTCATAAGAAGAAATTGGTGGTAGCTGCGTTTGTGTGGAGTACCCGATATTTGGTGGCTGGGGAGAGCCCTCCTCCTTCAGACTGCTACGAGACACTATGATTTGCGTTTCCGTGGGTGGAGGCCCAACCGAGGTCCCTAGGTTTGAGCTGGAGTCGGGGCTCACAACGTTTCCATACCTCTGAGATTTCTTGTACGAATAGGCCATCTCCGTGGGAGATGTAGGTGGTGGGGTGGCGTTTGGCTGCCGCCGGGATTCCCGGTTGTCAATCCTGTTCCCCGTCAAGATTGTTTCTAAAATACTTGAACTAGGTGATGTGAATCTCATGTACGAGCCCGGGGGAGGTGATGACGTCTCTGCCTCATAGTACGGCTTTGTTAGAGGAACAATGGTGTGCTGCTGCGACGTCTCTAGGACTATAACTGTGCTGGTGGCGGGGGTTATAACTTGTGCTGGTTCCTCCTCCAGATCCTGCTCAGTGATCGTCGTGGTAGTTGCCGACTCTGTTGTCGGTGACTCTGGTTTGTGTGGAGTGGGCATCATGATAGCATCCTTATCACATTCAGTCTTTACGATTTTATTTTTAAACTCATACTTAAGGGGCATCTTCATCTTCATTTTGCGGTACTCATTCTTATCACATTCAACTAGTTTCTGAGTGATTACAGTCTCTTTGGGTTCGATGGCTTTCTTAGAACAGTCTAACACATAGTTGTGTTCACTCTCACTATCGCTGGAGTCCTCGGGTGGCGTCAGACCATCCTCGTGGTACTCATTGCTATGGTACCCCTCGTCTGATCTTACTGAGCCATCGTTGGGCGTCAGCTGATGCTCGTAGTGAGCATCTTTGTGTGGAATTGGAGATTCTACCTCTTTCTCTTTACTTCCCTCCCTCAGCGGCGACTGATCGCGGACAATTACCTGTACCCGCGAATCAGTCGGTTCGCGGAGGTGCACAACCGTGTGATGTGGATTTCTTTGAATTTGTGTATTTCTCGGTGGCGATGGACTAGGCGTTAACGATCTTCTAGGAATGTGCAATCCCATAACGTAGGTCATGTGGTTATATGCTACTTCGGGTGGAATTTCTGGTGCGGGCATGCCGTACGCCTTCTTCATGGTCTCCTCCTTACATATACTGTACGTGGTTCTTTCCGGATCTACATCGTATCCGAGCCGCTTCGCGAAATCCTTACAGTACCATACCATTAGTTCTTCATTTGGCATTATATCACGAATCGTGTAGAAATAAATATTCTCTTGGTGCTGGCAGGCAACAAGATTCATAACTGGTAAGCTGTAAGCGGATGCAACATATCGCATCCAGTTCGCTTGCGATCTCTCCGATCCGTCCAAGTAGTAATAGTCGTCATCTTTGAATATCTGTGCGGAATTACAAAAGTTTTGGTTTATTTACTCAGCCCAGGGAATCGATTGTTTTGATTTATTCAGAGACAGGAAATGTAAACGAGATGATAGGAGTAGAGGAGTTGAAGTAAAAGAACAGTGATAGATACCTTGATATTTCCATAGGTTATATGGCGGGTTCCCTGCACCTGATGTATTTACATGGAAAAGAGAATTTTTTTTTTGGCTTTAGAGATTTTTTCATGAAAGCACTGTAGGTACACCGCTTAATGTTATGCAAAGGCAAGCGTAGGAAAACATGGAAACATTAGATGTTAGTAAGTGTTTGTGTAATAACTGACTTCTAGTTTAAAATAAAGATGTGGATGTAAATACATAATTTTCAAAATCCTTTATTTTTCTATTCTTTTTCTGCTAAAACATAACTGTAAAAGCGATACATACATATAGAGACACCATAAGTAAGAAATATTTAAATATGAAATGGATCCCTATTCCATTTACTTGTAGATTATTTTTGTGAATGTTGTAGCAAGATTTCTTTATTTCTGCCTACTTTTTTAACATTCACTTTTTTTTTCAAAGCCTGTACCTACCCACAAATTTTACATTTTAAAGTACATATCTACGTTATTTTGTGGCAAACGTTTAATTACCGGTAAGCATATGTCATTTTGCCTCAAGTTGCTATGGAGGAGCTTTTCAGGTAAATATGAAAACATATTCAGTAAACTTTTATACATTGAATGCAACATTTTTGGCACCTCCAAAGTTTAATAAAACCTTCAAGATTTCACCATTCAAGGGAATATAAAAATGAGTTAAAACCCACAGCCAGTATTCAAAAATAATCACATACAATAATTAAAAACTTCTTTTAATAGCTGAGATACTGTCAAGAAACCCAATGGAGGCAGCACAATGGCCGCTTTCGAAATTAACCGCACTAGCACCAAAATCTTTTTTCTGCACTAAAATATTTCCGAAATAGTCCGAGTAGTGCGTATAGCCTTCGAATTCAAACGTATAGGTACTGAAAACTGCACTAGTGCTTGTTTATCTGTCAAAAATGGAGTGTTGTACAGACTGCACTAAAATAGATTGTAATATGCGGTGTCGTTATATGCAAAAATTATTTGAAATAATGAGATACATTTTAATTGCCAATCCGACTCTTTCTGAATAAAGTGAACAGCAGTCCAATTCGAACCCATTACAAGTGCTGAGAAAAGTGTTTAGATCAAGTGCAGTCCGAAGTGTTAGTGAAAAGTGTTAAGGCGGTTGAATTTGAAAGCGGTCTTAGTATTTTGCTCGAATGTGTATTGACTAATGTTGAACATATAGTAGAATTCATAGAACTAGGACCACTTTTGTTGACTATTTGTTTTAAATTTCTCTTTGTTTGTTGTGGGTGTGGGGCTTTAATAAGCTTATAGCAATTATTCTATTTACGATTTTTCCAGGCATAAGATACAAATATTCTAATAAGGTCCTAATTCAATGAAAGGGTTCACACTGTCGTTTGAACTTTGACAAAGATATAGATATGTTGCTCAGGAACTAGTTAGTTTTCATTTTTCATTATCTCATCTTGCATTCTGTATTTTCATAAGTTTAACTTGTAATTTGATTTGTATAATATGTTTTTACTATTCAGACAGATAATAGAACATCTAAACCATTTTAGGTTAGGTTCATGAGCCAAAACCGGAATTGTGATGATAAATTGGGATTCAGCGTACCAAAATACATAGGAATATCTTGGTCTGTACTCTCTCATCCGACCTTTTTTTTGTGGCTGTGTAATTTTGTGCAATTCTGTAATATTTTTTTTGTAAACAAATTCTTTGCCGTCTCGGTCATTCTTCTAATTATTAACAGGAAGTGCTTGTGTGTTGTATATGTGCGACCGAAATCCGCGAAATGCATGGCCGAATAAGTATATGCCTTTTACAAAATATATACATATAGTGTATGGACTGCTGTGTATTCCATGTACATACACAAATAGACACAGTTTGGTGCAAATAAGCACTGCATTAAATTTCAATTAATAATCGATAGAAATAATATGGATTTTCTTGGACTGTTAGTTCAAATATCAATAAAAAGAAGGAACTAAAATGCGGCGCGGCTCCATCATTTTCTTCTATGTGGGAACGTCTATCGGGTGCAAAAAATTTGAACGAAAATTCAATGAGAGTATTTGAAAGCTTGTTCTATCCCCTTTCAAATATATTTTTTATCTCTTTGCGATTTTTTCTTTTGAATGAGCTATCAACTGTGGAATGTGCGATTTGGTTAATTTTTCCATTGGTTTTTGCAATAGAACATTTTCAACAAAATCTTGCGCACGAATTTTGTATACCCCTTGTCCCCTTTTCAACAGAAATAAGAAAATCTGAACTCTCAACCCCTACACGTGCTTACGTATTACTTGAATAGCCCCTAAGAGTAAATCGAAAATATTCAATAGCTCGTGTTAAGGGATCCTCCGATAACAGGAATTTTAATCGGCCTAACTTGACCAACTTTTTCATTTTTAATTTGTTAGTTAATTTAATATTAGTAATGATATTAGTTTTTCGTATTTTCGGGTTCCATAAAAAAAGAAAACTTTTCAATTATGTATTTTTAGTCGGATTAGTAGAAGATTGTTTAATACTTAAGAGAAGAATTTATTTAATTGTTACACAAAAGGTAACTGTCTTACTTTCTGTACTGTGGAATTACTAACGTCGCACCGTATGGTGAGTGGGCTCATTGCGTCAAAGCTGTGTTGCTTAAAACTTGTATTAAGCTGATGATTCAAAACACATAATTGTAGGCATATATATTTTCATGTCTTATTAAGTAATAATAAAATAATTTATAATATTTTGCTGCGATGCAAATTAATTTTTCCGCCAATTTTGCTTACTTTAGTTGGGAATTTTTTTTATCTTGGCATTATTGGTGCATATGGCATACCGTTGCGCTCTATTTTCTTATTGAGGTAGGTCTCTCATGACTGAGTGAATTAATCAGTTTTACTCTGAGTTCGTATCCCGGAAAACCGTCACTCTACAAGGGGAAGGTTATTTATGCAACTTTTTTATAGTTCCATTATCAAATCGTATCACTATCTAACACTTTAAACTGCTGTTTGTCGTTATCATTCGTGTTAACGCATTCATGTCAGCTTCGTTTTGTGGTTTGACAAAAATCTTATTTAAACTGTATGGGATGTACGATTTAATTTTAAGTGGCCACTTGCACTTGCGTTAATCCTTTTATGTACAGTGAATATGTGCTCTTCTGCAGTAATACAATACAACAGTTGAAACTATTGATTTCCTGCCGAATTATTGTTCTTCCATTTTGTTTTGTTCGCATGTCAAGTTACCCCTTCCACTGAACACATTCGATTAGTTGCCCCAATTATGTTATGTATTTTGATTGTAGTTCTTATTTGTTTAGATGCTCTTGATTTCAAAGATATATCTTCCCCGACGGATATTTTATTGAGAGCTATTAATAATTCGACATTGAATTATGGTTTACGTGAGGTCGTTTTTTGGCCATCACAATACTTTTCAAGGATTCACGGTATTGATGATGAAATGTGAGTTTATAAATATTTATATCTTTCTCTATATTTAGGCAATGTAATTTAGTTGGCTTATATTTCTCAAGTTTAGCACTTATGGTAAATTATCTCCACTACTATAACACAGAATAGATAATTATTCTCTGCCAAAGATGTTGGAAATTTGAAAGATTTGTTGGAAAATTTATGGTACCAAGGCGATGCGAAAAACACTAAAAGTTTCTGTAATTTATCGCCTACGGATATTTACACTAGCGCGATTGCAATTGCTTAAGGCCAAAATTATTAATGAAAGCAAAATTATTTAGTTTTGGTTAAACGGGTATAACGGAGTATAATGATTATATTTTCTGATGCAAAAGTAAAGAGACTTATGTATTATAAATGTATATGTTTTCATCCAAATTGTTCTGTAAATTACACGTAGTTATCCGAAAGAAAACCTTTTGCATCACGTTAAGCCTAAACCAGAATAGAAATGTAAGAACCCATAACGTAACATAAGCATTCAAAGAAACTGTGCATATTATACCAAAACTGACATACATATTGCCCGGAATAAGGACGTAAAGTTTCAAGAGTACCCAGCAAAACTGCCCTTACGGCACTTTACTTAACCTTAGTGACGTTACCGAAAGTTAATGAAGACTCGTCAAGTTAGCTTACGTCCATTTAGGTTGGAGACATATAGTTATTCACGTTCGCAATTTACGTTATGTTATATTATTTTATGTGTCTCTCTGGTTAAAGCTTCAGACATACAAGAAAATTGCGGTTATAAATGTTAAAAAAAATTAATAAGTAACGTAAAAGACATTTTATTAAGCCCGCCATTGTCTACAACAAAACATACAGTCTACCGCAGTTCGTATATTATGAAAGAACATATTCAGCTGAAAACGTTAGTTGAAATGTTTAGTTTGTTATTTCACGATCAAAATTTATGTATGTCACTGCTTCATTTGAGTTTCTGGTGCGGCATTTCAAAAAATGACTTATAATATGATTTTTCATATTTTGGCAAAATTTTTCCCGACCATTTTACTTGTAGGTGTATTTTTGGTTCACAATCCATTAATCCAGGAGAATACACATCTAACATCAAGATAGTTTGTGACAGGCTAAATGTTTGCATACATGTGGTTCTAAATAATATGCTAGAGATTCTCATTGATGTGAATCTTCAATAAAAAACGAGTTTTCATTTTCCCATTTAAAATTTCAACCGATAGTCACTAGTGACTCGCGATTATTTGAAGCGTTATGCTTATATCATCTTTATAGGAAAATGTCTTAGCTAAAATTTGGTGATAGATGTTTTTGTCGAAAAATACACCGTTTTCGAAAAACATATTTGCAATATTTTTCACTACCCTTCACCCCGCGTAATTAACCTTGCGGCAGTTAGATCGATGGGGAACTCTCGCATATTATTCAGAACCTCAATAGCAATGTGTACCAACTTTGGATTTTGTATGCCTAATATTCCTGAATTGTCATAGTCCACATTAAATAAATAGTAACAAATATAACCCAATATTTTGACGTGTGTCGCTTTGGATCGATTTAAAAAAAAATCTCTAATTAGAAAATGAGCAGATATTCACTCAGACAACTTATTACAAGCTGTTTCTTTACAAATATTAGATTGAACGTTCATGCCTAATCTATATTTTCAGTTACAAAAAAAGAAAAAAACCAATTAGTAAAGTGGTAGAATCATCGTATAATTGTTACTTTGTTAAATACTTTAAATACTGACAAAACTAAACTCACAAATTGTCATTCCTTAACCGCCTCTATAAATTAATCAGAGTTCCTAAGAGCATACAGCTGTATACATATTATTTATAAATTATTGTTATTTGTTCACTCTTTGGTTCGAATAAAAACGGAGAGATGAAGAAGAAGATTAAGAATTCACGCCAATTCAGGATGAATGGAGGTTATGTTGAAATATGTCGTTGCATTAGTATCGTTATATGTTTTGAACGCAATTATCTATGCAATCCTCATGATTATAGGGCAAACGAAATATCGAAATTTATTCATATAAAATCGAAATATAAATATATGAATAGATATTTACTAATCTAGATTTGTATTCGATTGCTTCGCGCTGTTATTGCACTTATTTTTACTTTTGATATTTAATTTGTTAATGCACTCTCCTATTAATTGATAAAACTGATGCGTATAATTCTGAGTATTGCGGTTAGATAATGTTAGTGGCCAAATAGGTTGTAAAGCGATAATCACATTGTATTAGGTGTAGCAGAAAAGCGTTTCGCACTACAAAGGCTAACAGCTGTAGACAATAAAAGAGATAAGAACGTTTAACTCACCCGCCAGAAATATCTTGCAGCATTTTTGTCGTTGGGATAGTTAGGAGTAGGAACGCCTTCAAAAGGCCCAAATCTGGTGCCACGAGGAATGACCCCAGTGCTCCAAACTCCTTCAGTCTGAAAGGGATAAAAGATAATTGGATGATGTCAGTGACGCGTTGTCCATAAAAATAGAACTATTATTTAATATATTTACCTTTACATTTGGCGTTGACAAGACCGCTGACGGTTTCAGTGTCAAACTTCTGGGTAAAGTCTTTTCCGCCCTGTTTGGTACACCGCGCTCGCATTGTACGTCGGGCACTATGTAAACGGCCAACCTTTCAAAATCTTCCTCTTTCATACGTGTCACGTCGTAGTCCCGTTGCCCATTGTCCGGCGAGGGACTTCTTGTTGGACTCGGATTGTCCATATTTGCTTGAGTCTTTATCTTTTATGCTGAAGCTCTGAAAAGTGTAGAAAAATGGAAATCATAGATAAAGTAGACACACTTGATTTAAGGGCAGGACTAAAGGGCTGTCGATTTGGTAATATTATGCAACTGGCCGTAGACGGAGGTCCTTGTAGCAAATCATTTCACCTTTCGCATCAACTTTTACTTTTTTAAGGGTTATTCGTTTTAAAGATCAATTCGTATGAAATTTTCACTTTTACGAACCCCTTTCGTGACAGACTGCGCCACCAATAAATTCGGCTCCGTGCGAAAAAAAAGTAGAGAAAAAAGCTCGTCGGAGGGCCTTCCAAAAGTCGAGTTGTTTCACTTTTATTTATTTTAATGTGAAGTTTTATTTATGGGAGCTAACATGGCTTCCCAATTCGCCTCGTAACGAGTAAAAAATGACTCTCATATTTATCACTTTTCAATTACATCAGTAACTGGGCTCGCTCGTTTTACAGTCGCGTCGCGCGAACTCCTCTAAACTTTTCTATGACGTAGATCACTTCAATGCTAAGGCCTTAGCCGGGGTTACGTTCATGGCTCTTCGGCAACCCCGGCTTTTCGTTTCGATTTGTTGTGTTGTACTTGTGGGCAGAAATCAGACATCTTTGTATTCTACCCCGAGCATTGGTGTAGTATATGGTACAGAGCGGGACAGGACAGTCGCTACGCGGACATAATACTATTCTGTCTGAATGGGTGTGTGTCACTCACTTTTTTTCGCAATTTTCTAATGGAATTTTGGAGTCGATCACTAATTTCCTCCCAACTGTAAGAACTTCCTTTTTGATTTTTCTATGAATTTGAAACTATACCACAGGACACCCATTTTAGACGATATGTGCACCCTCGCGGTGAGAAAAATATTTTTGAACAGGACAATCACTCTTCTCACACCTCACTTTTTGCGTGGTAGAACTTTGGCGGTGTACAAAATTACTACAAAATATCAGATAGCCATGTGTGGCTTTTGGAAAATGTTTTTTTGTGCTGTTTAAAAATTTTTCCGACAATTCGCTGAAAAACACCGCCCGCAATCGTTCACTGCTCGTCCCATGTTATGTATACAAGGGTGCCGTATATAAGTACAGTCGACTGAAACACTCTGGATATGGTGAAACGTTCCCGTTCGTGTTTCTACTACTGACCCAGTTCCTGCTAAAATGGAAAATGTGCACTAAAATGCGCTCACGCACACATACTAAGGCAGAGGCAAATTCATTTTCATTTGGTGCACAAATGCAGTTTCACAAAAGAAGCTTTCTGATAGAGGAGAGCAGCCCTCTGTGCGAGCTTAGCTCGCTGATAAGCCACCTAAACGGGCAGAGCGCTCGTGTGCAATCTGCCATTACACCACACGTTCGCCGAGGGTGCACTTTTCCCAAGCTTGCAAGTTTTGCTGCGAAAACAAGAAAATCACATCACCACCGACCACCGCCGTCATTGTCGTGGTGTCGGTGCCGGCAAACACAGCCAGATGCGGAAATGCAATTTAGCCGGAAGCACCTCCAAGAGGCGTCAAAGCTCGCCTAGCATCGCCAGGATAAAGGGCTGGTGAGAGCCTAAAAGTGCCGGGGTATGTTCCTTATGAATAATGCGCAGTGCTACCAAATCGGTGCAAGGCACCATCCCGGGTCTGTAGGGTACCGAAACCCTATCCTCTTCGAATCCCAAAACGAGTTCCCTACCTAAAAGCTTATCGGGGCAGGCACAGGCACCTCCGCCCCGCACCGGTCCGACCACACTGTCGTGGTGGATGTTTTAAAATTCTTGCAACAATGGCTACCTGTGTGAGTGCTTTATCGAAATCGAAATTTTCCACTTTCCCCCCTCTCTACATGAATGACTTTTTACGTACTTTTAACTTATGTAATTTATATTTTTGCAGATGCATTTGTGTGCGCAATCTGCGTGCTTTTCAATGTTAGATATTTTTAGAAAAACTATTTTTTCACACAAGGGAAAAACGGCGATTTCTCCCCGTTACGAGGGAAACACGAAATTCAGCTGTTTTCGATTTCGTGATTCTAATTTTAATGCAGATCGATAAGAAAGGCATTTTCAGTGCAATTTCCAATTATATGCTTTTTAGGCATAAGGGAAGTGCAAGTATCTATTTAAATCCAATTTGATAAATATTATGTACGTTGCAATTCGTTGTAGGTAGTAATTAACACGGACAAAACGGGTAAGGGTGTCTACTCGTTGGGGATTTAATTAGCTGTAGTATCTTAGTATGCAAGGTGGAAATAATAAAATGAAATAAACGAAAATTCCATTAGACCTTTATTTTATAAGAAGTATAATTCGACTTGAACTTGTTAATGCATAGTATTTTTTAGTAACATACGATTACTAAAATTAATAAAACCTCCATGAGTTTTTAAAGCATGGAGTTGAAACCGTGATAACGGATATTTTTAGCTGTCTTACGAAGAAGTCAGCTCAACTCCTTTCTCTCTCTCTCTGAAGTCTCTGTATAGAGAAATACGCAAAGTTCTTGTGAAATAACAAGGCAAGTGCGGAAATATCACCGTGTCGTTTTTAAAGAACGCCTATTTAAGAAGACGACTACGCCATTAACTACCTAGAGCGTAGCATGATTAAACATTTAATGCAAGTAGACTAATACATATGGTTTGAGGAGTAAGTGGTATGCATGTATTTTTTATACGTAAACATTCTTCAAATCAACCTGTAGGTCGGAAATATCATCAGTTAAAATATTATGAACAAATCGGCCTTCTTGCAAACGACATCTACTGAGAGTTCTACCTTAGCAAAGTGAAATATCTAATTGGTTTGTGTACGTACGTATGAAGATATGGTTAATATCTAAGAGCTTTTGCTCGGAGAGATTAACTTATTATTAACTTATTAACTTATGAATTATATCGAAACTTCAGATGTTGGGGACTAAACCTTGGCTGGATAGAAGGTTTTTAAGGATTTTGACTTTGAAGTAAATGCCATTATTAAGGCCAAAAGACCCGGTGACAGAGACGTCTACAGATGAAGTATTGTTTGCGCTTTTGGTTTTATTGTTAAGATTAAAAATTAAATTATATCTATCTAAATTATATTAACAGAAAACTAATCATAGCATATAGTGATTTTCTTGAAATAAACATAAATCACTATGAAATGAAGTTCGAAAAAATAATAACAATTATTGCATATGTAAATTAATCTATACATAATATTAAAATTAAAAATAAATAAATTAATAATATTCTGCATTACTTTCCCGATTATTAAAAAGATGTCCTTACTTTTGAATTTATAGTTATAATGCTTGGACTCAATAATAATAATAGCTCAGTGGTAAGTATGCTGGGCTATCATTTCGGGGTCCCCGGTTCGAGCCTGGCTCGGCTTATGTTGGAGGGGCGCGTTAGGTGGTAGTTCCATCAGTCACGATAGCTACTGTGTGCTATTCACCCAGCATAGCGAACACAAACGATTAAAAAAACTAAGGCAGAGCCTCGAAGTGGAGAGGCTTTGTGAATGTGGAAGCCCTATGCCCCTCCCTAACTCGAGTGAAACGGGAAAAATTTTATATTCGTAAGCAAAATTTATGGCGCAATCTTTTAAATGAAATCAGAAATCAAAAGTAAAAGTATGAAGCTTTCCGTAAATGTTGGAATATAACATAAATAATGATTAAATGAAAATTTAAAGAAACGTGCACACTGTGTGGGATTTTGATCACAACGGCTTATTTCCAAATGTGTTCTTTTCTAACAAGCCATAAAATAACTGTGCAGAGGACAACAAACCCAACAACAAAAGACCAGTGAACAATACCATCAATAAAATGACAGTTAAGAAAATTAAGCCATATCAAAAATCAATCATTGAACAGGGTATAAGAGTGTGAAATCTGTAACATGGCATTTTGTTAAAAATATGAATATGAAGAATTGGGATAACAACTACAAAATTGTTATTGCCATAGCACAAAACGTGCTCTACATGAATGAAATAATTATTTGGTACATGGTAAAATTTTGACTTTCCTTAATTAGTGACATAAACTTGAAAAATATTCATCAAGGATACATACTGAGAAATTCCGAAATTCCTATGAAACGAGCATAAATCCATTGGCAGCAATTCAGTAGTAAAGCGGTCCAATATCGAATGAATAGATGTGCTACCATTGCTGTCGAGGTTAATATAGGTCGAAATTTCTACGCTCATAACCTCAAATTTCTTTGTACTTGAACATTGAATTAAAAATGAAGTTGTCATTTATTATTTAATACATACATGAAACGGGATTTAAAAGGAATTTTCATTTTTTCTTGTTAAAACAAAATTCATTGCACAATTTTAGTATTCGATATTGTACTAGTCCCACATCTTGTCACATCTACAGCTTTGCACAACCATTTCTCAACATTGGTCCTCAAATTTTTGGGGATCATCCAAGGATGCTTTTGTAAAATACTCGTACGAGGAAATTAGTTAATTACAAAATATCATGAAAAATAAATAGTTATATCTAGTTTGGCAAGATTTTGACGATGCAATCACGTAATATTCAAAAACTCCAAACTTACATACAAAGGTACCAGTGGTGTTGAGTAGTGAGTGCGGTTTCACGCAATGCCATATCTATGATTACATTGCAGTGGTTATATATTAACGGGTGCGTGTATTGGGCTAAGAATAATTAAAAAAAAACTCAATTTGTATTGCACTGCACAATTGTATCAGGGTAGTTTTTAAAGAAAATGTTATGTTCTAATATGTGTCGTGTATGCATAGAATAAGAATAAGATAAGAACATTGCAGCCTTTTAATTTTACTTCCAAGACATTCAATATCAATCAATGTAGGAATTCAACAGTATGTGGACATGATTTAAAGTCAACATGCAATATGCACTAAAATAAAGAAACACTTTTTTCACGTCTTCTTAAATGCTTTGGAGACATATGTAGATGCTTTTGTGAAGCAATTGAAAGGCACAAATACCGTGCTGTTCGAAGGATGTTTAAAAGTTCAACTTCAATTCCCAAGAAATCACTCTCACTATTCACAAAAGATAGGAAGAGTTACGAGAACGAAAGCACGCGCCATTACTAGTACACTGTTAAAAGGCGAAAAAAGCGAATCGATCGCGACAGATTTCAGAAAACAGTCGTACAGTATCAGCCTACTTAACCTTGAGTCATTTCACTTTATAAATCCTCGCCCAAGTGCAGTAATTGCGGGGCAATTTGATTGCACAATAACCGTCCAATTTCGAAAAGCCGCCGTATATGCAACGAACGTAAGAAGACGGAGATGCGGCGGGACGAGAAAAATAACAACTGTAACGGCCACCTTTTTGCAAAAATATATCAGCGCGGACGCAGCGAATGAATGGGCTGGCTGCAAAGGAGGAAGCTATTGCAAAAAAGTGCTCTGCTGTGTGCGCTCCTCGCGCTCTCTCTGTAAATATTCTAATTGGGTCTGAAGGACATCTCGAGTCGCGCGGTTGCATAAATCATACAACTGCAGTCGGCAATGCAACAACTGCCGCATCAAATATTCAGCTGCAACTGACGCTGACAGGCCGCAAACACTGCGACGGGCAACAATAGCATCACAAACGCATCCGCTGATCTGAGCGGCCACATCGACGTCGTCGCCGGCCGCGCTCCGCCAATTTTTTTCGTATTTTTAGATGAAATGAAACTTGAGCGGGCACAACCAGGAAGTCATCAGAAAAGTGTGTTTGATTTGTTCGTCGCGCCTCGCGGTATCGGCGGCTACACAATTGCACATCTTGCACCGCGTACGCGTCACATGGTGGCGATTGCACATATAGAGGAGATGCACTTGGCACGCATTTCGGTGCGAGGTATGCGATCAAGAGCAGAGAAATTGCACCGCCGCCGCCGCCGCTGTGCCGCTAGTGGGTACGCGGAATAGATGCACGAGCAGCGACTTGACCTTCATTGCAGAACTATTTGCGCTCGCTGCACTCCTACAGTCATCGGAGAGCATTTCTGATAAGCGTCCCATTGATAAGCCTAAATTGAGCGTTTGATTCGCTTGATTCCTGCGCTCGGGGACTCGTGGCTGTCGTTAATTTAAACTTCACCTTGACCTTACTGAAAAATCAGTGGCAAGTTCAAGAGATTGAATGGGGAAAACGCGATTTGAAGGTGAAAATCTGCCATTTGTTGTGGCATTAGCATTAAGGGTGCTCCGAGGACGGTGTTGAACACCGGCGGGCGCGTTTGTATCTCGATAGATGGCAATCAATTTTGTATCATAATGTTTATTTTTAAACTGTAGGTACTAGGAACAAAGTTCGTTGAAGTTTTGATATTTACCTAATAGATAATATACTCTGTGAGCAATCCATTACATCTTTGTACCAATAATACAAAATTATATAAATAAAAAAAAGCGACATTAAAATAATCACGAGGAAATACTAATCAACACAAAATAATGATTATGTCCATGTAGAGGCTTAAAAGCTTGAGCATTTACTTCTGCGGTTAACCTCATCCAACCATCGAATAGATACAAAACCAAGTTATATTTATCACAAGATCTATCTGACTACTTTGGCATAAGTTTTTATAAGTAAAATGGGGATAAGCAACAAATGTTATCACAAGAGCCATTCTAAATATGTATTGGTATAAAAATTCATCTGAAATTGCAATAGTTTACTTAAACCTCTTTTGATTTTTAAGAAGTGTAAAAGGATGAAATTTAGATGAAATAATCTTCTAATTTTGCCTTTCCATAAAGTAAACAAAGCTTTCAATTAAAAACTTTAAAAAAAATCTTTGCTCACGGGTAAGGACTTTCATATTACCAAACAAACCTACTCGTATATGTAGTGCAAAGTACAGCCATACAAAAAAAGTTATTTCAATATTTTTTTAAGTATTAGTCATGATACTTGTTAATAAAAACCCTATTGGACTTGTGTATTTTTATTTCACTTTCTTATCTAATGCACCGTTATCTGTACAAAAGCTATGAATTAAATAAAAGTGAAATTAGTATTAGTATTTACTTATAATACTTACTCCACAGACAAATTCTACTATGCGGTGAGGTCATCACATTTCGTATGGTGTCATTTAATGGTTAAAATATTAATCTAATTATATAGATCGGCGATTTGATCATGCCTCATCATGAATATTTTTGGAATATTAAAAGATCATAATTTTAATGGACATTAAAACGCAATAAACCAATATTTGCATTTGAGTGTTCGCCAATTTGAATTCTATAATTTTCATGTATCCGCAGATATTATACAGTCTAATATAATAAATAGTAGTATAGTTTGAGTCTAATGTCCCACATTGTGTACCCTTTAAATACAAAAGTCCCTTAATGTCCCCTTATATACGAAGCGGACCTAAAAAACATTTCAGTAATTAATTTCTAAAAACCACTCTTTATTCTACGTATGAACCATATCAGCATTTTACTTCTGAATTGCAAGCAATTTAATAGTTTACCTTAACCAATCTTCGCCATTTTCACCTAGCAAAAAATTATATTATTATTATATTATGTGAGAAATACATACATTTATTTATACTCATACAGAAGAGTTAAATTTGAAAAGTCTGTTATATTTTTTCCATTAAAGAATTAGTCTCCCTCCCTTCTAATAGTATTGTCCCGCTATAAAATATTTGTCCCCGAAAATTGTCCCCCAAATTTTTTTTCCATATATCACACTAGTCCAGACCCTATACTCAGACCTAACTCAAAGCTGAAATTGAATTCGCATTATAATTCCCCGGGAGAAAACCACAGCCCAATAATGATGTAATAGCATCATTCCAAGAATGTAATTCCAGCGTAAAAGTTCAACCCTGTTCTTCTTCTTGGAAACGAATGCAAATCTCATCATTTAATTTGACATTGATAAAATAAAACGACGCGGCTAGTAACAAGGAACAAGCCATGAGAAACGATAACCATCAAAAGAGTTGTATTTAAAGTGAAACTGTTTACTAATCTATCATCTCGCCAATGGGGCGCTGTCAACAAATTAGTCATCTTTTACGTTGCGTATAGGCAGCCCTGAGCGGGGCACATTTAAACTTGAAAACCCCTGCCACCTGTCCCTAGGGATCCGAAATGAAAACATAAATCACGGCTGGCTCCAATGTCTTTCACTACTTCCTAATCCCAAAAATAATTCGCACGATAATACGAATGCATGTCTGGCTCTAACGAATTTATCCTTCGAATACTACGAGCCGCATGCACTGTACAGCCGGGAGCGGGATCGCATCAACAAGTAAAATATTTTTAGTGCGACGAGCAGAAGCAACCCCCAGCGCAGTGCAGCGTAGCGCCGCGGTGCTATTTCACACGAGAACGGCAATGCAATAATTTGGACGGTTGGCATCGATTTTCCCCTAATAGCGACATATTTCACTTAACTTTAGTGGTGCGGCCAGGAGTTTGCATGCAATTTGCATCACCGGCAGAAGCATGGGAGATGATAAGGAATTTCGCTGCAATTATTTCCATGGTGGTGCTGGAACCATGGGTGGGACACGGGGCTGTTGCGCGGGCGGCGGATGTCTTCCGTGAATATTATAGTCTGGTTAACCACTACACGCGCTCTGATAACGATAAAATGGCATTCAAGGTTAGAGCGTGAAAAATAAAAGAGCTGCGGCCGCCCAACACTACCGGCATGCGATGCACTATATACCTAGCGAAGAAGTGCATGCAATGCAAGCAAACCCACACACCGAGGGGGCTGCAGCGGAGTGCTGAATCTAATCAAAGCGGCGAGCGGAGCACCCGCAGCCGTATCGAAGTGTGCTTAGTTAGTTACTAATACTGCAAATAGAGAGCTTTCGCAGTTTTCGCGAAACGCGCAGTGCTCGGGGGCACACAGTGGGTACGATGGGTACGACATATATGCGGGATTCCCTCTATTCAGAGGGAGGAAGTGGGTAAGGGCAGCGATGCATCTCTATAATTAGCCAGCAAGGCTAATCTTGCGATAGACCGCGCGTTTCGCTTACGGCTAGAAGTTCATTAGATCTATTGTTTTTCTTGCGTCACGACTGGCGTTTGGGAGCACTTCTCGACTTTATTTTTACAGTCGTAAATCGGATGCAATTATCCACGTGACTTGGCAACTGGCATGGAACCGAGTCTCAAATTTCATCGGATGCTCCGAGCAATTACAATAGACACAGAAAACTGTTCGCCAGCATGAATTTGCTCGCGGTCGGCTGGAGAACGCTTCCCCAGTGACCTTGAGCGGAGCGTTAAGAGTGCTTTCCTTTGTTATGCATATTTCACGTAATCATTCATAATTTGTCATAACACCCGCTTTTTCCGCCTATTTGTGATATTGGCTCCGACACCTGGCTCTCTTTAGACACGAGCCGAGCAAACACAGAAGGCCTACACCCGCTAAAAATACACTCCATGAAAGGAAGCAAAAGCTCCGCGCCTGCCTCCCCCGGTATGGAGTTATATCACCCAAGGACGGGTTAGGTGGCGACACATCCACCACCAAGGGTGTGAGGAAAGCTCCCCGTACCCCTAGGTGAAGGTACCGGCGGTAGTGGTCACGGCTCACAATATTGACCACCTGCCCACCCTGCCGCCCCTGCCCACCCCTGCTGCTGGTTAAGTGCATTCTCCGTGGCTCCGTTGCAATGATTTTACGGATTTCGTTGCACTTTAACCTTGAATTTGATGCGCATGCCCCAAAGCTCCCAATGCAATAATTACTTCTTTTTTGTTTTTGCTGTTTTTGTTTTTGTTTCATTGTGTAATTTCTCTTTTCTTGCGGGGGTAGACTGTGTGTGTTCATCATTACTTTCGCTTAAGCTGACTGACTGCCTACAGAAGGGGGTGCTCAGTGTTTCTTTTTTTTTTACTTTCGTTTTCCCGTTTTCACTGGGATTGCACTACCGTCGTTAAACGAAATTCGATATAGAAATAATAATCTGATAATAAATGGTAATTAATTAATTTTTTTTTCAGGCGCTTCAAAACATAATTAGTAAACAACAAGGAAGTCAATTCATTTTTTAACTAACAAAACTACTGCTGTTTTTAGAGCTACTTGCACCTACTACTTAATTTTTTCGCTCTTACTGCTCAGAAATAATTTACACCTGTTATCATTCTGATTATGTACCATATTATGATTATTTTTTATAAATATTGAGTACACATTTTTGACAGCTATCTTAAGTCGGATTAAGGATAATATATCTTGCGAGTTTTGATTAGTTGGTTTTGCATACAAAATTGGGTGCCATTTGATTAATGTGTAAGAATAACTCTTCCTGAACATATATATAGCTATATAAAGTGTTATGATGGTACATACTACATACTGATCAAGGCAAAAGAAAATCCTACACAGGCATTCAAGGCACGTTGTAAGTTTAAAAAGTGGGGACAATTCATTAAAATGCATAAACTCTCATAATAGTCAAATAAAATTGCAATACTTATTACCACTTAAAGTTCTCATAACAATAAGTAAGTTGTCGTGTATTGTTCTACTGCACAAGTTCTTTTCTTTTCGTAGGTACTCGAACATTGTGTCGACGTTCTTGATTTAAATGTGTTGCTGTAAACAAATTAAAATTTTAAAAACTCTGGCAGTTCACGCAAGACTAAATCGACGTATCGAGTGCTGTGTTATAAAGAGTGTTTGGCTAAGAGGTTTGCAACTTTGATTGGCCGCCATTTTTTTATTAGTTGCAACTGTTATTGGCGTCACCATATACAAGAAATTCGCAGCCTCGAAAAATATAAAAATAACACCACCTGATTTGTTTGCATCATCGCGATCGAGAACCTTGATATAAATAATTGGGAATTAAACTTAAGTTGGATTTAGAGTGAATTACGCAGTGCATGGAGTTTGAAATTCTTCCACGTAATATTTTCTTAAATAATTCCAAAAATCTCTTCTTAAATTAGAATTAAATGTTTACGACTTCGTCGTAATAATTGACTCTAATTTCAGAGACAATAGCAACTATGTAGATTTTCGATTGAGATAAGATGATGAATATTTTGCCGCGGTATTACTTTCAGGTCACAATATGAACTTTAATTCTCCAGTTTGTAATAAAGATTACAGATAGAGCAAAGTCGGGGCATCACAGAAAGTGACAGCAGATAAAAATGCACTTTATAGTTGACTAGGTATCAAAAAATGATTCATTTAAGTATTGACGTCAAAAGTTAAATACAGAAACTAATTGTATAGTCTCCAATTCTATAGAGACTATGAACATCTATAACTAAATATTATCCTCTGGTAATGTCAAAAATTTAAAATTAAATGAATTTTGAATTCCAGCACCCAGTAAACATTTCTAGTGTATACCATATGTACTAATTTCCAGAAAAATTTAAAACGAAAAACAAATTGTATTCTAATCTAATATAAGCAAAATCTTTTAAAAAATATGTGCCACACCTAAAATATGAAAATAAAAAGAAGAACCTGTCAAACTCACGTCAAATAACACAGATATACCGTATAACTGGACTGGTCCACCCCTACCCTCATTTGACTGCCAATAAAGTTATTTTTAATTGCGTTCCTAGCAGAGATGATACGAACGGATGGCAGCTTTACAACAATTTTAGAGTTTATGATTAAATGTTTGTGAGGTTATTTCCTTCATATCAAATAGTTTAAACAACACATAAGCGCCCTGGGAGTATATGTATGCGGTTGCTTTGTCCTCTCTATATAACGGGGTGCACAAGTTAGTCACAATTTGTGTCGGTTAATGTTAAAATTCTGGCAAATAATTTTTTAGTTCAAATTTTCATTTACATTTAACGGTAGTGAAAAATGAATAAAAAATCTGAATATGAAGAAAATGAGGAAGACTGTCCATTATGTGGACGAAATGCATGCATTTGTTTGTCACGTCTGGACACTAACAGAGAGGATGAAGATTTGGTTCTTGATCTTGGACAAATATAAGGAAGCCTTTAACGATATATTTTTCGCACGATTCTGAAAATATGCCCAACTCCAGTACCAAAATATAGTGCAAGAGACAGTGTGAACGCTTATGTGTTGAGATCTTATTTTAAACATTTCGTATGATCACTTTTATTTGGAAAATTTTGCATAAAAAATGAAATATTTTTAATACTATTTCTAAACATCTGCTTTAATAAGGAAATAATGCAGAATTCGTGGAAATCAAAATCACCATCTGACGTCATCTGTTAATGCAAAGCATGTGATAATTGCTTCGATTTAAATAATATTTTTGCTTTAAAAATAATAAATGAAACATAAGTACAAATAGTTAAACTCACCAAAATATATTCCCGCCTAAACGAATGGGATAACAACGCAAAATATAAACTTATTCGATCTCTTCTTACAATTTGACTACGAGTTACACGATAAACAGTGTGATAAGGAACCCTCGTAATTATACTTTACAAATAAATCAAGCCTTTATTGCATTTTCGTCGAAATGGCAAATAGCACTTCTTCTCTACGTAAATAATATTTCCGAGAATCGAAAGTTTTAAAGAGCTAAACAAACTAAGTGAACAATAAGTCACTTACATAAAACCTGATAAGAAAACTACCGTTGATAATAAGAAACTCCAAGGAAACTTTCGTTTATAGCTAGCTAATTGTCACTGCACCTCATTTCACTTTTAGTTTAGATCAAGCCACTATCAAAATTCGTTACAAACAATTTCATTTTGTCGATAACAGGAAATAGTGACGCCAATAATGTGGCTGATTGCTACGAGTATCAAGCGTTTCGAAGATCACATCGCACGCTCAATATCCGGATTAATTATTCTGCTCGCGATTTCAAAAAAAGGCACATCGCGGAAGAGTAAGAAATGCATCAAAATTAATAACCCCCCAAAACTACAACATGTTCCACTTCCGACCTAACACAACGCAAAAAATGTACAAAGCTCCTGCCACCACCCATGTCTCCGGCGCTTATTTTGCATTCTGAACTAAAGTGTGGGGCTAAATGACTTCCAGCACCACCACCCCCCCAATCCCTTCTGATGGGAACTATTTTAAGTTTGAATGGCATGAGAGGTCTAGCGGGGAGAATGCCCAATATACTACGAGAATTTCCCTTAATAAAGGGATGCTAATGCAAAAAGGGGACAAATAAAACAAAACCAAAAAAAAAATAAAAAAAGGAGAGTTCTGAGGAAAAGATGTTAGTCTGCTCGCAAGCAAGTTGCATTTATATGCACCGAATAGTTTCGAGCTTTTCTCAATATATATAAACGCTAGAGGGAAACGAAGAAGCTTTTTAAATTTTATCAAAAGCTTCCATGGTTGCGAATATATTTTCCTGGAGTGGTCCCTCTCGTTGCACCATGTTATTAGATTTTACAGTGGGTGACGTGCTGAGTAGGAGTGACTTTTTAGGGATTTTTTCTCGCAATTTTTCAAGATTTGAAGAAAATAAAAGGCAGCATTCCAAAGCGGGCCAAACGTTGCATTAAAATTTTTGGAGAAGTAAACAAATTTTAGGCAATAAGAAATAATTGGCGTGACAGTAGGCAACACCATATTCTGGATTTTAAGAACTGCAACTTCTTATTGGGTTTCATGTCTCATACAAAACAAAACTGGCAAAATATGAATATAACACGCAAACTGTGTCTACTCACACAATATCTGCTCGTAATGTCCGTTTATTGACGTAGGTAGCACTACTTGAAATCTTTATGAAGCTTTCAAAATATTCAAGGGATTACTTTGTATTTCAGCTATAATTGTATTATCTTATCTCTTACCACCGTTTTTGAGGTAATTGGGGAATCGGGAATAGAATATGTGAGAAAAACTTCAGATTGTTAAACCGATATTTCGTCGTGCAACTTTGAGAATTCAAGATGGCAGATACAATATGGCGACTGAAACTTTTCAACATCATGAGATTTCCATGAAATTATGTTCTAAAAGGCTGTGAAGGAATCTTCTTTCGAAAATTTAAAATTTAAGGTGGTGGTTCCAATATGACAACCGCACATGCTTAGCATAAAGAGATTTCATTAAAAGTGCATATTTATATTTAGTAATTTAATATGAAGGATTAAAAATGCAAACAAGTGTGATCAATCAATCGCTTTCAGAGGTCCCTTGGGCTGGGTAGGAAAGATTGGCATGCGTAATATGAATTTAAAAAAATTAGGATGGAGGATCCGCATTTGTAAATAAACCCGGTAAAGTCGAGTAGGAGCAGCAGTATGATCATACTCTCGACCTTTTGTGTGGATGTTAATAGTAGTGCATTAAATATTTATATAATATATAATAATCAATTAATATAATTTAACTCCTTGCATTGCACTGTAACAACGTGTGGGAGACGTGATACCCTTTCTTGGTATGGAATGAGAACCACATCAGTGAATCTCATTTTGAACTGTAAAATACACGACGTCTTTCATACGTGATTTTGATTTTAGGCCCAGACAAAATATCACGTCTCCCATTCGTTGCTGTAGTGCAAGGGTTTAAAGAGATCGCATCAACTGATCCGTATTTGTCACAAAAGAACCACTCACCACATGGGTCACCACAATCCTCATAATGATAACTGATCCGTATTCACCACATGCAGTTAAATGTAAATATGCCCATTGTTGTGTTTCTAATCAATTATATAATTTGTACACACAAATCTAAACCGGAACTTATTAAAATTTATCACGAAACGCAAATAAACAAGTCCAAACTCACTTCTTGATTTTGATCGAATACGACTGTCCTGTCCTATCATACCATTAAGTACCTTCTTCGATAAAGTTAGGTCATACTTTAAAATAATTTCTTTCTTCACATAAACACTTAAACAGCTGCTACAAGTGCATAAACGCGGGATCCAGAAATTCTATTGCTTGTTATTGATTTGGAATAACTGCTGAAAAAAATCCGCATGTTTTGTCAGTGATAAGATAATTTCTTCGCCTGAAGTCCCTCCTTCCGTAAGCCCTTATTGGTTGCGTATTACCAATGGAAGTATTTTATTTACAGTTTAATAAATTTCAACTAATAACTGAACATCTTCGATATTTTTAGATTGTGGGAGGTTTGGTTTAATTCTTAATAATATTTTGAGTGAATCATATTGTACAGTTTGCAATACACAACATACATAAAATACGTATGCAGTTAAGGGCGTAGCCCTTCGTTGGCAAGCAAAATTAACGAGCAGCTATTTCATTGTGTTGTGCATAAAATGATTCTAGCCAGCCCAGAGGCGTATTACATTGATTGATTAAATTTGCGTAGTTTATTTAGGTGTAGGAACATTGCTGTATTTTTCATTTAAGAAGTGTTTTCGATTTTTAATTTGTAAACTTCACTGGGTCAGATGACAGATTTAACGCAATAATATATAATAGTATCTGGAATTTTATCTTGTAGGAAGTATTCTGGTGAATACATGAAATGCCGCCGGTAAATCAATTGGCAATATCTTAAGTGAAGTGTTACAAAATTTTAAAGTATAATATGATTCAAATTCATGAAGTATAAAGACGATCGCAATAGATCGCAACAAGGCGCTATTAATTCATCTGTTCACACTGAGATCACAGATCCCAAGCGTTCAGCGATCAATGTTGCGTTTAAATTTGTGAACGCGTCTGAAACGTGGATATAAGTTAACTGAAACATTCATGTATTATGGATTTTTTTATTATTTATCACATGCAAAATATAAGAATGTTTTAAGGAAGGACAAATTGGGAACAACTTGTGCAAGGTTGTAATGCAGCAGTAAACGCAAATACGATCGTGTCACGTTCGTGTGAAAGGGTCTGATCGTGATCCCCATATCGAATGCGATGGCAATCACAAACGTACCGGTGCGAATCAGCCTTTACGGTATATGTACTCAGAAAAATATTCTGAGGCATGCGGTTTTCAAGATTTTGTATTTTGCATTATTTTTTTGGCTCCCACAATATTATACAATTGAAGAACTGATGTAACAGCAATTTTATAAAAGACGAGAATGAAGGCATGCATTATACCCTCAAGTAGAAGTTTCGAAATTTCTAGTATCAGATAAGTGAGATTTCCGGCGGGATTTTATCAAAACGCGTAGTTTTCACTAATAATTTAAAATAATTATATGTAAGGGGGAAGGGGGCATTTAGCAGCAGGCACACAAGAGGAGTCACATGTAACGTATTGTTGTCGCTGGATCACGTTGAAACTACAACATACATCTTGTGTGTTATCCTACTCTGACGCGGTCTAGAAAATGGATCTTCAGCCAGGAACTTTTGAGCACGGCTGACATCCGATCTTCTTCTGTGAAAGGCCTTTTGGCATTCCTTAGTGGAGTAAAGCGTCTTTTGTTTTAATGGGATCTTGGACCTTCATTGGGACATCCCAATCCTAATAAAAGCAGTTGGTGGGCGGATGGAGGGGTTCCTTGTAAACTAAGCTCGTCCATACGTTTATATGATCTATATTACACATATTCGTATGCATGTATTAAAATGCTTTTCTATCCGATTGTTGTACCCCTGTGACAGGTAACAATGATTTAAAACTTAAACATACGGAAACAAGTAACTGTGGACCTTTTTGCATTCCCTAGGTACACTTATCAGAAAGTCAAAATCGAATTCCACGTAACTAGGTTTTGCCCTACACTTTAAAACTGATCGAGTCATTAAAAAAAACGTGATATGCACCTTTAGAAGAGTATACAACAAATGAAATAATTATTAGTATGAAACTGGTTTTCTTCGTCGGGGGTAAAAATAGGCAGTGACTAGTAAATAAAAACAAACGCCAATGTACCCGGCCCATTTTGGTAACAATTGTTGCAGGAAAACCTAATGGAAACAGCGAACAAAACAATTTTAAACGAAGAGAATTTAATTGATTTCATGGTCACTCGAAAGGTAGAAAATTGAGCTTTAAAAGTTCAGGTACTACTGTAATTAATAACGCAGAAATGTACA
Organism: Neoitamus cyanurus; assembly: GCA_947538895.1. Classification (NCBI taxonomy): domain Eukaryota; kingdom Metazoa; phylum Arthropoda; class Insecta; order Diptera; family Asilidae; genus Neoitamus; species Neoitamus cyanurus. Next base: position 42,131,394 of record OX384540.1, on the reverse strand, counting down.
GATAATATTATTACACGAAATATTCAAAAAGAAAATTTTAAAATAAATAATTCTGAAAAGAAGTGTATTTTTTGTATATTCTTTAAAAATCGAAGATTAGAGTTGAAAGCAGTCCCCAAATAGTTGTGAGGGCTGCCACTGAACAATACAATACATAAGTGCGTATTGAAAATATGCAGACACACGAATATAAACATGTTCTTAACTAGATATGTTTTAAAGTTCACCTTGGTTATTTTTAAGAACACCAGCTTAATTCAAATCAAAGAACATTTCTTCCTTTTCAAACGCCCACAATTCTCGAAGATCTATAAAAATTTTACGCCAGGGATGCAGACTCCATCATTCATAAGCAAAACTAAAAAAATTTCATTGAAATCCGCAAAGCTCCCAGTATATGACTTCCAATATGTTTTCAATGGACGGGAGGTCGTTGACCGCAATAAAAGTGCAAAGCTTCAGGCGGAGCAAGGACCTGGAAGGGCGGGAGCAGGCCGATGATGGGCGTTTGTGTGCGCGAAGGATGATAACAAAAACATCGGTAGCGAAAACAAAAACGAACACCACATAAATGACTTACGAAATTCTTCAGAAAACTCATAATCGAAGAGGAGAATGTCTGTTGCGAAAAAAGGAGCAGCAGCAGTACCTTTTACTTAAAGCTTTGAGTAAACCAAACAAATCGTTACTGTGGGAGCTTATACTACCACAGCATGCCACCACCACCACCCATAGATTGCAACCACTGGGGTCAACGAACTCGCCAAAACTTTTAGATACAGCTGGGTTGGGCTGCACTAACTTTTTTGGCTAGCACAACTTCACTTTTAGGCGAAACGAATTGATTTTCGGGTTGATAAACTGCAGGGATTTCTGCAGGACGCTAACGAACTGGACGACCACTAACCATTTGTTTTTCGCGATTTGAGCACCAATCGGCCCTTCAAGCCTCAATCACAGCCAACTGTACCGGCGTGGTCCGCCTCGCTTAGTTTTTGAATCTGCTCTTGAATATTTTCTTCAAGATGTCGAATATCACTGCGACGAGCAGAACACCGAAATATGCGGGCACCGCCTTGAGCTGCATACCGTCCACTCAGCGGATACCTCGGCCAGGATCGCTTAAAAAATCTCCCGATTGCGGTAGGACCAGCAGCAGCCGTGTGCCAATTCGCGGTCGATTGTCTTTTCACACAAAACCAAATAGAACTCGCGAAAATTTCCGAAAAACCTCAATAGAAAAAATCTGCGGCTGCTTTAAGGTGCAACGCCATGACCTGCCTTACATGAAAACATCCCGGGATAGGACTGGCGGATACACCAAAGAACACAGTAAGCTTTTACACATAAAGTGCCCGTGGGGGGTGGGTGGGCGCTGGCATGGCATGTACATCGCCTTCCCGACTCGCACTGTTTATACCCCGCCGCTCTTGCTCTAGACTCGTCTATAGGCAGTGCAGCAGACACCAACACCACCGGTGATCATCTGGGAGGGAGGAATGCCCGAAAATTGTCGAAAATGCCTGCTGCAATGAGTTCTGACGCCAAAGTCCCCCACCCCGGTAATCTGATGCACAGAGGCCTGCAGCCTGCACCCACCCGCCCCGAGCACCTTCTTCACCATTTTCGGCGGACGGGACGCCCCGCAGAACACGGCTGGGCAGGGTGCATATCTATAGTCTGGCGGTAGCTACGTTTCGAGCCCGAGGTCGTCGACCCGGCCCCCGACAACAACAAAATCAGCTGCTGCAACAACAACAATCAGCACCCCGACACAATATAATAACAAAGCGATATCGATAGTGGCGGCGGTGGAGCTATGGGCGGGCGCGCAGCAAGGACAACGTCACCATGACCACAGACAAGCGAAAACGGAGCACACCCATCGCAGACACCAAAAAATTTATTGAGGTGCAAGGAGCATCCAGCATAGGGCCATCCCACAGCCCATTCAACCCCCCAAGCCCACCGGGTTGAAAGCTCGTCGCCGAGGATAAGACAAAGCTCCCCGGCGAGCAGTAGCTTTCGCAATGCACAGTCCCACGTGTTACTCGGACGTCCTTGCTTTCCCCATACCGGAAAGTGGCTTGGGGTAAGGGCGGCGCCACCCTGACCCGACTGGGTGTGGGGTCCTTCAGGGTGCACAGCACACACAAAAATTTACTCTCGCTTGCGCCGACGTCACGATCGATGACAGTGGGTAGACGGCATACCACACATTATGGGAGCGCTCAACCCGTCGGGACGTCGGGTAGCTCCACAATTGCTCGTACACTGTTATCATTTTCGCGCATCTAGCACAGAGTTCTAGCGAAAATGTCAGCTAGCAGCGGCAACGATGGCAGGTAAAAGTCCGTCCATCGCCATGCAAATCACGTGCGAATCGAATCGGGCACAGTGCGTTCTGCGGAAAATCCTAGCCGCGTCGGCCAGTCCGCTTTGAAATGCGGATGAAATGCCGACTTTACCGTTATGTCGCTACGCATACAGCGGAAAACGTGAAAAAAGTGAATGACTAGAGGCGGCGGTTAACTTGCGCTGAATAAAGAAAAGAAAGCGGGGCCACCAGACCAGGCCCGTTTCGAGCGCGGTTTAAGCGGCCCGGCATCCATCGTCTTCAGCTCTGCTGATGGCTCACCTCGTTTTTTCAGTGTACGCTGAAATGGACTTCGAGGTTCTAAGAAAAGTGCGAGCTTTGCACTAATACAAGCGCGCCCAGAATGGTCGGCACCGGCAAGTATCCCGGTTTCAGACGTATATCGCTGCTTTAACCGTGGACTTATGGTCGTGGAGAAGCCATGACATTCGTCGTGACGGCCACCACGTTGCTCTGCGCCAGTGTGGTAGTGTGGTGGTGGTAAACGGTGGTGTGGTGACGGCGCGATGGCGTTCAGAATGAGTCCACTGTCGATGTGTGCGTCGTGCGATTTTATGCCATCATCGCTTGAGTAGGTCGGTCGTTCACCTTTCGAACTTGCAATTTACGTTGGGTTGCTTGCCTGTGTGATGTGTTGCGCCGCGCGCTGCACTCTCGGCTACGGCTAGCCTAGGCCCTCCCGCCTGTTTATGTATTGTTTGGTTCTCTTCCGGTTATTACCTAAGGACTGCATCGGCGGAAGCTTTCGCAGCCTACTTGTCCAGCCGAATACGTGGATGGGACATGGGTTGCATCGGCGGAAGCTTATTTATGAACTTCGTGGACTCGCTAACTGCAGTAATAGGCGTTGTTGAAACAGGTTCACTGTGAGGTGTTCGATACTTTCTCGAGACGCCGTTTATTATTTTTATTTTATTATTTTTAATTCAAGTTTTCGGGTGTATGCACGTACTACGGGAAAACCAGTTAAACTGAGGACTTCTTTTCTGCCAAATAAAAAAGTATTTGAACCGTCAGGAAATTCGACACTCGCCAAGGGTACGATCTAACCTGCGTGTATTGGATCAAAATATGAACGTTTGCAGTTGTTTTTTGGAAAGATTTATTATCATAATAATTCTTTAATAAATTTTAGGTATTTTCGTTCTATAAAATGAAAGTCACTATTTGTAATAAAACATCACATCGTGAAAGCTACATAGTTGAAGATGTGACCAATAGTACTAATCTCAGTAGATCTATAGGATTAATTAAAAGTTTCCAGAAGATCCAATCCATCGACATTTAAAAGGACAGGTGAACCAAAGGAAAAATGAGACAAACGAAAAAAGAAGCACAATCCGACAAGAACGACAAATCTGGAATGAAATTAATACAAAGTTGATCCATAAAAATTAAGACAAATTTTTTGGTTCAGTGCAACAGCAGCATGAACCAATGGAGCAAAACATCTTATATTGAAGATATGCCCCTATGATTGATCTTACAATTAGTGCTTTAGGATCCGCAAAACTCGATAATAGCCTTGAGGAGCGATACACACTAATAATACAAAAAGTTTATCAAAAAAGGGTTTTCAAACTAAATTTTAAAAACTTTCCAAAGAGAAGTGCATCACATCACCGAGAGTATACAGAAACGAATTATATGAACAACTTAATCCTCTAAAATTAATGGTACCAACAACTCAAGTCAACCGTCAAAGATATGGGTTTAGGAAGTGGTGTTAGTCATTGTGTGCATGGGCACAATTGCACACTTGAAAATATAGACCTACCCACTGAGGGGTCGGGTGGTCCAGGCTCACCTCAGAAAGCTGTTCAACCCCACTAAAAAATATAAGTTACTTAAATAACACGAACGTTTTCAAAAAAACAAAATGTGACTAAAAAAAAGTGAATCCACTGAATTTGTTACATATTTTATTTAAATATGTACAAGCTAACATATGCACTAACAAAGCGCACATGGCGGTAGGATACTATTTTTCAAGATTAATTTTGAATTTCAAGATTTTCGAAGACCGTTCAAGATTGGCAACAATTTGATGGAACGCAATTAGTTTTTAATTGGGAATTACCTGTTCACTCTTCAGATACATATTAGTCCCACAAACACATAGCTTACACACAAGGTGGGTACTACCTCTGAAATGCAGAAACCTCGAGTTGTTTAGCAAACCAGTCAGAGGCCACATCAGGACACATTAGTTGACCCCGATGAAATGGGGGTTGATGTCCCTCATTCCCGAAGAGCTGGCGCTGGCTAACCTCTCCGAAACAGCACCGTGCTCCCCTTGAGTTAACCCTCTATTTAAAGCCATGCAAGAGGCAATCCTGGCTGCCCGTCAGTCCTCGCAGGGTCCACATTAGTTTTTGGAATACTCTCTATATTTTCGGTTGGTTGCTAAGGCAAATTCGTGATATTTATACAACTTGTATGGATAATGCGCAAGCTCTTGGGTTTAATCAATTTTACTAGATAAATCCCTCATCACCCCTTTGGTCATATGAAAGTGCCTTTAAATTTACCCGTTCGTGATGTTGGCGTTGGTTGGCGAGGCGTTGATCAAATTTCCTATAATGTAAATCCCTATAATGCTACTTTTATGCTTATCTCAAATTTCGCTTGTTTTAACATCTTTTGATAGTGTTTTATACCATTATTAGTAATTGTAATGATTTTAATTATTTGTTTGTTTGTTTTCTCTTTATGATTATAAATGAGTGATCAAGAAGTTCGAATAAATCGGTATACAGTCAAACGAAACGAACGAAAGGGTGACTTTCATTGAGAAATGTTTAATTTACGTATCTCAAAATAAGTCGATTGAGTAACTATTTGTCGTTTGTGAGTAAAATATCACGTCGTTTCTCAGCAGTTAATTTTCTTTAATATACATCAGCCACCATACCTATTTTGTAGTAGTATTTACATATGCAAGCCTACACATTTAATAAAAATGGAGTACCTCCCTGAGAGAAAAGAGTACTCTAATAGCAGCAGTTTAGTACTGTCGAACGAATTTTTTCGTCAATTAACAGAAAAACATACTAATCTGCTTATGATCTGAAACTTCGTTGTGAAGAACGTCCGAATGAAAGGAACTAAACATTTTGTTTTTAGCATTTATTTATGATACTACCTATTGCAAAAATTTCAGTATTTAAGACTATTGCCCCATTGTACCATTTTGTTTTTTAAACCATCCATCAGAAAAAAATTCCAACATCTCTTTGTAAAATATTCCAGAAAGTCTAACATATACAGCACTAAACGTGTATAGGTACATAAATATAGCATTCATGAACATGTGCATGTATTTATCTACATACATACATATCTATCTAAATCTCGTCATATATTAATGTACATATTTGTTTGCCTTTCTATCAATCCATTCATCGAAAAATTGTGGCGCGAATCAACGCATTGTGTGGTTTGTTATATTAAAAATGTGCCTGGTAGCATGTATTCGGAAAATGCTCATTTAGCCCTAATTTGCATAAATATTCATTTTCAAGCAGAGGATTACTACTTGCAATGTCCAACCCAACGTAAAACCTCCGCAGAAAATCACCACCAGTGACCCAAACTATCGCCGAGCCACTCAAGTAGTAGACCATTCAATTACAGGTGTCACTTGAAATTCCTTTCATATCGCCACTCGCTGACTGAACACATCATTCGTTCTGTCCGACTCCTCTTCGTCCGTCTCTAGGCCCCGTCAATTTGTCCACATCCATTCACATAGGTGGACTTAATACGTGAATTTATGCTGTTTGTTCTGTGAACTACCGTTATGTTTATGCAACACATCGCCACCCGCTTCTACAATAGGAGATCGCATGAGCTGTGAACAAGAGCAAGAGATGAGCGACAACAAAGTGAAGTGGAATGAATTGGTGGGTCGTTTTGTCGTCAAGCGATTAGAAAGCAAACACAAGGGCGATAAGGAAGAGGCGGGATGAAGCAGGGGCCATTCCGGATCATCTTAAAATTTTGTTTGGTCTATTGAAATGTTTTGCTGGATCGAACGGTAAATGCCGGGTTCGTCGCTTGTTGAATTCTTTCGTTTTCTTTCCCCTAAAATCTGAGATGATGCATTTGAGAACTAACAGGAAATGATGCAGGCAGGCGTTTGATCAATCGCGATCAGGTGTAAGGACAATATTTGGGCCGTTGTTTTTTATTTGATTACTTTTTTAAGAGAGGTTATGTGTTTTATTATAGTGCAGTAAATATGCACGACGGTAAATATGCAGGACAGTAAACGGGAAAATCTTTTATTTACTTTCCGAAATCCGCGAGTTGGTTTTTTTTTAAATAATTTCAAACCGTTCATGTTTATCACACTAAAAAATGGTGACGATATTTTCTAATTTGTTGGTAGTGGTCTCAAAGACTGGCGCGATTATTCGTGCAATAAAAAACACTAAAACTATAAAAACTTAAAGCATTTGTGCTTAATATTGCTTGTTGTTACTTAGCAATTTCTATAACACCATAAACTTACAGAGCTCATTGCAATTCCGTTTATATTGCTTTTCTCAAGAGTAAATGGAAATTTTTTAAAGATTCTTAATTGTATTTTAAAAAAACTCAGTCAATGTGGATGGCAACGTGCCACAAAAAAAGTTATATGAAGTGGACTCAGAACGTGAACCCAATGAAGATACTTTATTCGATGGTTACTACTTTGATCAATCGATTTTAAGATTAATTTGAACAACGTGTGATTAATGACTTCCGCCCACATTGCCAGTTGTGAAGAATCTTTCAAAAACTAGCCCGCCTACTGAACATACTGCAAAAAACCTAAAAGGACAACGCCGGAGAACCAGAAAAAACATAATCCTTTTCCAATATTTGTTCTATCCTCCAAAGGACACCCAATACAAAAGCACAGCAGGTTCGTCATAAAAAAAAATCTGCAAACTGGCTTAAATGACCATTTTGGGTTCGGACGAATGGAATGCGCTTTTCTTCCAGCTTAGCGTTGCTCAGTGAAAAAGATTTGCCTTCGGAAAATAAATTGAGATTAGGAAAAGGTAATGGAGTGAGCAAATTCAATGGGCTGCAACACGTTCCAAGAAGGATTTGGTTCTTTTTCAGGTTTTGTTCTGCTTGAATGGCCTATGCAAACGAATTGCTATTTTAGAAATTTTGGGAGTGGCCATTCGGTTGCTGATTGATGGAGATGATGATAAGACCTTTTCGGCATATTTAAGGGAAAAGTTACACAGCTTTTTTTATATAGTAAGTATTGTTTTTACCAGTTGGTTAGACAACCGGTTAAAAATCGAAACGAAAGCTTTTACAATAACCTTAAAATGAAAAGAATTTCCGCGAACAGATAGTGTAAGGTGATCGAAGATCGAAGGCATTGACAGTGTGCGCGAGGAGCGTGGTGGCTCCTCATTTCCTTCTACTTCCTTGTTATTCAATAGATTGAGTTAAAAAGAGGAAAGCTCCTCATTCCCGCCCTGTATGATTTGTATTATTGATTGAACTTATATGTTATTATAATTGTAGAGGTTCGAAGAAGATGTCTTTGAGCCGGCGAATGTATAAAACATGTTTTTGGGATTTAAGGATGATCACAGGTTTTTTGTGGCATTGTTTTATAGGAATTGTCGCGACATTTTCATGTGCTCTTTCTGGGTTAGTCGAATATTCCCAATTCTTTTTCTGTTCATTTTAATTAGCGGCAAACTTTAAAATTCGAAAAAAACGTTTTCCAAAAAGGGATATCAATTTCTTTTAAATGATGGCAAACGAATGCTAGTTTGGTTTTGGAGACTTGCGCAAAAACAACAAAACTAAGCAAATTGATAGAAAGCAGCTGGTGAATAAGAAATTTAATGCTTCAAATGACTGCTGTTTTCGTCGTTTCTGCACAAATAACAAAAGTACAAGTACGCTTCGCCTCTCATCTCTGAATTTTTCAAAATCCATGTATTGACGGTTCGACCTAATTTATAATACGATTTTGCGATTACAAAATGAGTTAAAAACCCATTAACCTTCAATCATTGCTAACCGGGCATAGTTATTTCGTGCTGTAAAAAAATCCGAACAACTTATCATACAGATCATTCCTATTTTGGGAACTTAAATCAGCATACAACAAAATTAAGAAGAATAAAAGAAGTTTAAAAATTACAAAAGTAAAAAATTTCAAACGTTATTTGAAAATCTGCTAATTGCAAAACACACATATTGTCAATTACGACAACTCAACAGCACCAAAAACACTTGAAATTAATGCGCCCGGTAAATATTTGACTAGTTTTGGATTTTTTGTCCTGGTTAAAAAACAATAAATTGTACGAAAACAAGACAATTCTAAAAACTTATCCGAAAACCCTGAAACTGCCGGGTCACCAATGACGTGGTAATTTTGCGTTAAGTGAGATATTTTTAAAATAACACTAGAGGGCCTTTTGAACGGAAATCACAAGTCAGAAAATTTGGTCGTGTTTTTTTCTAGTAATACATTCATTAGTGCTTAACGTGTGGCCTGGTTACTTTAAACATTACATTAAAGATGTTTGAGAATTTGCAGTTTCCCTTTGGAAGAGTTATGGTACCTACATATTTTATTGTCATTTTGTGGCGATTGCATTTAATTATGAATAGAGCTTCAATACTTTTCAGTAAATCTCACATTACATAATTTCCGTATTTGGCGGTTTCTTGTATAAGAAGGAAAAAGAGTACCACCAGACATGTACATACGAGTATTCGTACATTCAATCACATAAATCCGTTTGACTGCTTACTAAAACAAGTTTCAAGTTCCATTCAATCATCAAGTGCTAATTGCCGTCTAGCAAAGGCTACTGCTACAACTAACGCCTAAAAAGGGAGCATAACTCCAACGACCATGAACCCAGACACACGCCGCCAAGAGTTTTTACTCCACGCAGCCCGTGCGTCGTGCGCTCCCTCCCAGAAACAATTTTTCTAGTAGGAAACAAAAAAGGGCCGGCGAAAAGAATTGTTTGTGGTGCCGAAATAGCTCCAAACTTATATAAAATCGCTTAGGGAGCTCTGCGTGTACGCTTCTAACTCTCTGACGCTGACATTCGGACAGGGAAGTTCAGGGGAAGTCAGTCGTGTCTAATTTCAGCCGCCTTAATTCTCAAGGTTGCTCGCGGCACTCTCAATAGAATCGCAAAAAATTAAAAAAAGGTTTCATTACTTAATCAAAGCGTCGAGCAGCCTACACACAAGGTATATTTCCTTAGTCATGCCGGGCATCACGTCACGGCAGTATTGACGGATGGTTTCGCAATCGCGCAATATCTACAAGCTGAAAAGATTATTCGAACGTCTTGCGAGAATCGCTCGCTCGACTTGGCTTACGCTTGACGAGCAGGCATGCGGGCCATTTGGTCTTCGTCAGAAGTGTCCATTTCCAGGGCTGTTGACTGGCCAGTGTCACCGGATGAGGATGACAATTTCTGTGTCTTACTTGACAATTCACCTGGGCCATTTACCATCCGCCAGTTGGCGGTGCCGAAAAAAAAGGGTTCAATGACTCCTTGGCAGTTCTTTAGCTGCTGGCTTTCTTCGGTGGACAATAACGAGGAAATATTTATTTCGCGGCTGTCGAGTTTTATTATTATTGCCTGTGGTGGTCGTTGGCAAAAAATTGACGCCTGACGCGTGATGTCCAGTAGCCACGGGCACCATATAATTTTTGGCAGCCGCATAATTGACCCTGGCAATCGACTCGCGATTTGGCAATTTGAAAGTTAGCTGGGAGCCACCATGCAATGTGGTGCCGTGTTGCAATTAGGGTGCGACTGGAGGAGATTAAGGCGACTTTACGACCATCCAGGCATTATCCGCGCAACCTAAAGTTACCCGTGGACTGTGCGAAGGGTTCAAGGTTGCGCGCACCTTTCGTCCGGCCAAGGGAGATTATGTAAGAAGAGAATTTAATTTAAGAGCAAAAGTGCAGAAAGAACAGAAACAAAACGAAATTATGATTCAAGAAGACCAACTGGGTAGAAAGAGGAGCCAAGGCATGCGGAGTACTGTGGCATGGTTGAACGCCCTTTTCACGGCAAGTGGTTCCTTAAAACTGGTTTCCGACTTTAGCAGCTAGCAGAGTGTAAGTGGCGTCGATCGTCATCGTCTTATTATGTAAAGAGAACAACAACATGAGAAGCAACAAGCCATTTGCCCATGCGGTCGTCCGACAACACACGTAGCAAATCCAAGACTTCAAAGAAGTAGCCATTTGATGAAAAGTGGACGGAACAAACGAGTTATCTTAAGGACTTTCCACCAAATCAAAAGACTTTCGTCGCCTTTGATGCAATAAATTCTGTAACCCTTCGTCGTGGGGCCCTGATGCCGCGAACGGAGCAGCAGACAGGTGTGTTAGATGGCCACCGTCCACATCCACCTTGTCGTCGTCTATCCGGAAGAATTTTTCCCGTGCACCTAACAAACTGAGACAGCCAGCCAAGAAGCAACCACACAATTAAGATTTTTGTTTCATTTCATACTTGAGTGATTTTCAGGTAAAATACGCAGCAAAGGCTGTTCTTGAGGAGAAACAGCCACTTGGGGAAAAGAAGTTGCGCGCGCTCGCGCCACCGCATTCGTTTTGTGTTATCGGCTTCTCCTCCTGGCCGTTGGACGGTGGAGGGATGTGTACGGGGACGGGCCACGGACTACAACAACGCACTGCTAAGGTTCTTTGCCATCTTTTAATTCATTGACCCCAACCAGTATCAGCAATTTCGTTTTCATTTGGTGCAATGTGCTCGGAATTAGAAAATTATGCCTTTTTTACGTTTTTTACACGGGTCGTCTTCTTTTTCCGTTTTTTGTTCAATTTCACCTGGTGTTCTAGCTGACTACGAAAAATATTAACGAGATATGTACGTGGGCCCTCATTTGCATTTATGGAAATGCTGGCCGCTCAGAGAATTGTTCTAGAGGTGATAAAGTGGATATTCTAGAATGGGCAGGTTGCGGGGAACGGTCTAGTTTCAATGTAGGAATTATGCTAATTTCTGTCAAGTGTGGCACTATTTTTTGATCTTGTGTCAAAATATTGTTCCTCCTTTGTGATGGGCGTGTTTTTGTTTTTAATGAGATTGCTTTAAATAAATGTTCTGTAATCAGCACCCTGATGGACTCTTCAGTTCAGCGGCCATTAAAGTGGTGGGCACAAAATTAAATTTAAAAATTACTTAATTTTAGATTAATGTTTTTTTAGGAAAGTTCGCGTTACTTGTGCGGTATTTATAAAATGTTTCATCATTTATATGTATATGATGCATTTAAGGTCATAGCGAGAATCAGGCATTAATATTGAGACGAGCAATTTCGACTGGTTCGTTGTTTAAGTGTTAGATATAAAGCAGACTTCAATTTTAAATTAGAAAAAAAGCACAAACAGAAAAAATATTCCAGAATTCACAGTAAGTTTTAATTAAAACTTTTAAAGTATTTATTCGCAAACAAACATGCATTTCATAAAAACAGGATTAGTGATTTTTAAGATCACATAAATAGTCCATCTTTAATTTCCAAATGGGATAACTCGTCTATTTTTAACGGATGCATTTGTTCTTCTCAGTAACTCCAAAACAACTGTATAAAACATTTGCATAATTAGACTGCGGATTATATGCAATTTAATGAAATATATTTGTTCATATATAACATTTGAACGGACATTATTTTTGAGGTGTAGGACCCACAAATTTGATTCAGACATCATGCATTTTTTTGAAGTCGCACCATGAGGGTCTCTGCAATTGGTCTATACATAATTTACTCGTGCATTTTAATATTTTCTTGATCATTCAAACGTAGAAAATGCCAACATTGCCAACTCACTTTTTAGTTCATCTTCAAAATATCATTCATTCGGACAGTTTCTCGGAATATCCACGCGTACGATTGAATAAAATTAAGAAGTTGTACTTTTTTGTATAATTAAACAGGTTCTTTTATTCTTGAAGAATTTACGAAGCAGATGTCAAATTCTACATACAGTTTTTTCGATTTGTGTGATAATAGTCAGAGTGTGTCATAACGCCTACTCCTCGGACTATTAACATGTTATTAAAGTTAGCAAACTAAAATGTTCTTCTAGTTTTTTATTATTTTCTTTTATGCATTTTTCAGTTGAGCAAAAAGTTGTTTAATTTTGCGCCGTTTGGAACTGGAAGTGCTTGTTTTTAAATTTAGGGTATTCGTTTTACTTATTACATTGCCGTAAATTTAGTAAGTATTACGATAAACTCGTAAATCTATTTGTACCTACTTCCTCGAAGTGTTCGTAAATATTCTTACAAAGATAAACTCTCAATGAAAAATGAAAAAAAGCTTAAAATATTACTTTCTTTAAAGATGCTGTCAGAGGATTAAGAAATACATTTTAATGCTATTAGCCCGACGTGAATGAGGTTGATATCTCACATCCAGGCATTGGGGAAAACTAAATAATTTCAATGCAAAATGTGATTGTATTGTGTTGTAAAGTTTACGAAATCCATATAGCTAATATAATTTCCAAAAACGTTCAATTAATATATTGATATGTGATTCCAAATCACTCACAACGGATTAAGCATACTAAGTCCAGGCAAATAGTGATGGAAATGTTTTGAGTGGGTGAGTGTTTTTAAACGTACAGCTGACGTGATTGGCCTGCTTCTCGGATCGAAATTTTAGATATTTTAATTTCAGGGATTCGTAATATTTTCTAATTGTGGTGCGAAATATAGGGCTGGACAGTATTCCAAATAAAATTATTATTAAGTACTATCAAATTAAATTTTGATATTTTGCAAATATTCCTAAAAGCTAATAGTTTGCCTTTTAAAATTAATCATTGGTTTCCCCCACTTTTCAAAGCCTCACTTTATATGACGTATGCAACGTACGTGTACAACCTCGCTTTGACGTCAAAATATTAAAACGCCATTTGAGCATGATTCGTTCTGGAATAGAAGTGCTTACCAACTGAAATAACATTAGCACTTCATTTCTTATAATGCGGCAATGAGAAAGGTAAAAGTAATACGTGTAATATTTTAACTCGTTGAGGAGTGTTTTAAATGGATGAATTTTAAATACATATAAATTCTTACAACTCAAACCGCTATTTAGGCTGTCAGATTTTTTTTGGCGAACATTATACAACTCTCTCACTTGGATTACCAAAAACCCAGGAAAATTGAAGAGTTTGTTAGTTCATCTACGTTTCCTAATATATTTGGGACATTTTCTTTTGAAATTGTTTCTATTTCTGAATCAGTTTCAAGTCAACAAAAAATATACAAGTTCGTTCATCCTAAATTAAAAAATAAATCTAAAAATGTATTTAACTATATCCTCTTTGATCCATAAAATTGAAATTATTTTTATTCGCAAAAGAACTGTTTGTCTGTAAACCAGAAGCTAATCATTGTGCAAAACGCAAAAATTGCGTTAAATTGGCGTAGCAGTTCGGGAGGAATTTTGGACCTTGATTATAAAAATTTGGTTTTCTTCAGACAGATGTGCATTCACAAATTCAACCTCCTGCTGTCAACGTAACATTAAACATGCATGGCTTCGATAATGTTAAATTTTAAAATATTAATAAAAGCTAAGAATTTGCTCTTAAAATATATCATTAATATGGGCTCCTCCACTTTCTCAAATCTTACTTTAAATGACGTTTGCGACGTATGTATACAACCCGCTTTGACATCAACACTGAAACAACTGAAATAATATTTGCACATTACTTTTTATAAACGGCGATTAGAAAGTGATACGTGAGACGTGGGAGGAGTCTGTTGTATCGATGGATTTTAAAAACATATAAATTCTTATAAATCAAACTGCCATCCAGGCTGTCAGATGCTCAGTTTTAGGTACTACCTACTTCATAGAGCGTTATGCAATTATCCATTTAGAAGCAAGATTTCACGTCTAGTCCATGTGTGAACTTGAATTAACAAATCCCAGGAAAATTAAAGAATTTTCTATTTCGAAATCAATTCAAGCTAAAATATATGAGCTCGTTCTTCCTAAATTGAAAATTAAGTGTAAAAATGGATTTAATATTATACTGTCTTTGTTCGCTCTAATTTGAATTATTTTTATTCAGAAAAGAAACCGTTTGCCTGTAAACCAAAAGGTGATCATCGAAACACAAACTCTTGCAAGCAGTACAACTACTAGTATAAACATTCTGCGAAAATTGCATTAAATTGGTGTAGCAGTTCTCGAGTAATTTAGCTCTCCGATTATAAAAGTGTTATTTTCTGGAGACAGATATGCTTTATAATTTTCAGGTTTGGTCCATAGATTTCAAGGAACGCAGCATTAAACTCACATATCTTCAATGTTCACCACATCAAGAGGGGAGTTTCAGGAGGAATTATTGCGGTATCATATTTAAACAATAAAAGTTTACTAGCATAACCTTTTAAAGTGCAATCCTAAAACGGTTTTTTTTCATTATTTGCTGGAGGTTCGGACTCTCTTAAGGCACATATGTATGCATGAGGTAAGTTTGGTCCGAAATAAAATTTCAAATTGTAATACATATTTTAAAAGTCATGCAGTTTTCGAAAAAAGGAAATGTTGAAGCGTTGTGTAAATACTATTTCAAAAAACGAAAGAACTATTTGAAATCAGAACATCGTAAACGAATTTAGGAATTTAAAAGATATTTCTGCGAATAAGTTGCTTCCTTAGAAATGAAATAGAAAAATTAAACAGTGCCAATGATCTGTCCTATCTTGGAAACGCTGACTAACTAATCACTGCAATAGTCATGAATAGAAAGTTTGTAGAAACGGCTAAAAATATGATTTTCGCAAATAGTCAGCGCTACTGCTTGGTATATTTGGAAGAATTATTAACATTCCAGCGCACAAAAACGCGACTGACATAATTTTGTAAGATATGTTCGTATGACTGGTCAACAGTTTTTTTTAACGTGAATTATGTTAAGCTCACTTTAGTGAAATCTCGATGCGTTTCATGCGTATAATCGTCTCGTCGTGTAAAAAAAAATACCAATTTTTTAAAAAACTTCAAAATTATAGTAAGAATTAATAAGAATGCCATTTAGTGCTAATATACCATTTTCAAACAGCATTTCACGTTTTCTCACGCAACAATGTCCTATTCCATTTCAAATGTATCAAAAGACATTTCAAAAAAACTCTTCTTAAATTCAAAAGTACGAACATTTTTAATTTGTGCACATTACCACCTTGTTTGTGTAGTTGTCTGTTTTAATTACTCTTTGGAAGGAATAGAAGAAATATAATACTGTGAGACAGGAAAGTTCAAAATGCAATAAATGGGATAAAAATAAATGAAGAAAAATGTGGGAATTGTGAAGTTTTTTCAGATTTTGGAAATTCACATTTTTTAGACACTATGGCGGATTTAGGAATTTGGAAAAGGTGGCGGGATCTGCACAAGAATTCGCTTTGACATGTGACAATGACAATATGCCAGCGAACGAAAAATTATACAACACATACGCGACCGCTGACGTGTATTCACCTTTGTTCAAACTCTATTCCTTTTTATTATTTTATTCCTCTGCTCTTCTCGATTTGGGACTTCTATTAACGGAAAGTTCTTCATTTCAAACAATAAATCGTTTCAAGACTGATTTTCAAAAACAAATTTTCTAATTTTTGTAATTAACGTCAGAAGTTTGCGCAACCAGCTTAAGATATTTTTTTATTCTCATCGTCAATGAGTATTAGAAAAGCGAAAAAACTTCCGGTCGCGAATGTGTTAAAAACATTATACTTAACAGTGTGTCATCTTTGCAGTTTCACCCTGTCAAATACCACTTATCACTGTTAAATTAAGAGTATTCCAATTAAAGAGAAACAAGTTCCGAATAAATAACTATTGGGTGTGATAAAGCGAATATTCCAAACGTATAAAACTATGTATGAATTTTTGGTATTTAGAACGTCCTAAAAAAAAGAAATATGTACACCTTTTATATTAAGAAGACAAGGAACCTTTCAAAATACGGATAGAGCAAAGGTCAAATAGGTGTTAGGTTTTCAACTTGACAGACTTTCCGTCGTACATATGATGTTGAGTATATTGCCACTGATGCATCAGGAAACATATTAAATATCCCGTCTCCTCATCGAGCAAATTTTCAGTAATAAATTGCACAATTTTTAAATTAAGG
Organism: Neoitamus cyanurus; assembly: GCA_947538895.1. Lineage (NCBI taxonomy): Eukaryota > Metazoa > Arthropoda > Insecta > Diptera > Asilidae > Neoitamus > Neoitamus cyanurus. Next base: position 42,114,811 of record OX384540.1, on the reverse strand, counting down.
GTAAATCTGGTATATACTTCAGAAAACCATTTTGGTTAAATTAGTGAACCGAAAATGTTTAACATTGAATTGTTAAATTTTGAAACCTTTTCCACCCATATCAACATTTATTGTTCATCGAAAACACATTTTTATGCGCATAAAGTTAATTGAGGAGGATGCCGACCAAATTCAATTTACCTATGACAACAATTAAAACGGAAATAGTTGAACAATTACCACATAAGTTCCAGAAACATTAAAAGCTTCACTAAGCTCAGATACGAGATGTGAAGACGCATAATCGCAAATGTTTTTATATGACTTGCAACTCTTTCAAAAGTCACAACTAGTGGTGAACAAGCAGAAATTTGAGAAAAGTGTGAGATGTCAATAGATATGTAAATCAAATCTAAAGCGCCAAAGCTATCATCTACGTTCAATTCCATGTCTGACTCACACGCAGGAAATATATAAAAAACGTATTTTGTAATTCTAAAAAGAGCATTGCACAACTTTCCTCAGAACTTTGAATGGTAGTAAAAAAATCCAAAAACCCAAAAGAAAAGAAAATTTAAGTAAAGAAATATTTTCACCATGAGTGGCAGCTTGAACCTGTGTCTCGATTCTAACACCTATCCATTCCTCCTCGGTTATAATCAGTTTCATCTACTACATCACCATCGTCCCACAAACCTTGCAAAAAGTCATTGACACCAGCTTCTCTTCAGCACCAATTTCATTGGGTTTTCTAGGCATATCGGAAGCACCGAAGACATCAAAAGAGAGACACCAGAAACAGCAACAACAAGCCCACTGGCTTGAAGAAGTAGCAGCCAAGTAAGACAGCGGCAGCGCAGCTCCATAGAAGAAATGTGATGCGAAAGTAATCACGATCACAGCCACTACCTGAGCCGACCACTACAGTAGTTAGTCATATCAACCTCATTAACAGAAGATGCGCAAATAGGCTGGTTCAATGTCATTTGTAACGACTCAAGGCAGCTCTACGGGTATTGCACGGGCGGAAACGGGTTTGGCATGCGCCTGCTGTTGGATGATTTTTTTTAGGAACCTCTAATCAAATCCTTGCCCGAAACATAAACTCGGACAAGGTCGCGCCCGGTATGGATATGGATCGACCAAATTCCTAAGCTTCCGCGAATCCATCACCAAGAGATCAGCTACGATCAAAGTTAACGCGATCTTCCCGCGATCATCGCGTTGAGACATCTTTTTCCAACTTTACAGCCAGGTGAGCTAGGGAGCGCTAAAAAGCTTGTGAGTAGGTGTCAAGTAATGTCATTGTCAAGGATTTTTGTTTGTATAATCCGCGGGAGCGGAGGGGGAATTAATGTGGGGTGCAAATCGCAAGCGTTTTGCTCTCGCTTTTCGCGAAATTAGTGGCTTTAAATGGAAATTAAAAGCTCCGTGGGTCTTGTTGACGAGATCAGCTCTGATATCAATAGCAGCTCTGTTTGCAATAGGCACACGCGTGGCAGACGGCGCTGTGTCACACATGAGCTTGTTACAATGAGAAATATTATAATGCTGAACGGTGAGCAGGGGGAAAAGCAGTGCAGAGCGGACAGTCGGACAGTCGGACGAATTGAATGACACGACATGTGACCCCGGGTTATATAAGACATTTCCATAGTGCTGACTGCCTCCGAAGGCATTGTATTACCCAACGTGATGGGGCTGATTTTGTGCTGGGGCACCGCTCTGGCGGCGACAACAGTGAGCTTTCGGCGCAACTAATTTGTTTACGCAATTTGTTTTCGACAATTATCGAATATTGCAAAAATATCTGCGGACTTACCCAAGTGCTTTAAATCGCATTAAGCCGCTGAGAGTTAATCCTCAATGATTACAGCTAATCCAATCATGTCGAGACAAGGCGCGCTTTCCGTGAAACAGATACAGGTGAGTAGGTTCCATATGCGTTTCTCACTATACTTCCATATCTCACCACATATAACTTGGCACTTCAACAAATCTTCTTCAATATTCGGAGAGAACTCCACAATTCGTTTATCGGCCAAGAGGTCGAAGTCAAACTCAATGCACTGAAGTTATATATCTCACTCAAAAGAACTTTGCCACAAATTCCAGTGTTGCTCTACGGTAATCCAAAGGGGCAACAAGTATCCACAGTAGAGGTTGTGTTCAAATGGAAAACATTAGGGGAGTTGGGCGCCACCGAATCCCCATGAAATTAAAAAATATCCTTAGCGTAAATTTCTCTAGTCAAATTTCACGTTCTGCAGAGCAGATCTCTCTAAAAAAGCAAAATCATAACAAAAATGCAGAAACTGAAAAATTCCGTGTTGGCCGTATTGTTGCTTGCGGAAAACTGAATCACGGAAGACACCATTTGGTTTACAACTTGTGCGCTTCTTTGAAATATTCGAAAAGAAAAGCAAAACGGACCGACAGCGCTGCTAAGAGAATAGATACACGGAAAAGATCTCGAATGCGCATGTTCCGATGGCTTTTAACACTCACACGAATGGGCGGGCGCACTGTTCTGATACCGAGTTCTAACACGCACACCGCCCTGCTCTGAAATACCTGGGCATTTCCTCATCTACCTGTAAAGGTAGAGCTTTGCCCCCACTCCGCGGCCACATACTATCTGTCTGAGCGCGATACACGAGGAGTCACAGTCCGATGAGTGCTCATCGCAGAAAGTTCTTAATGGCGCAAAGAAAGTAATCGGACGGCTGGAACTGGAAGAGACAATTTTGAAGAAGCCGAAGAGAAAAAGAAATTTGCCACCGCTCTGGTGGTAGTGTTACATGTCTTCGGCATTGGAGGACTTAGAACACGACAATTTGAGTAGGAGGGCACTTCACAATGGGTACTCTTATTCCGTGCGCGATGTAACGGGACCGGCCCGACAAGAACGAACTTCTTTCTTGCCCGCTGCGGGTGGATTTTAATTGTAGTTTCCCTCAGGAGCAGAAAGCGCTTGCTAGGCTTGGGCTCGGGTTGAAAGGCGCACAGCCCACAAAAAACCTGTGGAGAGTGATCCCAATCTTGAGGGGCCACCCGAATCGAGAGGAAATCAGCGAATTTTGTTGACTGCTACCGAAGTTCATTGACTTCGCTAGGAAAGGCAATGTTTTATTTATTTAATTTATGAGTAACATTTTGCTTTTGGGCCGCGAACAGAAAGAAAACGAAAGGAGTCGAATCAATTTTGTACCTAATTAAGATCGAACTCAAGCCGGTCATTCAACCGCGACTGGGGCCCATGGGTGGTTGTTCTTTAAAGCTATTCCTATTTTTTGTCTGGTTATTTTTGGCACTTTATTGAGGATATTCCCATTAAATCGATGAACCCGACTTACCATTTTAAATTTGGGGAACATTGGGACGATTTCGAAATTGAAAATATGAACAGTTTTAAGGAATTCTTGAATGAATTTTGCTTTTGGAATTGCGTGGCCGGAAAGCTTTTACTGAACTGCCCACGGAAATTGTTTAATTTTATGTTGCTATTAAGTTAAGTATGGCTATTCGGTATCAGAAAGGAAGACGAATATTTCTATAGGATAATGATTCAGAGTAAAGTGGAGTGCTGAATCATTGCTGTGAATCAGTTAAAGTTTAAGAACAAAGGCCAAAGGTAGAAATTCTACATTAACTAAAATTCGTGTAATATTTTTAGACAGTTTTTTTTCAAAAAGTTTAACCACTTCAGGGACCAAATCCTCTTTTTAAAATTAACAACAAAATTATTTATTTATTTTGAAGACCATATTAAATTCTTTATGGGCTACTTTTGCCGATTTTTAGAGTTTAGTTTTACCACAAGAACCCTATAGCAGTAGTAATACAATATATACACACAGACGTTCATATTCACACGCTTCTTACAACGGAAGTTGATCAAAATTTGCTAATGCCTTCACCTTGCGATGCGGTACAAGCGTAGAGAAATTAAGGCGCCCAATGTTATTCTTATGAACTTATGCGTTGTCGTATATGCGTTGATGTGCCTTAGGCTGTCCGCATGAGCGCTCGGCAGACCCAATCCTGGAAAGAGCGGCATAATTATGAAAACTCTGAACTGAACTCGGAAGTCCGGAGAATTTCAATTCATGGATTCATGTCTGTTTTGTTGATGACGAGAGGACGATAAGAATTAATTAATCATAAATACTTAAAATCAAGACTTACACTTAAATTTAAATTTGTTTGGCTTCTCGTACTTTTGCTTGTTCATTCATAGAATTCGGTCTGCCGGCAGCCTAAGGTACATCGACGCATGTTTGGTACGCTACTACGCATGAGCCCATAGACCGTAGTGTAGTGTAGTGGATCCTTTTCGACAATCAGCGGCGTTCCAAAATTGGTTGGATAAAGATGAAGTGCTAAATCACACTCCAAAACCGAATATTCACCAAAAAAAAATCCAATGGTATCTGTTTGGTAGTCCAGCGCTGTCTTTTTTCCACTGCAGCTGCATGAAATCTGGTCAATCGATTATGGCGGATGTCTATTTTAACCAAGTAGACGAAATTATTAATATATATTGGTAAATACAGACAGACAGGTTTCTCAACTAGAGGAACTGTCATCTACCATATTTCCAAAACTATGCACCAACTGACTACCATTTCTTTCAGGCATTGGACTACTTCTTGCAAGGGAAAATATTTTAATTCCCAGTAAGCTGTCGAAAATGCTTTTCGCTTATTTTAGCACCATTCGCTGCTCTTCAGGCTTGTTCGCTACCGGCATTAGCAAGCTATTGTTAAGATTGCAAAAATGTGTCTATTGTTTATTCGCATACTTTTGATTAATTACACTGCTCTTGCTTGAAATAAGTATAAAAAACCAAACTTTCAATCGATATCGGGCATTTCATACTTAATGGCCTAATATATGTATCTATCACATATTTCTTCCTTTTAAAAATACAACGAACATACAGTACATAGAACTCCAATTTCTTACAGGATGTCCCACCAAGTTTTTAATTTTACTTAGGCACGCATACAAGTAGTAGCGAAAATATTCTGCAAAAACATACACATTCTCTATTATATTTATGTATTGCCATATGCAAAGTTTTTATCCAATTTTACTCCGTTAACACATGCAAGAGGGTAATCGATAATTTAATGCCGTATACAAGTACGTATATCATTGAATTTGTCGATTATTTTTAAGGTACAATGATGATGATTAACTTTAATCGATTCACGCAGAAACATATGTTAACGTTTCAAAGTGGGAACCATACTTGATGTTAACCTGGTCTTAGGGAATATTTAATTGATTTTTGAATTGGAAGCCCAAATTGTTAATTCCAGAACTGGAAAAGAACAGGAAACTCTACAGTCAGACAGACTATCATGTCATGTAATTAAATCGACGGCAGAGATTATTTATAGTTCAGCTTTATTCTTTTCAACTCCGGAAATGAAAAAGACTCTCACTATCTCAACGTAAAATTAGGCGCCCGCTCTTCTGGACCCGGAGCACAGTCTCTCACTGTGCAGATGGCTTAGCAAAACCCTCCCATAGAAATCCACATCCGCCCACATACAACACCTCAAGCTCCAGTTCATTTACACAGCACAACATGAACGAATAATCCTTCGTTTTCAAGTCCTCCCACATTATAGTCACAGGTGAGATTACATGTCAGTTCGTTTCAGAAAGCATCGCACGTAATCTGACTAGTCTTCGACATCATCTACACGTTCACACTAGAATATCCCCCTTGCTTTATGGAACGAAATTTTTGGCGAATGAACAAGTGCGAAGACACGTTGGGAAATCCCCAGTCTCAATCCTTAAGATTGAAAGCTTGATTGAGCTGTAATTTTAACTGTACAAGGGTCGATTGGCCTGGCCTTGGTATTTTAGAGCAAATTAACCATTCACTCAACTCGGTGCCCTTCTCCATTATTTCTTACTGCCCCCTGAATCACATTTGGATTTACCTATGGTCAATTCTAAGCCTTTCCATTTCCCATACACATTTTGGGTAGGCAGGTAAGGCAGGGATGTTTTTTTGTAATCTGTTGGGGGGTCAGTGGTGAGTATTAAACTCAGCTTTCGGGATTGCCCTTATTACTTCCCTTAGTTCAGTTGCAAAATGTATTAACTATTCAATTAAAATAATATAATTAAATATATAATAAAAATAATAGTTCACAATAATTTTTTTATTTTATTTTTGTGTGGATTAGGCTAACACATAAAAAAACGCTCTTAGTACTCTACATCCAAGGTGGTGTGACAAGGTGTATGTATTTGAAAAATTAAAACAACGGATATTGCAAACCGCACGTTTTACACAAAAACGATTGATTCTACGGGAAAAGGTGGCATTTTTTGTGTAACACTTCATAGGCCACAATTTTCTCATAACTATATAGTTTCCTCGACAAATTTATATTTTACGAGATATTTGCAAAAAACTAATATAAATCCCCTTTAACCCCCAAAAAAAGAAAATCCCCACGCGAAAATGTAGGCAACATTTCATGATATGCTGAGGACACCGAAGGAAAGGTCTCCGCAAAAATCCAGCCTGTTCGGAGCTTTTCATATTCAAACTCTAATTTTACTGGGCTAAAATGTTTTTGAATTTAAATAATTTGATATGACAAACATTAAAAAAAATTTTCTTCAAAATCAGGACTGTGTCTAGGGGTTTCGAATTAAGAACCTTCATTGACTTGAGAATACGTACTTCCGAGGGAAATGGGTTTTAACATTTCTTTTTTAGTTATAAAAGTGCGGAACGTTGCTGATTGTGGTATTTTAACTTGACATATCTATTCACCACATATTTTTCATATAATAAGCTTTGGAATAATGTAAAAGTCGAGGAGTAATCGATTCTTTCAACTTTGTAATATTGTAGACACCTAGCCATTCTTGACAGCGAAAGAACGGTACCTAGAAGTTCTTCTGAAAAAATCCAATTGTGCACCATCAGGCGTTTTTGCATAAAATGGGCTACAAAAAATTGAAAAGAATTTTAAAGAAATGTTGAAAAATGTACAAGTTGTGTAATTGTGTCCAAGAAACCGCCTCCTATCTGAAGTGTTCTAGAAATCTTTTCGTCCCGATTTTGAAAATACGATTCTGAAAAAAAATACGCTTAAATTTTCAAGTTAAATCATTAGCTTCTATCATGATATATTTAGACTCCCATAATTACGTCACTTTTAATCGGATCAACCAGGAAATGGTACATTTAAAAATTTGAAAATTTTTATTTCCATAAGTAGGTATATTAAGTCCAGATTTATTACAGTCTTACCAAAAACGACCGTTGTTCCAATATTTGATCGTTGGAACCTATTTAGTCCTCTTAAGGGGTCATTCCATGGTTAGGAAAGAGAAAATACTTCTGATTATGGTTATTTCAAAGAAATAAAATAGTTTATATTTTTCTTTATTAGATACACTTTTAAACAATATAAAAATATTTCCAATTTTTTTTGTTTTTTGTTTTTTTTTTAAAATTTTAGTCTTCGAAGTGGAAACCTTTCGTCTCGGTTGCGTGAGTGAAAATTTACCGTCGACACATCTGAAAATCAAAAGTAAAGAAGATTATTAATCATGAAGAGTGTTATGCTCAATTTTTTTCGAAAAAACTCATCAAATTCTGTTTTTGAAATTCGAGCTAAACATACTAAATTAATCAGACGGATCTTTGTCCTTTCCTGACATGGAAATCCAGGGAACTCAGGGAAATGATTTCTTCTTGTCTTTTTATTTCTCTAAGGGAAAATATTACTAGATTTACTAATGGAACCTTTATCCAATTCCAAAATTGTGACACATCCTTTTTCTGTCAAAAAGACAGTCAAATATTTTAAGCTGCCAAATCTGAAATAAAACTGAATGCCACAGAGTAAACTGTCAACTTTATGATCGACATCTTGTTACTTCTCCAAATCTAAAGACATTGAAACATTTGCGGCACTATATTTTTCGGAAAAGTTTATGCTATCGTTTTGGCAGAAAAAGAATGTGTCAAAATGTAAGAATATTTTGATTTTTGTTCAGACATTTACTTTCGTAAAAGGCATATCTCCTTGAGTGCATTACTTCCCAAGCTATAGTTGTCCCCCTTTGCTAGGTTTTTCATTTGTGAATCAAAATAGAATATTAATCAATTTTGCCACGGATGTGCCAACAAGTGTTATTTCAAAGATTTATGAAAATTGGACGGAAATTTTTTGTGATTTAACTGTTCAACTTCAAAGTGTAAGGGGAGGAAGTTGGTTAGTAAATTGCCATTGCCGCAGCTGCATATTTGCCCAATAAGACATAATAAGAAAAAGACAAGGATAGTTTGTATGCCCAGCGTGGTGAATTAATTATGTCTCATTCTCAGTACAATTTTGAAAATTACCTTAAGAACTAAGCAACCTAAGGTCTGAATAGGGGATCACAAATTGCTTGCGGACTGTTCTCGAAATTATTGTAATTTTCTCGCTTGAGCGGGATTAAAGTGAAATCGCAGCTAAGAACATGAAATGAAATTGAGATGTGGCGTCAGTAAACGTTCTGAATTTGATGGCTTCACCCAATCATAAATTCAATCTGGCGAGCTAATCTATCTAAGCGCTGAAGTCACTCATCTCCTGCATCTCTCCACATCTCTAACCGCAGTGAACTCGCGCCAAGAGTTCATTGCTCCAACCTAATTTCGATAAGGCATCGGTTCAGAAAACAACAAGAATTTCGCCTTCAACATTTCTCTTAATCTGTGCTACGTTAGCAAGAGAATTCGCCGAGATTCCGTGGCGGTGCGCGAGGAGGATAGGAAGAAAGAAGCAATAGCAAAAAATCTCTTCGCTCGAAATATGGAAATTGTCAAAAAGTGATTGTTCGAAGGCAGCCGAGTTCCTCTCTTAGTTTTTAAGAAGTTCAAGCCCCTGAAGGGTTCAACGACCCAGAGGTAACATTTATTTGCCTAATATTTACCGTTTGACTCGGCGGAAGGAACAACAAATTGCTGGAGCAATTACAAAATTGCTCGCAGGTAGGGTTCGTCGCTTAAGTCTTTCGTATTATCGGCGATTTTAGGTGCCGTAATTTTAAATTTTATTTACATTTCAGCCAATGGGTCACCTTTGGCGTTATTCGTGGGTTTTGGGAATAATCCCTGAGTCACTCGGCGACGATTAACGGTCATCGCAGTCCGGCCGGGAAATTCTAATGAAAACGCACCACGAGCGCTCCACCTTTCATTTCTCGAGAATACTTTTACAAGCGAACGCGTAACCGAAATTCCGCGCACCATTTAGGTACGGAGCCAATTGGAAAGTTTTTTCCTGCCTCAATCGGACAGCGCTGGCTCACATTTTGCTTTCTTGAGCGTTGCGATTTTCGCTTCTGCTCGTTTCTTTGCACTCTTTCTCGGATATTTATGTTAACTCAGAGTTCAATAACACTTAAATATTACATGACACTGGTGCGAGCGACGACGAAATGACGACAGCGATCCAGCAATTTCGACTGAATTGGTCATCGCCGCCTCGGGTGATGAACGTGAGCAGAAATCCTTCGAATGGCTCCGAATGCCTAGGTCATGATCGGATCGCCTTCTGCGATGTCTTTGCTGAAATTGCTGCAATTTTGTGTACATATAACCCAGTCGTGCAGCGTCGACGTAACCTAAGTTCCGCTGCGGCCGGGGATCGTGCGACCTAGAGCCCATCATCAATCAATATCGTATATCAGCGATTTTGCCCGACTCTATTATTACGGCCGTGGCATTACCTCAACTACATTCGCCGAGGCGCATTAAGGCCCGCCATAATAGCATCTTCATGAAACACTCGCCGTCGTCAGTACCGCGCTGGCAGTAGGTAACTAGTTCAATAGCCGCGAATAACCTCCTCGTCCATTGCACATTTCTAAGTAACTCTGGTTCACGGTGTGCGCGATCACAACGGAAGGCATGTCTTAGACGCGGCGGGAACTACATACACAGCTCTACTTCTAAGGTGGTAAACCTTATCTTACGTCGGTTGCAGTAAACGCTGTGGTTTAGCTATAAGTGATTCCTATTTGCTCCATTGCGTTTATTTCCTCATGGGTGTAATGGGCTAATTTCGAGCCGCGAGCTCATGCAGTACAGCGCGAATTTAATTAAATTTTCGAGTAATGCAGTGCGCCCTCTGGCGAGCTCAAGACTTATCTGTGAAATCCTGAAAATGCAGTAAATGGTGGTTCATTTTTAGATAAGTTTCGAATCAACTAACTTGTGTGACCTTGAAACCCAGTTGGCTGTTATTTTCAATCGAAATGAACAGATCGAAGGGGTGTTGGTAATTTTCGTTGTATCGATTCTTCTCGCTCTCGGCTCGACAAAAATGATCCTGATCCTTAAAATTTTAATTTCAACATAATGTTCGATGTAATTCTTCCCAATTTCCCATAATTCACAATTGCGCTAGCAAATCCATTTTGTAAACGTTGGTATTATTATAGACCGAATAATATTTGGTTTTAGTCACATATGCCAAGACGCGCCAGCGCCGTCTCAAAGACCGCAATAGCAATGAATGTCAATCGTATACATATAAAAGTGAAACTATTTGCATCAGCGTCCTGACCTTTTAGTAATACGATTTTAAGCTTCACAAAAACGTATTTAACGTCAAAAAATTTAAAAATAGGCAAAAACAAAATGTTTTTTACTTTTTAGTCCTGTTTATTTCTCTCATGTTATATAGAGCATTTTGGTTATCAGAATTTTAGTAGGTACGAGAATCCTATCGAAATCTTCTTATTTTTTTCTTTTTGCACAATTTATAGATTTATACGATAAATGGTAAGTGCCCCTGGAGACATAAAGTAAATTACTATAAAAATAAAAAATCAACAGAAGAAGCATGTCAATATATTCAAAATGAAATTCAGTTAACTGACCTTGAACAAGTGAAACGGAGAAATCAGTTTATTCGGGAAACCTAAAATGTCAAACATATTAAGGCAATTAAAATCACGAAATCGGGTATTTCCCCTAATGGAATTTATTTGGTTCGATGAGGTAAACACTGTTTTAAATAAAAAGGGTAACAGGAATAGATTCAAAAACGTGATTTAGTAGGTATAAAAAATCGCTACTGTTTTATTTGTCTCTTATTAATTGTCAGTTTATTATGAAAGTGGAAAGTCCAATATTTTTAACCTGTCTCTTAACACCTTCGACCGTTTTGTCCTAACATGGAGATAGTCCTCACATGGCTTCCTAAGTGGGCTTATCCCACTCTCATAAAAAACTATCATAGGAACTACCGGAACATTTTTATATCAAAAAGGACATTGTTAAAGTGACGCTAGTTCTTCTATGGATTGATGATAAAATTTAAAATAATTCCGCAAATAGTATATCAATAAAATAAAATAAAAAAATATATGTATATTGCATAAAAGCAACTTTAATGTTTAAAAGCATGATCAATATTTTGGGTTGCACACACTGCAGTATTAATTAGAGCTATTTTTAAAAATGTTGAACTTTGTAGTCGAAAAATAACCAATTGCTTATCAGTGAACAGTTGGAATATGAAAAAAAAAAACATGAGGAGTTTTCACAACTCATGCAGTTTAAGTTGTTCTTCTTGAAAGCTGTTATCACTACCACCAATCGACTTGCATTTGGCGAACTAAAAATGGTTTTGACTCACCAATATTTAAAATATAATATTCTACTGGTGCGCAAAATTTCGCAAATTCAGTTTAAGGTAGAAATGTCAGAAAGGCCTCGATCCCGTAAAGTAAAATAAAACAAATAAATTAATGAAAAATCGTATAATTTACTTAATTCTATAAATTGGTTAAATTTGGCTACGGCTCACAAGAGCTACATTCATTAGGACTTGTTTCTCGTTTAAGAAGCCAGGCCACAGCTAAACTTAAAAAACAAAATTGAAATGAAACTTTTACCACATAACTTGATAGCTTAGACATTCTAACGTGTGCCTCAACAGTAACTTGAATTTTAAATAAAAAAGAGGACAGTATTTAAATTAAATTCTTCGATTATTTTAGTGATTTGTAAAATGTCATTTCTGATATTAGACATGAAACTAGAAGTCAATAAATGGCCTCCGCAACTCCTTTAGTAAATTGATGAAATTCGGAAGACGTTTTGGGATAAAGACGGTTAGATTACACGATTTCTTCCTTGAGATGTTGAATAATATGTTAAGGACAATTCTGAATTTCAATCGAAATGTTCCCATGTGTTCATTCTATCGTCTTCCTCAATTTGTTTAAATAAAAACAATATGCGCACGAGTAAAAGAATCAAATGTGAAAGACAAATCAAATCAATAACAATTATTTTCCAGCCCACACGAAAGTGTGAATTGTTGGGAAGTTTATCTTTCATCGAGTTGAAAATCAATAAAAAGCAGTTGCTATACCACAAAACGTGGGAATACTTCACACAATTGCCAGAAATGTCAACCCTAACAACGCCGTGCGTGTTTTGTAAAATTGCTACTGTTAAATGCCTGAAAAAATCATTTACGACGTGTGGAACTGCTCTATACACTTCCGGATTCAAAAAAGACTGTGTCGTTGGTGTAAATTTTATTAATGACGTCAAAATTTTAATTGAGCTATCTTTTAGTTTTATTTTTTCATATACATACATACGAAATATATGACGAAAGTAAGATATGTATAACGCAATAATCATTAACCTTGTCATATTCTGGTAAGAATGGATACTATACAAATTTGAGAAGCATTTGTTCAATTTAACATATTCCTAAATGATTGTAGGACGTTTTTTCCATTCTGAAATTTCCATTTCATTTTTTCCATTCCATTATAATTTTGTCGACTTATTCATCACTTCTTTTGTCCTTTAGACATTTTGTAAAAGGCAAATATTCAGTTATGGGAAAAAATAATTGATGAACAATTTTAATTTTTTCAGTAGAATTGGGTTTTTGACGCTCAGTACACCTAACACGCGCTGCTTTTAAAAAATGGTGTACTAATACACAACCTCAGTTGAAAACGACCAGATACGAAAAGTAAATATTTTCAAAAATAAGCTAATTGCTTCTTTTTTTTCGAAATTTAAGCGCGTGGGTTAAAACAGAATTTTGTTTTTAAACACCACATGCCTCTACGCGTTACACAAGGCACCATGTGTTTTGTCGACTCTTTAAGATGTTTGAACAGTAATTTCTTTATATAGATTAAAGCATGTGGTGTTCATATTTTCTGGAGGTTTACGTCAAGTTACTTTAATTTGCAGCTTACTTACGTAACTAAAGAATGGTATACTGATGGTTTTAGATGCAACGGATTGTCCTTTGCTGGAATCTACAGAACTGCCAGATCTCCAGAGCCTTAGAGAAAACTCCCACCATCTTGCAGGCTGAGATCATAGCGATTGAAGCCTTCGCCAGCATCATTATAGACAAGGCAATGAAAGGAGCTAAAATACGTATTCTGGCAGACTACCAGGTGGCGATCAGATCCCTCTCTAGCTACACTATTGAGTTAAACTTTTTGGGCTGTCTGTTAACGTTAAAAAAAAAATACAAAATCTAATAAGCTTACCATAGCAAAGGTACCAGGACTAATAGGTAATGAAAAGGTGGATGAACTCAAAAGAAGGGGAGCAGAATCACCATTCATTGGACCAGAGCCTTACTCTGAAATGGGCAGTCTGGCGAAAAGTTACATCAATTCCATCACCAAGCTGTGGGAAGAAAACTCCAAACCCTCACATTGGGATAGTCAAACTGGACTAAGACATGCGAAAAGATTCATCTGCTGCTGGGACCAAAGTTCATGACCTACTGTTCCCTAAAGTACCACCTTAAAAAGATAGGTCATTGTTGTCGATTATGTATTTTGCTTCTGCCGCGAAAAATAAGAAACAGATTCAAACATGTCCGAGTCCCGAATACCACGAAATACATCGCGGCCAAATTTCAGTCAGTGAACATTTTGTACAAGGCAAATTTGCAAAGTCCATCTTATTATCTTTACAAAAAGGAACAAAATGTCCAGGTAGAGGAAGCATATTCAAATTTATTCGTAGAAAACTTTTTGCCGAATATCAAAAAAAATCCGAATTTTAAAAAGGACCCGTAATTTTTGTTAGTAAAATGGTTTCGGTCGATTGCTCTGAAGCCCCGGGAAGATGTTCTTTGAATCATCCTGATCAAAAGTCTCAAGGAATTCAAGATCTCGAATTTTCGAGTTACTGACTCATCTTTGGGATCGAACAGATCAATATCGATGGTCCGTAACTCGTAAATTCGAGATTATTCAGACTTACGGCCATTGAGACTTTTCATCACGATAATTCAAAGAACATTCGACCGAAAGCCATTTTCCTAACATAAACTCCGGGGTCCTTTTTGACTCCACTTCCGGGGTACGGATTTCTACGCCGCGGTAAACACTTTTGTATGCAATTAAAGCGCTCTTGCCGTATTGGTTTTGTAAATTAATTTAATTCCACTGTTAGACATGCTAGTGATCCAACAATTTGACCTAGTTAAAGTTTTTACATTCACATTACAGTTGTAGTTGGTGAAATCATTTATTTTAAAAGCGTGGTCTTTAACGTACCTAGGTATACGAGTATTTTAAACCTTTAATTGCTTTATTTGTTTAATCTTACTCATTTTTGCACAAAATAAAAAAAAACATTGAGTCACAAAGAAGAACATACAATAAATTAACTGTTGATAATTAGATACACGTAATTCTTTTTTTTCATGACTCAGGAGCTTAGTAAATATACATACATATATTTTTCTGTTTCTTATTCTTCGAGACCTAATTTATCATCAGCGATTAGCCAACCCTCCTGGACGGTTCGTCTGCAGATGTCAACACAAAAGCTCCACTGCCTTTGCATGCATGCGGGAAAACGTGATGCGCCCTCCTTTTGTCATCGTGTAGGGGTAACTTGCGGTCAAGGTTGTTTCGCTGCATTTCTTAAAGGGTTCCATGTTCCATGAGATATTACTATTATCTGAACGTTTTACGAAACATTTTTTCTCTTTAAGGCTTTATTTCCGAATCTCAGGTTAATATGCATGAGAAACGGTGTGCCATAAATGAATTCATTAAATACATCCTTTCATGCAAATGTGATATCCAAACCCCACCATAGATATCAAATCCTCTGACTTCTCATCTTATAATTAGTGCAATTAATAATGTCTGGACTCTCCTAAAAAACATTGCTTGCTAAAACCAAGCCTTCATAAAATACTCTTACACAAAGAATTCTGGAATTATGCTTTGAATGCGAAATTGTGTTTCATGCTGCATAAAATAGTAAGTGGGGACAAAATATTAAATAGCTTCAGAATTTGTATTCAATGCAAAAATATGTGATAACAAATTCATCACGAACTTATTCGCTAGAATTATTAAACACATGTGACAATAAATTGCAAAAACAAAAATTAGTTTCCCAGCGGTACATTGTACTGTATTTATTTTTATTTAGATGTAAGTATGTGCCCTTACTGTAAAGTTTAATCACTTAATTTAGGTATTTAATCGTTTGTTCATCTACAAAACAAGATTGGATTTTATAATTAAGTTGATATTTATCCATCGGTTTGTAGCTATCAAAAGTTACTCTAAAAGCCTATAAACAAATATGTGTGGAACAAAGCATACATATGAATTTCACTGCTAACGTGTAAAAAAATATGTGAGATCGACCACAGGCAGCAGCTGCATGTTGACATTGCATGCTGCGAAGGATCGCACTTCGTCGTTTACTTTTCATAAACGTTCATCAAGCAGCTTTCAGAGATCCTAATTAATCACCTGCGGTTACCCTCACTTAACTTGTTATGATTTGTAGTACTTCACTTCTCGCGGAAATTGTAGCCTTCTTCCTAAGCAGCTGCTCATTACGTTAAGATATGTTTACGCGACCGATAGTGCAACTTGATACTTATAACGGTTGAAATAATAAGTGTAATAAATGTTAGTCTGCAAATATTGACTGTTGGATGCATTATCCGATGTACGAATTTGAATATATGGTAGACTTTGACTGTCGCGTAATTTTACGACTTACGTTACGTTTATTGCAATTGAAAGGGGTCAGAAGCAAAGCGATGTAGGTGACTTCGAGAAAAGTGGGTTTAAAGTTGATGTTGTGTATGCCGCTTCTTTTGGATAGTTGAATTTTTTGCTGTGATATGTCAGCACAGGAACATCAGTAGCCTCTCTCCATTTAAGAGCAGTCACCGCGCTGCCCGACGAACCCGTCCATGCATCCAACTCACTTTCGCCCACTTTGTCACTTATTTACATCCTTTTACTTCTGTCCCTCTCAATTTTTAACACCTTTGGGTTATAAGTAAAAGAAGTATCAAATTTATTTAGGATTTATAGCTGGAATTAAACATGAGCGAATTTTATGCCCATAGACCTTGGACAATTAAAACAAGCTCTCAAACTAGATCTCAAAGAAGAATGGCGAAATTTGCCCTAAGAGCGTGGGTGATTGAATGCTTAAAATATTTTATTTATTAACAAACAACGATTCAGTACTTCCTTAATTGTAAGATAAATTATACTCAAAATTAAATCCGCATAAAACTTGGACATGTTTGAATGTTTCTATATACCCAGCAAGAGTATCTTTAATTTTAGGGACTTACGCATAATAGACAAAAAACAACAATTTGGTAGAAAACAGCTTAACAAACGACCATTTAGCTGGGATGTTGTGAATATTAACGGAGTAAACTAAGTTCAAATTTTTTCGTGTTATTATTAAGACACACGTTTTGAACGAGGTTCCATTTTTTATATTCTGTCTACATTTGTGTTTCAACTTATTGTCTCTATCCCATACAAAAAGTCTATATTTATATTTTTAAAGAATTTTATTGTTCTTGCTTTGTTGTTTATCAGTCTGCTCCAAAACTTTTCAAAAGTCAATTTTGAACCAGTTCCCGCTATCGGAATAGGTTCAAACTTTGCACACATCTAAAGGTACGGTGACAATGCAATACCGTTTTAAATCCATTATAACCGACGTCCCAAGATGGCGGATTACCTTTTCCTTCACGGGCCCCTTCATATGGGTATTAAATGAACGGGTTCAACGAGTAGAATGCTATTACCTACTTAAGTCAATTTTGAACTAGTTTCCTTTATCAGAATAGGCTGATACTTGGAACGCATATGTGAAGGCTATGGCAATGCAATAATATCGTGACGTTGATCTGATACTGCAGTCAGAGAAGCATGCACACCACCAAATTTCTCAATAGCTTACAGCAGATAAAGACTAAAAAATAAATAATAAAATAACTGTAAAAAATACGATTTAAAAACAAGCATTCATTCAAGTCAAATGTACTAAAAAGTAACTAATAATATAATAATTACCTATTCGATTATCTACCTACCTATGGCATTTTTAGAAATTTCGGAATGTGCACAAAACTATAACTAATTTTACTAAATTAAATTTTTGTGTCAGTTGCGATTACTTTCTTTATATGAAAGGTTGTTGTGATGTGGGATGGAAACTCGACATACAGACACACCACATCGTAACAAGCTTTTATATAAAGTGTTCGCAACTTATTGTTTTTAAAATAGAATTTTTTACAGTTATTTTTAGCCTTGTAAGGTAGCATACATTGGTCCCACAGCAGACATTTCTTTGTGTCTACGGTACATTATTTTCGCATCCATCGCAATCTCACAAAATGGAATCTTCGACAATTGTGATAAATTCTGAGTGAGAGTCAATTCAGTAGGATTATTCATGGGACCGTTAAAGCTGAAGCAAATTACACACCTCTCTCGACAGGTACGCTGAAATTATCGAGAATTGGTTCTAGAGACAGTCGTGGGTGCCTACAATGGAGCTGCTCTGGCCGTTTTTGTAACCTCCGTGTATTCTGCGCCGAAGCCATCGCCATCAGCAGCAGCAGCAGCAGCAGCAGAAGCAACAGATCGTACATTCACTTGATCTCATCTCCGGTCATCGGCCTAACATACATTCGCAAACACGTTAAATTGCCCAGACCGTACCTGTTGAACTTGAAGAGCGGTCGAGCCGTGAACGAAGAGCGTCACGTGCTCTTTAAGAGAGTGGCCTGCCCCTGCATAATGTAGAAACTCCCGCTCCAACACAAGTAAAAAAAAGAGCTTCTATGTAATCGGCTCGAGGAAGCAGATACCTGAGATGCCACGGCCAGGTAAGCCAGCCAGGTATTATGTTGTATCTGTCCGTGGCCGAGAACTTGAATTCGCGCCTCGCGGAAGAGCCGCACCATCAGCGGCGGCTCGTAGCGCGAGCAACTTCATGGCGGAAGGTAGCGAACGGCCAGCATTGTTGGCTGTTGTGCGGTTGCTCAACTTCTTGTGTAATCTGACGCGCACGACTCGTTGCGCTGGTAATTTATTTCCCCAGGTAAAATTGGCTGGAGCGGCAGCGCAGGCTTCGACGACAACCGCGAGCTTTGAGAATTTTTGGGAGGGTTGCTACACGCCAGCATAAATATTGAAGTTTTTATTTCTGGCTGTTTTTGGGCAGGGCTCGTGTTTTTAGCGCAGCGCTGTAGTATATTTTTGGGAATTTAAAAGTGAGAGTTCTCTGCGAGCTAAGACAGCTCAAGGATAAATGCAAAGTAGGAGAGGCCGCAAGAATGATTTGGGAATTCAAATTTAGAACGAACAATTCCAGGCGAGCACGCAGTGCCGAGATGCGTAAAATGCAAATTAACATAAATTAGTACTCACTCGGAAATGATATGCAGAAACGAGGAATTTTGTGTTTTGAAATAATATGAGAGACGGACATTAATTTGAGAATCTAATGACCTTGGGAGTCGCACGTGTAAGCAGAAAATCGTCAGATGAATGGTGGTAGGTAATGGCAGGATAGGGATTCGCATAATTTCGCATTTATATTTGCAATATCATCTGAGAAAAAGATAAGATGATTTTTTAACATTTGACCTTTGGTTGCCAGCAACATTCTGGCCGAAATAATTTAAATAATCCAGTTCAGCCAATAGCGGCAAACTTTCCAATTAAAAAACTGTACAGGTAACCCTCCTGTGCATAGGTTACTACGAAATGCCGTGTTATGTGAAATATAAGACTATAGAAGTCAGTCGGTACAATACGGTCCAAAAACCAATACTAACTTCATTTTTACCCGACTGCCCCAGAAGAATATTTTCGGGTGTATGTTTATATGTATGTCCATTTCTTTGGCACATCCTGTTTCCTAAATGGCTTGATGAATTTTCGTCGTTAGATTCGTCTTAATCGAGGGAGTGCTATAGGATATACACCTTGTTGCACAATGATATACGCATCATAAAATTTGCGAACTTTTGGGTAATTTGAAATTATTTTAAAACTTTTTTTAATTAACAGGCTTAATGTTCGTAAATATGCAAAACCACTAAAGATTATAAAAATGAAATTTGCTTATAGAAGCAAAACTGAAAGAAAATAGAGTTTGGCCGTTGCACAAAGTTACAAGCACTTCAAGAACTCCTTCACCTTTTATTCGCTATCGGTATTTCAATTATTATATTAGTACATTAGTATCCGGTACACCCTCAATTTTTATTTATTATATTGCTGAAATGTTAAGGATTGGCGTCGAAACAATGGCAACAAATTATTTTATTTTGGAGCATTCCCTGATTCCATGCTAATCAAATGAAAGGGTTTGAGGAGTAAACTCCGATAAACTATGTGACGTCACTCAAAACCTAGCATAGCGAACTCCCCAAGATGTGTTGGGTGAATAACCTCTTTCTTAATAACCCCCATGACAAGGATGTCAAATGAAAGGGTTCGACAAGCAGAATACGATAAGGTATGTGATGTCACTACTATAGGATAAGGTTATATTTCACTCATACACAAAATTTTTTTTTTTTTCGATTCGTGCTCACTATTTTGAATTTTATCTACGCTCGATCTTACCTTTCATTCATAGATAAAATCGCACACCAAAATTGAAGTTCTAATTTTGCCAATTTTAGTTCATAAATTCAAGCAAAATGTTATATTTACGATACAAACAATTCTGTACGGGGTTTTCTTGCCTGACAAGCACTGATATAAGCTGATAATACTGTAGTCGAGTGGAACGTTTTTGCGGTAAAAATTAAAAAGCTTCAACTATTTTTGATCAGAAGGTTTTATTTACTTAAGATACTGAACATAAGGTTATATTTTCAAAGAGTCCGATCAAAAGGTTATATGTGTAATATCTTTTAGTTTTTAACTCTGACTTAAAAAAGAAATTAAAATCTTTGAGTAGGCTATAATAAGTTGTATTAAAAGCTACAATTTTTGAAATTGAATAAATAAAACTGACCATAAAATCAATATTCTATAAGCCTTTTCTCAATTTATGAACATTTAGAAAATGTGCAAATATAACCTTTTGAACTTTGACACTCCTCATTTGTAGACGTAGATATAATACTTTCATTGTGGTATTGTGCAAAATTACTAATTATGAGTACGAGCTGCTTGTTTGAATCATGGTAACATTACTTACCTACTGTACATATTATCTGGAACTAAAAAGTGTGAATAAAAAAAATATTACTAAAAGATAAAAATAAAACCGACCGAAAAAACGAGGTCATTTCAATATTTTCAGTAGGTACCTAGGTAACAACTAAGAATCTCATTTAAACATTAATAATACATGTAAAGCAGACAAGGCCCTGTCGACATCATAGTTGTAATAGTAGAAGCAATGGGTATTAATTTAGTAATAAAAATAGGTGTACGGCTACGGCCTGCGTTTAATATCAGGCTTTGGGCAGAGGATTTAAGACTTGTACCGGGTGCTGCAAAACGCGTTTGAATTACCATAGATAATCGCTACCATTCCACGGCATGCGAAACACAAAAGAAATGTGCCTACTCATGACCTGCTGCCATGGATAACACTCGCCTCGCATTAACCGCCAACGGGAAGTTTTACCTTCAAATATTTGCAAAACCCTTTTATCTGCTATTCACAGGATTAAAGAAAAATGAGCGTGCCCTTGTGCTATGCCCGGGCAAATTGCCCTTAACTTCTACTAAGCACTCTGCAGAAAACATCCAAAGAGGCCGAGTGGGCAAACATCATTTATCATCGCTCAAGAAAAAATTGCGAATTGTTTGCGATTGCCCGCGTGGAGGTGCATTTGCCGTTAGAGCGGAGTTCCGAGAACCCACAAAGAATGGGCATAAAAGAAACAGTAAGAGAGGTGCTCTTCTGAAATTTACAAATCAGGTAAGATGCCGTTTGCCAAAGTCAAGGACTCAATTTCGCTGGCAGCACTTTTTCCCGTCTTGGGAGAATTAACTTTTAACAGTAAAAGATGATTTATAGGTTCCGTTATTTTGTTTTGACGAATTTAATAAAAAAAGGAAAAGCAAAAAGAAAGCTGTTTTACTGCTTCGGAGGACTGCTCAAGGTTTGCACGATTTTTAACGGTTCGTTTTTGCTTCGTGACGAAATCTTTGCAATTGGTAAGTGCTGCAGAGTTCTTAATATGTACAAAAGTGAAGACATCTGCATCAAACCTCCATCCTTTCAGCTGAATATCATTTGCCCTACTTACGAAAAGCCGAAGAATAGGCGATCTTCTGCATCGGGCCACCTTTCCATATGCATAAATCTGAATGCAATCAAAAGATATTCATTCGCGTTATTGAACAGCCCATATGCCCGATCCCGATATCGGGTTACGCAACCAACATCGACAGGATAACAGTTCGTTATTCTTCACAATTAATTTCTTATGTGGGTGCTCTTTTCGGGGTGAAAAGGATAACTGTTCGCGACCCTTGTGCAGTTCACATTTCTCCTGTTGGAAAAGGTGCAGCAGCCAGCCAGGTAATGTCCTAATACTGCACCGGCCACAATGAATCGCGAAGGATAATTACGTTCTAGGTACCTACATACCTACTCTCGAAATGTGTCCCGTTATTTTAGGTTTCAGGTTTCCGTACCCAATAAACCCATAAAATAATTATCTTCTGGCGGAAGCGTATTACTTTATTAGGCATTTTTTATTGTGAATAATTCACTTTGTTGAAAGTGTATCTTTTTTTACGGGACAGTTAACGGGATACTTATAAGCATAAACGTGCCAGTAAATTAGAAATCGTTTTGAATTTCTCGGGGTCGCAACGCAAACTAGCACAAAAACTTAGAATAAGAATGGTTGTTCAGAACTGAACAATCTTATTATTATTTTGTAATTCTCAATTTGTAATTATTTTCCTAAGTGTAACAAGTCAGTCATTACTTCATGTCACCTACTTGAAATTGCAGAAGTCAACATAAGCAATATTTGGTCTGACCGCAATTTCATATGAAGTAATGACCAGCTCACCTAATTAATCGCAACATATCTGATTAGTCGTAAGTTCTTATTGTTATAAATACCGAACGGTTTTGTTAAATAAATTCAGTATTCAAAGAACCTTTTGAGTATTCATTTACTTTGACCATCCGAGTCAAACATTGGTCCTTCGAACCTTTTACAAGTACCGCGAGAATTCAAGCCACTTGAATTTTTCCATACAACTGCCGCCCGCGCAAAGAGCTTCCAGAATTCAAGAACCTTGGATTCTTTTAGCTACAACCACACACAACTGCCGCCCGCGCAAAGAGCTTCCAGAATTCAAGAACCTTGGATTCTTTTAGCTACAACCACGCAACTGCCGCCCGCGCAAAGAGCTTCCAGAATTCAAAAACCTTGGATTCTTTTAGCCACAACCACATACAACTGCCGCCTGCGCTAGAACTTCCAGAATTCAACAATTAAGCACTTCACCTCGAGAGCATCATCTACACTCCGTAGAGGTCACTATACCTTACTTCTGGAGACAGCAACAAAACAAACCCGGATTTTCAACCAAAACAAACCCGGACCTACGACATCAAGACTGCCAGCTTCGAGTTGATTGCGTCACAGAAATCGCCGAGTCAAAATTCGCCGAGTAAGCAAGAACCTTCAGTTGCAAAATGAGCACAGAAATTTTGATTGCCAACCAAATGGAGATAGCTCAGAAACTTGAGCGCTTTCTAAGCAACTTTAAAAAAGACAGTCCGGAACGAAAAACGCCGGAATATTCAAAGAAGAAAAGTGAGGAACTTGAGCTCTTATGGGAGAATTTCAAGCTTCTTCATGACCAAATAGTGCAGCAACTCAGCAAAGATGAGAATCATGCCTATTTCAAAGAGCAAATATACATGAAAACTGAAAGGATTTACTTAAATGCTTCAGAAAAAATCATGGCCTGCTTACAAAAAACTGCAACAACTAGCTCTACAGACCACGATTTGGCAAAATTGCCTACACCCTCAGCAGAGACACCTGCGCCTCCGGCTTCCTCTCTGCGCCCAAACATTAATGTTGGCACACATCCTCAGGTCAATGCTTGGGAAATGCTTGGGAATCATTTCTCCCCCTAGGCCTAGAAGCGAGCCGGTACAACAATTTACCTAAGCTACCGCCAGTGAAAATTCCGAAGTTCTCTGGTAATTATAAAGAATGGAAACCCTTCTCAGACATTTTCACTAATGTGATTCACGGCAATATATATCTGAGCAAAGTAGAGAAAATGCAATACCTTTTATACCATTTGGAAGGTGATGCCAAGAAGGTAATAAGCCATCTTCAGCTTTGTAACGAGAATTACGATACAGCCTTAACGCTGGTAAAATCACGGTACAGTAATAACAGAAAGATTATTACGACGTATATTAATACTATTCTAGACACAAAAAAGGTAGAGCATAGATGTCAGGAAGATATTATTATGCTTTACGACACTATAAGAGAATGTATCGAAGCACTAAAGAATTTTAATTGCCAAACACAAGAGTGGGGACCGATAATTGTTTGCATCGCCATGAGGAAACTAGACGCCGAGAGCCTGCGCTACTTTGAAGAATCTCTTAATAATCCAAGGGAAATGCCGACAACTGGCGAATTGCTAAACTTTTTGGAGAAACGTTATCAAGTGCTGGATTGCATCAAAGTGTCAAACCAAAATAAGTTCAACTCCGCTTCTAAAAAAAAGGCATTCCATGCCACAATAAACCGATCCTGTGCCTTCTGCAATAAGGGGCATCCAATATATCAATGCACAGAATTCAAGAAATTAAGTGTGCATGAGCGAAGCGCATTTGTTGCCAAAAGGAATTTGTGTACTAATTGCATGGTTCATAGCAAAACTGAAAGGTGTAAGACAAACAAATCATGTTTCTATTGCAACCAGAGACACCATACGTTGCTGCACCGTAAAACAGAATCTGCCGGAACTTCATCGCCTAAAGAAAAGTCTAAAGGAGATCCACCTAAACAGACCGAATCTGACGACGCAATGGCCTTTCACAACAACACAAAAGTAGGAAGCGTCCTACTACCAACGGCGTTAATAAGAATAAAAAACACTCTCGGGCAATCAGAAAGGCTTAGAGCATTGATTGATCCAGGGTCCCAGGTATCGTTCATTACAGAGGAGGCCGTTCAGATGCTCAAATTAATAAAAGAGCGAATCAAAACAACAATCCTGGGTGTTGGGGAATCCAAAGCAGCAAAAGCTTACAGCAAAGTAAGGTTTTCAATGCAATTAAACGACAAAAGAAACTCATTCCTTTGTGTAGAAGCTCTCGTCTTGCCAAAATTAAACTCGGCGCTGCCTGATACCTCAATACCGGAAGTTAACATTAAGCAATATGGGAATATTATACTTGCAGATCCCACCTTCAATAGGCCAGGTCCTATTGACATATTGTTGGGAGCTGACGTCTACGCAAGGATAATCATGGAAGGAGTTATAGCTGATTACAACCTACCGACTGCTCAAAACACAAAACTAGGATGGATAGTTTTTGGAGACATTCCAAGAAAGGCCAGCCAGAGTCGCAATGAGGTCTCAAGTTTCCTCTCTCTTGCCGAAATTGATGAGAAGCTTGAACAATTTTGGGAACTAAACAGTGATAATCCACTAAGCCAGCTCAGTGATTCATGCAACGATCACTTTCAATCTACCCATAAGCGAGACAAGGATGGCCGGTACGTGGTCCGTCTGCCATTCAAGGATACTCCAGAGAAATTAGGTAATTCTCGAGCTAGAGCAGTAGCCAGACTAATACAAATGGAAAAAAGGCTAAGCAAATCACCTCAGGATAAGATGGAATATAACCAGTTTCTGTTGGAATATCTAGCACTCGGGCACATGAGTCCAGCGAAAAAATTCTTAGGAGATCCTTCTAAGGTATACTACTTGCCCCATCATGCAGTGTTCAAAAGGGACAGTACTACCACTAAGCTACGAGTAGTTTTCGATGGATCATGCAAAACTGAATCAGGAACAAGTCTTAATGATTTGCTGCACTCCGGCCAGAAATTACAGTGCGACTTAAGCCAGATTCTATTGAGATGGCGTAAGCATCGGTACGTATTCACGGCGGACATCGAAAAAATGTTTCGGCAATTAAATATGGCAGAAGAAGACAGGAACTATCAAAGGATACTATGGAGAGAAGATCCCTCCCAGCAAATTCAGGAATACACATTGAACACGGTTACTTACGGCACAGCACCAGCCACGTATCTAGCGGTAAGAGCGCTAAAACAACTTGCTATAGATGAAGGTAATCATCTCCCCATTGCGAAAGAGGTATTAACAAAAGATTTTTACGTTGATGACATGCTTTCCGGTGCTGACACCAAGGCAGAAGCTTATCAACTCCAGGAGCAAATTATTCATTTGTTAAAAGCAGGAAGTTTCAACTTGCGCAAATGGACATCCAATCACCACGAATTAATAAAAAATGTACCTCAAGACTTATTAGAAAAGGGAATATTGGAAATAACTGAGGATGATTCAGTTAAAACATTGGGATTAAACTGGAATCCCAGAAGAGACGAGTTTCAATTTATGATCAATCAGAAGGAAAGCAGTTCCGAACTCACAAAACGAGCACTATTATCGACAATCGCAACAATTTTTGACCCTCTAGGATGGTTGGCCCCAGTCACTATATCTGCAAAACTGATAATGCAATCACTTTGGAAGATAGGAACAGATTGGGATGAGCTCCTACCAAGTGAGATCACAAACTCATGGAAGAAAATTGAAACAGAAATGACGGAATTGCACAAAATTAAAATTCCTCGATGGATAAGCTATCGGAAAAATCAAGAAGTTCAAATTCATGGGTTCTGTGATGCCTCTGAAAAAGCATATGCTGCAGCACTATATATAAGGACAACTGACAGCAAGAACAAGGTTTATACAACGTTATTAACTGCAAAAACCAAGGTTGCTCCTTTAAAACAAAAGACCACGCTGCCCCGCTTAGAGCTATGCGGTGCTCTTCTTTTAGCACAACTAATTAAAACTGCCAAGACTTCATTAGAGATATCCTCTCCGGAAATCTTTGCTTGGTGCGACTCTGAAATAGTCCTCGCCTGGATATCAAAAAACCCTTGCAATTGGCACACCTTCGTTGGAAATCGTGTAAGTGAGATACATGATTTAGTAGGAAGAGAGATATGGAGACATGTCAAATCCGCTGAAAATCCTGCGGATCTCGCAACCAGAGGGATAAGTCCTAGCAAACTTGTGTCAAACAATCTCTGGTGGAAGGGACCGCTTTGGCTTACCAAATCACCGGAATCCTGGCCTTTAAAAAGACTCAATTTGATAACCAACAAGGAGGAGAGAAAAACAACGACAGTTTGTGCCATAACTGTCTCCTCTCCAGAAATTTTTAAATGTTCTTCATTCACGAGACAAGTCCGAGTGATCGCCTATGCCTTACGTTTTATCAACAATGCTAGACTGAACAAGGCAAACAGAAGAACAAGCTACCTATCCACAGAGGAACTACAGAAAGGAAAAGATTCCATTATAAAATTGGTACAGCTGGAAGAATTCTCAGAAGAAATCAATGCGCTCAACAAAAATCAACAGCTGAAGAAGAATAGCAAGTTGCTCTCACTTCATTATATTTCGTTTATAGATTCAAACGGCATTTTGAGAGTTGGGGGTAGGCTGGAAAAGTCACCCTTGCCAGTAGATGCAAGGCATCAAATACTTTTACCTCCAAAACATCATGTCACGAACCTCATAATCGATTACGCTCATCGACAAACGCTACATGGTGGTACACAGCTTACACTTAATTATCTAAGACAGACGTTTTGGGTTATAGATGCCAAAAGAGTAGTGCAGGGAAGAAACCACAAATGTATTACATGCTTTCGATATCGCCAAAATCATTCTCAGCAACTCATGGGCAACTATCCAGCAGTAAGAGTTACTCCATCCCCACCATTTTCAAGTACAGGAGTAGATTATGCAGGACCCTTCTTGACAAAGGCTTCAAAGGGGAGAGGCACTAAAACACTTAAGGGATACATAGCCATATTTGTATGTATGGTCACCAAGGCAATTCATTTAGAGCTTGTCAGCGATTTAACCACGGACTCCTTCCTCGCAGCATTCAGAAGATTTGTTTCCCGTCGAGGAATCTGCAAAGCAGTTTATAGCGACAATGGGACGAACTTTGTTGGCGCCAATAACAAATTAACCAGAGATCTACAACTTGCAATCTCCAGTGCGACCAAACAAGCAGCTGAAGCACTAGCGAATGACGGTACAGAGTGGAAATTCATTCCAGCAGTTAGTCCACACTTTGGAGGACTCTGGGAAGCCGGAGTCAAATCGGTCAAGGGACACTTAAGACGAATTTTGAGCGAAACGCTGCTCACTTATGAAGAATTCAGTACCGTCTTGACTCAAGTAGAAGCCTGCTTAAATTCAAGACCTATTGGACAACATTCTAGTGACCCAAGAGACCTAGAGCCACTTACGCCTGGACATTTCTTGATAGGCAAGCCACTAATAGCACCCCCAGTTCCAGAAATTGAAGAAAAGGGGTTACATCAAAGATGGAAGCTGGTAGCGAAGCTTCAGCAGGACATTTGGAAAAGGTGGTCATTAGAATACCTATCCCTGCTTCAACAGAGAAGTAAGTGGAAAACGGAAAGGAAGAATCCAACAATTGGAGAATTAGTCCTCATCAAAGAGGATAACATGCCACCACAGAAATGGGCCTTGGGCCGAATTACAGAACTACATCCTGGAGATGACGGATTGGTTCGTGTTGTTTCTGTACACTTTAAGAATGGAATCAAGAAACGTCCTTTAACCAAGTTATGTCAACTGCCGCTTTCAATCTACAACGAAGAAGACACTAATCCCAGCACCAAACCTGTTACAACAATGACTGCTATCACACGGAAGCGAAATTCTCGCAGAATAGTTAATACAGAGCCCGAACTTTGGTCAAAACCAGAACACTTTGACCAAATTTGCACAACAAAGAGCAATACCTTAGCTGACAATAAAAAGAGAACAGGCACGCCCACAAACGAAAGAAGGAATAAAAAACGGAGAATTGCTCCATGCACCTGGGCAACAAAATTGCTGCACACAACCATTCTAATACTGTACTGGTTGACTGTAGCGTTCGCAAGGGACTTCGAGATCGTACAACCGAAATTGGGCTTCTTCGTGGAAAATCTAGGTAATGCTCAAATTAAAAGAGGCAATCTTAGGCTGCAGGTGTCTCTTCCAAAGGATGAACTGATTAACGATCAAAAAAATATTGACATTACGTGGGATCAAGTCAAAAGTATGTGCGAGAGGACAAAAGCTCTTACTTACATAACTCGCTGCCAGACATATCTTGAGCACATATCTACAAGAAGACAGGATCTTCTCAGGGTTACTGATGAGGCTCGACAAAGGTTAGAGCACAATAGCAGGAACAAAAGAGGCATCCTTGGCAGACTACTCACTTCAGTGTTCGGGGTAAACGATGAAGTTTACAGTGACATCGAGTCCCTACAGCATAATCAACAAGATATATTGCACTTTACAAATCAGCAAGTACTACTCCTAAATACCAAAATAAATCAGTCAAACTTTAGAACACTGGAATATTTAAAGCAAGTTGAGGCCAGAATAGATGACGCTAGCTCAACAATTAGGGAGATGTCATCATATATCACAAGGGCAGATCACAACAGGCTAAACATAGAAATTATTTCCGCCTACCTGAGCGCAGAAGACTATTATGACGAGCTAAAGGAAAAATATGAGAAATGGCTGAGAGCACTGCATAATCATGGGAGTATATTGGACTTTGTGCACATCCGGGACATAAATGCAATCATACAAAATGTTTCTCAAAAACTGGGCACAAACTTCTTAATACTTCAAGTGCCTCAAACTCGGCTAGATGTTGAGGTCGAGAACAGTACAATGAACTTGTATGGATATCTCAATATAGTGGAAAGAACAATTTATAGCTTGATTCATGTTACTCCAACGCCACATAGGATCAAAGAAGACACATATGTGGTAGCTGATATACAATATTCGACTCTTGCGATCAACTTCAACCAACAAACATACTTCAGCTTAACAGGAGAAGAACTGAGATCATGTACAGTAGACCATCACCTTCACTTCTGCACGCCAACAATTGTATACAACATAGAGGAAAGTCCATCTTGTGTCATTGACGAGCTTTATAATCGACATCCAAAAACTATGTGTAAAATGCACCAAGTGAAGGTCATGGGCATAGTCTGGAAGGCAATGGCAATGAAAAACTCCTGGCTTTACGTCACAAACGAAACGACAGTAATCGCTGTTATGTGTAAGGGTACCAGAACAGAAGCAGTACTCAACAGCACTGGAATAATTCATCTACATGATGACTGCCATGTAAAAACGAAGGAAGTGACTCTAAAAACCAACTTTGAAGAGTCGGTGGAGGTTCTAGGAACCCATATGAAGGAAATTCCACCTGAGGCCGCTGACATTACGCCACAGAATCCTCCATCAATACTGAAATCCAAGAGTCTTCTCCAATCAACCGAGCAACTTCTAGACTACAGCTTTGAACCAGAACTGCACGGACCTAATCTAAGGAAGGCGCTAATTCTGCATTCATCAGGCGTAGGAGCAACACTCATCACCTTCCTTCTTGCTATTCTTGGATGGAAGTACCGGCAGCAGCTCAAGGGTTTGGTACTCAGGCATAAGGCAAAAAATTCTCAGCCCAAGGTCGACAAACCACAAGAATCTCCTCAAACATCAATTGGACAACATTATCATCGGGTCCTGGCCCCCAGCCCCCCCCAGCATGTTCAGAACTGAACAATCTTATTATTATTTTGTAATTCTCAATTTGTAATTATTTTCCTAAGTGTAACAAGTCAGTCATTACTTCATGTCACCTACTTGAAATTGCAGAAGTCAACATAAGCAATATTTGGTCTGACCGCAATTTCATATGAAGTAATGACCAGCTCACCTAATTAATCGCAACATATCTGATTAGTCGTAAGTTCTTATTGTTATAAATACCGAACGGTTTTGTTAAATAAATTCAGTATTCAAAGAACCTTTTGAGTATTCATTTACTTTGACCATCCGAGTCAAACAATGGTTAAAGAATATCGTAGTGGTATAGGTACATAGTTGGGTAATTTCGCGAAAGATGTGGTGAGTTGAATTTTGGTTAACGAATAATTAATAACAATTTCTTATAAGATTTATATCAGAGAAAAGGCCCAACATCTGTAAAAAAATTACAGGGTGTAAAAGGAGAAAAAATTAGTTATTCAAAACAGTGTCAGGTATTAACTATAATCTCAAAGAAAAACTATGTATTTTTCTGGAACTTGTATGGATTAGTTCTAGAATTGAGATCATTTGCTAGACAGTATTTATATACTTTATAACCTATTTTATAATGTATCAATGTACCAATAATTGCACAGATTTCTAACAGTTTTGACGCTTCTGATAAATATGTATTTTTGACTTTGTCAACAATTGTTCCAAATAAAATAAAATATAAAACTACACACTAACGTGTTTCTTGTTTCATCTGGAATGACATTTTACCTAAAAATACCACACATCTCTGCTGTACCGAATACTTGGCTGTCAAAAGTTTTT
The DNA here is from genome assembly GCA_947538895.1 of Neoitamus cyanurus. Taxonomy (NCBI): domain Eukaryota; kingdom Metazoa; phylum Arthropoda; class Insecta; order Diptera; family Asilidae; genus Neoitamus; species Neoitamus cyanurus. The sequence goes on along the minus strand of OX384540.1, from coordinate 42,083,764 downwards.
ATCAATTTTTTGAGATAGATACCTACTAAATATTATGCAGCACAAGCCGAACGGGCACACTAGTTTAAAACTATTTAAAATCACAAGGTCGAAAAACCCATTTAATTATTTTATTTTGAACTTTGTTAAATTTTAACATTCGTCTAATACAATTTTTTATACATATTTCTCGTTGGAGGCAAACGTGGTGCAAAACAGTAATTTTGAACAAATTTAAAAGCTCATTGAATGACCAAATGTAGTCGAAAATTATAGGAAGCTACCCGCAGGGGACCATAGGGACTTCAGTCAACAGACATTTTTGGAGTATGCATATTTAGGAAGGAATATATGATACAAAACTTATTTTTAAGGTATTTATTATGAACATATTTAATATATTTTTATAAAAACCAAATGAGGTCGTTGTAGTTGCTGGAGCAATGACATGTAAAATAAAAATGTCGAGAAAGATTTCTCAGAAATTCTGTGATCATTCTGCTTATATTCGTATCGAATTTTCCATCCGAAGAGGTAGGTAGCAGGACAGTACAAAAAAAAGTTACGAGTAGCTCTCTCTATGGTCTCGAACCGCAAACTCAAAAATATCTGCTTGAATTAAGCGTCCCGAGTTCGAATCCCATCGGAAATCACACAAAGACTTTATATAAGAAAAGAAGACAGTTTTCGTTCGCGTATTCAATATGGGATCAAATATGTAAGACTTTTCAATCAACCGTTTTTCACTTAAATGAAAAGTTTGAAGTATTAATTTTTGAATTTAAGGTTTTCAACGACTCCAACATATCGATCAGATTTATGTTTAAAACAAATTGAAGTCATTTCGGTGCCAAATCATATGTGTTTTATTTAAATTAAAAATGAATCTATTTAATTTTTTCTCAGTGCAGGATGGACTGGTCAAAGCCCGAAGTAAATAATTTTGGTTGGCGGTTTGACTGTTGAGTTTAGACACTCCTAGGATTACCCAAAAATCCATCAGTCAAAGGTCGAAATGCAAACTAGTTTTCGACTTTGCCTACGGCTTCCTGCCAAACCTGAAGACTGGCTGGTCAAACCCAGGAGTGCCTAGGTGTCGACCTTTGACTATAGCAGATTACTATGCACCCTTCGGTGAGGGAAGCGTCGACCAAAAATAAGCAAAATTACATCAAGCAAAGCAGTTTTGGAAGACCTCAAATACATATGTAGGTAGTTGAAACTTCTAAGCCCAAAAATACAGTAAATGCAATAAATAAGTGAGAGCAACTTTAATTGTTCTTTCACAAGCGGTACCTAACTTTGGATAAATAGTACTACAAAAAGTGAAATAAGATAAAATAAAAGTTTCTGAAAAGTAGAAGGGTAATATATTATAATATATTAATTAAAAAAATCAATAAATTGTCTGGCCCCGAGTACAAAGTGCAAATAATTGTGTTCACAATGTCGTATATTTTACATATTCAATATGGCGGACTTAAAATACCAAATTGTTTTGATTTGAGACCAACTGAAACAAAGTATTCAAAAATGTGAGGTAAAATATATGCAAGATCCAGTGAATGACAGTTACGACTGCGAAACTAAAAACCATAATACATAATAAACACAATTATGTTTTCGTGAGTTTTTGTAATATTTTATAATAAGACAACCTTCCCTTAACCTGTGGATACTATTAGACTGAATACTTTAATGGCATAGAACTAGAGAAATATTGCCAGTTGACATTGTTCCACATTGTTCCAGTTCCACATTGTAAATTATTACTGTCCTCTTTTAGGTTGAGATCCCACGACTACTTGATAATACCTTGAATATTTTTGACATGTATTTTTCGGAAATTATTACACCGCAGGCAGTCCAATTCAATTTTAAACCTTTATTATTAGTCATTTATTAATTAGTAGGAAAACGTCTACTCCACTTGTTGAAATTTATACAGATAATTAATTGATAATTATATCAATTATATTTAATTAATTTTCATTTTTCATTTATTATTTTAATTTATTTAATGATTGTTTCATTTTACTTATGCGTATTTTTTGTTCTTTTGGGCGCGGCGCGGTGTACCAGGCAAGGTAGACTAATTTTACATAAATATATATAGAAATAAAATTCCCTGTTCCTTGCCCTATTGATTGTATTGCAACAACTTTTAACTTTAAACATGAGCAGCAATAATAACTCGGCAAGTGTCGGAATCCTAAAAGCGTGAGTCATGCTATTTAATTGCCTTCAAAGTATGGGCTATTTAAATGGCCAAAACGAAAACAAAGCGCTTGATAATGAATGCGTCGCAAGGTGTGAATATAGGCAATTACTCACGGAACCCGCAATTGTCATAATAGCGCCAAAAACCCTCTTACATAAAGTCCCCAAAGTCGAAGGTCGCCCTTTTTTCGGCAACAAAAAGATAATCTGGCGATAATGCACATTCACTGATCGCAGCAAAAGATGCGGTAAGAGCGCGACTGTAAAGTCGCGGGCATTTTGGCCGGACTCAAGTTGAATGACCGGCGAGTGCCGAAAACCAAAAGTGGTCAGCGAAATTGTATAACTGTTAAATGGTGACTGTGCGTGTATAGGTGGCACCTTCTCACTTCCCACTTACAAAAGGTTTTGGACGGAGTCGCTCGACGATGATGAATTTCGGCACCGTCTACACTTGCACCTCCTCTCGACCGGGTGTAGGTGAATCAGGTGAGTGAGTTCAAAAACACGATCGAAATTTTAGTTTTATTCACCGAACGGTATTTGCATGACGTAATGGACCCAATGGCCCCTTGTAAGAGAAGTCGCTGGGAAGCGCGAAGAAACAAAGCGAAAAAGGCAAGTGCCAGTGAACTCTTTGTGGAGCACGGGAATTTTGAGGCAAAAACAAACTTTTCGCGCACTCGGATTTGTTTAGATTAACGGAATACCTATCGGCCATTTTCCCGCTCCTACCAAATTGGTCTCTGTCTTTATTTCAGGCACTTAGACTTGTCGGGTTTTGTGCCAGCCATCCGCGATTACCGTAATTTTCGAAGCACTCCTTCTATCCTCACAAAAGGTTGGACGAAGCATTTGAGGTGTTCTTCGAGGACGCCAGATGCCCGCATAGTCATCACATGTTTCTCTTTTGTCAACACGCTTTGATTCAATTTTTAATATTAAAAAAAACAAAACTTTTCTCAAAACTCGCAGTTACCGTTATTTAAGGATAACCTCAAGGGTTGCTTCGACTCATTTCCATAAAACGACATATGTATGTTTTGTAAGAAGCGCAGCGGATGGTAAAAGAAGAAAGAAAAGGATTGAATCTAGGGGCAGCAAAAAGCGGGGAATGTACCGTAATACCTGTAATACTCCCTCAACCCGGAGACCGGTAAAGGATTACAGCTTGTCGGCCATCATCCCTAGATGTTGACTCGAGACCATTTTTTTGTGGGCGCTGCAGGTACGCGTCAGGTGAAGATGTTTGCCTCGTTTTTTTTTTTAGTGATGTCTCGGAGAGAAAGGCTTATCAATGCGGAAAAAGGTCCTAGACAATGGGATCTTTCCAAATAGGTTTCGTTGCTCCGCCTTCTTAGCACATGTCGGTGCTGTGCGGTGTGAAAATTTTTTTGTAGCTCTTAATTACGGGCGCAGGAAGCACAGCAACGAAAGGATTGCTTCGCCGTATGTTGTAAAATTTAAAGGACCAATTTACCTGGTTCTTTACTGACGTAACGGTACTCTCTCAATATATGACTTTCCCAGAGGATTGAGTTCAAAGCGCCGTTGGATTTTATGTAAAGAAGGGCATCTGTTCAGTAGGAATAGGAAACGAGGCTTAAATGGTTTATTGGTTACTGACCGACTTCAAATTGAATTTAATCTGGGCCTTTTAACCAGGTAACTGCGGAATTTAGCTTTGAAAACTTTTCGTGGTTCGCACATGTGTAAAATTAAGAGATGCCTTCTAAATAATCTAAATATACCTACCAAAGAAAAAGTAGACATCCTACTTAAGGGGGTAGTCTCATGTTCGATCTTCAAAAAATCTTTTTTTTTTTTTGCATTTTCTCAAAGATAAATAAGTTGAAAATATACTGTAAAAATTTTAGACCGATACACTACGTCATTTTAAAGTTACAACATATAATAGGGGAGAGCGCACCCTGCATCTGCATATATGAAAATTTTTTCTCTAAACTTTAAACGCGTTTTTCTCGAAACTACTTTTTTTTCGTCGGCACGGATGATTCAAGAAAAACTATTGGACCGATTGGGCTGAAATTTTCACATATTATTATAAACATGAATGGTTCTGGCGGGTAGCAGAAGTAGATGTTTTTATCGATTTCTTTCTGTTTTATATCGATTTTAAACCGAAAAAAACCGTCGATTTTGTAAAAATTTTCTTACAAGGCCGCCATTTTGCTATTTTTCACTCAAATCTTTTAAATCTGCTACGGGCCAGAATGACAACCCTACTGAATAATAATCTTTTTGGAATTTTGATTTCAGATGATTGGGAAAGGAGCAATCAGGGGGGCGAGCTACCTACTTTTTTTTGAAGAGACCTACTTCGCCTCACCAAAATGACCTTAAAAAATTTCTTTTTTTATTTAAAAGAAATGTTTTTGTATTATTCAATAGTTTAGTAATAACATATAATTATCACAAGAAGATTGCATTTCATTTTCCACACAAAAAAAAATCTTGAAAAACCTTCAAAATTTAAGCTCGGACATGAGACTACCCCCTTAAATAAATTTTTATTACTTTTCAGAGTAGGCTCTGCGACGTTGCGCGGCAACAATGGTAAACATTTTTTTTCTACTGCAAGCATACACGTCAAATGCACTGAAATAAAGTTTTGGTTTGACGTGTATACACGTATAAGTCCCATCTCATTAAGTACTTATTTTTAAGCTTGAAAATCTCGCCCTTCATTCTCACCTGATTCAGTGAATTAGGTTTTACCTCTCTCAACGAATATTAAGGATTAAAATTTCCTCACATTTCTCCAACGTAGTTGAAGTTACATCAAGTGTACCTCAAGGTAGCCACCTTGGTCCACTGCTCTTCACTTTATTTCTAAATGACCTTTTTGAACTCATCAATCGTTCTAATATTCTTGCTTATGCAGATAACGACAAGATCCTTAAAACTATATCTGACGGTAATGATCTCTTAGTTCTGCAGTCGGATCTGTATATTTTTTTCAGAACGGTGCTTGAAGAGACATATGACTTTGAACACTAAAAAGCGTTTCATTATGGCTTATCACGTCCACTAATTCAAGTGACACAATTACTGACCTTGGTATAGTCTTAGACTCTAAGTTGACTTTCAGGATTATCCATTCTAATTCGTCTCTTGATTTTATAAGGTGTTAGTCTAAAGAGCTTCATAATACCTATGTTTTGAATATTTTGTTTTATGCTTATGTCAATCCTATTTGGAGTATGCGTCAGTCATGTAATCCCTCAACACATCAAAGAGTTCATCAGTTTTCGTGAAAATGGTTTATAAATTATTTCCTGACATAAGATCTGTTCAAATGTGTGGCTCCTCATTTTGAATGTTGACAGCTTGTGCAAAGAATGATGAAATATTAATGCTCAGGTTTATGTTATCTACGATTTGTTGTGTGCACAAGTTGTAAATGTTCACAGTTATGCCCCTGTACATTAAAATAATTTTTATTATTAGATATGATATCTTAAGTTGGATTTGAAAATGTTTGTCTTGTATAGCGGGCCTACTCAAAAAGTATGGAAACTTATGCGTTATAAATATACCAAACCACAGACAATCATATTAAGCGCATAACACCCCGTCATATTTTTTTATCGAATGGGTCGTGTTGAGTGGTCTGATTCCAAATTATTCCCCGAATTATGGAAGTTAAGATAGCGGATGAAACATGGCACGAAATATCAAACTTCTTAGGTAAGTACTGTAGAGAAACTTTTGAAATGAAAGCTAAAGCTTGAATAAATAAAAATAAATTAACGCCAAAGAACAATTTTAATCAATTGGAAAACTACAACTTTTGAAGCAATGTTCCATTCTAAGTGTCGACAATTGTAATCTAATAGTATACGACTTGGAATGTGAACGCCACTAATTAAGATCTGTTTCCTCGCTCCGATATTTAAATTATTATTTCCAAGCTCTGATCTTCACTTCCTTAAATTGTTTAGATTTTGTGTCTACTGCTTAACTAAAGGGGAGTGTTTGTCTTTTGGCGCCATTATCAATTTATTCGGCACACACTACAAGTTGTCATTGTTCATTGAATTTCGTGTGAACACTCGATAACCGCTGGACAAGGTGATGCTAACTCAGTTTCATTTGAAATGCAGGGACTCTAGTTGATGTGAATTTGACAGAAATTGCTTTGAACTTCTGACCTAAATTTGGCAATTGGAACACGAAACACGCTGAAAGAAAGAAAAATTCGTGCAAAAGCATCGCGAGAAAAGTAAAGTTCATCATCTTCCGGGGCCCGCGAGACGAAAGAAATTATGAGAGCTGTCTAGTAGTGCAGCAAGGTGGAGCAGACTGCACGAATTTCTGCACAATACACCTGCACAGATGCAACAAGTGCAGTGGCAGCATCAATACAAAAAGCGGTGAGACACGCAGTGGAAAGCGGAACGAGCAATTTTCCGCAGACAGGTGGAAAAGGGGTGAGGCGCGGCATACACACATCACCAATCGCTGCACATCACCGAGGCAGAGATTAATGCGGGAAAAATTATGTCGGCGAATTTATTAGAAACTGAAAAGATCTAGAAAACAAAACCGAAGCGGTCGAACTCGAAAGTCGATTGAGGACCAGAGTCGGTGCGTGGAACTCGTAGTAGGTGTACTCGTATGCTCCACGGAACCTACGATTGGGCGCGCTTGGTTGGACCACTGATAGGTGCGTAGGTCAGTGTTCGCCCGAATGCGAGAAGGTTCGGGAAGGTTCTCGAAACGCCTGAAAAGTGTGCCATGCTAGCCAGGGGGCCATTCACAAATTCTTTTCTGCGGTGGAAAGTTCAGCCCAAGAAGGCACGCCCCCTCCGCGCCTTGCACCGATGCATGTGCACTTCAGCCGTGACGGCCTTCTGCAGATTCTTGCAAACAAGTTCACGCCTCGGACTTTAGAAAGCTCCGCGGACATGGCTGTGCCATTTCGCGCTGTTAAATGAGAACACTTCTGGTCGTTGGGTCAACGACCGCGCGAAGAAGCCGATGCAGAAGTGAAATGAAGAAAATGGAACGGTGGTGTGGAGACGCTGGGCGAGAAATCGGCGCGGTGAAGAAGTCGCGGCGCACGCGTGCTTCTTTTGCTCATTATCGAACCTTCGAGTGAACGACACCAAAAGACGCGTTGAAAAGGGAATCTGACTCCGTCGGCGGAGGTTTCCTAAGCTTGTCGGGAGTACACCCGGGCGGACCCGTCTGGGTGAATGGAAAGCTCGAATCCTTCGCATGGGCGACGACGGAGGAAAGCGCAAGAATACCCAGCCACCCGCGGAACGGGAGAAAAGAGGATTTTCTGGAAATTGGTCGATGATTGCAGCCTTTGACATGCCACGGGGTATCGACGATGGCCAGAGTGGGAATCATCGTCGGCCATTCCTCATACCGCGCTGGTGGTCAAATACTGGCCCGTGCTGGTAGTGCGGCATTCTTGCCAAGTTGTGGCGAGCACGGACTGAACCAACACAGCGGCAACCTGGGATAGCGGTAAACTTGCGGTACTTTTCGTTTTCATTGCAACTGGGGAGCATTTAGCCTAGATTTGCAGCGCGGGTTCGTTGAACCCGGCGGCGCTGTTGGCGCGGTCTTGGCTGATTTTACTCTTTCTCGAGGTTCGCTTCGCGATGCACTCATTCTGCTATGATTTGCTGCCTACTCTCCTATGCAACACTAGCGCTAGCCCAGGGAGACGCACATCATCTTGGCCGTTCTCTAATTTCCACCATTGCGGTGCAATGCGAACTGGGCTTTGTCTTTGACGACGACTTCTGCACGTTCTTTTCACCGTCCGTCCGCTTGTCTGCCTGTCTATGGACTTGAGACTTAGAAAAAGTTTTGCAGTTCGCGTTCTGGGGCTCTCTGGGCTGATGAACTTTTATTGTGTCGGAGTAATGAACTTGAGACAGCGAGCTTTTGCCGAGGTTTTCTGTCTTGGTTTTCATAAATCGTTCCGTTGGATTTGTTCAAATTGCTTAGGGCACACGATCCAAGCCAGGGAACTATACAGGCCAAAATTGCTTCAGCATTTGCAATAGGAAATTCGATTCTCTAGACTAGTTTAGGTACTAACAAACTCAAACCAAAAAACGGTATATTAGATAAACCTCCAGGTTATAGACTAATGCAATGCGACGCATGTATGTACATAGGTATAGGTATTAAACAAACGATAAGAACAATGTAAAAGCAGCATATATGTACCTACAGAAATGATTCGAAACCTCTAAACCCAAACTAGGGGTCTGCGAAACATATGTGTTTGACTGCCACCCCATATTTATGTACATACATACGTATGCACAGTATCTGCGGAAAGGCTTGCCTGACTTTTGAATTGAGGTTTTGTAGATTCGTTTCAGCTCTGCAAATGATGTTTAAGAAACAAAATGGCGGACGCTAGACATTTAATTATACAAGTCGGACAATCAAGCTATCGAGCGAGGTGTGGTTAGATTCATCTCAGTTTCACAAGTGCTGATGGTAAAAATATTGAAAAAACAAAATGTCTATATTAAAAAGAAAAAAACATAAAAATCAAAATTCTATGGGAAGCTAAGGAAGCCACCGACGGAGGCAGAAAGTTTGAAAAGTTTAAAATAATCGACAAACAGTAACTTTACCTAACCTTTAGACAAGAAAGAAAAAATTATGCTATGTAACTAATAGGTAGCTAATACTAGCCCATACGTCAATCACACGCAACTTAGGATAGATTATCCTTAAAAAAGCTGGGATTCAAAACCTTGACCGTGAAGCTCAGACAAATGTAACGACCTTACTCGAAAGGATGAAAAAATTAATATACCAGACTTTGATAGTATGGTGTCTATAGTATCCGCCATTTGGTTTTTTTTTCGAAAATTCACTCACCCAGCAGTATTTGTCCAACTAAAACAAGTTCAACCAAAGATACATAACCCAATAGAGAGAGAAATAAGAGAGCAAAAATTGTATTTTCCGATTTGGGAATTAGAGCGTACGCCATTTTCTTTTTAATTTGACATATAGCCAAGAGAAGGATTCTTTATTGTTGTGAAATTTTTTTTTTAAATCCAAATGCATCTGAGGTAATATTAGAATATAAATAAAAATTCAAGGCAGTAGTCAGCAAAGCTGTCCGATAAACAAATGCACTTGTGTAAACAATTCACTTAATGAGCATCAAAACAACACTAAGCAAAGATATCACCAACGAAGAAAAAAAAGAAGACACTTGAATTTTGGTGGCATTAAGTGAAAGAATCATAAAATCGGAATATTTCAGATATAAAAAAAGCCGGTTAACCTACATCGAGTAGGTTGTTTCTTACAAGTCTAAATACTGTCTATTTGGGTTTTCGTTTTAGACGCCTGTTCGTTATTTTATAATAATTTCAGAAAAATACTAATAATCTAAATTGCAAAAAGGACTGAAACTCACAAATTAGTTCCGTAACACAAGCCTGCAAAATTTAAATCATTAATTCCTGTTTCAGTTTTAACAAATGTCTTTTGGGGTGCCGATTGCGAACAAAATATTTCTAAAAATTCGTTCGTATACAGTTTTTCCAAAAACTCTCAACTTTTTTTTACACATGTCCTGAGTTAATCTACGTGATAGACAAATATTTAGTTTATATCTGGCATAAGCTCCCAAAAACCCCTGAAATCCTTTGCTAAATCTTAATGCCGGACGGAATGGATTACAAAGTAATGCAATATTTTACAGCTCTGATGATATTCGAGTGCCAACATGCGTATTTGTAATTGTACTTTAACCGAAAATGTTTTTAACAATGTTCATAATGCTTCATACGCGAAAACTTAACCCGTTAACACCTACATTGCTAGATGAAGGATTAAATTTTTCCTGATATTTATGTAGAATTTGTTTGCCTCTAGAATTTAATAAGCTGATAGCTACCGATATACCGATTTTCATTACTATCCGTTTGGTTCCAACCATTTGCAGACGAATGCAGCAGTATTTATATTTTTGTTCATTCTATAATAAGGTAGTAGGTTGCCGGCCGGGATTATCTATTCTTGAAGATTAAAGAAAATCTGAAAACAAATGTAATTTATTAATCTAATTATCAAATTGCATTTTAAATTCTCAAATTTTAAGGCAAACTCGAGATCCGTGACCGTGTAGCCTTCAAATTGAGAATTTTCGGTCGCCATTTGGGATGCATAATCTCAGATTCCCAAAACGCTTAGACAGATTCGAAATTACCAAATTTTATAACCTGCTCCTCTTATGGATTTGCATGTGCCATCTTCTTGAGCTCTGAAACTTTAAAGATAACTTCGAAATTTGCAACCAGTTAAAACTCTTAGTACCTATTTTCAGAGGAAATTTTTAAACTTGAGAGTTTTCGGTTTTCAAATAGGATCCGCTATTTTGAATTCCCAAATTGTCAAATCTGCCAATACATACGTACAATCAGCAACCCCAAAACCTCGTATGCGCCAAATATTCTGAAAATTCAAAGAAATTTAATACTTTGAGTCCGCCATATTGGAGTCGCCATCTTGAAAACAAAAATAGTTCATACCCTAAAACATGCAAACATCACCTACTCAAGTATATATATATGTGGATAGACGATAAAGATTACCTTCACAGAATTTATGGGCACATTCTCTTTCCGAAACAAAACTTAGCTTCAAGTTCTATGGAGAAGCCTCTCGCGGTGAAAAGGAAAATTCTTGAGCAAAGCGCATTAAGGCTGTGGTGGTTTTTCTTATAAGCTCTTTGAACATAAAATTGTTCTGGATTACACGTCCCATAGAAAAGGTGCCAAAATTACGTCCCCATTAAGTTGTTTCCTCAATAAATCTTCTTATTCACTTCCGGAAGGAGACTCGGCCCAATTAACTAAGTAGACCTTTTGGGAACTACCATGCCATCTCACACGAACTTCGCAAGATGCAAGGTTGATGAACTCGAGCTCGTAATCTCATTTTCAATAACTCGAAACCATCTCGCGGAGTGAATGGAAGGGGTACGCGCCAGATGAGCGTCTCTAGCATTTTCTTTGTTTTGCTTGAATTTTTGGTTATTGAACCCGAATAACCGTAAGCTCGTTACCTTGTTGCGCAGCCTACGGGGGAAATGACCAAATCGGTTCCCCTTCGGTACTATCGCGAAAAAATTCAACGTTCGAAGACGTTTCTTCTTCCGAGGAGGAGATGACATAACGGAATCCAGCGATCACTTTCCAATGCCGAAGAAGTTCATTCAAGAGTGATGTATTCGAAAACGAAGAAACGGTCACCTGGCCTTACATGCTCAGCACAGTGAAGGTGAACGGTTTGGTCCTGTTCTAACCACGGCCCATGTTGAGCTTTGATTTTATTGTTAGCACCACTGCCGGGAGAAAGGCGCTGATCCGCCAAGAATGTCAGAACATTCTGCCTCTCGCCTATCTGGTTCTTTGGAATCGTGAACGGTTCTTGGCTTTGCGAAGCCCAGACCTTCACTGCTACATATAGTGACGTTGCGGGAAGAATTTCGAACCACGGCGGCCTGGTCGTCGACCTCTGGAGTCGTAGCCAGAAACGGCCTCATTTTCTTCTGTAACTCAGCAGAGAGCCCTCGATGCACGGCCAGTTTTCACTGAAGTTGAAGACTACAATTCCCGTTAGACTGACGGGTTTACTCACCCCACCCACAGATATGTGTCCCGACCCGAGAAGCATTGTTGGATGCTTCCGGGACCCGCTTTGCGAAACCCTTATATAATTGCGGCTGGGTATGCAAATCACCTGGGCAGCTGCAGTGCACTTCTCTGACACACTTCTAATTCCTGGAAGCAGCCCTAGCGGTGCTTCTATTTTGCGAATACCAAGGCAGCCTGATGGCTCACGCACACCTGGAATTGTCAATTGTTTTGCGAAATCGTGCCCGCACTAGCATAACTGTAACCTAACAGTGAATTTTGTAATTGGTGGAAAGTCCATAGCGCCGCGTTAGAAATGCTTTCTTCGGCTCGCAAGCAGAAGAAGTGCGCCGTTGGCATCGGCGATGTGGCTCTCGAGAATTGCTGCCGCGGCCGGGTTCTGGCTTCCCGAGGTTGATGACTTCTAGTTCTCGCGGGCCGCGGCGGTGCGGCGATGGCCGCTGCTCAAAATTTCACGCTGGATGATGACAGCTGATTTTGCAAATTGTTGATTGGCGGCCTTTGCGTGAGGTCGCCAACCTGGCAGAGGTGAATATCAATTTGCTGAATATCAGCTCGTCGGATCCGCCATGTTATTGATGGCCCGAGTGAGGTGTAAGATTAATAACACTGCTCCGCTTGAAGCCCTCCAAAATTAGTTTATTGGGAGTATGTTACAGTAAAATTTCGGGCGTGTACCGTTAGGCGCTAATGCGTGCTCGAAGCTCTTGTGACCGCGCTAACGAGTACTAATGAAGCGTACAGACGGCGGCGATTCATCTCCCCGTTTTTCCAAGAGTTATGGCACAGTTGGGACAATATGAGTCAAGGCATGCAATAAATCTTGTTGTTGTGGCGCCAGGTAATCTGCGAATTTAGGCTGCGCCAAGGTGTTACCGTCAGGTAAGATTAATAAGCTTTTCCCAAAATCGCCTCCCAGTTTTGTATTATGAAAAGACTGTGAGCTTTTTATATTTTGCAATTATTTTTGGTGACCGCAGATTTTGTTGAGCCCCAAACCCCCTTGATGCAATCAATCCTGCACCTTTATTTTAAGTTAAGCATTCTTCATCCGTGCAAGAAAGTGCACTCAAATTTGTACATACGTATATTGTATGTACTCAGTCATTTAGACGAAGGGTTACTAGACAATGGATATTTTGAACAACGCAGTTCATTTGACTCGAGAATACTGACATTCCAGCAAAGGCACGAGCAATTTCACAGAATGTTTTTTATATGTATCAAAAAAGTACTACTAGAGAGGCTCCCGAAAATTCTGTCAAAAACAGGGAATTCTCATTCCGCTATTTGACAGAACTGTTGTAAAAGTTTAAAGTAAAAAGCAGTTGTGATTTAAATGAAATGATCTAGGTTTCCGATTAAATTAATCAAATGATTCAAATTTCATTTCTTCATCTTTCGAACGACATCTCTCTCGTTATCCTCGCTTTAATATGTAGTAGGTGGCTCAAAATCACCAAGGTGCAGAATTGGCTTTGCTAGCAATTTAATGTCTTAAATCTTGACTTTATTGAGAAAAGAAAATTAATCAAATACTACAACTAACCTGTTTTGTGTGTACATCAAATAATACAACTTATTAAAGAAGCACATTTTAAATTGAATCAATATAAATGCAGAGAACGTCATTTCGGGAACGCGTCCTAATGTAGGATCTTCAACAACAAGTCCAAAATATTAATGAAAAAATTAAGGTATTTAACTCCTGTCATTACTTAATATATCGTATTTTTTATACAAAATCTAGTTTTGGAAAGGACATTAAAAGATTTTTTTTTTTAATTAAAAAATGCAAAAATAGTATGTCCAATAGCGCATAAGTCATTTCAGTGAACGCATCGACAACCGAACAAAAATAATTTTAAGCGAACGCTGCCATTCTGTGTCAAACGTCAGTAGAAGAAGAAAACAATGACAAAGCCGGCTGTCAGTATATTTATCGGCAAATGTATTAATATCTACGTGGTAAGTACCTTTCAATTCATTTTTCGTAGAGCGTACATCAATAGTCCGTCATTTCGGGAACGGGTTTTTTACATTTAATTATTCATGTGAATCTTTTTTAGGACCCGAAATAACAAAGTAACCTCAAATATATTACTATTGCCAAAGTCACATCGTATTTAAGATGGCCGCTGAATAATCAAAGCGCGCGCTTATGTGAAATCGTCATTTCGGGAACGTTCCCGGACTGACTGTTGCGTTCTCGTTTTTTGACGTATTTTGCTTGTAAAAGATTTTGTATTTATTGTTTTCAATATTGTTTATATATTATGGATACATAATATACCCATGGTATTAAACAATCCTTAAGTTATGTGCTTTGTTTTGTTTTTGTACATTTTATCAAACTTAGAAAAACGTTCCCGAATTGATTGTTTTCTGTAAGATATTCAGTACAAAAATAATTTTGAATTCTGTGCGCTGCCCTGTCAAAGTTTATTAATATACAAATTATGCAACAGTATAAACCAAGAGTCATCACTATAGATTGAAATTTTTTTTGGCATAAAACCAATCTTGAAATTCGCAACCTTGGTGATTTTGAGCCAGGTACTTAGAGTATTAGCACCAAGCATACAGTATACTGTATTAGCTAAATGAATTGTTGCACTCTTCAAGTCGCTCGGATTTCAGGATGCATTCTACTGCTTTTAAAGTCGTATTATGTCAAACAATTTATTTGCCAATTTATTAACTTTCTATTTACCTAAATTACTTGAGCTAATTAATTTGGAGGATTTGATATATTAAACAACCCCTTGCACCAAACTCTTCAGACTATCAAGCGATCATTGCACATATATTGTACATACATACATCATCTAGTAATAATATAAATAAGTTCTTAAATTGAACCAGCGCTTAGAAATATTTTTGCTTGGGTTCCGTATTCAATAGAGCCTAACTAAATTTGTAACCTCCCATATTGACTCCTATGTACGACTTCCACCTTAAAATAAATCCCCAAGAACAGTTCTACCAGAAGTGAGAAGCACATATGTAGCAACCGACAATGGTCGTGAAGCTTATTTTAAAATTGCTATTATGATTCCACAATTATATGGATTTGCACCTCTTCATATTTTCAATTCGTTCAGTATAGCAAATAGAAATTTCAGGGAAACATTTTATAAATAACTCCCATTTTAATTCTGGCAAGCAAAATAGTGACAACAGCCTGAGAGAGATCAGCGGATTCATGCAACTGGAACCCATAGAGAACACAATAAGGATTTGTACTTTAAACTTTTAACAACTTTGGCGACATTACCAGATGTGCACCGTGAAAGAACATTTGCAACTATGAAATGTCTGAAAACGTTTTTATAAACTCCACCAAGTCAGAAAAGATTGACTGGGTGGTTGGCATTAATGCCAATAAATCGGAAAATCGATATCTATACAGACGAACTTCGTCTTGTTTGCAGCGAACGGGGCTCGAAATATTTATCTGCCCTCGGTCTTGTGTAAAAGTGATTAAAACCGTTTCGAAATGCAGTCTGTTTCTTTATTGAGCTTACAGCTTATGGGTAGTGGTAGTGTAAGCCGAGAGCAGAACAAATATTTTTATGTCTGTACGCAGATTACGTTCCTAACGGCTTTTATTTATATCAAAAGTAAATTGAATTGTGTTAAATTTAAAACACCAGACTTTTAGCATGTTTATGTAAAATAATGGAGAATGGGCGTTTCGTACATAAGCCGTAACAGTATAATATATGTAGTATCTTATGAATGAAATGAAAAAACTGCCAAATGAAAAAAACGTCAATTTCATTACCATTGGATTTTTCAATCCACTATTCATTATATTACCAGAACAATGCATTGAGTTCATTTCACAGTACAAAAAATTCAGTTTATTACAGAACAAAACAACTAGACACTGATCCTAATTGCAACTAACTGGTAGGTGTGTGAAAACTTACCCGCCGCGTCTCAAAATATATTTTTACCCCATATCCAGGCTTTCTAGAGCTTTACCCCTCCGGGGTTTTTGAGAAAAGGGAGGGTTCTCGAACATCATTCCCTACAACATGTTGCAACAAAAAAATTTATGTCATGTCACATGTCACATCACATGTTACATAACATGTCACATATAACGGCAAAAAGAGAACGCAACAGTCATTTCGGGTACGTACCGTCATGTCCGGGAACGTTCCCGAAATGACCGTTCCCGAAATGACGATTTCACATAAGCGCGCGCTTTGATTATTCAGCGGCCATCTTAAATACGACCTGACTTTGTCAATAGTAATATATTTGAGGTTACTTTGTTATTTCGGGTCCTAAAAAAGATTCACATGAATAATTAAATGTAAAAAACCCGTTCCCGAAATGACGGACTATTGATGTACGCTCTACGAAAAATGAATTGAAAGGTACTTACCACGTAGATATTAATACATTTGCCGATAAATATACTGACAGCCGGCTTTGTCATTGTTTTCTTCTTCTACTGACGTTTTACACAGAATGGCAGCGTTCGCTTGAAATTATTTTTGTTCGGTTATCGATGCGTTCACTGAAATGACTTATACGCTATTGGACAAACTATTTTTGCATTTTTTAATTAAAAAAAAAAATCTTTCAGTATCCTTTCCAAAACTAGATTTTGTATAAAAAATGCCGTATACTAAGTAATGACAGGAGTTAAATACCTTAAATTTTTCATTAATATTTTGGACTTGTTGTTGAAGATCCTACATTAGGACGCGTTCCCGAAATGACGTTCTCTGCATTTATATTGATTCAATTTAAAATGTACTTCTTTAATAAGTTGTATTATTTGATGTACACACAAAACAGGTTAGTTGTAGTATTTTATTGATTTTCTTTTCTCAATAAAGTCAAGATTTAAGACATTGAATTGCCAACAAAGCCAATTCTGCACCTTGGTGATTTTGAGCCATATGTAGTAATTTTTTCGAACTCTGTTTAAAACACCATCTTTAGACTTATTGTAGTTGTTTCTGATAAAAACAACATATGTATGTTTTAAATAACGTAAAGATTTTAACAAAAAATAGGTGACTTGGAAAATACCTCACAAAAATAATTATTATTTATTTAAAAAATTACTAAGTGTGCAGTAATTAATTTTATTACATATTGCTCCTAATTCGAAAACCTAGTGATATTGCATAAGCATACAGCGCTTAATGCTTATGTAAGTACGCAATACGCGTCAAGTGTTATGGACACGTCGCTCGCACCCATTAATCCTTGTTTACCTAACCTCGGCCCATATTTGGCTTCTATTTATGTATGTACACACGAGTTGGAACGTATGGGACCCGATTCTGTAATTTTCCATTTCACGTTATTTCATGCTTTGATATCAATTCCAACTGATGAGAGACGAAACCTACTTTAACTTGGACACATACCAGCTCCTCATAAATCATGTTTTTCATTTTGTGATTTCAAAGAAAAGTACGGAAATGACCATAAATTGAACAAATTATAAAAAGTTATTTGAGACTTCGAAGAATTTTGCTTTTGTCAAATTCCACCGTAGTATGTATGGCAACCCGTAGATCTCCAGCACGACAGAGAAAAAAAATAAATGCTGTTTACCTTCGCTGCCCACCTTAACCGTCAACGGAAGCTTTGCCATGTTCTTGTCGTGTGCATTTCTTGCTCGATTCGTGGCTTGTGGTGTGACTTTTCTCTGATATTCTTCGCCCGGTCATTGGCCCACATTTCAGTTTCGTAATAGAAAACGCAACAGTACATCGATCTCTTCCTCAATGGAGGTTAACTTTGCTAATTTACATTCTTTTTGTTTCCTTTTCTTGCCATCTTGCATAGGAAAATTTTCAGCGGAAACCTAGACGGCGGCGGCGGCGGTGTGCGCGCGCGGCTTTCTTTCTCCGCCACCGTCTAACTGTAATGCATGTATATCTAATATCTGGTGTACTTAGATAAATTAGAGTCAATGCAGGTAGGCAATCGTCTGGAATTGCGCCACGAATTTTCAATTAAAACAATAAGAGAAAACCGATTATTTCGTGTCTTCTGCACTGATTAAAAATAAATAAATAAATAAATTGACTAGTGGACGATGGATGCGGGATTTAGAAAGTTTTCAAATAGATCAAAACGAGCGCCTTTGAAATGGATGGAGCTGTTCGAAAAGTAGGGCTCGCTACTTAATTAATAATAACAAAAAACCGGTCAGGATACACACAGATATATTATTAAAAGCTTTCGCAAGGAGACGCAATAAATGACTACATAGTTCCAACACCCTGCTGATGCCATTTTTTAATTATTAATTACTAATCAATTAATTATTAATATATTTCTGACAATTCTACTAATTAAGACCTGCATTTTGATAAGACACTCACATATCTAAGTGTATATACATCTAAAGAAAACGTTTTTACTTTAGCCTTTTTCTCAAAAAAATTCCTTAAAATTCTTTCATCGCAATCTGAAAGCCATTAATTTTTTAGCTTTTGTCAAACTATACCTAACGGTCGACCAAGTGAGTTTGATAAGGTTTCCTTACGGTCGTTTTTAGTGAAAAAACAGCAGCAGGAAAATAAAATCAAGTTTCGTTTCCTCAAAAACTTTAGAAAAATTAAACTTATATTTTGTGTGCCATGGTAGTAATTGTTCTTCATCCTGCAAAAGGAAAATGAATATTTTCGTATACAGGGTGTCACGTAAATAGTGGATAACATGGCAACCAGAGATAGGGCAAATTGTCAGCTATCAAATCAACACAATATAGCCTTATGAAGAGTCTCACGATCACGAGTTAATCAAGCTTTTCTGTTTTTCTTTCGAGAAAAATTTGCATACTATTTGTACAATTTCTTTAGTAGTTGTACCGTCAGATAAATGATATAAATTTTTTTCAGAAATGGTATTATATAATATGTTTTCAGAAAAATATTATGTTCCTCAAAAAGTAACTACCAAATTTCTATGGCGAGATTAAAATATTTAAAATTTTTGTACCAATCACGACGTGCGAATTGTTTGAAAACTTGCCTGTTCAGTTAAGATTTTAAATTGGTATCACACTTCACATTTCTCTTCTGAAATAAAAAGTTATAGCTATTAAAATTGCAAGGAAGCTATTTTTCACAAAATAGCAATCAGACCAAAATGTGCTTTTTCTGAAATTCTGTCCCGTACAATAATGAAAACAAATTACATACTTTACATAACGACAACATAAAAAAACGAAACAAACATCCTGTTGTTTGGATTCAAAAACGTGAAACATCTCCACAGTTCGTTTCAGTTCGTTTTAATTTTTTTATTTGCATTAATTAGAATAACTTCATGAACAATTGTGTATGTTGGCGCGTTCCTAGGGTGAATTCCAGGTTTCTGAAATGTTAATCGAGCGCTTCGGATTTTTTTATACGAGTATTTCATGTAAAATTAAAATCACACAAAAATGACAGCGATCGGGAAAATTCTTTACAATTATATTTCTTTACTTCCCAAGTAAAATTGCATAACGCCACATATTTTGTTAATTAGCAAATTCCTGTTTCTTCCCAGCAAAATGCACAACAAAATTTCACCACAAAACGAGGAATTCTCTGAATATGTCCAAGAGAAAACGCCGCGATGGATTTAAGGACCACAGAACAAAAGCCATTTCCTTTTCTTACGGCAAAAGAGAAAGCAGCCTTCAGGAGCATGGAGCCATAAACGCAGCAGGAATTCGGTCAGTATTTTCCATATTTATTGGAATATCCTTTGAGAAGGTCAACGAAGACCTGAAGACCTTTTTTTTTTGCTGAAGACAATTAGTCAAAGAGATTTTAACGGTAGCCATGTAGTAACCTTTGGTGACCATGTGTATAAAACAATCCAGCACAAATTTATTGCCCACATAGGCATAAAACCACTTTGTTTACATTTTCGTTCTGCTTACCGTTAGCCGGGCTCATACCTATGCACTGAAGCTGCAGTAATATAATTTCATTTCCGGGAACAGAACCATTTCACCAGCTATAAACGTCCCTTTCGTCTACAAGTCTACTACAATCGGTTTTTGCTTAACCCTTTCCCCGGATTTCCTACACAGGTATGTCAGTGCGTCGTAAATAAATTTCGAGTGAGAGCAATTTACTTTTGTTGGTTACGGGTTCATTAGGAAGGTTGGATGGTGTGAGACAGGCAATAAGGTATTTTCACGGGTTTTCTGTTGCAAGACTAGAATTTGTCTGCGTCAATTTCTTAAATAAATCGTTTGTTTGAGGTTTTCGCTACTAGGAAGGTGTGAAATAATTGAATCTAGTTGTAAATTCGAGTTTATGGGACTATCACACAGGAAGAGTTGAACCTGTTTTTGTCGTCTAGTTGAACAATATAAAATGACTGGAAGTTGTAAACAGCTTAATGTTTTTCCTATCATCTTGGATGTCCATGGTTTTCGAAATCCCATCAAAATAGTTTTTTCTTAACGGGTATTATACATATAAGTGTATGCCTATAAGAAAGGAGGTTTATAAGAAAAGCGGATTTTTTGCATTCATCAAAAATGAGAAATTCAAAAGAAGATTACAAAGTCGTGCTATTTCGAGTCAGAGCTGATCAATCAGTCATCTCAGTATGGCAGGGGTGTTAATGCAGTGGTTTTTTAATCGCTTTCCTAAAAAATATATTAGGTCCGCAACTAAGTTCCCGCTGTTTTTCAATAGATGGCTCCAGTAGTAAGAGTTGGTCGATTATAGCATTACTAAAACGTCATGAACCAAGCTTAGACATATGGTAAGCAAGCCGCTTTGATACATTTGTGATTTTGTTTTTGGAACATATACTTTTGGTTGTGTGAAAATGTCTGATTATGTGCCAAATAATCGTCATTTGCGGGGAAGTGTTGCTTTTCGTTTTTCATTCGAAGAAAACGGCGGCTCAAGCGCATCGAGAACTCCAAAAAGTTTACGGAGATGCTGCTCTAAGTGAAACAACGTGCCGTGATTGGTTCCGTCGCTTCAAAGACGGTGATTTTGATGTTGACGACCGTTCGCGTGAAGGAAGGCCGAAAATCTTCGAAAACGCTGAAAAGACGTTGAAACCGAACGAAACGATCACTGGGGAACGGTATCGAACTCAATTGATGCGATTGAGCCGAGCACTGCGCGACAAGCGGCCACAATACGATCAGGGCACGAAAAAGTGATTTTACAGCACGACAACGATCGGCCTCACGTTGCCAAACCCGTCAAAACCTACTTAGAAACACTCAAATGGGAAGTCCTACCCCACCCGCTATATTCCCCAGATATTGCGCCGTCCGATTATCACTTATTCCGTTCGATGGCACATGCTCTGACTAATCAGGAGTTCCGTTCATATGACGACATCGTAAATTGGCTTGATTCATGGATAACCTCAAAACACGAACACTTCTACCGTGACGGTATTCGAGCTCTGCCAGAAAGATGGGAAAAGGTTGTCGCTAGCGATGGGCAGTACTTTGAATAACTCATTTGTAACCATTTTTTCATAATAAAGTTTTATATTCATAAAAAAAAACAGCGAGAACTTAGTTGCGGACCTAATAATATTAATCATATACAGGGTGTTTCGCATAACGCTAAAGGAAGTGGAGTGATAGATCTCACCTATACAAACGAAAAATTGTATGGCAGACGACATCACCTAGAAGAAGGGTACAAAAGAATGATTATTGGATTAAACTAGACTGGGAAATCTCAGAGAGAAATTGTAGAAATCATGAAAAGGAGATCGAAGCACGTTAGTATAAAAAGTGGAGTTCGGAGGATAATTGCGGTGTACATGTACAAGAAGGAGCCCCGCAGCAGGACAACCCCCGAAATTGAGTGAGAGGGACGCTAATTCTTTGAATTTTGAAGTGACACCAAATAAGCAGACAACCGTTACTCAACTCCCAATTTCTTTTTCGTCGATTTTCGTCTCTCAGGAGGTGAAAGCGCAAGCCATTAGTTTTCGATTAAAGGAACACTATTTCAAAAGTTGCAGTTGCCGAAAAGTTCCAGTATGTATTAACAACCCGCCATAAAGCCAGCAGACTGAAATGGACCAAAGAACATAAGGAAAGGGGCTGGAGTAAATTATTGGGTTTGATGAATCGCAGCCCTGTTTAAAATTTGACAGACCCCAAAGATGCATCCGAAGACCTAGTGAGTAGCTATATACACCCACAATGCGTCCAAAAAACATCAAAAGACAACTTGGGAAGTATGGCATGGGGTTGTTTCACAAAACTGAGTGTTGGGGAATTATATCGCATGGAAAGGCGATTAAAAATAAATGGACCGAAGCACATAATTATTTAACAATAAAAGTTACTATCGAGTATTAATAATATCTCCACGCTCCGATTGTACTGTTTTCAACAACAAGATAATGCACCCTGCTATATTGCGACAGTAGTAAGTAGCTGCCTTCAGTCAAATGGAGACAAATCCTAACAACCCTTTTGGAAAAGTTAATTCACTCAGAGAAAAATCATATAAAATCAATGATATTTTAATAGTTATTCATATTATTTTTGGTCAATGGGATTTATCGAATTAATAAGTTATAGTTTAAATAATAAAAGCAATATGATGGTCACCATATTAAAACTATACGATATGCAATTAAAATTTAATGGGATTTGTGCTTAATTTGAAGTGATATAACATTAAAAGTAAACTACTAATTTAATTATATACACTGTTAAATTAATATGAAAAAACCATCAATTTAATATTGTGTATAATTATTGACTTATTATTTCTATGGTGTGCTCCCTTTATAATAATATTATATTCCTATTAAAGGAAAATAAAGGGCATGTTAAAATTAAATGAAATCATATTAAACCAATGCTCTATTCCATATTGAATCAATGAGAATATACTACTCAATTAATGGGAGAAAACCACTACAATAATCAGGTCTACCAGTGAATCCATATTGAATCAATGATTCTTTACTTTTAAATTTGTGGGAAAAACTACTAAAATAGTCAGGTCTACCAGCTGCATTTAAAATCAAAATCGAAAATTACTAATTGGAGAATTCAAGAAGGTCGGAAATAAAATTCGATGTGTTTGAACTAGTTGCCCAGATTCTGATTTCCATCCAGATTTTGAGTGCATCGGGTTCGCTGTGGCAGCCCGGTTTGGATTGTTGTTATAGTTGTAGGACTCTTTATATAAACAAACCTATATAAATACAGAAAAACATTATTCCCATTATCATGCGATCACGAATCCATTTTCACGAAAGTAGTCGACAGAATGAAACTGCACCGACTGAACAGCGACCAACGACATTCGTTCGTCAATAAAGGAAACTTGCTTTGTTCCAAAGTACTGCCAGGTTAAAGTTATGTGATATCACATTATTTTGGTTAAATCACATTGTTTGCGCAAGATATCCCATGGAATTAATGTGACTTCACATTATTTTTGTAACTGAAATTTTTCTTTTACTAGGCAGTCTATTAATTTAATATGAATTTGCAGGTTAATTTAATAGTTTGAAGTTATTGATCCTTAACGGGCATACAATGCAATATATTTTTTTTGTGTATGTGTAAATTTTTAATAAGATATCTTATTAAAATAAAAGGTTGTCTTATGGATAGTTAATAGTTTTCATCCTATTATTATTATATGGGGCAAATTATTAATACAATACTTTTCTAATTATTTATATAGGAATTCCTATTAATTTCCGGCCCATTAAAATAATTAGGTAACAATCATTAAATTAAGATGGTGGATTTCTCTGAGTGTTGCATTGTTGTCGAAGCGGATAGAAGCAGTTACAGTTATTCAAAATAAAAGCGGCCATACCTCATATTAGTCAATGTTTTAAAAATAAATACATAAAACACTCAATGATTGTTTAAATTTTAAATTCCCATTAAAATTTTTCTATTATTGCGTCCAAATAAAAAAGGACAAAGGAACAACTTACGCTTATGTGAAATTTGATAAGTGGTCACTTTGTAATGCACGTATGTACTTACGAGTATGTATATAATCATTTGTTCGCTCATACCACCATATACTATTTTTTGTAGGAGAAACCGTCGTCTTCCAATAAATGCTTTTCAAAAAAATCTATTTAAAACATCACAAAATTCTCCTCTACAAATCGATTGAAAATCAGCATCCCTAGAAGCTGATTAAAACTGTATATGCCTACATAAGTTTAATAATTCTGTATAATTATTAAATGTAGATCTCAAAAAAGATTTGAACAAAGAAATTAGAAAATATAATGAATTCTACCTATAACCCAACAGAAACATAATAAAAAATTGGCGACAACATCGATTTTGAAGTGGTTGTTTCCGTTTATGTTTTCTTAGTTCAGAGGGGTCTTCTACAAAGAATTTTGAGTTGAGTTCTACTATTCAAGAATTCACCAACTGTAACTGAAGAACAGCAATAATAGACATAAACTGTACTAGTTTCTATATTTTATGAAAGTGTGGTCTGGAGTACCTAGCTCTTACCTTACCTTGAGTAAGAATTTATTCATTTATAATTTTATAAATTATTAGGTCGATTCGCAATTTACGCGATTCGAATTAATAGCATAATGAGGATCTTTTAAAGCTGCATCCTTCGCAAATGTTCTGTATTCTTCCTACTTTCATGCTCCTCCTTTCTTAGCTATTCCGAAACAACAACAAAAGGAGTCATTGACCCTCAAGTCGAACTTATAAGCTCAGCACCCATACAGAACTGCTACTAGTTGCCGCGACCGCAGCGCAAAGAAGCAAAGAACTACTCGTACTTGCGCATAAATTCGCTGAGCACCAAAAGTCACGGCGCGTATTGTGTACAGACGACAGCTCTCAAGCTTCTGGCCAACTTTCGTGTTGGCGTGGACTACATTCTCACCGTTCGTCGACCACATTGCGCCTTGGCTCCAATGAAATCGGCGCTCACGATCCCCTTGACTTTGACCACGATCGCGCTCCAATTTTGTCGGATGGATGTGGTGGAGGTTTGATTGTGTTCCGACGATTCGTCGCTCGAAAGCTTTGGGGGCTTCGCTGAAGCGAGTGAATGATGTTGGGGCCATGCAACGATCGCGACTGGGGCTGCCGCTGTGATCTTCCCATAAATTCAAGTTTAAGAGCAATGCCAAGGTGAGGCCCGGATTGGCTTGAAAATGTTCGGTCAAAGTGGGCAGCATAATTGTGGGAGGGAAGCATTTGATTTTTTCATAATGATCGCAAGAAATTGCTTCCTGGGGAATATTCACAAGAAGTGAGCGCACCATGCCCAAGCCATTCTTCTAAGAACTTCCTCGCGCTGGGTAACCGCAAAAATGAAAAACTAAAGGCAAATGAACTCTTCACAAAGAACGGAAAGAAAGTTATGCAACGCGAGCTCATTTCTCCGCGAGTATATTGCATTCACGTTTATTGGGTTGTCCATTTTGCCTCAACGTTTTGCCTTATTTTTCAACCTCTTGCATGTTGTCGTTTTATAATGAGCATTGCACTGGGTTTACTGTTTGTTCACCCACTTTTCTAAACCTACGTCACTTGCATTTGTTTTTCTTCATTCTCTTTTTTCGCAATCTTCTGTTTCCTTGGTATCTGCATTAAGCGCAGTCTAACTGTTTTCGAATACAATGATTAGAAGTGCATTCAGGTAATGTTGCGGAGTTGCGATCTGGATCCAAGTGAGAGGTCTTTGCCGCCGTTGGGAACTGTACCCAACGATAAGGGGTTGCACGAATTGCACTCAACTCAGGTAAGGATTTTGCTAATTTAGATTTATGGTTTATCACCGATATGAGTTTTAAAAAGGTTGTTGCTAATGTAAATATATGTTAAGTTACGTAAGAGCGCCTGCCATGGCAAATATCTTGAAAGAAATGTTTGAACTCAGGAATTTATTGAGGACCAGCTTCTGCTGTGAATTTCATCCACGCTTTTCAAAATATTAAAAAATGTTAGATAAGGTAACAGTTCGTAACTCATTCGCAAGAATACTTTGTACAAGGTTTTACATTTTCAATGTATGGATTT
Source organism: Neoitamus cyanurus (assembly GCA_947538895.1). NCBI lineage: Eukaryota > Metazoa > Arthropoda > Insecta > Diptera > Asilidae > Neoitamus > Neoitamus cyanurus. Next base: position 42,057,862 of record OX384540.1, on the reverse strand, counting down.
GAAAATTAACAATATATGTATAAACGGAGTGGAATTTCGACAATATTTTTATTGTCAGTGGAAACACAATCGATGCCATTAATAATGAAAAATACATAATATCCTTGAGATTACCACCACGGTCTCTGATGATGAACTTTTGACATAACGGAGGGTCTCCGGTCTGCGGCGGTGATGTCGCGTCTTATGTTGTCTTTTAGCTCCTAAATCATTCTTGGTCTATAGGCATAGACCAGTGCCTTAATATATAGTCGCAACAACACAACAAATGGTCGTTAGGTCATGTGTCATCGGAGCTTATACGCACAAGTCCATGCATGCAATTCACCAAAGCCGAAGTTCTTGTACATGGCGAGGAATCGACAAACGGTGACAATATTCTCTTTTGACCGGGTACTATGACTAGTATGTACCTACACGTAATAGCGCCCGGTATCGAGTATAATTAATTGATGCACTCAAAATACGCCGGGCGTGCGTCGAGTTCAGAACCATTTGACGCAAACATTTTAACGAAATGGCGAATTCGTTCAAACAATATGGCGACCAAAACTTTCACGTAACCAGTGATACAATATGTAAGAATTACAGAATGCGAGTGTTCGTAATAGCATTGATAAATGTTTACCCGTTGTTGAACTCTATCTCTTTCCATATTGAAATGGCAAAAGGTAAAAGGTAATAAACATTGACTCGTAAGAGTACCAATTATTTAAAACGTTGATCCTCACATAAATACGTAATGTGAATTTACTAAATTATTGCTAAATACAGTTTAAAATATGGTCAAGTTTGCAAGGTCAATTTTTAGAAAAAAAATCATATTTGCGTAAAATTGGAGCCGACCTTTTTAGCTAATTGATACCCCTATCTTGGGAAAACGTTTCTTAGACTAACAATTTTCTTCTGAACAACATAATAAAGAGCGTCGGATTACTGGTATCAATGAGTAAACACTTTCTTTTTATTTTGGGGTTATTAAAAAAAGCAACCAACTGCCAATCAGTCGCATTCGCGCACTTGGCATAATTTAAACAGATAACGAATTATTTATAATTCTTTACCTTCTAAATGATGCAATAGATGCACTTGACTTTCAAATAAGTTTCCGTGAAGAAACAATAGTATGTCTAAGTACGAGATTTGTTTAATCCCAATATAAAAATATATAAATAGTCGTAAGACTTATATCTGTACCAACTAATTTTTTTAAATAATTGGAATTGTGTGCACGATATAATTATAACAATCTTTGTCTATATTTCAACTTAATCTGACTAACCGTTTAGAAGTAAGGGCTTATGGCAACCGAGACGGATACCTGCGTCAGATCAATAAGTTCCGTTTTCTCCTCTTTCAGGTATGAAACCTCGTTACCGAACGCTCCGTCCAATGTGTGCATACATTAATAATTTATACATATGCCAGACATAATTTTCTTCTTCTTTTGTGGACCCAGAGTAGGCTATATTCAGGTTCATAAAAATACAATGAACACTGTAACGATGTCGAATGTAATATATTTTAGCAAACACGTGGTTTTCCCTCACCGTAATAATCGGTTACAACCCATAATCTTATTTGACTTCAGAAAGGTCCAATATTCCAGAAAAGAACGCACAAAAAATTCAGAAATGTCCACAGAGGCGAAAAAATGGCGATAATAAAAGGAAATTGCGGAAGATTGATGGTTCGCTACGATCATCTTGTAACAAGAAAGAAGCTAGCAGGCGCGTTCACTCGGTCGCTCAAGTTCATTGGCACACTTCTGCTCGCGATTACGTTTCTCAATTCAACGTTGTTCGACACACCGCCCCGCCCGACCCGTGTGGCTGTGACCACCCTGGTGGGGGAATTATCGCCGTCTGAGCTTGAACTTGGGCCTGATTAACTACAAAAGCAATCAAGTCGCTGCCTCCATACACGCGAAGAAAGTTATCTTTGATGATTTATCTCAGAAAAAGAGACGAACGGTCGGCTGGCATCGGGTTTTAAGTGTGCAGCGATCATGCACTTGTAAGATTGCAATTTTGTAGAACTTTTAATGAAAAAAAAATTAAGTATCTCGAAGTAGCGCATTAAGGAAAAGTAAGATTAAGTTTTGGACGGATTAATGGTATTAAATTGAAGACCCAAAATTGCAGCACTCCAATCTAAACGGAAGATGATTCTTATCGGGTTTAAAAATTAAATTCAACATAAAAATTAATGGCGTTTCAGAACTGGAATTTTTGATAGCATTCGAGCGTTCCATTGAGATTCAAGTCCTTAAACAGATCCGCTCTGAGAGATATCTAATTAGTTTTCTCTTTCAACGACTCAACTATGAAGATCAGTTGAGATCGATTAATTAACCCCCACCAAGATTTACTTTGCTTTAAATTGTTCATCATTCGCTATAAAATAATTGTGTGAATCATTACTCCCAGCAACTGCTTTTAAAGTTATGTTTCCTTTTTTCTGTCGTGTGTTTTATTGCGTAGTTCTTAATTATTTTAGTTTTTCACTTCATATTTTATAGCTCATAATTTCGGAAATATGGAAATATAACTTGTGCAATTTATCTATTACCTAAAACTGATAAATTTGTATTTATTTTATTTACTGGCCTTTTTATATTCAACTCTTAATTTCATTTATCCCTTTTGTGTAAATGTTATTATATGTAATACCGCCCTTGTTCCTGACTATGAACCTTGTGAAGTGTTAATAATAGCCGCTTTCGATTCATCGATTTTAAGTACTTGCAAGCACTTTTGGATAGAATACAGCTTATGACGAAAGCTCTGCAAATGCGGTTGCAGTAAATTCCGCCAGTCTGGCAACAATATTTTGAGAGTTAAAGTGCAGAAATTATAGTCAACATTAATCAATTAAAAATAATCCAGTCACTTTATTATTCCATTACTTCACACAGTACATTAAAATTTATTTTCATGTACTGTTAAACTATTGTTTATGAATGCACACAAGGCTGATATAAAAGAAATTAAGTAATGCCAACTGTTTGCAATTTTATTAGCTCGGAAAGTTTTTACAAGTGATCCTTGGGAATTTATGCTGCCAAGTACTTGTGACATTTTTCTAGGATAGTTCACGAGTCTGCTATCATAATATTTGCCATCTGATCCGAATCTATTGAACTTGGATTTGTCGCAAAAAGACAGACCAGGTACCCGTGAAATCTAAGGACGGTTAAGCAGGGTGGGGGTAGCATACCAGCATCGATTATGTATCATCATAGAAAACCATACGTATTTGTCACAAAAATTGACTTTAATGCATGACAACAATTCCAAATAGATATACATAAGTATATTCCGTCTAGTGAAGCATAGGCTTGCGAGTTTTGGATTGGCCTGCCCTAAGCCCTGTTCTGAAACACATGTCGAATAACATGAGAGTATAAACCGAAAATAACTGGTATTTTTCAATTCTTGCATTATTACAGCTGAGGGAATTTGTCATGGTATAATAATTTTAAAAATAACATCCAAATGTTGTGCATGATAGCGCCCTCGTTATGTTCCTGCTAGGCTCCTCAACATTCAGTTTTTTTTTAAACTGCTATTTCTCGCCGATTATTTTTTGAAGGTTGGCTTCAATTCCGGGTAATAAAGTTACACTAACTTATTTAAAGATAATTTGCGTATTATAGCTCACCTGTGCAAATATTTCGCACAGAATAGGTCAACTAATATGTTCAATTCTAAAACATTTAAAAATAATATATTTAATTAATTATAGATATTCGATTTGTCAGATGTGTTTTTCTTTCAAGCTTCTTACTTTTTGAAGCATATTTCGAGGGCTGCCAATATAAGTTGAAGGAAGAATAACAGGAATTCCCCAAAGTAATGATTGAGATATCATTTTAAAGATTACGTTCCCCGCTAAACTTTATTTTAAACACTTTTTATCTGCACCATATTTGGATAGAATAATGGAAAGCGCCATCTGTTTATCCATTTATCAATCGGTTTAACTAACATGTACGACAGCTGTCGGTTGCTCATCAACTACAGCTAGATTACACTTGCGTATTGGATGTAAACAACTTCTACTAACAGCTGTTATGCACGTTAGTTAAACAGATTGTCAATAGACGGCGCCTTCTACAGTTTTTAAATATTGTAAACAACTCCAATTGACAGCTGTTGTACATGTTAATTAACCGATTGTGGACAGATGGCGCCTTCTACATTTTCTATGCAAATACGGTTTTTATATGAAGTTTTTGAAATAAAGTTAGAAGAGAGAAATAATATATGTACATGATATGATGTTCACCTTTACTCATGATTGTATATAAACAAACTTCAAACAAAACAGTTCCCACATGATAAAACAACCAATTAAGTTGACGTTTTATTTTTGTCAGAAAACACTAACAAACTTCAAAGCTTGTTATTTTTAGATCGAAAAAATAAAAGTAAAAGTTGGATGTTTGTTTTAGCAAAAATTAAAATTTTGAGCCATTGAGCTTTTTTCTCTTAAAGTGACCTTCTCCTAACTGGGGTACAAAAAAATCGATTTTTTTTTTCACGGAAAAACATACCTTAATATGTCTATAATCGTGTCCCAAAATTTCACGGAAAAAAAAATATGGTTTTCGAGTTATAGTGCTATATATTTGGTGACCTCCTAACTGGGGCAAAAAAAACCGATTTTTTTTTTTTACGGAAAAATATACCTTAATATGTCTAGAATCATGTCCCAAAATTTCACGAAAAAAAAATATATGGTTTTCGAGTTATAGTGATATATATTTGATGACTTTCTCCTAACTGGGGTCAAAAAGAATCGATTTTTTTTTATTTTTTTTTACGGAAAAATGTTCCTTAATATGACTAGAATCATGTCCTAAAATTTCACGAAAAAAAAAATATGGTTTTCGAGTTAAAGTGCTATTAATTAATACTGTAAGTCTGCTCATTTCCTCGGTATTGTGCGAAATATTCCACTCAAAAACTCTTTTTTTCTTTAAACGCATTTTTCTCGACTTAATTTCTTCAATCGTAGTTCCACGATATTTCTTGAAGCGCTCAACCGATTTCCATAAACCTGGGTTCAATTTGTTCTGAATTCAATTGTTCACAAATCTAACTAGGATATAAGACAAACCCCAAGTAGTTTTTTTTTTACAGCACTTTTTGTAAAAAAATTGTCGAAAAATTCTCGATTTTTGACTTCAAAAGGCTCCAATTTTTTTTTTAGTCGAGCGATTCCTTAGATCCTAGTTAGATTTATACATTCTAATGTCTAATTTAAGTGGTTTTTTGATTTTTCTGTGTCAGATGATTTGGCGAGCCGCAATCACGGAATTACGGAAAAAGGCCGATTTTTTTTGGCGCCCTCTGGCGGCGACGGGTGAGCGAGAAATGAAAAAATAAAAAAACAATTTCTAGTTTTTGTTAAAGACTTCCAAATACAAAAAGATTCAAGGTCATATGTTGTTTGCTTTTCTTGTAAAAAAATCCCAAACTTTTGCTTTTTTTTTAATTCAGTTAGGAGAAGGTCACCTTAACTCAGAATTAATTGTGGTCAGCAGTGACAACCACGTAAACAACGCCTTTTTCAAAAAAAAAAAAGAAAGTTTCGGTACGGTCTATGCGTGAAAAATAATATAATACAAAATGTGGCAATTCAACATTGGGCAAAATTGTGGGCTGGAACTTTACACCTTCGTAACTTATCGGGATTTGCATAAAAATATTCCAATTGTACAAAATAACGGTTTTCTGGCTAAATTTTATTTTTGATCTATTGTATAAAAAGTGTATTTTTGTTAATTAACTTGTGAAATAAATATAAACTAAACTGTTTTATTTTGATGTCCAAATGCAATGGGATCTTTGAAACATTATCGTCATGAACGTATGTGATCAATTTGGTCATTTAAGGTCAACGAAGGTCAAATCAAGGAGTAGGTAGTGTCAATTGTTTTATTGGTCTTCAATCATCATCATCATTTACGTATGAAATGCAAGGAAGTGGTCCCAGTGACTGAATCCTCTTTTACGGTTAGACAAGTGACTGAGGCCCATCCCCTCTTTACCGTTTAATTCAATTGTTATAGTTGTTCATTTTGTAATTATTATCAACGACCATGATTGTTTTAATAAATCGTTCCGATACCTCACCCACAAAAATGCAATGTGAACTGTAAATGAACAAGTAAACAATTGAACACGAAAAGTTCGGCAAGAGACAAGCTCAGTCAGCGATAAGTCGCATTAATTAAAATTAAGGCACTTAACATTTTCAGATCATTTACCGCGACAACTAATTTGTAATCAAATATGTACGGGCTGTGAGCACTAATGGTGATCTCAAGAAAATTTCCGTTTCTGTGGCTCCGGAAAAACTTTCTGCTTTCATCCTCATCATGATGAAGACGAACGAAACCAATGAAAGAGAGCGCTTTGCTCCACCTTGTTGGGTGTTCGTTTTTAGACACCTTTACCCATAACGAGGCACAGCCAAGCGAATTTTATGATTTTTGCGGTCATTGGCCTGATTTTCATTGACTTCACATAGTTAAGAATGATTTGCCCACCTTTTGAGTCTCAGATACTCTGGCACGCATGCGCCAGTCACGTTTACGTTTGCTTTTGAGTTAACCAACGGTGCCGATGAGCTTTTTGCCGCCCGTCTTCGAGTACCAACTTTGTGATAACAATGTATGATCGGCCTCCAAGGGGTTGACGAATACTCATTTTGTTGGCTTTGTACTTTAGCACTTTCGTCAGGATCCCCTTAAAGAGTGCTGGATTTTTTGGTTGGAACACTTTCGGAAATTTTATGTTAATTGGTTTATTCAACTTCAGGCGTTTTGTATTTTGGTGTGCAGAGTTCATCGTTCTACAAATCGTGGATATGACAAAGAATAGAAACTTTCTTTCATTTCTGACTTAATACGTTTGCAGAAAATACAAGAATTTGCATTTATTGGCTGTAACGTTTTTGTTAGTATGATTAGATTAAAGAGATATAGGCTCTTCTTTTATCGACATTAATATGGCAGTTTATTCTCACATTCGTTTGTTGTTAAATTATTTTTATTTTACAATATGGCCCGTAAATTATTTTCTCGAGACCAGTGGTAAGATGCCTGTTTGAGAGGCTATAATGTAAAAGTCGTTAGTGTTTGCCACCAAAGCAGTCAACATAGAAAAATTTCGATTTAGAACCAATTTTTGCTAATATTTTACTCATACAAGAAACAATATTTTTTATTATATATCCAAAGTTTTAGTAAGGAGTACCCTTCCATACTACCATGGACAACTCAACAGGATAATAATAATATGAATACTAGAACTAATTACGAGTCTCGAGGGTATTTCTGATCTTTGCACCTGTAGGGATGATATGCTTGTCCTTGGAGATTTTAATCTTCTTTGGGATGACAATACTTTTTTGACTGCGACAAACGAAAGGCGGGATTTTGAACGGGAGTTTGTGAACAATATGAGCCACCTTGGACTTCATCTTGGACTTATTTGCGATTTCGGGTATCTGGAAATTGCTTTATGTGATCCCCATTTTCAAGAAAGGGAAAAAGGACTCAGTTGAAAAGTATAGGTTTATCCCTATACTTTTTGAGGCGATTGTGAAAGACTAGCATTTTACTGCAGCTCCATAATATCAACTAATATAACATGGCTTAATAAGGGACAGAACACTATTAACTAATCGTGTGGAGTTTTCAAATTTCTGTTGAACGAACTTAGAAAAACAAAAGAAAAGCGTAAACAAACCGATTGTGTTTACACTGATTTCAGTAAAGCATTTGAAAGGCTTTCCCACAGAGTGCTGGTTTTTAAACTTCGACGACTTGACTTTCCCAATGATGTTCTTCGGTGGATTAAGTTTTATTTTACCAATCGTTTCTTTACAGTTAATTCCCTTTTTGCTGTTCTGACCGTTTCGATTCTGTCGAGAGTGCCACAGAGCATCGGTCTAGCACCTTTGCTGTTTACCCTCTTCTTTAACAACGTGTTTCCACTAATTTAGCACTCGCATATTTTGGCTTACGTTGATGACTTAAAAATTTTTCGAGTGACTGAGTCACTTCAAGATGCGCTGAGAGATTACTGAGTGGTTTTCAAAGAATCAAATGAAACTAAATAAATTGTTAAAATATATTTTGCTAATAAAATTTCCTATGAAATATGGCTCACAATTTTTTCCTGTAGATTTGACCTTTTGGGAGATACATTCATGGTGCTGCGTCTCATTGTGTCTACTTACTTTGTTTGCTTTTTCAATAACTAATAATAAGTCCGCTTCTCACGGTGAAACAATTTACCAATGCGGATCCTTCTTTCTGCTGAAATCGGTTCAAGAAGTTTAGAATTTTCGGTCGCCATATTGAATCTGCCATTTTGTATATTATATTATAAGTGATATTCCATATTCAGTTGATAAGCTCTCGATCAATCTTGCTAAATCTTTATAAAAATTAGCCCAGAAATAATCTCATAGGAGGAATCACAAGCTCCCGCGTTAGCGTTTGAATATATACTAAATTGCTAGGAGACATTTGGTGAATTCTTAATTGTACAGAAAATGCAAAGAAGTAGGTCTGCTATAAGCGCATGTTAGCTTCCTAGTCAAATAATGAATTCTGATTTTATTAAGCCTGTACCTACGACTTTTACTCACGAAATACGAGTAGCCGCATTCTATCTCCACTCAGTCTTGCCCAGCTGCGTGCGATGAAAACCTCTGTGAAGATCACAGTGTTTTTATTGTTTTTGTTGGAGAGATTCCTTCAATTCAATGTTTGGGAAAATATGCAACGTACAAACGGTACAACGAAATGAGAAAAATTAATTGTTTTAAAAAATGTACCAAAGCCCTCCTTGTAACCCACAACTTTTTTCACCGGAAAATAGTAACTCATGCCATGGCGGCAATATCTCATCTTCCTTTAATGCCACGTCTGGCAGGTGAGAAAACAGTTAAAAGTAAAGGCATAGCCAATAGCATCGCTTCAATTAACTGTTCTTCGACTTCACCTACATTTTTCTCTAATTGCACAATTTCTCCTAAGATCCCGCCCCTGCACCCCGGCTATCGAGAACTCCCCTTCCGCAAAGCTCCGTCGTGTGCTGCAGCCTCAGTGCAATCAAATCGCATACCAAAGTGATAGTAGTCAAAGATGAAGATCAAAGCGAGTCTGAAAAAGTCTTCTTGTGGTATTCTTCGGCTCTTTTACGGTACTTCAGCCTTTCTCCGAGCAGCTGCGGAAGATTTCTTGGAAAAATTGCACAGAACCATGCACTCGGACAAATGTAAGTTACTCGCGGTCATTGCCTCCATCAGATGCATTTTCTAAGGTGATTCAGGGACGTTGGTCTCGTTTTGCACCTACGAGTACGATGGACGGCGTTCAACTGTACGGAAGACGCACGCACTGCCACTAGTGAGTGGTCAATTAAAATGCCGACTGGGCTTCATCCTAGATGCGCTTGGCAGCCTGACAGGAGTCTTGTGGGACTGGCGGCCTCTACCGCCGCCGTCGGCCAATCCACCAATTCTGTGTACCTGTGTAGTGCTTTACTTGTTATAACGGTATTTGGTAGATTGCCGAATGCGCGCCTTTTAACGACTCGCGAGCTTAGCACATGCCTAAGGACAAAATACACCACTTATCTGTAGGTTACTGGCGCACTCAAACTTTGCGGTTTCTAAGCAGATTTGAATGTGGTCTGAGGCTCGTAACTGTGCTGCTCTCTCGTGGGTACACCGCGAAAAGAAGTTGCACTTCTCAAATTAATGCCTACCTTTGCACAATTTACAGTTGCAGCATACAGTCGCGATCTATTCTTCTATGGCTTGTTCACAGACTTACATACCTATTTATCCCTCACTTTTCCAGACCTGTTTATGCCTGAGATGATTGGTGGTATTCTCGGAGGCATCGTACCTAACTGTTTCCTAGTCTAAATGAAGTTCTCGCAAGGTAATTTTCCTGCGGAAAATAGGACAATCCACTAGCAGTTATAAATGCTTTGGCGCGACGGGAAGACTTTTACTAAAATAAAACGAATCCGAAGTGAGCGGAAAACTTGTTAGAATTGGAGGACTAAATTTCACATTTCACCATTTATGGACAAAAATGAAATGTGAAGGGGATTAGGTTCAAGTGTGAGCTGTCAAATGATATGTTGAAAACAGAGCCAGGTCCGAAATGCTCGTAGTAAAAAAATGGCCTAAAAAATGCTCATGTCGGGTGTAGGCGGACAAAATTTCAGCTATTTACCTATATGCAATAAAATGTGTGTCTTAAATATATAGAATAATATAAAAGGCCAAATGATGGACTAAATATATGTCTGACATTTTCGAAAGGGTACATGAGAATTACGTAGACGGCAAAATGTGTATATGGCTGAAAATAATTCATTAGGTAATTTGAAACCCAAGTTTTACAGCAAACACTAAAAATGTCGTAACGCAGTAGGTATGAAAAATGAATTAAACATAGAAAATGCCAAATATTACGCATGTTTATTTCAATTCAAGTTATTGTGCAACACCACACTGGTAAGGTAATAATACAATCTACAATAATGCAGCTTAGAACTAAAAATTTCCAATGACTAATAAAAACAAGTCCACACGGCGCTTTTCTTAGACTAACTAATAGTTAACATTCCTACCTTAGCGATCCTCAGGTAGCGTAAAAAAATTTAACTTTCAGGAAAGACAATGCTGAAAATGACAATAAAACGAGGGTGTGCGGATTCGCATCTTTCCTCTCCTACGCAACTTGAGCCTGCCTCGTTTAACGGATTTTAAGCCAAGATGAAAAGGCAAGAACCCTATATTGCGCGTAAGATAGGATAAACAAATTATCCTGTGAGGCAGGATTCTTTTATTCATGATCTTCCTTCGTAAATATGTACACCCTGCGCTACTTGGATTCCGCTTTTAGCAAGAATGCGGAAGACAGTTGTAAAAAACAGTAAGGGAATACAAACACGTACGCCGAGGTTGATTATCCTGCACTCTCTGCTCTTAGAATTTCGATTAAGCAAGAACGGCGAAGACGTATTCAGTTGTAAAAAGCAGTAGAGGAATATGAGTATATGTATCTCTTTTATGTAAATACGCTGGGGTGGATTTGCCTCGATCGCTAGATTCCAGGCAAATGAATTGGTTTCGAACTAAATTCGGACAAAATAATTCCAAAATTAAAAACAGGTTTCAGTCACACCTCTAAGAAAAGCGCCGTGTGCACTGGCCCAAACAGTGTGACTGCGCCTTATAATGAAAACTAACTAACCCCACACGTGGCACCATTTGTTGCATTCGAGCAACTAGATGTTTTGAAGCGATCAATATCTTCAACGAAGATGTGGCGAATTGAAATAAAATGAGACTTGAATTAGGCTCAATTAATTGTATTATAGTGCAATCAATTCAATAATGGCTACTGGAACATGCCTACAAAAACTCACTTCCGCTGTAGTTAATCTTCTTCTTGTTCTTCCGTTTCGGCATTGTGGAATTGAGTCATGCTATCAAGGAGTCAGAAAAAGGTTTAATAAACATTAACATTTCAATCTCAAGTGTTAAATTCCATCCACTTACTTAGACAACAGTAAAGCCAGATTTTTATACTGGGTGAATTGAACTAAATAAATGCTTTTATTTTTATCTATTTTGCTGATCCAAATCAAAAAAGATTAAATAGATAATAAATAGAATAGAAATAGCGCAGTGGTTAGAACTCCGGATCTAAGCTCGTCGTCAGTAGGACTTTTTTTCAGGTAAAATTGATAAGGGTCGATAAATTGAATTCCTCGTATTACTTGCGAGAACTACTAAATACGCGAAAATAAGTTATTCATTATATTAGGGTGTACAAATGCCGATATCAAGACTTGATAGGCGAGACCAAAATCGCATGTGCAAGATTAAGGACAATACCACGAATATCATGATCTGGGCGTAGGTCTCTGCTTAAGCTCATCACTTCATCTTGGATCTGCCTTAATAAACATTTAAGACATCTAGGGAAATGTGTGATACAATTTCTATTCTGATATATTGGATCTGCGTTATTTAACTTTCAAAACTTGAGCACAATAATCAGCGTAAATGTGCTAATTTTATTTAAAATTGAATTAAATTTAGTGTTCGCGGAAATTGGGCACCATAATGGAAATCATCATCCCCGAAAATCCCTAGATACAATTTTCTTTACAATATAACTTCTGTTGTACCGCCTGCGCCCAGGTGTCATTCTCTCCAATGACAGAATGATTGTGTTTTAAATCCAGTTGTATAAAGCACTCAAATTGTCTATCATCGAATTTGCTTGTTTATTGTTTTCACGTACTACAGGTTCCTGTCATAGTTCAGATTTAGGCGATGGCAGCATTCCCCTGCGCAAATTGCCGACCCGCCCCATAGATGTTCCTTGCCTCATTACACCCTCCTCGAAGAACAACATGGCTAATTTAAATATCTCGCCAATGCTACTCACAGTTAGTTTTCTTCAATTGTGCGCGCGTACTTTCCATCGAGCATACCTGCTAGCAGCGTCCCAAATGATAAATCTGCAATTATGAAACTCACTGGAGCCTTTGCAGATGATCTGCGCCACCGTGAGTGAAGTTGAACGAACTCCAGCTGCGGCAGCATAATCTTGTCGCTATATCGCAGTATAGTCAACCGCATGATATAATAGCAGCAACTCCCCGGAGCGGTGCCGGCCGACCTCCCAGCCGTGACTGGAGGCTCTCAATTTCGGTGCCGAAATTTCCGACATTCGTTGATAAAAGTGAAACGCCAAAGCTCCGCGGGCCGCCTTGTGCCTGCAGGTGTTATTCACCTCTCGACTCGACTCAACTATTTTCTTCCTAAAATATATTCAACCTTGAAAGATGCCGCACAAAAGGTGAACGAACGATAGATCAAGGTGCTAATGAGGAGCCGCTCAATCGCGATCGGAAGCGATTTTTTCGTCAGTTGTAGCAATCCGTTCGCAGCCTTTTGTCTTCTTTGCCCCATTCTAAGCTTCTTAGAGAATGCGGTGATTTTATGGGGCCAATTCCCCTTGTGTGCAGTGAAATTTGCGACTTTTGGTTTCCTTTATGTTTTGGCCCAGCCTATGTCATCGGCCCCGCTCAATGCCAGATACATAGTTGTCGTGTATTTATATCAGTTGAAGGGAGTTTGAGTACCGTCAACTTAACCAGGTATAATACCTTTTCGCTTTAAATTCTGGGGAGTGGCAGATCGTTAAACTTTAAGTGTTTTGGCGCCAAACTTCCACCGTCTTACGAAAGAGGCAGAGTTCTTCTTCCGCCGAATTACGCCGATCGAATTTCACAACAAACCTTGTTCGATCATCAACATGATTGCCGATCATAAAGGAATTCCTGCATTCCAATAAAGGCGAATAGAAGCGAAGTCACGCTGTTCTTGTATTATTTTTTGCATGGTGTACTCCTGGCCAATGACTTTATTTTTTTCTGTTCCAAAATATTCAGCATCGTGACTGTAAATAGAGACCATTTAACGAACTGTTGAATATCTGTTTAAACGATCTTTGCAATTTGTCTGAGTTGTGTTCGAATACATTAAATTATTCGAAATCCTAACTAATATTCCATTTATCGAATTATACAAAGTAGTGTGAGTAGTTCGGTATATTCATCGGTCTACCTAGTATCCAAAATTGTTGAACAAAGCATGCGAATTGATACATAAGTATGCAACACATGCAACGCCACAAAAAATTAAATGAAAGGCAATTTGAATTTTGGGCATAGGAGTTTCGAAGTAAGATCCATTTTCGCGAATATGGCGCTTGTAGGATGACATAAATGAAGTTGGAAAATAGTTTGCGGTGCAAAACACCAAAAATACTTGAAGTGTCATCCCTAAAAGACTTTCCAGTTTTCAAATCATTTAACGCAAGCGACTGATAATGCTTAAGTAGTTTAAATTGGAGTGGTCAGAAGGTATTCTGAATTCGCAATATTGAGTAAAAGAAAAAAGCAAATCAGTATATTTTATCTTTCTCTTGTCCTTTACTCATTTTCGAAGCACCATTGGGTTTCTTCATATGTCATCACCACTATGCATTTTAAAAGGGTCGGTTCAAAAATCGTCTCGTACACAACCGTTCCGCAATACTATTTCTGCATCATATTCAGCTCATTTGGAATAGACCGAGCTGCAGCAAAATTAGTTGTTCTTGATTTTTTGGAGCGAGTGGTCTATTGGTAAGATTTTATTAGACTGCTGATCCAAAAGTCCCAGGTCCGAATCCCACTCGGACCCCACGCTTCCTCTTCCAGAGTGCGCTTTTCCTATTAAGCGACAGATGGAAGCCCTATCAATTAGGATAGCTGCTGCGGGCTAATCACTCGGCATAGCGAACATAAACGATTAAAGAAACTGAAGAAGAGCAGAACCTCGTAGTGGAGAAGGTTTCTGGAAGCCCTATGATGAATTGTAATAAGTGCCTTTTTGTTTTCTTATAAAATACATTTACTTTTCGTAGTTTTGGTTAGCGTATTGACTTTCGAAGAAATTGTGAACGCATTGCTATAATTCTTGTTTTCTTAAAAACGTCGAAATGTAAACAGTGGGACATCTCTCACTGTTTCCTTTACGTTTTATTTTTAATATTAGTAGTTTTTTTATTAGGTGATGGAAACAAAACGGTGGATTGTTTCAACTACTAAGCAAATTTAAAATAACTTTTTATCTTTCGTTATTAAATAACGTTAAGAAAATGGAATGTAAATGTTAATTTTACTTTGATCCGACGGAGACGGAAAAAACTGTTCCAGCCGGACCGATGAAACACTGCCAAAATGGAAAGGCGGCAATTATTGTTTACTCAACCAGTTTTTTAGGTAAAATTTAATTTGTTTGTTAATTTAAACCAATCTAAAAAAAACTTTCTATACTGTCATAGCTTGGCTACATATGTATGTCTCGCTTTCCGCACTATTGATAAACAGTGAGATATTTGGCCGCCTTTATTACTGAAGGCGTAAAGTTATTATTTGTTAAATTTTCGCAGTATTTTCAAATCCTTTGATATGTTCTTTTATCAAATAATTATTAATTGAAATATCCCCTATTGAAGAAACAATTTTGCGAACATTTAAGTTTATTTTTAACATGTCGTCAATTTGTGATAAATTCATTTATAAAAAAACAAACAGTTCACTTAACCATAACTGTACGACTACATTTATGCAGTTGAAGAAAACATCTCTATTTTGTTCAGATGAGCGATGCTAGAGATTACAATCCCACAGTTTTGAGAAGAATTTTTTGCATAGCAGCACTTTGTTACATGCATCTACATCTTTGTACATTTTAATAATTTTTAATAAAATGTTGCGTAAATATTTTTTAAAGAATCTCCTCCAGTCTTTAAATTTTTCTTTCAGTTTAAAAAAAAATTGTAAATACGAGTATGATCCCTCACATCACAATGGCTTGCCCTGCCCCTATTTAAAAAAAAAGGATTGAACGGTGTGTTTTGCGAGTTATCATGACAAGTGTAATAGTTGTGAATCAGGTCGTTTAGCAGAGTCTTGTTTTCGCTAAGTAAAGTAATTGAAAATATTCAGTAGAACACAACAGACGTAACGAAGGAAACTATTTATTAGTCCACTCACGCCACTTTCATTCTCAACGATGCGATGGGCAGTTTCTGTTGACAATGAGAACAACATGCTGCTCTCGCTAGTTGATAAATAAAGTGAGTTACGCCACACTACGATTCTCAAACACTAAATTCTTACATGCAGTAAAAAAACATGTTTAATATCAATTGAACTTCTTCGTTCATAGACCATTCCGGGCACTTGTTGAGCGTGAGCTAATTGAATTATACGAAGCAAAATGTTTAGACGGAAACTGGTAAGTAATTGAAAGAAATAAAAATTGGTTGGCTTGCGCCAGAATCAGATTTTTTTAGACACCTGCTACGTGAAATATATTATTTTAAAACTTTGGGAAACCCTACGGCAAAACATGATATGCAAATAACCAAAACAAAGCTGCAGCAGAGCAGTAAATGTTTTAAAATTGTCTTCCAAATGAAATACACAATTAAAATTGATAATTACTTATTATCTAAATGTTCATTTGGTCCCCAGTTCGCAATTGAATAATAAATGAAATGTGTTTAGCCTTTCGAAATAATTGAAAAGAAATTTTCGGGAAGGAATTCTGAAATAACTCCGAAAGTGTCCATGATGTCATAATTATGTGTGCTCTGACTAACGTTTGCTTTAAAAACAGTTTATTTTGAGATTTGCAGTGCTGGTTTGAAATGTTTAACACAAAAACAAGAACAATGATTTCATATCCCCCAATTCAATAAATCCAATTCAGTAATCTAATTACAAAAGAAAACATTGCAACTGCCCAATGAGTTGTATTTCCACAGTAGATGTCGCTTATGCACTTTAAGTCAGTACACAAACCGCTTTTACAAAATTGTATAAACTTTTCCAGTGGCGGGATTTAACGTTTGCCGACAAAATATTGCCGCAATGAAATGACTAATTTTACTTGGGACTGCGACAGTAATAAACAAGCCAGTATCTAGGTTTGGCTCAGGTATCTCAGAAAACGGTTTGACAAGCACACGGAAAAGAATGTATTGGAAATAGTTAACTGAGGTTGAGCAATTGTGAAATCATTGAACATTATGTTCTATTTTTAAATATGGTTCTGCATTGTATGAATGAATAGTCGTACGTTCGAAAACTTGAAAATTCATCAGTCCCGAAAAAATAAATTGTGTCGAAAAAAATAAGTCTGGGCTCCTTAGCTATTTATGTGGGAATAAATCCTCTAAAGGTGAACTTGCTGATTGACTTAAACATTTATAAAATACTTGATGTTCTGAGGTGTTTTTCTGCTTTCGGCAATCAGCCAAACTCTTCTCACGTGTAAAGAAAAAAAATGTGTATCCTAGCCGACGTCACACAGGTCGGATTGCGACGTACACGCACGAGTAACAAATAAACGTGGGACAAATATTAAATTAAATTCACCTAAAAATCTCTTTGACATGCGATTTCATTATTTCGACGCTTAAATGTAAATTGAAAATGCTAAATATGACGCCGTTTGAAGTTTAAATTAAACAGTTTATGAACAACTGACAACACACACCGAATATGCGTACTTATCTTCGATGATTGTCACAAAGTGTTTGTGCCAAAAAGCATTGCATAAGTCATTTTTGGGACAGATTTAGTTTAGAAAAGAAAAATGTGATTAAAAATATAGAAAAGCTGTTGAAAGAGAACTTTCAAAAAGTGTAGAACAGATTAAAAAATATATCACGCGTTTAAATATTATTAAAATGACGATCACAATCCTCCTCAAATCTGAGGTGTTTATTTTACACCAAAATTTAGTTTTTCACATGGTACTTTTTGTTTACCGTCTGTTGAAAAAAAAGCCTGCGTACACTTCATATACTTGTTTGATGCTTCAATTTCACAAAAGCAGATATTCGTTCAAAAAACTATAGAAAATTCCTGCAAGATCGCAAAAACAAAAAAAAACAACTTTTGATGTTTTTTATACAATATGATATTTGGCCTACCTTGTTACGTGGGATTAATTTAAACAAAATTTTTTTGTTGAGATAGTGGTAAAAGCAATTCAAAAACTATGATATGTGTAAATAGGCATACGTTTCACATTTCTCGTACTTGATAGGTAATATAAAAAAAAACCCAAGTTTACAAATTGTACGTCATTAAAAAAAAAACAATTGTAAGCGGTGAAAGTAGTAAAGCTCTTTTAATTTAGGCCGAGCTAAATATCTGAAAACTTTTATATAGGCTAATACGTTGGTGTTGAAGCCGAGAAAATAATATTTTCGTTTGATATGCTTCACCTCTCTTTGTAGGTCAATGTCAAAAATAATCGTCACCCATAAATAAGTCCCGACATATAACCACACAATATTTTCCTAAAATTCTATTTCATTCCTACTACATACATACACATGCTCACAATTTTTTGTTGAACTATCCGATCACTGTATAGAGGTATATGTTTTTTTTCCTTCCAACATTTTGTATTTTCAAACTTGTAAGTGACTTGACGAAAAGAGTTAAACAACCATTTCGAGGATGTATTTTGGCCACTACTATGGCCGCTTAACAGAATCCGAAAAACTGTCTTAGTTATAGCCTTCTGTACGTAGCGCTGTGCCAGGTGTCGTCGTTTGCAAATCAAACTTATTCTATAACTTTAAACGGTTTTATATGTCAATATAGAATAATCTGATAGATTTATTTTTTTTAAAGCCTATAAAATTCTGCATGGAATGACGGATCCTTTTTTCGACATATCAATTTTTTTCTTTCTTTTCTCCTTTTTTTGGCCACGCTTTTAAGTGACATATTTTGTTGAAAAATCCTATTTCAACTTTGAGTGTCCGTTATTTTATTAAAAATTCGAAATTCAAAAAAGGAGCAGTCAATCTATGGGCAATATCAAACACTTTAAAATCTCGTAGTAGATTTTGGTTTAAGATGAGCAGTACCCGGAGAATCTCTGGAACCATCAACCTAGTTCCGACGGGAATGCTGGACTTGGGGCAGCTGGGAAGAATGGGGGGGATTCCAACTAACTTATGAAAATTCTTCAAATTGATTGAAAAAAACGGACTTTAAAACTACTATACGCCCCTTTAATTTGCATTGAAGCAAATTCTATATTCGCCTCTCTTTAATTGAAAATGGAATCATTATAGATAGCCTGTTGCCTGTTTAGGGTATAAAGAAAGCAGACATGGTAAAATGGTATGGTAAAATTCTAAAGTTCAAAACGAATTGAGTAGAGTTTTCGATTTTGCAAGTTCAATTAATACTTTATAATATTTATTCATTTATTTTATTCATTTGTTGTAAAGAGGAGGACGCTTGTAACACTCACCACACTTTTCTTCTGTCAAAATGGAAAATAAGAAACTATCGAAATAATGAAATTTATTAATTTTCTCTTTTCTTACCAAATAACCATAAATTAAAAAAATGTCTTAAATAAATACCATACACATGTTATGAATAAGCCTAGTCTAGTCTTTGGTCCCACATATTCCTACACATTCTCATAAAAGGCACACCAGTCGTATTTGCTTAAAGCTATTTCATATGAACAGCGAATGTATGAATTTAATACAGGTAAATATACACAGAAGAGTAGTGTTCGACTCGATTAACGGTCGTCGATTCGAATTTATCGCCTTTTGAAATTCTTTCTGTGCTTTTGATAAAACTCCTCCATCGCCCTGTATTCTGGCTCATAAACATCCGGAATCTCCTGTCCAAGTGACTCGCAGAAAATCATTTCAACTGTTTTGCACCCTCGGAGTTCCTCCTCGTACGCCATTAGCTGTCGGAAGAATCCAATGTTTGGACGGATTTGCGGCCTATTAAGAGACATGCTATGAAATACGGTCAAATGAAAGAGATGGACTATAAGTACATACCTGCAATTTTTGACGTGGTGAAACGCCTCTCGTAAACTCATGCCCATGTGCTTGATGAGATAGGCGATGCACAATGACGCTGATCTGCTGACGCCAGCCACACAGTGCACCAGAGTCTTTCCATCGGATTGGCGGACCTCTTCTATTAAATCGGCAACTTCGTTGAAGAAACACTTGAGATCTACGTCTCCTTTGTCTAACGCATTTACGCGTAGATAAAGGGGCTTTGTGTCTGACAAAGGCGTGTCTGGCAATTCGGGAGCAGCATTCACGACGAATTTTATTTCCAGCTTATCCAGCACTGAAGGGATGGCTACACCTGCTCCACAAAGGTAGAGGGATGGCAGGATTTCCGATATACCAGGAAAACGTACTGGTGGCACAGATCTGCAAATAACGAAAATACTTATTTGAAAACTCTTCCCACAAACATATTTGTTGCTCTAGCACGCTATTAGCTTTGTTTTCAAAACATACGCTCTAAAAAAAATACACACGTTAATTTCGAGCGTAAATAGGTTGTCATAAATTTAAAATGAGTCGTTGGGATTACAGAGATTATGTCGTTCTCTAACATTTGCCAACTCGTGAAAACAATTATAAAATTGGTGAAAATGTTCATCTGTCGAACTGATCGCCTTGACCATAAGCGGATCGACACTCAAAGATGGCATGCTCGAGCCGAGCAACAAAGAAGAGCGTTCTATTTCTACCCTTGGCATTCACTGCTTCAAAACAAGCAAAAATAAAATTCAAAAATGTGCGAATGTGTCAAGTTGGGCGATCTATGGCCCCGTGAATCATTCTCAACTTATCTCAAATGAACGAACATTTCGAGAAATTCTTCGCCAAAGGTATCTTTGCAGGTGAAAGCTGCCAAATTTTAGTTAAATTGTGAGCAGCGCAATTGGCAATATCGGGAGGAATTTCTGGCTACATCGCCTGCGACCCCAAAAATATTACAAATTATCTTTTTTAACATGTTTTCGTTTGATTGCCGCCAAAAAAAGCGAAAGTCATGTGATATTTTTCTAAATATACAGAAAATTGCGCAGTTTGGACTACGTGACATCATTTCGCCTCATTGGTTTGACACCGTTTTGTGTTACACTTGAACCTCCGGCCCACATGGTGGAACCGAGCACCCTATACCCACAACCCGAGTATTGACCATTGGCGAGGTGATTTATCAAAACAGGTTTACTACCAGTAGCCAGCCCACATGTAAATAAACATTTTTACGCTATCATCAGACCTGACGTCACCTGAAACGTCTTAAGTATAATGCGGGGGGTTATGAAGGCAGCAAATGCTCGACTATTTTAGCTTGACTTATTTCTGGAGGCTGGCTCTCGGCATTTGTTTATGTAACTTTTTTGTACGTGAAAGTCACTCAGGAAATTTGTTGACGCAATCCCCCATTGATTTTGGGCCTATCCCAATCACGGTGGAACGCGGACCGATTAAAATTGGACATCTGGCCAAAGCTTATTTTGATTGTTTGGATAAATCTAATTTCGCTAGGGTGGAATGGGAATTTTGTTGGTGGGAGGAGATAAATAAACAAACAGAGAGAGTTAATGGAATTTATAGGGAGAAATGCTTAATTAAAGTATTAACAGATTCATTATGCGATAGTTAAAATTCAGCAATTTTAATAACTGCAACGTTTCCTTGAAAGTGGTCATTGACCTGTATTGAAGTGGCCTTGGACGGCAAGTAGTTGCGAATATATTCATTTAAACCTAAAACACTAGAGCGGCGATACCACTGTGGCGGGTTTAAACAGTCAATTTTTTTAGCATTTTTTAAAAGTACATATTTTCAAAAAATGTCAAGCGGTGGGTGTATGGGTGGGTGGGCATTATTCTCGAAACGATTCTTCTCGACCTGACGGGTTCCAAAACTCTAGCTGCAATTGTAAAACTGGAGAGAAGCATTCATATCGCAGAAAGCATTAACGTCCTAAAACCGATATAAATTTCACAAGAAAAAATATACTTTATTGTTGCTATAAACATCCTTATTTAGATATGGTAAAACAAAAGCTATACAAGTAATGTTTGTAGGAACTTTAGCTATTCTTCTACTAGAAATTATTTTTCAAGGAGACAGCTGGCATAAAAAAAAAGCAGTCAATGTTATAAATATAGCTAAACTATTAGGTGTACAAATAAGTTTCCGCGGTTTTTTATAAAAAATTAGGAATTTATTGTGAAGGAACAGTACATTACGTTTTATTCAAAGTATTTTCCATCATTTGCCACTACTTTTCCCCATATTTCTGGCAACATTCGGATACCCCGTCGAAAAAACTCTTCATCTTTTGACGCTATCCACAAATCTACCCAATTTTTGGTGTCTTCATATGATGTGAAGCGCTGCTCAGACAGACCATGTGCCATCGACCGGAACAGGTGATAATCGGAAGGGACTAAGTCTGATGAATACGGCGGGTGGGGTAAAACTTCCCAGTTGAATGTTTCTAAGTATGTTTTTACCGGCGCCGCAACATGTGGACGAGCATTATCGTGTAAAAGAATAATTTTGTCGTGTCTGGAGTAGTAATGGGCGCGTTTTTCCTTAAGTGCCCGACTCAATCTCATCAATTGTGTTCGGTAGAGAGCTCCAGTAATGGTTTCGCTTGGTTTCAGCAATTCATAATACACGACACCAAGCTGATCCCACCAAATACACAGCATGAGTTTTTTTCCATGAATATTCGGCTTAGCTGTCGATGTTGATGGTTCGCCGGGCTTAACCCATGACTTTCTCTTCTTTGGATTATCGTAGTGAATCCATTTTTCGTCACCAGTGACTATACGATGCAAAAAACTCTTTTTTTTAATCCTGGCAAGCAGCATTTCACTCATGCATAATCGGCGTTCAACGTCTCTCGGCTTTAGTTCATATGGAACCCAATTTCCTTGTTTTTGAATCATTCCTAACGATTTTAAACGATGTGAAATTGCTTGTTGAGTCACTTGTAATGTAAGTGCAAGTTCTTTTTGCGTTTGGGACGAATCTTCCTCCAATAGTACTTCTAATTCCATGTCTTCGTACACTTTCGGCCTTCCACTGCGTTCTTTGTCCTTCACGTCAAACTCACCGTTCTTAAACTTTTGAAACCATTCCTGACAACTTCTCTCACTTAAAGCAGCTTCACCATATGCTTCTAGAAGCAATCGATGCGCCTCAGCTGCAGATTTTTTCAAATTGAAAAAGTAAATCAAAAGTTCCCGCAAATGATGCTTATTCGGCACAAAACTTGACATTTTTGCACGAAAAAAATTACGTGATGCTGATACGGAATCACTAGTACTTTAAGGTTATGGTGTTGCCGGATGACGAAACTTGGGATATTACGTTTTACATCTGACAATTTCTCCATCTTTTGACAAACCGCGGAAACTTATTTGTACACCTAATAGTAATATTACTTCAGCCGCAATAAACAGAAAATTAAACTGTTAAATTTCCCTTCAATTTAATTTAATTTAGATTAACCGGAGAACCGAAGAACGAAATTTTCAGGAAAGGTTCCTTATGGTTATAGAAACCTAACCAAAGCAGGTTGCCTTACCCTCCCAGTGCATTCACTCCCGCTCCTCCCCTATTTCCTGGCGATCTGAAGAAGGTGCTAAAAGTCCAATTTTTTTTACAAAGTGGAGGACTTCAGTTTTCGTTTCAGCTCAATTTCATGCTCTACTTGAAAGGGTTTTTTGAATCTGAATGAACACCATGACTGTATATGATACGATGGTCACCGCCCAATTTCTTGACAGACTATTTTCCCGACAAGCACTTTTCTTCACAAAGGCAAATTTCAATATAGTCGGGGAAAAGTGCATTCGGGAAGTAGGCTTTCGGGATTATTAGTTGTCGGGACGGTTACCAGGAACCTCTGTCGGGAAATTGAATTCGGGAAAGTGACGATTGTTACACATAAACAGCTGAACTCGCTATAAACTTACAGCTTCCGTTGTCTAATGTGCATGGCGTGAAAACATATATAAAATAGTACATATGGTCGTAATTGTAATACTTAAATCTATGCAGAAAAAAAAATAGCAGATGAAGCTATGTATATTATTTTTTCCATGAACTACTGTACTACAGAACATATTTTGATTTACTGATATAGGTTTTCAAATATACTTAAAACCTTTATTCTGCTTCTAAATACTTACAACTAACGGTAAAAATACAAAAGCGGTCACTAGATCAAGATGTCGAGGATTAAAAATAGAACACTAGACGAAAAGAATAAGCGTAAATTCCACCTACTGCACTGCATTTAAAATCGTCCTCGAAATTAGAACATCACTTTCACCCTCAAAAACTCTTGCATCACATGTGGTGGCATATGAGGTAATCTTTGCTTGTAAGGATCATCTGATCACGGTGGAATGGAAATAGTTGTGGATGCGACAATCTGGCATGGTTCGAATTAAAGCTATCTGACCACTGACTGACAACTCCTGCAGCTCTTGTTTGGTTCATCAAAATTCCTTGGCACCGATTCAATTTGAACATGAAGAGGTATCGAACAGCTGCCGCCGAGAATTCAATGCCCGAAAATTAATAAAGTACGAAGTTAATCGATGCGCATTCCATTCCAAGCATTCCAACAAAAGAAGCACTCGCTAAAGGTAATTTAGGGACGAATATACGAGGGACGATGCGACATGGCGTTTGGGAGACAGCACTTCGAGTAAAGATCGATGATCTTGCAGCATCGCAAAGGGCTGGGAAGAGGGCTGCCGCTCCGTTGGCTAGACAGAGGCCAACGGGATAGACGTGGCATCCACCAGAATTTCATTCATAAATATTAAGCCGAAAAATATGTGCTAAGCGCGAGCGCCGCACACTGCTCGCATATCCAACGTCTTAAAATACCTCCCTGATTTGTTTTCATTCAGGCGGAAAGTATTTAGGCTTGGTGCGACTGTGTTGGTTAATTCTAATTTGCTTTGATCTCGTTCTTGTCCTGGCTCGTTAAGTTTCGGGAATTTGATTTGCTCTAGAACATTCGTGCACTGAAATGAACCTCGGCTTGATGGAATGTGAACTGTGAAGAGTCTTGTCATTGCTCCGTCAAACTTTTAATTTCGTGCCCCAGAAAATACTCAGCAGCGGCACAAAACAAAACAACGACAGATTGGTTGCTTACTTGCCGTCAATTTTTCGTCAAAACTGATTGCGTTCGGGCAATATACGCCTAAATGTTTTCCAATAATTATCTGAGTGGAAATGTTTGACGAACAATAAGGTGAACCGGCTGCATGCGGCTTAGCGGCGGTATGTGTAAACTTTTTCATAAGACCGACAGTAGCTGTTCTGAATATTCTGATGTTTCTTATGCGCGGGAAACATAAAACAGCATGCTAGGTCTGCCCCCGCGTTGTCTGAAAAATTTCAAGAATTCCTTTGGCTGTTCTAATTTTAAATCGAAACATTCCAGCCGATTGTGTAAACAATTTTTCTGAGAAACCTCTGGTGCTCCTGAATTTTGCAAAAGTGTAAATTTTTGGTGGCGTTTGCGTATATACACAAAATTGTTTTGATAAAGATTTCTGCGAGTGCAGTGAACTACATGGGCAATTTTCAAAATTTTGATCACTTATTTTACACATGGGCAGATGGTTTTAGCAGATAAATGCTTTCTAAGACGACAATCAAAAACAAATAATCATTTAAATATTATAAATCAAATTGTAAAAATTTAGCATTTCAAAATTTAACCCATTAAAGTTTTACCACATTGAAAAATGCACGGTAAAAAGTAATGTTTTTTTTTGCAGATTTTCTACAGTACCGTAAAAAACAAACTACAATTTTTATAAATTATTTCAACAGTAGACGGAAAAAGCATTACATATTTCGTAAAATGTTTGCGCCTACTAGCAAAGAATCTAAAGCAATAAAGGACTCGCAGTCGAACCAAATAACTTGAATCGAACAATTTGCTCCAGGGTTCTGCCATTCGACCCCAAAAGCTGTAGTTGTACAATAAATACAAGCAGACGTTCATATTCAGACGCTTAAAATTTCTGATGGCTTCATCTTGCGATGCGGTATCAGCCAGTAAAAGTACAGAAATTCAGGCGCGCAATGTTATTCGTATAGACTAATGCGTTGTGGTATGCCGAGCATGCGTTGATATGTCTTTAGCTGTCCACATGAGCACTCGCCGGATCCAATTCTTGGACGGACAGACAAATTACGAGAACTCTTAACTAAACTCGAAAGTCCGGAGAATTTTTTTTCATGGACTCATACCTGTTTTCTTGATGACGACAGGGTGCTCATTTTGATTTTACTGCTGCAAGCAAAATACTTTGTGTTTGGTTTTCAGCGTGGAAAATTAACCGACGCATGCTTGGTCCACCGCAACGCATGAACCCATATGAATAACAGTGCGCACGAACTTCTGTGCGTTGCTGGCTGATGCACTTTTGTATCCACAGCAAGCTGTCGCGGGTTTTAAGAATCACTTCTCCGCCCTGGAACTTTTCCTTCTTTTCTATGCTCATGCTCATGCTCATGCAATTTCTTTATGGTTATATGTATGTTTTTTGTTACTAGACAATTATTAGAATTTATGGGCCGTGTCGATATACACATCGATTCTTCAGTTTAATGGGACAAGTTTTTTCAAGCAATCAGTTTTTCTGTTGCGTGTATATACATGTGTACGTTGGCAACGTTGCGGCAACCGCACGCACTATTTGTTATTTGGCCGACCTTATAATGTGTTGAAAGAAGGATCAAATGCTGCTCTCTGATAACAACGGATCGCACACATGATCTCGGGCGCAATGTTGTTCGTTATTTGGGTTGGGCTTATGAATTACTTATTACTTCTCCCTAAACGATTATCAAATGTAAGAAACGACAAAGCAAACTTGTAAATATCAACCCTGCTTATTTACCACGTTATAACGCCACTCTGGCCACATGTTTGTTGTAAATTTAGCCCATAAACATTGATAAAAAAATGTGGTTACACTATTATTGTGCCTTCTAAAAGAATACACTTTGAAAAACAGATCGTAAAAAGATCATAAAAAACTAAGAGAACAAGTAAATGCTTGGCACTAGACAAGGTCATGCAGGAAAAGTGAAACTCATGAATACCATCGTTAGCAGGAAAATCTCTGGTTCGTGAACGCAAAAATTTTTCCTCTGATGAAACTAGACCGTTTGGGAGAGCATCAAGAATTTTAGGAATTTTCCCAGTTCCCTCTCTTTTGGTGCTATAAAAATGTTTTATAGGCCGCCGTAACAAAACAAGCATGACACATTCTTCCGCGGCTCCACTCGCGCTCTCTTTTAAAGAAACCAAGCTTTATTTTTAGACCGTTATGCCTGCATGACTAATAATTTACCTTTCTTGAAACAAAAAGCAAAAGTAGAGGCGGTAAGGCCTAAGCACAACACGGGGAACATTTTCAAAGCAAATCCACCGAGTGTGATTAATATTAGACGAGAGCGGGACTGTGTGCATGGGGCCCCACCCGCTCCCAAATGGAAAATGGGCATCAGTTCATGATGTCGGATTAATTGAGCGAATTGTGCTGAAATATTTATAGGAGGTGAATAGCATTGAAGTGTCAATCATAATACCCTCGGGTGAAGGAGCAGACAGCGTTCAAATTTATTGCTTGGAAAGTATTTTAGCTTTGGAAATTTTGTAATAAACACGTCTGTTATCGCCTTAAAATTAACGGTGTTTTCATTGGATGTGACTGACTTTAAAGGTATTGAAAGAGATAGTAGAGGAAATAAAAACAAAACAAACATTTAAATCGGCGAAAAAGTACATAAACTTTTTGAAAAGGAACTTTTTAGGTGAGATAATAGTTTACATTTACATTTTGCTTTTTATCGTTCATAACATTTACTTTGAGTGTTCCAATACCTACCAACGCAATGGTTCCCGGGCACTTAGCCGACTGCAATTTCCCGACATACAATTTTCCCGTCAGAGGCTCCGGTCGCCTTTCCGTCAAATAAATTTCTCGACAGACTGAAATTTGCCTTTCACAAAATTTCTACTAACTGAAAAGATTGTCGGGAAAAAGTTTGTCGGGAAATATATTGTGGGGAAATTGCAGTTAAAAAACTGGACGGTGCTCGTACCAATGTATGAAATATTATCAGGAAAAACACTAAAAACCACCTTCTTCCCTAAATAATCAGTTCCCCACATATTAATCAATTTAAGATGACCCCAGTTACAAGTTCAAAAAAATGCGAATGGTAATTTTTTGCGGATAGAATTTACTTTTGATTTTATAGTTCTATTATTAAACTTTAACAACATAGAATAACGAGCTTGTTCTAATACGATTTGTTATCTTTTTGATATTATTTTGACCTATTGACCTGTAGATTGTTTTGCTATGAATATAAATGAACTTAGCATGTTTGTTGCTTTGGTATAAAACATGTGATAGACAAATTTTCTATTTTTAAATATATGTATAATATGTATGTTATGTTTGGATTGGAAACTATATTTTTAATGATATTTCCCTTTATGGAGTACTGGCTTACTTTCAAGTATCTTTAGAACATAAGATTTAATGTTCACATTCGTATAAATAAACTCATCATCATCATATAACACCTCCCCCTTTGCACGGTACAGTCCAACAATCCTCGATTTAATAGAAAGTAAGCAAGTAAGATCACAGCTGAGGTAGAAATTCAGTAACTTGAATCCTCTATATTGGAATCGCCACCTTGCATTACATTGGGTGCTATATTTTAAATCAGTGACCCTTAAAACAACTATGTACGAACATGTATAGTTGAAAATTTTCGGTCGCCATATTAGATCCGAGAGATATTCGAGATCGGCAACCCCAAAAACATAAAGGGACTCGTTTTAATAGCAATCCTTTGAAAAGCTATATGGCATCCTAAAATTGCGAACTTCGATAGTAGGTTACAGATCAGCGCCCCAAAAACGCCCTAGTCTTGATTTGTATGGCAATCCTTTAAAGTTTAATTTTTCGGTAGCCATTTTGGGACCGCCATCTTGAATTTTGGTATTCTGTAACCCCAATCATATCTTCAATAGAAGTTTCATTGAATTTGCTTGAAATTGAGAAATTTCGGTCGCCATATTGAATTTGGAAATTTTGGTGCAGATTTTCAGAGCAATCCCTCGAAGTTTAACTTTTTCGGTGGCAATCTTGGAACTGCCATTCAGAAACTTTGCACTTTATCGAAGGAAGAAAAGGCGTATATGTTAAGTTGGATTATGTAATATGTTGTGGCAAAAAACGAAGCCTGTCAAAACAACCGTTTCGGCATGATGGAGTAACAACATCCAAACACACAAAATTACGTATTTATAATATTATTAAGTAACTACATATCCGGGGATATAATTTCTTGGTAAAAGTGAGCGTGCGGCTTCAACTTAACACCGCTACATGAGATACACCTAATACCATGCGCATTCTAAAGAATACATTTTCAGTTAGAATTTTTACCGCAATTCCCATGGTCGTTATAACAGGTTATACGCAATTCGATTACTCTCTTAGTCGATTTCAGTGACCAATGTCGACAATTATCAAGTATGGTAATTCGCTTAATTGATTTTTAATGGCAGGGAACTTTTGCCTTGTAAATATTTTACCTTCACTTTGAATTCGACTGAAATTTAAAAGATTCCCAGAATTATCATCCTCAGCCAAATTTGTCATCGATAATTATTACAATCAGCAAAGGGCACGACTCGCTATGGAAATTGGGGTTATTATCATACCCTGGTGGTTTCGATCAACGCGTGTCACATATTTTCCGTGCGTCTACGCTAACAAGCTGACAAAATTGTAAATAATCGCGAAAGAAATAGCACAATACCGACTTACACCAAATTTGAATTGCAAAATGTATTAAACTTCGGAAAATAAAAACAAAGTGAAGTGGAGTATTGCGCGTTCGATCTTGATTTGACATTGTGGCTAATTTTAGTTCAATTTGTTTTTGTATTTTGGCAACAAAGGAATTTATCGTAATTTATATCTTTTGAAGAATCTAAAGTTTAAATTAAGCCTGAAAACAAATTTTTGTTGACTTGTTTAGCTTTGCATAGGCAAAATTCTTAACTAACTTATTTGTGCGGTTTTGCATATCAGATCCAGGCCAAGCGTGCCACCGCAAGGAACAAAACTAACAGGGATAAATTTCGTTTTTCTCTATTTTAGTTAATATTATAGGTGGAAAATCATTTCCAAAATAGTTTTTCAAACAAATTGTCACAGTTGCGTAATGCAAATGTGCACTCCTACATAACCAAAAATGCTGCACTGTGTTTAATTATATGTGTTTGTTCTTTTTGGCAATTATTTCTTTGATTTATTGCTTTGTTTTCTTTCTTTCTTTTATCTTCTCCCATGTTGTTTTATATTGCCATTTTATTGATGATCTAATTTGACATGCATTAGGAAATGGCCTTTAGCAATTTCGTATCATTCATTTTTTTACTATTTTATTTTCGGTTTCCAAAGTCCAGTTTTTCTATCTGACTTCAAGAATTTGTTGTTAGTTTCTTCCATTAGGGAGTAACGGAACTAAAAGAGCATGAGAAAAGATCAGTCATGGTGAATCAAAATGTCAAAAGGCTAACAAAATTGCAAATATAATCGAACTAAGCTGGATGCTTGGTTTCACTATTATTTAAATATCTTTTTTTATTAATTATAAACAACGGACACATTGAATTTGAGTTCTTGTTTTTATTAACGTGAAAATAACGAATTATGAATTATGGGATCACATAATTTGTCCATGGGTTTTTTGAATGCTAAAATTTTACTGAACGAATAACGATGAAGTTTAGTTAAAGTAAAATTTTCCGAGCTATTAATTTAGAACTCAATGCTATGTTCAACTAATTCAAATAAAATGAAAATAAAATGTTTTTCCCCACGTGCACGAGGTTTTGCTTTTCAGCTCTAAAGTGATGCGGAATCGAATGCATTTCAGGGATTTTAAAATTCCTCTGCTTCTTATCACAAAAACGGTTGGTTGCACGTGATAAACGTATATTTTTGTGGAGAATTTTATTATATATAATTTTCTTACCAGCAACAACGTACGATCAATGTAAGCGAGAAATTCGCGAAAACCCTAATTTCATGATCCTTAACCTTAATCTAATTTGCACTCAAATCCATATCCCATATTGCACACGGTATCGGTTGAGTGTGTACAATACTTAAAGTCACTTTTATGTTCTCAGCGAAGATAACCTATCCACTGGAATTAAAATAATTATCCTAAAAAAAAATATTTTGATTTATTTATGAAAATGTTTCTCGTAGAAAGGTGATATATTGCAGCAAATTGCATATGTTTATATATATTTAACTCTAAACATTCCAAAAGGGTTTTTCCTGCTCGACATTCCTATTTTTGAAGAAAATTCAACAATTAACAAATTGTAAGAAATAAACGTTTCACAACGCATTTTTAAATCAATTTTGTATCGACTAATTTGTATAACAATTGCGTTAAAGTAAAAAATATACTGCAAACCTCTACCGTGCCACCCCAGAGCTTTGACGATAGTTTTGAACTAGTGTCCTTAAATTGTTTTTAAAAAACGAAAAGTTGATTTACAAAGTACACCATATGCTTCGAACCACCACAACCATTCATGATGTGAAAATCTATCCGTTTATCCAGAAATCATTATCGCCACACTTTTGCGGTAGTCACGCTATGTATAAATTATGCGGACATAATTTAGGCAGGCCGAGGCCGAGCGCAAAAAAGAAAAGGATGAGTCATTAGGCATGTCCTGCTGAGCCCCTGAAGTCACTTTTAAATACAAATGGCTATTTAAAACCATTGAGGCAATTCGACTCACTTTTGTCAGCATAGCTGCTGCCTAATAATCAATTTGTAATGCAGCGTTCCACGGGGAGCATATCGAATTACGAATATCGATCGGGACAGTGCGGTTGGAGTGAGTGTGCACTTTGCACTTCCCAAAGTCAGTTGCTAGCACAACCATGTTTGCCATTACGTAAATCGTTTCATACCACCAAGGTAAGTATTATATGTATGTATGTCACCTCAAAACGGCAAAGTCAATAAATCTAGTAAAGTATCTTTTCAAGGGCAGTCTTAGCAATAGTCTCGAAAGTGCCAATTGTCTGATTTCCCGCATACTGACCTAATGGCGGTAATTAAAAGTGACAGCGTTAAGTGAACAATGGCGAACGTGTGGGCTTCAACAATAATATTTGCAATGTGTAAAATTACTTGGCGCAAACATACCTTTCATTGTCCTTGTCCCGGCCCTCGTGCGCCTTCAATAAATCCTGAATTTCCGTTGACTTCGTCTTGACCTCACCCAACTGCTGGGAGACCAAGAACTCACTCGCATTGCGTTCACTCGAGATTACTTTCATGTTTGCCGATTTTGTTTTTGTTTACCAATTTCAAAATAAAACGTTTGCGTACACTACCACACTAGTCGCACTGTTTACTTTCCAACAGCTGATTAACACAAATTTTGTCTTAAGTGGACACCGTCTCAAGACCGAACCATTCGCCAGCGCGTCTTTGTACGGACTGAGGCTTGGAGAGCCGCGGCGCTTCTATTTAGCGTCTGTAGAGCTCTTTCAGCATCGCGCAATGGCAAATAATTCACGTTGAGTTGGGTCTTGGGGCCACTCTCCTGTAGCTGTAGGAGCATTCTTATTTTCCACTGGCAACGTGAAATCGCTGCAAATTCTTGGCACCCTGAATCAGCCCCAACAGCACCATAAGGCCCGTGGCCCCGTGCTTAGCTGGCTCTAGCGGCAACGCTGCCGGGGACCAGGGCGTCACACAATCCACCCAAAGGAATTTCCTTTTGATGATGGAAAAATCGGTTATTTCGATTTTACACCAAAATCGCCGGCTATTTCGGATGTTTTTTGTTCCTTGAGCTGGTGCCGCTTTTGTTGCTCGTCGCGCACATTTTCCTCACGTCAGATGTTTATTTTACCGAATTCCGATTTGATGAAATATAAGAGGGAAGTGACGGCACCGTCTTCCCAGCGAGATGTTCTTTGCGGAAGACGGGAAATGGAGCCTCGCTGCGGAGTGGCTCACACTCAGCGGTTATTTTGGCGCCACCGATGAGTGTTTCAAGTTTTGAAAGCAGTTCGTTTCGTCCTCCTTTGACAGTGATGGAGAGCAAAGCCTCTCGTTTTTATTGCCTAAATTGTTATTTTAGCAAATTGATGCACTTCGCTGCTTTGAACTAGGCCAACATCCCTCGGAAAAGCGGCCCATTAAGCCGTTTGGCGCATGATATATGTATGTGCGACTATATCTTTATTCAAAGGAATGTTTCAAATGTTTCATATTTAATGTATTTTTAATTTCGATACACAGTTTACGTACTCTGATTAAATGTTCATAAAAAAATTAAATTAATTTAAGTTAACCCCAAAAAGCTTTTTCTTAAATAAAAACTTATTACAGTTAATGGTAGTACGTTACAAACGTTTAATTTGACAGAAAAAAATATTAAAATTCATATTTAAGGGTATATATAGACTATTAAAGTATTTTATTTTTAATTTTATAAATATATTTTAGGGGTCGCTACCACCTATACAAATTAGGCATTTTTAACAAGAACATGGTATGACATAATCAAGTTCGTTTTTGTTTTTAGAAATAACCAGGCCTATTTATACATTTGTAAACAAAAATGTTCTTTTAAAAGACAATGGGCAATAAAATTCATAATATTCAGTTTCACTCATTGTACCTACTTCAGCTTTTCACATTGGTTTTTTTTTTCAAAGCATTTGCATTTGCACTGGAAGCAGAGACGTGGAACGCTCGAGGTCATGTTCAGGTACCTTATTGCAAACTCGTAAGTATATAGAGTGCAGTTATATTGTAGTGCGAAGCCACGTGCCAAAAAAAATTTAAAAATAACCATTCTCTCAACGAAGAGATGTCGAGCTGTTAATTTACCTAATAATTCTGTAGTATCGATATGTAAAAGCTCCATGCATGTCTTATGCATACAAGACTTCTTCTGCTACTTAACTTTAATTATTATTTATATATTCATATACAGGTACAACTAATTGGCCTTCTGACACTAATAAAAATGATGATAACAATACCATTTAATAAAATTTATAAAAACAGAAGAGGAGGAAAATAATATTATGTACATATGTATGTATGTAACCTAAAAACAATTAAACACAAAATAATAAAAATAAAATAAAATTAGTTCATTGGTGCATAGTCCACTAAAGTTTTTAAAGTGTGTTGTTATAATTAAAATCTAAGTAATCGAAGTCATTATTATAAATTGTTTGAATGGACGATATCGGTTCAAAAGGGTTTGTTCTGTGGTAAGATGAATAGAAAAAGTTTCTTTCTTTAGTCACTCGGGGGCGTGAATTAATTTTTACGAGGCTTAAAAGTGTGGGAGAGAGTCTATATCACGACTAACAACATCTTGCAAAATACAACCGGAATCCCCCTCGTCGCCTTAGGCTAACATGCGAGATTTTTGAATAAAAGAAATAAGACATTGACAAAAAGTGTGAATAGCAAAGGTCCAAGATATCTGCCTTGCGGGACACCAGACTATGTAGATGGGAACAGTATCAGAGAAGTAGGAAAATTTAGCTTTAAAAGACCGTAAGGTAAGACTCCGCTTCGAAATTAAAGCTGAAGATTCCTGAAGATGTTGTTTTTTTTACTGGATGATGTCGGCTTTTCAGTCCTTTATCAATACTGGTTCAAGAGTGAACGGTACGCTTTGATGAAATGCAATTCGAATCGTTGACAGGGATTGTTAGTATATCACTGACACGGTTTCCAAACTGCTCCGTCCGAATTTTCTGTGATTTTAATTTTTCATTCTACATATAATAAATATCCATAGATAAATCCGCTAAGTTTTTTTTTATACTCCACGCCAGTGGGGGTCAACACATTCATTTCGAGGCCCGTTTTGAAGTAATAAGAAAAATATTTTTCGATGTAACATAACCTACCCACTTATGATCAAATATATCGTTGAAACGGGTTCTTTTTCAGAAGCTCAATATTCCTATTACCATGAACCAATACCCGATTCGACAGGTGAAGGTATCGTTGGGAATCCACAATAGCACTCTTACGCTCACTTTGGCGCGAATCATAACTACTGCAGTACCTTACAAAATTTATATTAAAAATACAAAAGTAATGGAGTAATTTTGAGAAAGTTTACTCACGCATGAAACAATTTGTACAAATATAGGTATGACGTCTCCCACGTTTTGCATTACTCTGAATGCACAACTGACCAGGAACTTCCCATTCAAGCAAAATTCCAGCAAAATTATTTTCAATAGCTTGCACATGTCGAAATCGAATAACATCCGCATTAATTAGAATTTATTGGATGATCGATTGTTTAGAAAATTTTCATAAATTGGAATTAAGCCAGCTGTTGCGATTCATAAGAGAATTCCTCTGATGCTGGGTTGTTTACAAAAGTCGAGGATGTTGTCCACACGTATTCATAAGGTGGATTTTGCCCCACACGTATCCACAAAAAGAGACAAATAAGCTAAATACAGCGTAAAGTTAAAAAAAAAACGAGAGAGTCGAAATTTATCTTTTTCCTGATGTATGTGTGTGATGACGTCATCTTCAACGTCTTTCCTGTTGCGTAGTTAGTTTTGATGCGTAAATAAAACCTCACATTCCCTTTTGTCAGATGACAAGCTATTTCCGTTCGCGAAAACAGAGTTTTTCTGATTCAACGGTTTTGCTTGTATTAGGCAACATTTGAATATACTGTTATATATATATATATTCTTTTAAATTTAATTTCAACAATCAACCATGTTGACGCCAATATAATTTACGACACCTGAGGGGGATTATTTTTGAAGAATCCGCCGAGGTTAGACAGATTCCGCAACAGTCTGTTTATTTCTTAAAGTAATTTTGGTAAATGGATTTGAAAGCTAAAAGTCAGTAAAACGTCCTCATTAATGCTTTAGATGTCTGATTCCTCAAGATTTACACTCCTGATTATTTGATTAGACAGGCCCGAAATATATGAGTCATGTTTAGGGGATGAAAGAATGTTTTATGCAGAAATAAAAATAGAAAATCTCGAGTTCAGTGATCCCTTTGACACTGAAATATCTTACACAGCCAAATTTTTCGTCATGGTCTCGCTGCGATGTTTATCACGTAATAATTCTGAATAGCCATTTGTTCCATATCAACAACTACAGCAGATGTGTTCGTATTTAAATATAAAAATTTCGACCGTGTACATTTAGGGGTGTCACATTTTGAAATTTCTTATAGTCGATGTGTACGTTCAGAATTTTGAAGCACTTTTGTTTTGTAAGCTTATTTCTTCACAATATTTCATGGTAGGTATTCCATGGTATTTTATTTTGCTTTACAGGATAATCTTTTAAAGAATCTTAAATAGATTATGAAGATATTTAAGAAAATATTTTTGTTTATTATAATAATATTCTCTAAAGGTAAGCTGCAATTATTTCCTGAATATAGTGTTGTTTATAATGTTTGCAATAGTTAGATGTTGTTTTAATGTTTTCCAATAGTAAATATCATCTTTTTAATTTGTCCGTACAATGTATTGCATATATTACATACATTGGGATACCTATACTATATGCGTAAGTATTGATTTTGGCTTTTTTTAATTAAAGAAGGTCTCAAAAGTAAATGTCTGTATTCTCATATCTTCTATATATTAATACGTGAACATCGAAAAGTGGCGTTTATTTGTTATTTATTATAAAAGGAAGGCAATGAAACTTATATCATTAGAAAAGTACTGTCCCATGGTCACCGCCCAATTTCGCGAATGCAATTTCTCGACAGACCATTTTCCCGACAAGCAATAATCCTGACAAAGCATTTTCCCAACACACCATTTTCCCTGTCTGAGCTTAGATCCCTTTGCCATCCCTGCATGGTAGAATACATATTAATATTACACAAAAAAAGTTATGCGAACAAATACACAACATTGTTTTTCTTGCTGTTTGTTTACTTCACTTCGCAAACTTGAAGAGCAATTAAAATCATACTATTGTTAACCGTAAATATTTTGCGAGTAGTGTAAAAAAAATCAGAAAAATATCAATGATTGCAAAAATGTCAAAATATTTGAGAAAAATGCGAACGAAATTTTACCCGAAAATATCAAGGGAGCATTTTTTAGTAAATTGTAATTAAGTGTAAAGAAGGTACGAGTTCACTGTGTAGATTTTTTGCGAAAAGAGTGGTGGGGCAAAAATAATAAAATATTTTAGAAAATTTGGGAGCGCGTGTGCGAAATTTGGTATGTAAATGTTAATAAGTGCAGAAACTGTGGATGAAATTAGTAACTTTGTGAGAGGGGCGAAAATGTTTGCCCTAGGGATTGAAAATTAATGAAAAAATTGATTCACATAAAGGGGGAGAAAGTACAAACAATTGGTGAAAGTGAACTTAAAAACTTTGAGTTTTCTTACATACTTCAAATTGTAGAAATAATTTTTCAAATGCAAATTATTAAAACATCTTAAAGAAACACTGCAGCCAACCACCCGTCCTTCATTTGTCCTTTGGAACAATGCTGTCCCCAACAAACATGTTCAACATTAAATTGAGAACGATCTGATGCCGTCCAAGATTCATGCATCTTCCACTTAATTTACCGCAATTCCGCTAATTCAAATTGCTTGTACATATGTATATTGTGCATATTGTAAGATGGGACTGCAGTCAATTCTGCTCACAGTTCATGGGTCATAACTTTAAGCGGGACGATCCACGCCGGTCTGTTAATGTTATATTAGGATAGTTTAACGGCCGTGTTTTATTGTTTCACATCCCATTTCGATCCATTTAACCACCTCGGAAGGCTAATAATTCCCAAGTTGATGTGGAAGGGTAGAGTGCCAGATATCTCACTGCATGCACATGTTTGCGGAATATTGTAAGAATCCAGCTATTTTTGACCCTCCTCTGGCACGAGTTAGATATGCCGATGCATTTTATTGGGCCATAATTTACCTCAGCTATGCACTTCCTACCAAAACAAAATCATGTCAAATGTCGACTTTGATTGATACTCGCAATAAATAATACGTTGCGGTATTAAAATGCTTTAATTTGTTCTAATTTATCTTTTCATGGAACGCAGTTCGATGACCGTAGGGAGACCGAAAACTAAGTTATTGAGTAATCCACGTCTTCCTATTTCACTTCATTTACTTTAGACGTCGATTATTTTCTTGAAGATATTTTGAAGTACTTACCTTACTTTCACAAAATTTATTTAAAATGTTTTCTGGTCATGAACAAAATATGATTTACAAAATTATAATTGGTTTCTACATTGCGAAAACACAATTGAAAATAATTTGTAATAGAAAAAATCACAGGGCTATTTTTGAAACGGTCGGTGGCCTTTTTAAGAGGCGTAACTTTTAATACTGTATTACCTACCTACTACTTACAATAAAAGAAAAAAAAACATAGGGAACAGTTTCGGCCGCATCGTAGCCGAATACATACTATACTGTTATGCATATTTATAAACTGAAACTAAACGAAAAAAACACACTAGTAGGTATGGATCTTCCAACCATCACTTAGAACGCTTGATTCATTGCAGTGCATTGAACTAATACAGGCATTTATATCTGGCCAGTGCTCCTACCTGTACCTGTAAATGAACCGGACCTGATTCTGTCCTTATATTATATCTATTCCTTTACTCTTACATCCATATTGAATGTGTTATTATAAATTTTAAAATAATGACGACGGTTGATAATTTTAGGAACTTTAACATCATTTAAGATTTTTAGTTCATCATATAAATACAATATTTATGTCTAGTTTATCCTTTAGTAGTATATGAGTTTGAATGTATCAATTGCAATCAAAAGTTTGGTCATATGCCATGCTGTTCTTCTAAGCAAACTAGAAGGATATGATTTAAATGGTTTCTTATTGTTTTGACTGCCGTCTGTCTAATCGTAAACTTCACGTTGTATTTTCAAGTTGTACGTCTTTCGATTTTTTTTTGTCTGGTGTTCCACAAGGATCTGTTCTTGGTCCGCTATTATATTTGTTGTTGATTGCAAATATTGCTTCTAATTGTATTTTACCATGCTGACGATCTCAAAATTGTCCGTGTAAGCTGTGCACTAATTTTAGTAAATGTTTTTAAATAACGTTTACGTCTAAAAAGTCTCCTCTGATGTGTGAGCATTATCTCAATTCAGTTGTTGTAGGTTATCCAATTTAAGGACTTGGGAGAGATTTTTGATTGTAAAATTGACTTTTCTGTCTATCCTCAACCTTCATCTTCTTGTTGATAGGAGACTTTATCTGGAAAAATCGCTATTTTACTGCTACAAAAGAAACCTACACACATCCTTGATTCTTGAACTTAGATGCGAGTCCTTTCTTTAGAATAATAATAATAACAGTAAAAATAACGATATTTTTGATCCGTTTAATGCCTTGCTTGATAAGTATTTCCACTCCCCATTTTACGTTGTCAGGGAAATCACGATAGGTTCCAATTTGGTCCTCTGAACTAATTATTCATCTGTTTCATACGAGCAGTCTTAGATAGTTTCCCTAATTCCTATCCTTCTTGCTTTTTTTCATTTTCATTCTCTTTTTTTTCTTTCTTGATGAACCTACTACTACTATCAATATGAGGTGTAAATCCTTCAGTCGCCACAATTTCGCGATTTTGACCCGGAATAACAAAACCAACCTAGCGTGTTAAAAATTGAATTTCACGTTTTCACGGATTATTCAGAATCATTATTAGGGATGCCCCGAAATATTTTGGTGAAATTCAGAAAGTGCAGATATAGCTCATTTTTGTTATATTGCCTCTAATATTTTTTAATTGCCTCGAATATTCTTCCGTATTCTTAACAACCTCATAAGAAACTTGCTGTCATTTTATTTACTGAAAAATCGACTATTCCCACAATTATCGAGAAAAAACTTTCTAGCGAATATTTTTAAAAAGCTTTGAAGGAATGCAAGGATTTACAACCATTTCGTTCGTATTAATTACTGACAAATTTGAAGTGTGTGAATTTTCTTCTCGTCTTCCTGCAAGCGACTTAGCCGAGGATGAGAATGTCTTTTATCCAAGTATGTTTTTCATACATATGCACATTTAACATCTCAAAAATGAGACAGAGATCACGAAAAGTGACATTATTGCAATAAATTTAAAGCTATTGTTCCCCAAAAAATTCAAGGCAGATCCTATATATAACAGTAATTAAACATTTTCAACTGTTAACATATATATCGCTATAGGGAAAATCCAGAACTTTCATATGAAGAATTTGACATGTTGGGGCCTCCTCGAAATAGTTCAGATGCTGAGATAAAGGCCGTTCCGATGATATATACTTTCAGAAGACTTTTATGACTTTGGTTGATGAAATTTGGCGGTGGATTTAATTAGACGTGAAAATGTTTTTCAACCTTGATGCTAACGTGTATATTTAGCTGAGGAATTTCGTCTCATTATTGTCTTGTAATTTCGGCAAGTAAACAGCACTACCGAGACACGCGCGAAACAAGGCCTCTTTTATTTTTGCATTAAGAATGCTTTCACTGAAACGTAAAAGCTTGAGCAGAAATATTTCAACATTCATTTGCTTGCCAATTTTTAATGAACTTAAAAGGACAAGTGGTATGTGCTAATTGAGTTTTTGAGTAATTAAGGTGTACAACAAATGAATAGACTCTAGACATGACGCACAGCTAATAAATATTTTCTGATTAAGTTTTTCTAACTATAATATACCAAATATTCCGCACTAAAAAAATCCTGCAATCAATCAAATGTCGCATAGCTAGCTTCCGTTGCAAATAGCTAAATATGGCTACCAATAAAGCAAGAGTTTTCTTGAATGATTTACTGAAATGCACAAAGCATCATCGTCAAAATCATCTACTGCCAACTCAAGAAATTTCGGTATGTGTATTTAGTACCTTCGTTGACACATGTATGCCTGTATCTCCGTATAACTTAGCAGGCCAATCACTAGCCCTCATAAGCCATTGATTGCTAACTAAATTAAACTAATAATATTATATAATACCCAACACACAGTGTTGGGCAAAATTTAATTGCGATTAATATTTAAAATTAATTAATAATTAATTGTAATTGTGAGTAGTTAATTAATTCATTCACTTTTTTTTGTCCGAGCTTGGAAATCGTACTAAATGCGCCCCACGATTTTATTTGATCAAAGCCCCAGATTGGTGACGCATAATTATTTTCTAGCTTTTAGTACATCATCAATTCTGCAATAAAACTGTTTTACTTAACAAGTTTCTTTAAGAATTTTTTCATTTTTCACATTTTAGTATGCTCTATTAACTTACACTGATTTGATCCGATCCATTAGCAATTGCGGAACTTGCACTTCTTTATCTAGTTCAATAAGCTCAACCTTTTAAAATATCTGGAACGCGTGCATTTGATTAAACGCATTTTCGAGCTGTCTATATTCCTTAAGGTCAGCATATTGGATCTGCCATCATAAATTCCAATCATAAATAGGAGATTCGAATTCAGCTACTCTTACCAAGAACCCATTTTTATGGAAATTTATTTCATTGAGAATTTTTGGCACCATATTGGATCCCTAAATTAAAATAGCAGATTCGTAATCAGCAACCTCTAAAATCTGAATGCATCCCATGAAGTTGAAGGTTTTCAGTTGACATATCAAATCCGCAATTCTGCAACCTTAAAATGAATGGTTGCCTATATGTTAAGTTTATGAAGTATTTTCGGGCAAAAATTCAAAAGAATAAAAGGAAGCGTTTAGGTATAATAAAAAAGGTAGGAATTTTCGGACGCCATTTTGAAATTCGAAATGTTGGTAGCAAATTTGTAACGATTGACCCTAAACTATATATGTATATTCAATCAAACGGAAATCCAGTTGAGAATTTCCGATCGCCATATTAGATCCGCCATCTTAATTTTGAAAATGTTGATACCAGATTCGAAATCAGCTACTCCGAACACTTGAAAGTACCCATTTTCATGTAAATCCGTGGAAATTAAAAGTTTCGGTCGCCATGTTGGATCCGCCATTTAAACAAAAAAATTATTATTATCACATTATTGTACTGTCATGCAGACTAAATACATGTGCAAAATGTCATTCAATCGGTTTGATACAAACAAATATACGGAGTGAAGCTAAATAAAACCGTTTAAAAATAAAAAGATCTGTGATTTTCTTCCTGGAACTCCCAGTAGGGGGGAGGGGGAGACCTGCAAACTTGAAATTTGGTATTCTTTCTTTAGTCTTTAGTAAAGAAAGGAAATATTTGAAAATTGTGAAATATTCTATCCACGAAAGATAATCCTACGATCTAAAGTAATATACATATATAGATAAATACAGCTACTCGTAACTACCCGTACAAACTTCAATAATAAATGTTAACATGTAAACGTATCGTGCTACCTAATGGCCAAGTCAAGAATTTTATGCAACTAATATGTAGAGACTTGGAGTGACCTGTGACTTTAGTGTTGCAGTTCGTAGGACGAATAGACTATAGGTTCTATAAGAGATTCCACACCTTTTTTAGAGCGATAGAGTCCGAAGACATATTTTACGTGAAATGTTTTTAATGGGATTATTTTATCAAAATGCGTGGGCAATTTTACGTATTCGAAAAATTTTCGCTTTATCAGTCCTGTTGATATTAATTTACTATGTGAACGAACGTAGTGCTAGACAAAAGAGGGTTGCCAATAGTGTTTCGGTTATTACAAAACCCTGAGCCCTTTTGTGTTTTCTTTGTTTCATGTTTAACTGTTATCGCTGTTATAATATTTGTTGATTATTTGATCTATATCTACATAATTTATAACATTATAAAACAAAAGTACTTCAACCCCATTTTAGCGCGTTCCTGGTAAGCTCTTTGCATTAATGCAATTAGTTGAAAATGTTCGCGGAATGCAACAACTCAAACACAGAGATGAAAGCGCGATAATTAGTCGACTCGGTACGCGAATGAAAAATCGCAGGCAATTAATTACTTCATAAGATTGCTGCATTGTTGGACACCAAATGGAGCTTCGCGCTCACTTACTAAAATGTAAATGGGACGTGCATGACTTCGTACGTAAAATCCGAAGAGAGTGAGTGCGTAATACGAATTGGAATCCTGGTTGGCCCTACAAAGGGACCCCACCCTAAACTACGATAGCATGAAAACGACCAAGAATGCCAGAAATGTCTTCTGGAAGCGAAATTAATTAGCCTTACATATCTTGCATGTCCAGGAATTTATATTTTTAACGAAAAATATTTCCCGACGATTTTCGTATATTAGAGAGGCCAAAACAAAATCCTTGAAATGTCAC
This sequence comes from Neoitamus cyanurus, assembly GCA_947538895.1. Classification (NCBI taxonomy): domain Eukaryota; kingdom Metazoa; phylum Arthropoda; class Insecta; order Diptera; family Asilidae; genus Neoitamus; species Neoitamus cyanurus. The sequence continues at coordinate 42,014,870 of OX384540.1, read as the reverse complement.
CGTGAATTGAATGAGCTTCTTTTCTTCATTTTTATGAAGAGCTATTTGTGGATGCACCGCACCGCATAAATAGGTTGACATAGCCCCCTCACTGCAGGAAATGAAATAAAAAATTTTATTGTATGAGTTTGACAAATTGGGGATGACTTTGAGTCACCGTCAAAGAACGCCTGAGAAAACGTTTAATCCAAAGTCATTCACCACATCTTGTCACCTTGATCACATTTAAATGCATTCCATGCTGGCATCCATGATTTCTGGGAGAAAACTTAAAAATCATGGTCTAAACAAGAATTTTTGCTCTGAGTGATATTAATCCGTTGGCCCAAAATAAATAGTGTCGAGTCAAAGCCCGGAAATCTAATAGCGACGCGTCAGTTGAGTGATAAGTTGTCATAAAAATGGTTTAGCTAAATTCGAACTGCGACAGCATTGCAAATTATTTCGGAAAAAATTGCGGCGATGATAGAGTTATATGGTGTTTGGCTTTTATCTTTCCGTTAAATTAATTTTTTCAAATGTTTCGGAAGCAAGAAAACAATTTATTTAAGGGGATCTTTAGGAATGTTTAAGATACTGACATAATGGTAATTAGGAATAAAATTTATATTTATATTTTTCACAGTAAACACATTGAAATTTAGTTAGAGGTCTGATGTCACTCACAGTTCAATTTCGCCCACTTTCGACCTTTAGTTGGAAAAACAAAGATTAAGAAGATTAAGATTAAGGAAGGAAAGGGGTAATTTTAAAAACATGATTCCTGAGAAATAACGCAATAAACATTTTAGCTGAGTGCATATGAGATGCAGACTTAAAGCTACCGAGTAGGTTGTAAGGTAGTTAGATTATAATAAAGTAAATAGTAGCTTCTCATTCCAAATTTGTTTCAGAAAAATTTCAGAATGTAATAATGTGAAAAAAGCGCTAGGTGTGTTTTTTTGTTTACCTTGTACTCGACAACCCATACATTGCACACAACAAATTTGTTCTGCTCGTTGAAGAGAACAAGCTGAACAAGTGTATCTATGAAGACATATGTGACCTAAAGTAATGTGAAATGTAAACAAAATTATATTCGTAGTGAAGTTAATTGTAGGAACTCATTACTCTGCATGAACTAAGTTCCTCTGCGGGAAAATGAAATAATTATTAATTGGTTCACCAAAGACTTCTACTAATTCTTTATAAAGCGGTTCAACACACGGATAATATTTTAAATGAGCTTTTAGTCCAAGAAGCTGGCTGCAATAAAGCTGTTTTAAATGGTAGTACTCACAGCGACCGTAAGAAAAATCTTTGTAAGCTTCGGCAAAACCGTGTTTCAAGCTTGGTATATTAATAATAGTAGGAAAATTGTTTTTCGTACACATCTCATCTGCTAAATTTGCTAGATGAAAAATTTCAAACCGAAGTTTTAAGTATAGCGCGAAAAAGGTTAAAAAATTAGGACCACAACTTGTTTTTCACATTTCTCTCGTTTTGGTCCACAAGGGACACAAATATACGCAGCTACTATACAAGGCCCCTGACCAAAATAGTGACCAACATTTAATTTCTAGGTACTCGTCTGTCGTTTTTACTTGCACTTCTGTAATATAAAGAATTATTAATTATTTACAATAGTCTTATGGAGAAGTCTGCGCCACCTTAATACTTACAATTGTTACAGGGCATTTCGTAATATAGTAAGCTCAATTTTCATTTCATTTTGAATTTAATTTTTAACTTATACCTAAAATTGCATTTTCTTTCGTTACAAATTAAGAATAGCTACTGTAAAAAGTAGTTTGATAGACATTGGCGCTTTTAAATATCGAATATTTTTAATAAGAAACATTTAGGATAAACATGGAAGAACATTTCTACCTAAAGGGAAAATATTTTGCCTTGAAAGGAAAATCTATTCAACGTAAGACAGGAAATTTTTTGAAATAAAAGTTATTTATTCTGAAAGAAGAGATTTTTAAAACGACATAATTTATAATAAAATGTTCTAATCCGTTTTAACTTCAAAATGTTATACATTTATGAAAAATAAATTTTATTTATTCTTTTGAATTTACCTCTAATTGCATTACAATTTCTAAAAAAACAATTTCTCGATGTACCTATATTAGTAGGGATATATAGGTTACTTAACACTAGGGGAGAGGAGGGCACTTTAGGGCAGGGGCAGATTAAGTCACCGTTATTTTTCGACTGATAACGTGCCCACACACAGCCATCAAATAAGTAACAGATTAAGCCCAAACAATTTCTAAATGAACTAATTTAGAAGCTTTTTGTGATTTTCGTCGGCTATCGTAATTATTTTGATTTCCAAACGTAAAGATTTTAAACTACTTGTTAGATTAAATTTTATTGTGTGTTCTAGCTAAGATTATATGTTTAGCGTTGTAATGATCAAGATACAATTACATAATATATAAAAGCGGGCATGATATTCATACTACGGTTTGTTGTCTTAAGGGGGGACATCACAGTAAAATTTTCAATGTTTCGAAAAATTTTTTTTTCGCTTAGAAGGTGCTTTAGGGTCTTAAAAATAATATACCAAATGATGGAATACGGCAAAAGTGTCCGAGTGCCCAAATTTTTCATTCTGCGGTTAGAGGTATATGAAATTTTCACATGGTTTCTCAGTACTTAAAACTTTAAACGCGTTTTTCTCGAAACCACTTTTTTTGAGCTCGCCGAAGACATAACTCGAGCAAATCTTTACCGATCGACTTGAAATGTTGACAGTAGCTTCGAAATATCTTTCTCCACGGAGCTACGTAGGATTTTTATTTTATATGGCTTAGTTTTTTTTTTATCGACGATTTTATGGCGTTTTTTTTGTTAAAAATTAAATTTTTGTTTCAAACATGCACCATTTTGTGAAAAATCAATATATCGAAAAAATCCTACGTAATTCTTCCAGGTCAAAAATTAAGGAGTCTACGTCTTCGGCCATCGACACGGTTTCAAAAATAGGCGCCTTGGGGCATATGCTGCACAGCCGCCATTTTTAAATATTTTTTATTGAAAAAATTACATTTTGTACTTTTTTAGTATTGCTATAAAACCTACTTTACAGATTTTCGATTGATACTTTTATTCAGCCAAAATTAATTCCCGAAAATATGCCTATTTTTTTGTGTGCTACTGTGATGGTCCCCCTTAAGGTTGGGGCATTTTTGGACAAAATTTGCGGGGCACATTAGGATATGTCTTATACTCTTCTTTCTATACAACACGCTACACCCTAATCTGTTGACAAAAAGTGACCCTTCAATTTTTAGGGTTCCCTAGACAAATGGCAAAAAAATTTCGTTATTTCCGTCTATCTGTCCGTATGTCACAGCCCATCTTTCTATCGATTATGATGAGATTAAACATGTAGAAGTTTTGTGTGAACTTCCACTTAGTTTTGTATATAAATTTAAAAAAAATGCATACACAGAGTTGAGGGATGAAATTTTGATCGCACATCCCATTATCTGGAGTCTTTTAAAATTATTATAAATAAAGCTTCTTAAGAGACTGTTTTCCTTAGATAAATAGTTTGCTACATATGGGCTTCTAAAATCGTTAAAAATAACAATTTTAATCTCGGAAACATAGCAAAACTTTTCCAAACTATGTTTATGTTACTAGTTTATGTTTTCATTTGCAATGATACAGTAGCATAGGAAACAAACCCTACTAATTTTATTTATATTTATTAATTTTAATTTGCATCCAGATTGAGTATGACGAACTAAATAAACTTATTTTAGAACCAAGGAATTCTTGAAAATCTAAGGATAGAGGAGTGTGTTTTTTTCTTCAAAAAGTGTCCTAATAAGATCTCTCTACCCTACATGTAGTTGGGACTTGTAAAGGCTTTTATAATAGTTATAGACTCATATTTTCAGGTGCATTCAAGCTATGGAAACTAAAAAGATCAATGATGCACCATTGCACCCTTAAACGACCACATGTTATGTTATGTGTCCCCTAAGACAAATCCCAATTATATCTCTGCCGAGAAAATACAGGTTATCCTTATTCTAATTTAAACAATTTATAAGTTTTAAAAAGAATTAGGTACTTAAAATAAAATAAGTGAATAAAGTTCGTGGCGAAAAGACTCTCATCACTTTCCATCTTCTTAGGTAAGACACGAGTAAGTAATAAATTATCGCTTGTCCATTTGCTCTATGTTCCCATGCTGTTTAATTTGCCACTAACAAATTTGGACCGTGGCCAAGACTTATGACTAAATATCAACGAAGACATTCAAGGCAGGCTTTGTTTCGCGCTGCAAGCAGCCATAAATAATCTTCAAAATGCACATGAGTCGCCAAGTAAACTTTAATGTCGGCAATAAAACGGAAATCAAAATTTACAAAAGTTGTGAGGAATGTATAAATTGGAATAATAAACTTAGTTTAAATATTTACAATTTGTCTTTTTTGTGAGCCGGTTTTGAAACGTTCGAAGAGTTCCAAATGCGAACCTCCATGAGTGCATGAACCTGAAGTTTTGTTTTCTTTTGCACATTTCTTAAATATTTTTTATAAAGCTCACTGTAAGGAGAAATAAGAGCTCTTGACATAGAAATGCACAAAAATTTATGGGTATGGCTGGCTCCAGAATGTTTTCACGTCATTCTTACTAATACTGACTATACGTAAAAATTTTATATCACACTAAATCACTTGTTCACTCCTTAAGTTCCACAGCCTCGTTCGTGTATCCCTGCTTCTTTGCGCTTTTTTCCTTTTCCTCTTGAAGCTGTTCTGGTGTCTTAGCCCAGTCTTGGAGTTCGCCTGATGCCCAACACCAGTAAATTATGCATCCGATCAAGTAGATTCCAGAAGAGATGTAAAATACTATTCGCCATTGTTCTGCACTCTGTATAAAGGGATATTTAGTTATTGGGGCTATTTTTGGGATGTTGTACACTCTTGTTCTTACCTTATCTTGAACGATGTAACCTGTCAGCATTGGGCTGATTATACCTGGGATGGTTGCGAAAGTATTTCCGATTCCCATAAGTACGCTTGCATGTTGAGGTGCTATGTCCAAATGGTTTACCCTACAAATGACGTGTGCAAAGTAAATTAAAAGCATTCGTATTCATTGTGTACGTATGTGGGAAATTTGAAAATTAAGCTTAGTTGATGGTGGAATTTCAGCAATTCATATTTTTGGAATTATTTAATCTATTCATGCAGAATTTTTCGGTATGAGGTTTATGTCGTCATTTATTTAATAGTCGCAGCATAGGAAATTCATAATGGAAAAATACACGATCAATCACCCAATTTTAATTGTAAAAACACTTTATCAAAATCAGTCATCCAGTTTCCAGTAGGCTCGTGAAATACTCGTGTTCCCTAGATGTGAATTCTTAATGATGTCAACACAAACTCCGAACTTTTTTGGCACAGAAAATTGATACGAATCAAACTTGGTTTCAACAAGATGGCGCAACTGCCCATACAGCGCACACATAAGTGAGTTTGCTGGAAAAAAAGTTTCATGGGAGGTTCACGTCAAAATAAGGTGATATCGATTGGCTCTTGTGCTCACCGGATTCGACGGCACCCAATTTTGTTTATTTTTACACTAACCAGCTCACCACATCAGGCCAACTCAAAGACGAAATGTCTGCAATTCTGACAAATGTGGTGAAAAACGTTATCGAAATATCGCGTTTATCTCACGTCTGAAGGTAACCATTTGGTCGATTTTATTTTTCACACTTAACTCACACACCTGGAATAAACGTTGTGTATAGAAAACAATCGTTTTTCATATCCCAATCCCGAAAACTCAAAACAAAGCTGTAAATCTCTTGGCACCGAGTAGTTATTAAACACAATACCTTGTGTCTGTACAGCATACACATTTTAAGATCCAAGACAAAACAAAATGTAATTTTTAAAAATACGAAATAAAGAAACGTTGACTAATGGCTTCAGTTACATCCATTGTCATTGTCTTATTTTGTTAAGGCCATTAAGATTACAAGGAATGCTGACGCGTGAGTTACATAAGTATGACAGATCCCAAAAAGTTGTGAAATTGTGTTTTTACAGATGTTTCATAAAATAAAAACGGTCTGTGAATATTGCAGTTTTAACACGTTTTATTTAAATATGTATTGTTTTGTATGTGTGTGGCGAATGGGTAACAGCAGGTGGCGAAATCAACAGATTTTGCTGAACCGACTTGGATAAATGTGATATGTTCATGAAAATAAAAAAAATGAATTATAAACAACTTGACCGTTAAATTAATTTAAATAAAAAAGACCGGTCAAGTGGATGTCATACATACATTAACATTATTTTTGTAACGTATACAAAATTAAGTGGGGTTATAGGTCTCACCTAGGCAATCAAAGAATTTGTTTTTTTTGGGGGGAGTTTGGATATTCATTCATTCGGTACGAACACTATTATTTTAGTTTTATCTTTGGACACACTCATCCCAGCGACATCAAACTCACGCCAAAAAACTACTATCTCAATGGCCTTTCCTCAAATGTCATTAATGTTGATCTGCCTGTACCACTGCAAGCACAGTCATTTGAAAAAGTGAAAAATGCTCTGAAATTTCCTACATTTCACGTTTTCCCACATTTTCTCCGAAATTCATGTAAGTAATTTCCTATCTTATTGCCTTCCTAAAGAGGTATAGCACGTCCAGGTAGAGGTAGGATGTAACAATTTATACGTAGAAAACCTTTTACGAAATATTGAAAATTAAATTTGAGTTGTTTCATTTAAGATACTACGCCATAGTTTCATTGCTGTTTTATTTACTCGGACAATTGTTGGAGCAATGCACAGAGAAAAAATAAACAAAATAACATTCCACGGTTTGTGATTTCAAATGGTTTTGATGAACCCCTCCCTCTATGAATTCAATAAAATAAATACTCACGCGAATCCAGCCCACGCAAAAGCGCCAAGACCCACAGCAATGGAAATGCATAACACGCAGAGGGTTGGCTGCACCATGTAAGCGGCAAGAATCATGAAAATCGTCTGCGCCAAGAATGCGGAACAATTAAAGTACCGCCGAACCTGGGTTGTAGTCAGATAGCCTTTCACTTGCGTCCAATCCGCTAGATATCCAGAAACGGCAAGCAGGATCCCCATAGTCAGGTAAGGGATAGCCGAAACGAATCCCGTCTTATTCAGCTCAAATCCAAGAGTGTCTACAATAAGAACCAGAGACGAGAAGTGAAACACGCGAAAATAAATGGAAATGCAACCGAATGACTTTGGCATTCTGGGCATTCCCAAAATTCAAAATAACTCCGTCGTAAATTAGCCAATTCAGCTTTAATTGCATCCAAATTTACGAATGGAATTTCGTTATTAATAGACAAGTGGGACGCTGGGACCAGCGCGCCGATGCGACGTCCACAAAACATTCGTACCTTTGAGAAAAGTCGGCAGTTGCGTTAACAAGGTGTAAAAGCCCCAGTTCTCGGAGAAGTGCGACGCAATAATCGCGTAAACTGGTTTCGATGTAAAAATAGCCTTCCACGGATGCTTGACGTTTTGGCGACCCTTCTTGCCGAGCGTCCTCTGGATGTACTCCGTTTCCGCTTTAGAGCAAAATCGATCCTTTTCAGGGCCTTCCTTTACGAAGATAGTCCATGCGATAAACCAAATGCAACCAATTGCACCAAATACGTAAAATACACTCTCCCAGCCGTATTCAGCGGCTAAAAGACCTGAAGCGGGCATAGCAACAACAGTTCCAGCATAACTTCCGGCAAACGCCATAGCTGCCATTCGAGATCTTTCTAATGGCGGAGACCACCTTGACCACACCGCATGAATGCATGGGAAAGTGACACCCTGTAATAGTAGCAAAATGAAGAATCGAATTAGTAGTAAGCAGGCAGTGGTTTAGAATTTAAAGCAAGCACGTTTTAATAATATCTTAGACTGTAATAACAAACTTCTATATATATATATATATATTATACCTACTTCGCCCCAATTAGGAGCACACAAATACTCTCCACGTCGAGACTCTGGTTCCGTTTCTTGAATCGTTTATGTTCGATATGCTGGGTGATTAGCCCGCAGTAACTATCCTAATTGATGGGGCTTCTATCTGTCGCTTGTTAGGAAAAGCGCACTCTCGAGTGGGATTCGAACCTGGGACTTTTGGATCGGCAGTTTAGCACGCTTACCAATAGACTACTTGATACTACCAAATTTAACCTAATATAGAGTTCAGCAGCAGAGGAGATTTACGATTGTTTACCATTAAACATTTAAAGGGAGAAAAGAAAAGAGATAAACAACATTTAATAAAAAAAATTAAATTCTCTAAAAAGTTCAAATTGTAAGAAACCAAAAATGCCCAGTAAGAAAGTGTAGAGGACGGAATGCGATGGAAACGCTTACAAATATTCAAATTACAAGATCTGAAAGCGAGGGTTACAAATTAAAAGCAGTAAGTAGCAGAACAACAGAAATATCAAAGCCAGAGCCCTTTTGAAGGTTAAAACCTTTTTTTTGTTTTATTTTGTAGTATGCCATAACTTTTAAGGATGTTAATTGTCACCATGTTTAACTGACAAGAATCTATATTTCTTCATCTGATTTAAATAATAGATTTGTAGGTACATACATATGTCGGCACACTCGTGGACAACTAATTAGAAACAGCGTAATTTTATACAAAAATAATATCTTCTTTCGAAGTAATTAAAGAAAATAATTTGGTCGGAAATCCTTTCTAACGTATTCTTCTTCGCATCTGCTTTTTAAGGGCGGTTGCATTTTTCAACTAGAATATCTTCACACGTTACTTAATGAAGGTCAATCAACAACTGATAGAATTATCCTTAAAAAATGTATTCGTGAACTTTACCGTGTGTTTAGGATCATTATCCTAGTGAAATTTCCAAATAATAGACCAATTTTCCTCAGTCTAAGGCAACATAACATTTTTCAAGTTGTCGACATTGCTTAACCAAACTCCGTTAAAGAGACACAACCCCGCTGCAAGCACTTTTAAATTGAAAACACACTTTTCATTTCCAGTGTGGATATGCTGGCATTATTCCGTTAGATATTGCATATCCGGTACACTTACAATCTGACTCTTTAGATAACAAAACCGTCTTATTCGTGTGGGATTCGAACCCGGGACCTCTAGAACAGTAGTCCACAACTCTCATCATTGATCTGCAGATAACCTCGTGGCTACGAATATTCTTATTAATCAAAAATGAGACTTTAAAAACATTCCAACTGTTACTTCACCCAGATATCTCCTGACATTCCTGGCTGAAATCTGGTGTGTCTTTCCGCGGAACATATCACGACACATATCAGCGGAACTTTGTTTACGATGTTTTTTTGATTCTTAAATGATTTTACGATCGATGAAGACATATTACGTCGTCTTTTTGGCGCAAAATATTTTATACGGCTCCCCATAACGTACATATGTACATACATGTGTCTCTAATTCTAATTAATTATCTATCTGTGTATATGGTTTCGCTTAATTATGGACATTTTATTTTGTATCTGTATTTATTATTCTGGACACTAACACCTATCTTCTTTTAGATTTAACTGCTGCTAAAAATGCATTCAGTAAATTTAGGCGTCACAAAGGTGCTTCTGTGAACCAATCAGAACACCTTCTAAATCTTATTTTCCAAAAAGCAACAAGACAACTATTATTCTAACCTCTAAAGAAATTTCCACCAGATGGCAATCATTTGCAAATATTTCGGCAGTTCAACCGGTAGGTACTTACTTCAAAGATTCCTTCAATTATTCGCACAGCCAAAAGCATCTCCAGACTATGTTTCGCCGCCAGTGGGGTGAGCAAGGTGAGAATAGCCGTCGTGCCGATACCGACGCCAAACACCTGAAATTCCTCTGTGTAAAATACAAACAATTTCAATTCATATTTTGTTTTACATAGTTCCCTCCAATTTTTGTCGCTATGAAGCCCCCAACAAACTGAGTCAGAATGTAGCCATAGAAGAATGAGCTAAGTATGAGTCCTTTAGCCTTCGAGTCCCATTCAAAGTCCTGCTCGTAAGACACACTTCCATCCTCTGCTATCACAGTTCGGTTTTCTGTCATGGCAACTATTGCCACGCTGAGGTTCACCCGAAGGGAGTAGACATTGAAGAATCCAAAGAATGCGAGCAATACTACAACGTATCGTCGCTTTTTCCAAAATTTCCATGTCAGCGGCTCTTCCTCCTCAATTTTATCCCTGGGATGAAAAAATTATAATTAAAAATGTTTTGTAATTCTGCGACTGAGGAAACTGAATGAGCTATTGGACCGCAACATAAGAGAGAAATCACGATTTCAAGCTATGAACAAGCATCTGATGCGGATTGGTTTTCTGCTACACTTCCAGGTTTGCATTGCTATGCACATCAAGGGCAACCAGTTGCTCGGAGGTAGAGGTACCACTCTCACTTTCTTCACAAGCAGCGGTAGGTGTTGTGAAAGAACTGATTTACTATGTATAGAACGCGTCGGGCGCCACCACATTTTATTAAGACGAGGAACATTGAAAAATCAACGGGGCCCAGAAGAGATTTCATAAGAAAACAACGAAGTGGTAGACCGGACCGGACCACCTTAACAATAAGCACAATAACTTATTTCAGTTGCTGACATTTTGCAAAAGATTTTATCGCTTCGCTGCTAAACGTTTCATCTGTTAGTGCTAATTATTGTAACTCATATACGTACTCTCCTTTTTTGTAAATACCAATTTTTCTGTTGCGCTTTATTAGAAAAACGACTCACTTGCTGTGTGTCCTTTACATTTATGATGCGAACACTTCGCTGATGCCTGCCGGCCGAAAGAACATTGCAGATTTTCAGTATTGGGTAGGTACTCTAGACCTGTAGAGGGAAAGAACGAAAGACAACATTTATATGTTATCGTTATCGTCTGGGAATCTGTTGGACGATTTGTATAAAATTTGGCAGAGAACTACTGCGTAGCTACCTTTACCAAAAAGAGAGGCAGGCGAAGAATTGTGTAAACTAATATTTTAAAAATGTGATTGGACCCCACCTAAAGGCAAAAAAGGAAAACTCGACTTTGCGCACTTTAAAACTCCCATTACCCTCAAAAATTAATACAAATCTCCGGCTGTGAAAAATTGATTTCATGAATACGCACGTTAGTTTTTCTGACTCTTTTCTTTATGTTACGTGCCGCTACAGTTCACACAATCTTAAAATAAGATACTTACGATAAGTTTATCTCTGCTTCCAAGGCATGCCCATTTTGCTTTTCACTATTTCCGCTAACCATTTTGTGTAAACTGTAGTTGGCTGATTTTACTTCGAGATTCTTTCGCTATTTAGAGTTGTTTCCACATTTTCTGAAATCAGAAAACAATAAATTTTTATGAGATCTGCTTTAATCTGCTTGAAAAGTCAGAAGGTTGTAAATTAAGAATTGAAGTAAATACCTACTTCTCTTGAGATTGTACGTTCATTACTCCTCAATAAAAAGCTTTGAATAAATTATTGCTTCCAGTTGAGCCGGAAATGTGTGAATGAAAAATATGTTTGCAAAACCCCATTCTCATTTCCCTTCAAGAAGATTGGAATGCATAAAATGAGCGGATATCTCTTATTAAGCCGGCATTAAAAAGTTATCATATTAACAACACTTGACGTGATATACTGCCGCTGGTGCCAATGATAATTTATTATGTAATATTTCCAATAATGGTAACTACATTTCATTTTGAAATTTATATCCCGCAAATGCCACAAATGGAAAAAATATAGGAAAAAGGAAACAAGAGAAACAGATCGTTATCGAACATTCTAAACAATAAATAAAGAGACACGATTTGTGAACTAACTGGCAACAAACTTTAGAGGGTAGTGAGAAAATTAGAATTGTGAGAACTATGCATAAGCATGTATGACATTTCTTTTAAGATTACTATTGGCATTGTTTGGGAATTGTGCCTCGAGGCTAATCAGACCAAACAATTTAGATGTCGGAACTTAAGGGCAAACTGCACGCATCCGATCCGTTTCGTCACTACAATCTCCTAAAATTCATTTTAATTCAATTACAATGTATAGAACGCATCGGATTGAAATCATTTGATCAAACTTAAACTTTTGCGGGGGACATCGGAACGGAACGGATCGGAAACGTTTCTACAATTAAAATTTTTAAAAGCCACCTGATGTTTAATTTAATTTGAAAAAAAAATTTTATTGGAATAAAGTTGTTTTCCATTCTGCACCCCCTCTCCGGAATGACCCAGCGGGGGGGTTTCTTACGCCTCCATTTTATTTTCCCAACCACTTTATTCAATTTTACTAAAATCTATTAATCATTAAATTCTCATATATTCACGTGATTATACTACTTTCTAACGAGCTTCCATTGATCCCATCGACAATAGACTATGTCCATTAATTACCGAGATAAATTTGTCTCCTCTATTTCGAAAAAAAACCCATGCCAAATGTTTTTCTATTTTCGTTTTTCACATGTTTTTGACATTTGTCAACAGTATTATTAAATTTATTTTTCTTTATTTTACACCCACTCTCCTCCACCCCAAAACCCCTTAGTGCGGTTTTTCAGGAAAATCTCCTGAAGTTTAACTTAACTCCAAAATTTTGAATGCTGATTCGAAATCAGTGACCCTAAAACCCCCAAGCGCCCTTTCTCACAAAGATTCCTTGAAATTGGAAAATGCGACGCCAGATTGCGTCCGCCATCTTGAATTCTAGAAAAATTTTTAGTCTAAAATCTTCGCGGCCGAACGCACAATAGCTCACCAAAGTTTTATCGCAATCGGTGAAGAACTTTCGGATACGGAACAAACGAGCATTACATATTTATTTAATAAAAAAATTTACAGAGACAGGTCAAAAATCAATACCTTTAAAAATACCCCGTTGCCCTTCTACAGACTATAGCGTACAAACAAAAAAATGAAGCAAATCCGTCGCGCTGTTCGTGAGTTATGGAAAGCCGAACGAACAGCATTTCACTTTTATGTATGTACGAGTAGATAAATTTCCCAGTTTATTGGGGTAGATTTAGTTCCCTTGGAAAAGTTCTGTTTGATTGGGCTCTGCTTTTGCTTAATTGAGAAATTGTTGTACTTAAAAGGGAAATGGTATATATGAGTTTTAGTTAGCGTTTATATTTTTATTTTCTGGCACTCAGAAAGTAGTAGCCAATATTCCTGTATTGCTCCCTCTCCTGGTTTCTTACTAAACAGTATTATGAGGTTTATAAAATGTGGGTACCTCCTTGGTGTGGCATTTTTCTTTCTGAGCGCCAGCGTTTGCTTCTGTTCGAAAAATTGTTCTCACTTTGGCCAAAGAAGCATTTGTTTTGTGTTCTCGTACAGTACCAATAATAATTGTTAAAATAATTTCTATTAATTCGTTCGAATGATTTCCCAAGTAGTTTTCTTTTGTGGTAGTTCTTGACTTCAAAAGTCTTTGTTGCCTTTTCTCACGGCAAAAAGCACTATTAATTTTCACTTCAACCGTTAAAATGAAAAAAAGTTTCGAAAATCCATAAGAACACCAACCTCTGCGCTTATAACAATGAAACACTTCATGCCCTCTAATCGTTTCAGCACGTTTTACATCAAATACACTGCTAAAATTTCAAATGGTGTTTGTTAAATCTAAAGAACTCTATAATTTTCTCAGTACTAGTATAATTAGAGGTGCAGTAACAGCTGCTGTGAAAGAGATTGTAGGTTCGTATTTCTACACCTGTTTAAACACTGGCATTCCTCTTATTGAGTACGTGCAAAAAATAAATGTTATCGTTTAACGTGAAGCTCATATGAGTTGAGTTAATAGCTTCCCATATGGCTTTGTTAAAGGTCAAAAGCTATAACATTCTTTAATTGCAAGTAGAAAATATTGGCGTTAGGGTAATTGGAATTTTTTTATTTCTTCAAATACCTACATATGTTTTTATGTTAGCCACACATCCGAAAAAAATTTTAACACATCACTCACGTTTTTAACTTAGGGCGATGAATGTTAAATCTTCATTTTAATAACCCGGTTAATAACAAAAGAACCCCATAAATGAAAATACATAAAAGAGAGGTATCATTGATTTACACGAGGTATTTGCTCAACTGAATTTAAGATTTCGGCACTCACATAATAATAACGTTAATAAAGTGTCTAATTAGTCGTATATGTCGTCAACAGAAAATAATTCAAAATCACAGACGTCTGTCCTTCATAAAATAATTAAAGGTTTCCCATGAATATTATTATATACGAGTAAGCACAAAATTGTAAGAAACATTACATTCGAGGTAACACTGCGTAGGGAATTTAAAAAAAAAGCGACCGTAATCAGAAGTTATTTTACAACGGCTCAAGTACAGATGAGATAAATGGCTTTATTGGCCCAATCAAGCAAACGATATAATGGGCACACGTGAGCTGTCATTAAGCGGCGCTGGCGTATAGAATTAGTTGGTTTACGGCTTCGAGCGTCATTAACCTGAGGAAAAAGCTTCCAAAATTCCCGTCATAACTGCCATATCAGGTTTAAGGTCTTAGATGCTATTTGCGTATTAACTCATTGCGATTTAGTTAAGCCAGCGAGCTTCTCCATAGGGAAAGGTGTTACTATGAAAAGCGCGAGCATTTGGCCGAAATAAGTTCTTAATTAAAATATTACACAATCTGCCGTTTGCTGTCGAATTAATTTTTTATTAGGCTAATATAAGTGAGGCAGATTAAGTAAATTATTTTTGATTGAGAGGAAAGTCGCGTGCAGTTTCTATGCGGGATAATATATTCCGAAGTAAATTATCCAATTGCTAAGAGTTTCGTAGCAGTTATGTTGCACATGCATACCTACATATTTACTGAAAGAATTTCCGTAGATTGAGTTGGTTCTACTTGAGGACTACGGACGTCTTGAAACTGTTTATTTGTTAACAAATTGTTACATTTAAAGCTTCGGCCAACTTCAGCAGCGTCGGACTCGAATCTTCGTCCAAAATAATAATAATAAATCTTTTTTTTAGGATAATTTTAACTACCTAGAAGTGGTCTATTAGTTCGAAAAGCTATTACTTTACGAGGGAAAATGATATTTGTGACTTCTGACCCTCTATATATCATGGCTCTGGGAATTTTTTACAAAGTGTTTGAAACATCTGTTCGAACTTACAAAATGGTTTAGTGATAAAAATTTAGGCTTAAAAAAAATTCTCCATACACATTTGAAACTCTGATCCCCTTCCTCACCTATTTAAACTCACGCACCTCTTTCAGAAATAATAAAAATAATTCTACATAATCGAATTTCCATATTAAAAAAAAATTATCAAAAAACTGGTACTTCCCCGAAATTTCAGTGAAATCTTGCTACTTCATTATTCATCATTATAATTCATTAATTTATTTCAAGCGATAAAAAAGATCCTGTTTTGTGGAAAACGCGTTTTAAATTGTTTTCACAATTCACAAAAGAATATGGCTAATTATATTTATCACATTCTGTCGTTATATAATTTTATTAGAACTAATCCAAATCTCACAAGATTTCGGAAAATGCTCTAATAAATAACTTTGTGATGAAGAACTAACTGCATACGAGGACGTTAAAAATCAGAAACTTCGATTTACTAACTATTATTATATTATGCTATCCCGAATATGTTAAAATGTCATGAAAGAACGGTTAATGGTACCACTAGTAAAGTTAAATTAAAGACAATGTGCAATAACATCAATAGCTTTTAAGAATTAGGGGGAAAAACCTTTATTACGTAATCGAGGCAAGCAGACTGCTGCATGTTTGTTTTTTACTAAAGCAATTATAATAAAAGTTTGAGTTTGTTTCTACTGTGCGCATTGGCATTAATTTCAGTTTAAATCTTGTCGCTTGCAAAAAAAGGATTTGGCCTCGAATTTTGTTTGGATGCTGATATGTTGTTCGCAAGATAATGTGAAATAGGGGCACGTTTTTTTTTATTTACTGAAGCCCATCTACTATACCAGTCGACCGGAGTGTGTGTTGGAATAGACCAGTGCAGTTTATTGAACCTGCGCAGGCGACTGGCGCAAGATCGAAAATCGATTCTTTTGAGTGACACCGTGAACTGAAGACCTCTCCGGCAAACCGGACCGTCCCACACATGCTACGACATACGGTCGACCTGCGCAGGCAGACCTGCACACGTAGAACTCCGGGGGCCCGTAGCGTGTATGGCCGGCTTTACACACCTGGTGGTAGCGGTGACGGTGAAGATGGCGATGAATCTATGCGTTGGCGGTTGCAGTTCACATATAAACACACCGTGTCGCGGTTGCGGTAGCCTATTACTAGTATATGTTATATCACCGCCTTTTGTAGAAAAATAAAATAAAAATGAGGAAGCATTTGATTTTGACAGAAAAATTACAGCAGTGGCGCCTGGCGGTCAATTTTTTGACCCTCATTAAAATTTCTACTTCTTCCTCACCTGGCGCGTATAGTTTTAAGAGTCTTCGTCTTATCTTTGTCTCGTTAATGTCAGTTAATGTCGTCAGCAAACAAGCTAAGCTATTATAACATAGAAAAGCAAAGACAAAAACCTCTTCCAATTCGTTTGTTTAGCTTGTAATTTGAATTGGCTTTTGTAAATAAATAAATTTATTAATGACCCTTTCTACTAGGCAACTTGGGTGTTCCCTTTAAAAAGTTGCTCATTAATTTAAGTACTTTGCCAACTTCACGCAAATCTCGATCTCGAAGTCAACCCAAATGTCAAGGGACTGGCTCATCAAGCTAACCCGGCCTTTACACGAGACAGTATTATTGTCGGACAGTTCTGTCTGGAACTGTCAAAAACTGTCCAGCAAGCCGATTTGCATTCGATGAACTGTCAAGACAGTTCATTTCAAAAATGTCACACGTTGCGAGGGTTGCAATTACATCTTTAATGTGTTTAAAAGTGCTTGAGGATATTGAGAATGATGGAAAACAGAGACGCAGGAAATGAAAATATTGGGTAAATCCGTTTCTTTCAAAGCGGGTTGATTTTGAGATTGGAGGGAATTTGTTAAATGACTTTCTTTATTCTGATAATAAAGAGCATACAAATTTCCTCAGGTTACCTTACGATAAATTTTGGTCTGAAAATAAAGTTAATTTATTAAATTGAAATCGATGGCGGAGCTCTTGCAAGGACTTACCACTTCAAAATCACTTTTCGCCATTTTAATTTCACAAGCTGTCAAATTACTGCCTAGACAGTACTGTCGAGATTGCAATCTTGGCAGTACTGTCGCGACAGTAAAAAAGACGGGATTGTAGGCATTTACACGAGACAGTAACAGCGGCAGTGACAGTAACACTGTCTCGTGTAAAGGCCGGGTAAGTCAGCCTTAACTGTTATACTGCCTAGCTATGCTCACTGCCATAGACATGAATTCGAACAGGACTTAGCTCGATGTGACGTCATGAACTGGTATAACAAGACGAAGACTGCGATTCGGACAGACCTTAATAAAGAGCATTTGTTTATTTCGTCCTATTTCGTATTGTTTATGTAAAAGTCAAAAAGATTAGGCAATCAAGTTACCCTGCCGATATTCCTCCGGTCATTTTTTGGCCTGGCTATTAATTTTTCTCCTGCTGTTTTTCAGTCTATAAAACATATTGTAAAAGGCATATTTCAGTGTATTAGTCAGAAACTAAGATAGGGAAAAATTATCGGTGAAAAATTGACCCCTGGAAAAAGGGCTAAGGGGAAATAATACGAATACGAAAGTTTGCTATCTTTAGTTAGTCATGTTTAGTTGTATTGCAGTAGACTGGCCCAGTAGAAGTTTAATCGACTTAAAATATATTTTTCAGGCCGTCACAGTTCTCTAACCCCGTACACTCGCACCATATTATTGGATAATCCACTATCAATCACAGAACCGAAATTAACCGTTAGAATGTCTTATCAAAATATGGTCAGCCGTTTTGGATCTGTGGAGACATAATTAAGATACAGACTTTCATACAATTTAAATGAAAATTGACCCTATTCGGCGTAGAAAACCACACTTATATGTACATAGCACTCAGGCCGGGGATTTTTTTGTTTTTACCTGAATGTCTTATGCCACGTCCTACTGTGCTAACCACAATATGTAATACTTGCCAGCAGTGACATGCAAATAATATTCTCTCGAAAATTGAGATGCTATCGCCATAGCCAAAACAATTATTCAAGATATTCCAATCAGATACTATAGAACAATACCCGCAAGATCGACGATTAAAGAAATCCCAGAATTTTTGTGGGAATAAAGGAGAGCAACAATTGTGTAATTACTTCCGACATTAAAGTGCAAAAATGAATTTCATAAAAAGTTAAGGTCACTTCTTGCATTCCTAGCAATATTTATAGAACATTCCAATTACCTGCATGGAGATTGTCCGTAATCCAAATATGCTGCTGTTTTTTTCGTCTAGGTGCAACCAGTGAGACGCAGCTACAGAAACGAGTCTTGAAAGTGACCAGCGGGACGGGAGAGATGGTGGGGTCGGTGAATTTTGCTACTTGATCAGGCACCTATTTTCACAAACTGCCACTAAACAAACTTTCACTTTTCTGCACGCAAATTATGTTGGATTCGCGGAGGT
Organism: Neoitamus cyanurus; assembly: GCA_947538895.1. Taxonomy (NCBI): domain Eukaryota; kingdom Metazoa; phylum Arthropoda; class Insecta; order Diptera; family Asilidae; genus Neoitamus; species Neoitamus cyanurus. The sequence goes on along the minus strand of OX384540.1, from coordinate 41,996,210 downwards.
CGCAAACGCTAGCACTAATTTTATTTGATTACCTACAAAACGAAACCTTTGTGCGAATTGGTGAAAATACCGAAGGTCACACTCTACTGGATACTAATTGAGCCACAAAATTTTATTCCGAGTCGAAGCCCAGATTTGGGAATGTATTTATGTGCTGGACGGCCACTCTATTCAGATTCAGGTTGAAAACTAGCAGCCGAGCTAGACTAACGTGTGATCAGCTGAACGCGAAATATATTGCCCGCGAATCTACCTGTTACCTTACTGGCGATCTGAGCCTCGCTCTTATCAAAAGGTGACTGAGCGAATCGACGTAGGGTTACAGCCGTTTTAAGACCTCGCGGAGTGGGCTCAGAGCACGATTTCATTTATTACAGTATGTGCGGAGCTAAACTTGAAATTGAAGTGTACTCTTTCTGGCTGCTTCTTCGGCTGCGACGAATGGGTTCACGATAAGAGCGGTAGTAGTGCAGAATGCAAAGTGGATGAAATATCTTTTTGTCTTACTGTACAATGTTCAAAATTTTTAATAAAACCAGTGAAACTTAACGTTATGGACTTTTGCTGCAAAAAGTTGAAAGCACCACTACCGAATAATAATCCGGACCAATCACGATCTCCACAACCTCTTATTTTTGTAGGAAATATTTGTGGTCTAATTTTGTCGTATCCGGCTTAGTTATAGAGTATACCTTCATACACATTGAAATCACCGAAAATTTCATATAGCTGGTTGGGTGTCCCTGGCACAGACGCACTGGTGGAACGACTCTTTACACAGTGCAATATATAATTATTTTCCCTCGTTATAATCCGTAGCTATTTTATTAACTAGTCAATTAAATAGAGGACTATATATTTGCTCGTTCCACCAAAGTGTTTTGTTGCAGTTATTTAAAATACGTTGTTTCAAAATGTCTCTACTTAAATTAAAGTCAACTAAATGACACAAAGTATTGCACTTCCTAGTTATGGCTGAGAAGGGTTCAAACAGGCCATAGTTGGTCCTATGCTGATCGGAATATAAAAAGTTTTGTCCTCAAGTCAAAGGCGCGAATTAATATTGACTCTGCCAAGAAGAATTTAACTGGCCAGTAATAAGATCATGCATGAAAACTACACATGCAGCATCCCTGCGCTTGGAAAGAGTGACCATATTTGAAAGTTTTAACACATCGTTATAGGGAGGAAGATTATAGGAATCATTCCACGGGAGTTGACCAGGGGTAAATCGTAGAAATGCCGTTTGAACATACTCAATACGTTCAATGTGCGTCCATACTATTGATGCATATTCCAGGATTAAACAAACAAATGCGCAAAACAAGGCTTTTAAAACATACGGGTCAGTGAGATCTTTGGATCCAAGAGTAGAGTTTGCATGATTGATAATATTGTCAATATGAGGTCCAAAAGTAAGCTTTGCATCAAGGGCTAAACCTAAGTCCAAAACCCTATCAAGGCGTAATGTATAGTATATGAAAACTCTAAATTGGATGACTTCCTTATGAACGAGATTATGCTGCACTTATGCCTATTTAGAATCAAGTGGTTTTTTTAGCACCAATGAGAAAACATGTTTATATCGTCCTGTAAGTACTGAGCATCAACACTCCAATCAACTGATTTGAAATTTTTTAAATCGTCCGCATAAGCCAAAACACTTTCTGGAATAAAGGGAATAAGTCATTAATAAAAAAAGAAAACAGTGAAGGACCAAGATGGCTTCCCTGAGGCACACAAGAATTGAAAGATACAGGAGAAAATTTTACCTTGAAGGAGCGGTTTGTGAGATAAGATTCAATCCACTGAACAAGATTATATGGGAAGCCAAGTCTCAAAAAATTTGAAAATTAGCACTTTATGAGAAAGTTTGTCAAATGCCTTACTATAGTCTGTATAAACACAATCAACTTGAAAATTCTACGAGATTGGTAGATGTAAACCTTCCCTAATGAAGCCATGCTGTTTATCAAATAAGAAGAGTTTACAATGAAAGACCAAATGGTCGTTCACAATTGCCTCAAAGAGTTTCGCTATAGGTGAAAGTTTTTCGGTGGGTCTGTAATTCTCGATTGAATTTCTATTGGCCTTTTTAAAAATGGGAATTACGTGACAAACATGAAGGAAAACACAAGAACGTAACGGTAAATTAAAGATAAAAGTTAAAAATTCGACAATTGAATTTCAACATTTACGAAGTAGGTCGAACTTCAGGAATGCTTTAATTTGAAGAATGATTCGTGACTCCGTAAACACGCTAGATTTATTTAATTTTAGGTGTTGATGTTTTTGAATATGTCAGTGCTTTTATCTATTTTAAAAATTTAACTTTGTAGAATTTTGAAAATCTTTCGGATACCAAAGGAAAACTGTAAGGTTCTTTTGGACGAAATGAATACTTCGATAAAATTTTGCTAAATTGGCTGTAATATTGCGATTTTTCGCTAAAGACTCCTACCAACAGGCTGAAGGACCCGATTTTAATGTTGGCTTAGCGTGGGACTGGTTTTCGGATGTTCTGGCAGATATTACAGATATAAGGGCCTTTCGGCAACCACGTTCTCAGTGAGACAAGTGAGATATTCTCACTTGGCTCACTGAGACGGCGTGTTTTCGCACATCGTCTCACTTCCACATTGAGCAACAAAAAAGAACGCAGCCTTTGAGCAACTGAGCCATCTGAGATGGATTTTCTGTGTCTCACTTGTCTCAGTTATATGTTGTTTGTTGTGATAGCCCTTGAGTAGTCCTCAGAATAAACTTTTACTTTATTATAATTGTTTTCCAAGCGAAAGTGCCTCTTCAAATCGGCATAATCATATATAATGGGTCTTATTCTGGTAAACACGACACGACTAGCCAAGACACTTTCTAAGCCAAGGATTTTAGCAGTGAAAGTGTGCCTTGGCTAATCGTGCCGTGTGGAAACGACCACCAGAAAAATTCGATGCCAAAATCAGCTGATTAATCCAATTATCCTACCCAACTGAGACAACTAAGACAGTTGCTCAATATCTTGTCTCAGTTGTCTCAGTGAGAACGTACTGCCGAAAGGCCCTATACTCGTACATATTCCAAAATTCCTTATGCGAAAAATTGTTCAAATTTAATTTAACTGCCTTTTTTTAAGTAAAGGATTTCTAATTTCGAAGAGGCGGGCTTGAGCATTCATCTCCGCAGTTAAATTGCCAATTAATTATTGTTACATTATATACAGAAATTATTTACATTTATGTTTCCAAACTGCATACTGAGCAAAAAACTTCTGTATTCGATAAGTTATCTGTCAACGAGTAAATACTCGTTCGCAGTCGAACGCAAATATTTCGTTTTCGACTTGCGTTCCAAATTCCAGAACCCATCGACATTCGATTCGTTTTGAAATACATGATAGGGCCCCTGAACGACTCCGATAAGAATCGGCATTGTGAATGTCGGCAGCAACCATTGCTTTTCGAATTCGTCGTCTAATGCGTCATCAGAGAATGCTAAACTATTGTCACAATTTCGAGCTTCGGTTAAAATTTTAATTGCAAAAATTAAACTCGAGAAATGGACGCAGGACACCTATTTGCACAAAACAGGAGTTTAGAATTTTTTTATGTATAGTCAGAACACGAAACTCCAGTCACCTTGTGTGACGAAATTGACTTTTGACTCTCACCTCATTCCTCGCAGTTAATTGGACAGGATTGGTGAGGTTACCGAACCCCTGAATTATCTGGTAAAGGTATGGAGGCACTTTTGTATTAAGTTAGACATCATCCAAATCCACCTTCGCTCCTTTTTTGAAAGCATACATATGCAATAAAATAAAGTGCCGACTAAATCAAATCTTATTAAATAACAATAATTTGAAAAACAAAATAGTTTCAGTTGGGCAGCTCTAAATTGCAATTGGGACATATATCCTGTGACATGCACGATACAGGTGGGTTTAACATCAGCGATATATTAATTTGGTCGGCGGTTTCCACTTCGTAGCAGGACTTTAATTTCTGGCAGTATTTAGTGTTTTCTAGGTTCATGTCTTCCTTCTCCTTCTTGAGGTAGAGCACATGTGACTTAACACGGCATACTCTGTACCAGAAAAGCTGCATTATCAGCATTTCAGCTGTTTTCTGAAATAATAGAAAATGTTGTGTATTTCTCCAGGACTATTTTTAGAAATTCCACTTTGTCAGCGTCCTCTAGTGCCTGCATCATTTCGTCTATTTTCTTCTTCTCTGGCCACGGAAGGACCTTTTCCTTTTCTGTTTGCGACTTGCGGCAGCATTGCGCTAGTCCTAGAAGAAGCTCACCATATCGCACTTGCTTCTCCAGTTCCTGCAGGAGAAACTCATGTTATGTAGCTGCCAATAGTTCTAAACATTTACCTGCACAGCACTATAGGTTGCCATGGCTAACACACTCAGTTCTTGATCAGCGTCATAGGTCAATTGCCTGTACTGCTCTCTCAGTCTCCAGTAGTGCTCCACGTAGAAGGTTTTCTCATTTCGCAGTGCAGTCAGTTTGCAGTTGAACTTATTCTCATACTTAACCAGCTTCTTCTGCAGGTCAACAATAACAAATTGACCCTTTCTTGTTGCCTCATCCATTTTAGCCAATTCGTTTTGCGTTGCCAGATTTTTCTCGACGAGCAGATTATACCGAGCCTGCCGTTTAGGATCCACTGCATCCTGCTGCAGACTTGCGACTATCTGGATGAGTTGATTGTGCATAACGGTCATTTTTTTGACGGCATCATCTCGTAAAAGGTATCGCTGCTCAATGTTTGCATCTATAGCGTCCCGCAATTCGATTTCGTAGTTTATTTTCATTTCTTCCAAGCTGTGCTTCAGGGCTATATTCGTGAGATGAACAAAGTTCTCAGTGAAAGTCTTCCTGTCATCTTGGATAACAGCAATCTCATCAGTTTCCGTGAAGAAATTCAGTATAAGTATCTCGGCTACTTTTTCATAGTTTTCCTTCATCATGCTCAAAGCGTAATCGGCGAATTCTGGAAAAAGGATTTACGAGCTGTAAATGAAGCCTACTAAACGTAACTACAATACAAAAAATAGTTAATCATGGGTATTTGTCAGATGTACTTATAAGCATGGCTGCCATTGAAAAAATAAACAAGAAAAATGAATTGCAAAAATTGAAAATACAAAAGTTATAGCGTCTGAAATATTTTTTGATCAAACATTTTCGCATTTTCCGGCTTCTAACTTGTTTATTATTAATTTTACGCGAAAAAGTTATTTAATAAGAACTGTAGAGAATTTAATTCTCAACAAAAAATCTGTATTGAAAACTTTGCTACGAGTAACAGTTATCGAGATATTGCTGGAAATCCGTTCGCACCCTTATTTTTAAAGATGGTGGACTCATGGGAGGGGAATTGGAATCCTGAAAACTGAGTTTTATACTCACCACTGACTCTCCATCAGATTAGAAAAACTCACTGCCTACCCAAAATATTCAAATTGCCCCTTTTCTCTATTTGATTGGACTAAAATGGTTATCGACGTAATTTTACTCTAGTCAACATTCTGTGAACCGCCACCGAGCAGGTCCAGGCACTAAAGGTCAGTCAAGTTCAGATGAACGGCGTTATATTTTTGCCCCACGGCGCCGTAATATTCACCATAAAGATTAAACCCTCTGGTATAACCATAAAAACATTTTGAATACAAAAGAAGACTTGCTTATCACGAAGTCCAAAATATCGATATGCTTGGAGAAACATCTTTTGTTCATTTGCTCGACCTCTTCCAGTTGTTCTTGGAGAAGCGTAATTTTGAAGTTTTTTCGGTCGAGAATGTAGTTCACACTTTGCCATAATGACTAGAAAAAAACACAGTATTCAATTGTACTTTTTAGGTACCAGAAAAATACCGCTAACTCCTCCAGCAGCTGCTTCAGTTTAATACCTTTGCACATCTCTTCCCAGGAACTAAAAGCTCGTAGGTGGTTCAAGTGCCCGTATTTGACCTCCCTCTGAAGTTTGTCCTAAAAGAACGCTACAGTGAGTAACATAACCTCATTCTCTTTGAAATGTTTGACGGTTTACTCTTATTTGATTTCTCTTATTTTCAAGTGTTTTGAGTCTTTTTTTCTCCTTCTTTTCTAATTTCAGAGCACGTTTCTCTGCCTTTGTTAATTTTTTCTTTACAGGCTTTGCCGCCGGAGGTGGTGGCTCTTGCTTTGCTTGCTGTTGCCCATCTTCTGGAGCTGCACCCTCGGCCGGTATTACTTCTGCCGCTGTAGCCTGCGCCGCTGTAGATTCTGCCGCTGTATTAGGCTCTACCATCGGAGGTTCTGCCAATACAGGCTCTGACACCGTCGGTTTTTCCGTCGTACCTTCTGCCGAAGCACGTTCTAGTGCAACTGCTTCTTCAGCATTCTCTTCTGTTGGCTCTAACCCAGCAGAGAGTCTGAATGTATGGTAATAACTCTTTCGTTCCATTTTGTATTAATTATTATAATAAATATATTTCCTGTTGAATATCTTTTTGTAAATAACGCAACTGGAATTTTTCTTTTAGTGTCACCTACGGGCATATCACGGACAAGAAATATGTACTGACGTATAACTACTGGACTGCTCATAACAGGCGAATTAGGAACAAATAACTATATTCGGGTATAAATAAATATTAATAATATTTGGTAAAATTTGTTTTTTATTGCGCCTTTCTTTAGCGTATGACACCCGGAGGACAGTCGTATTGTAACGACCCCTCATTTATGCAATTCGGTAAATCCAGTGGAGTTCCAGGTCGTAACATCCGGATAAACATACATGCATTGGCTGATGAACACATAACCTTAGCGTTGTCGAATAATAAAAAAACCTGGAATCTTGAAAGGAATGAGTTCTTAGATCATTCAATGTGTGACAAGTCCTCGACAATTTTTACACGTGGTTTTTGTCTTATCTCAAATTGCTTTCAAGAAAACGCGTGAAACATTTTTCAAGTGACTCACTTTCTATGAAGATAGTTCGTTCTATAGGATACGACAGAATTTTCAATTTTTAAAAATTCTAAATTTACGCGATATTTGCCAAAATCTAAAATCAACCCCTTTTAACCCTTTAAAAGCTAGTACTAAGTTCGTGGGAAATGAAAACCTTTCACAGGCAGTTTTCGTGCCCGATAAAAGCCGTCGTGAGCAGTTGGAGTGGAGAGTTTATATTTTAAATTGGTCACTTTAATTTTTTATTGTCAGTGCAAGAAATGTATCAACTCTTTGCGGTCCAGTGGCTTTGTCAAGCAGCCCACATACTTAAGATAATGGCAGCAGAGTTTTTCACAGGCAATTTATTGATTGCGCAAAAAATAATTTGTTGAAGCTTTTATAGTTAGGACTTTTTGGAAAAATGTAATGTTGCTGTTTTCCCCTTAAATAAAAAAAAACTAATTTAATATATGTAAAGTGGAACAAACTCCAATTGGCCATCGCTTTAATTAATTTTTAATATGTGAAATATTTTTACAGGAGCATCACAAGACAATACTTACATAACTGTTATCTAATTTCATTTTTTACTCGAAGGTGAGCACGTCGAAGGACACGATTTTGTAGAAAGACACAGACCATTCCTGCGGGACTTGTGCAGAGTACTCCCTATAAAATCGCATGAAGATTTCCGCAAACACAGCTCTACTCAGAGAGTCCTTTGCTCTTCTAATGTATTCTTCCTCCTCGGGCGTTCGACCTTCACGATTTTCATACATGCTCTCCCACTTCCTCAAATATGTGCGCATATTAGCGATGTCGTCCATCCCTCCGAAATCCTGAAGATTCCGCATGCCCACGAAGAACATGTCCACTATGCAGTGCTTCCTGCCTTTTGAGGGAGTAATAGAGGTGTACTGTAATGTTTAACTGGTTAAGAGGGTGGCCTTATTTACCTGCGCGTTGCACGAATATAACCCGTACGGGAATTGCTTTTTTTATATCATCCCGTCGAAACTGCACCAATTTCAGCCGAGGGTCCTCCTTCGAGAGTGTCATGTCGCGAGTTATTTGCTGAAAACCCATCGGAGTGGTGACGTCGCCTATTTCCATTGCCTCTTGGTTCCGGATTAACCCGGTCAGATACGCCACTGCCTGTATCAGCAATATAACCAAATATAACACTTAGCACATGCACGTACCAAAAGCCCCTCGCAGAGCAAGCACACACACCTGTTTCGACCCGAGAATGAAATCCGTTTCTTTGAAAGACCGATCCCAGAAAAGCTTCAATCGGAGAAACTGCATGCGCGTTTTCAAGAACCTCCATGGATGCTGAATGTACAATAGACTTGGCAGTCGCCGTTGTTCTTTCTCCTTCGAATGTGTTCTTCTCACCGGAACAGTTCTTGATGCGCTAATTAGTTTTCGCGTTAAAATTTGCTTTCTGAAATTATCTGGAGTGAAGCTGTGGAAATCTCTCCCGGATATTAACTGCCCTAATTCTGCTAGGGTGAATTTGTTGAGGATTTTGGAGAATTGGCAAACATCTCGAAACATCCCGAAGGTGATGAGTTCAACGGAAAATTTTGATTAAACAGAGGATGGATGAAATTAGTTGAAGTCACTTAAAATTTTTATTTTAAATGAAGTTGACATTGTGAGGACAGCTAATTTTCAAGGGTCTACTAAGGGCAATTTTCATTTTTTTTAACTTGATAATACATTTGTGGATTAAGGTGCAATTTAATTATGCGACATATCTGTACTTACTTTTATTTGTTTTATATTTGTGCACCTTTGAGGTGTGAATTGATCAAGAATAAGTTAGTAATCATCTTTGTACCACACTGGAGCAGAAAAAGGAATGTAAACAGCTTGAAACCCTTTGATGATGAGGTGTTGATGGGTTAGTCATAATCTCACAACTGACATTGTTTTAATGGTGAAAATGTGTCAGTTCAGTCAAAATAGATGTTTATGTGCGGAAATTCTCATAGAGCTGAAGATTGGTACATGGCTTAACTACACTATTACAAATAAAATATCAGGAGTCACCACCGTACCGACTTGACCTAAAAATTTTATTCAAAGGTCAACAGCATCAGTTTTTCGCATATTTATCGTAAATGTTAAGTGTTATCGTAAAATTGGTTCATACAAAAGTTGTAGATCTTTCAATTGTCTACAAAATTGTTTTATATACTTTTTCCCTATGAATCACCATTCCTGAAATATGGCGATTTGAAACATCTAAAGCACTAATATGCACTCATACGCCCCCGCGGTCAACCGTGACAGTTACGACAAAAATCATAAGCAAAGTAGTAGTACTCGAAGCGCCCTGTACGCTGGTATCATCACTTTTGTAGCCGTAGCCGTAGCTTTAATAGAAGCTGAGAAAATTGGAAAATAATTTGGTCATGACTGGTTTGTATCTTTCTTTCTTTACTCAAATTGTTTTTCAGTGTGATCGGTTTTCTGTATTTTAGATGTTTGAAATCGCCATATTTCAGGAATGGTGATTCGTAAGAAAAAAGTATATAAACCAATTTTGTAGACAACTCCAAGATCTACAACTTTTGTATGAACCAATTTTACGATAACACTTAACATTTACGATAAATATGCGAAAAACTGATGCTGTTGACCTTTAACCTTGAGTAAAATGTTTAGCTCTCTTCGAATCGGTGGGGGATTTTGACATTTCATTTCTAATATTGTATTTAAGGTCTGTATGAATTTTCAGCTCTCTGGGAATTTTGTCGATGTTGAATACCAATTTTGACTGGACTATAAGTATAAAGTTCACAGGGTCACTGATTTCAAATCAATTACTGAAATAAAATGGCGAGCCAAATATGTTATGTGGTGTGGTGTTGTCCATCGACGAAATGTGTTTTTGTATAGATTATGCCCTCCTCTACAAATTATTATAAAACAATCTATTTAAAAGCATTTTCTTTCTCAAATTCATATTGACAAGGCTAAAAGTTGTATTCATTACTTTTCAAAAGTCGGAAGCTCATTCAAAGCCGGGTAAGGGTCAAAAATACTAACACCATACTAACGCAATAGTGTCACACACATAACTGGAAATTCATCTCTAGCAAGCTATGGTTTTCATATCCATGCGACTAATTTCGCATTTATTGGTGGTGCGCAGCGAACGAGATTAACATAAAATTAAAATGCTCCATCAAATAAAGGAAATCGCGTAAAAAGCGTATCTCACCAATTTAAGATGAATCAAGCCCCAGCCAGACAGACGCTCGGTCATACAAACAGGCTCGTCAAAGTTATAAAACTCAAGTAGGATGTACAAGGCTTTTAAAAATGGCTTACAAGCAGGTCGCAATCGAAACATTTCAAAGATGAGTAAGTGCGAAATGAAATATGCCAAAAATCGATATTATATAAAAATTAAGTGCCCGTTGGAGAAAAGCAGTTGAACCGCCCCGTGGTGCTTCATTGAGATGATCATGACATACTGGCCAAAATATGTATCTCGCACGAATCGACGGGACCAGTTCAGCAATTATGAAGATTTGAATCTTTTGGAAGTTATGCAATTACTCGGCCATTATCCGTGCATCCCTTGGGCAATTATTCACAGAATGTTTCGGCGAACATCGGCCCGACAGAGAAAAATCCTGTTACCTGGACCCAAAAGTAAGCAATCAAAAATTGACAGAAATTGGCTGAAAAAATATGAACGAAGGTGCCCTCGAGATCCACCGGGCATTGGACGTGCGGACGCACATTCGCGCAGGCAGAGCACGCACACAGTTCCCGTTTTAATTTTAGCGGCCAGCGAGCGCCTACTTATTTAAATCCGCGCAGCTTCCCTTATCTGATTTATTCGCCGCTGATGCGATTCAGGCGATCCGCGGGGTAGGAATGTGCACAAAAGAACAGGCGAGTTATTCCGGCGCAAAGTGAGAAATAAAACATCCTCTGACCCGAGTTAGTCAGTCAGGTTTCAGGTGCTCGCCAGGTATAGGAGTGTGTGCGGCTTGTTATTTAGCATCGTGAAATTTTTGAAGTTCCCACCAAGGAAGCGGATCGAGAAATCCGTCTGGAGGAACGAAAAGGGCTACCAAAGGCGAGCACGAGGTATAGGCAGAACTGGAACTTGTATTCTTGCAGCAGCCAGAGACTTTACAGAACCAGTCTTGGGGCCGGTGCAGGTCTTGTTCGCCTTTTTCTCGATTCTCGAACGCTCTGGACGGCAAGGAATCTTTGACTTCTCGCTCTTTGGGTGGATTTTGCTGGATTTATTGGTGTGTAAATTGCAATAGATTCGTCCAGGCTGTGCTCATCTCTACTGCCTCCAACGGCCGTCTATATGGGCCGAGACTAGTTTGTCCTTTCTGCCGCTCAAAAAGCAAAAAGGGCGGCTCATAAATCGGCAGCCGTAAAAGACACTCAGTGGCTAGGAATGCGGGCCTGCGAGTGTTCAGGTTTATTCAACTTCAAGTCCCAGGTTGTAGGTGATTTTTGAAGCCTTCCAGACCTGAAATTAGCATATGTGTTTGCTATCCTCTCTACGCCTTTTCTTTGTTGAAAATACCAGAGGAAATACTCATAATCGGAATTTTACGATTCTTTTCAAAAAGTAATGAGTGTGGGCATATTTAGAAAAATTAATATCACCGCATAAAGACGACTATTATATTTTTCACCATTCAAGTGTTCTTATAACGTGGGAAATAAGAACTCACCAGGAGCGAGGTCTGGTGGATGTGGGGATTTTTCAAAGATTTCGAATCCAGTCTTTTTGGTTGCCACAATCGCAACTGCAGCGTATAGATAGACTTGTGCGCCGGTGCGTTAACCTGTTGGATTCATTTTTCCATTCCATATTTATTGTCACACTTCCAAAGCAAGTCAATTAAGTTCAATGGTCGTGAATTAAATAAAGCAATTTAATTGAAAGATAATATTTGCGGCTCCTCTAGTAACTCTACGGTAATCAGATTTTAAATATCTGTTTAATAAGTGTGTAATTTTCATTATTTTCGTTTTCTGAATCCACTTGCTCGTTTTTTTTTTCATTCGGAATTTAAAATCGCCAGTGCAGTAATTGTGTTCACATTCGACGCACGGCAGGATGGATGCTGACGGAAGTTTACTTACCATTGCATTTTTGCTGTTGAGCGAACATTTCCGAATGAACATTTCCGTAGTGCAACGATGCATTAAAAATTTATGAGAGGCTCGCGTTCGATGTGACGAATCTGTTTCTTTTAACGGAGCGAAATTCCGAATGAGAGTTTTGTCTTCCGTTCCGAAAATTGGAAATAGTTTTTGGTCGGAAAAAAATGCAATATGGACGGCTCCCAGCGGGGTATTTACTTATATGAATATCGTAACTTTGGGTTGATCGATTTGGACAATGTATTCATAGGTCAAGGACTGACTCCAAAAGAGATGGCCTATCGGGCACCAGGCTGAAAAGTATTTTAAATGTTAGTAAGTACTCACAGCGCGAATAAGAAAACTACTGGTGTGCCTGGGCCTACAAAAGATGGAGTGTACCGAATTGGTGGACAATATTTTCAGGGAAGGTTCACTATGCTCTGAAAAACCTAAATAGCATAAGTTGCCTCCCCCTCCTGATCCGCCCCAAGCCACTAAGTCCACTGTACCCCAATTTTTCAGTACCAGAGGATGACGGTTGAATCCTAATGTATTTCCGAGAATCTAGTAGACTCGAACTGGACAGCCACGAAGTCGGAAGGAAGTGCGCAGAAGTCGACTGTGCGTTGATGTTTCAATAACAAAAGACTGACGACCGTTAGATGGCTACCAGGATTTTTCGGTTATACCCACGAGACCATCGAAAATACACATTCGTCCCTTTTTTGACGAGGAGTTCTCGCTATAAAAGCAGAGCCCTGACGAGGTTCTTCACAGTTGATGTAACGCCACCAACGAGTTTCATAGTTTCCTAAAGTTAGCGAGGCTTACAGGCCGCAGTCTTGAACTTAGTCTTAGCTTAGTTGTCGACGATTTTAGATTAGGAGTTAGATCCAACCAGGGATAGTTTTAAGTGCGTAGGATAGGACACCAATTGTGTTGGTTTTGTGATTGGAGTTTTGGCTTATTTCATTTTGTTGTTGTGTGCTCAATTTTTGTTAGAATAAATTGGCTCTTGGAGCAATTGTGAAACTGATTTTTTTAAATAAACTGAACTGAATGAGGACTCGTGGTTAATTTTTAATTTACCACTACACACTTTACCTTCACCATAAGCAGTTGAGCTTTTAAAAACCTTAGAAAAATAAGACAAGTAATTAGTCGACGACTTTTTGTTAATGCGTAACGTTCCAGCAGACACCCTACCGACGCACATCCGACGAGTTGTTTTGACTGATTTTGTTGGCCAATTCAATTCTTCAAACAACACCGTGAAGCTAAGCAGTGGCCACCTATGTGCATGAACCGAAGACGTGAAGCAGCGGAATGAATCAATCTCCTCGAAAGATGACTCCGGCTAATAAGCACAATTAGGCCCATTGCGTGTAAAATCCGTCGACTCCACTCCACTCGACGGGCCAAATTATCAGGGGGCCAAGAGGTTCAAGTCAATCTTTTCTCCTTTCGGGTACAGTTAGGTGTCTTAAAGTCAGCAATAACCTCCTCCTAATGTTTTGCCAGCAGAACGAGTTTTGTCGCCGGGCGATTAGAACTTCTTCGAAGCAGCTGCAGAACACGCAGCATAACATAGTTCTCTAGTGGCTTGGCTCATTGAGGGCCATCTTCATTGGAAGGCTGGAGCAGTTCTTTGCTTGGCTCATTGGAAGTGTTAGCGGTTTCAACGGAATACAGGAAACCGCCTTCGCTCTGAGAGAACTTGCTTTCCATTCAAGTTTACCTGAACCGTTGCCAGTTCCATTCACTTTCGTCGTCTGGGAGCTTTCAAGCTCCGACCGCGGAGGTGTTCGTTGGAAATGTGACTTTGGAGCACTGCAGGCGCAGGGTGTCGCATTTTCCAGTTCTTCCAGTGTCAGTTGCCGGTTCGCGTAAACACTTTATCCCAGCCCCATTCATAGCGCTCGGTCAGTCTTGCTTGGTCTCTCGGATGAGTCGCGTTGGGTTGTCGGCGCCCGTTATTCTCCCATTCAATCAGTTCGTGTAAAGTGGTCCTTATCTCACCCTCTCCATCTTCGACAAGGAGGCGGCTCTTCCTCCCAGGAGTGTGTTCTTGTCCTGCTTAGTGCGGTCCATGTGTTGTTAACTGTTCAGTGCCTGAGAGTTCGAGGATTCACCCTCGTCGGGGTAACTTGTTCGATTTGGTTGGGCTGGAGCGGGCAAAAACGTGAAGGAGCCCCAAGAAGTGCAGTGAAAATCTTGCGAGTGGTCCTGCGGCTATCAGCCGCCAGCGATCGTAAACGCACCTGAGGTGATTGAGCGTGGGGAAAGTGAGACAGCGCCTTCGCCCGGGGCCATTGTTTACCCAGATTGTGCGTGAAATCAAAATTTTCTTTAATTAAGTGAACCCGCTCGGTCCATCGGCTGAAGACAAGTTTCTCGGGCAAAAATAGCCCAACCGAACTGCGCCGCCAAACAAGGCAAAGCAGCGTTGCATAGAACCGCCGTGCCGTGCGAACTCAATGCAAGCCGCATAAATCGGAGGAGACATCTCTGTGCCGTCGCCCGTCGGCCGTAGTGCAGCAGCAGCATCAGCAATTCAGCAGCGTCCGATAAGGTGGCCGTATCTACCTGGAGCAAAAGAAACTGGGTAAGTGTTACGGCGTTAAGAATCGATGAGGGGACGAGGACGATAACTATCTGCGAAGTGCGGTTTCCCTCGCCGGAGATGCGGTGCTGCCGACGGTGGTACTGGCCATCGACGGTATCACATGTCCACGGTCGCTGTATTTACAAATCGCCGCAGACTAGAAAAACCCTGATGGCCGGCCGGAAGGCTGCCGAACCACGGGCCGCGGGGCGGCGGGCGCTTGCAATCTGTCAGCTTCCATTTACCTCCGCCGACGGTGCTAACTGCTGGCACTGGCATCGATGGGCACCGCGGCGGACTTGGCGCGGCTTTATCGCACTCGCGAAGAAAATTAATTTTCCACGGAGCTGATTGCTTTGTGCCTTACGAGTGTTCGCCGTTCGGCCATTCAGCGCCCGTGCCGAGTAATTAAAATGAACACTGACTTCGTTTTTACGGGAAAATTGCCAGCGATGGGCGGCGCTCTCATTGCAGGTGCTCGCCTCCGGTGACCCTTTTTGTTTATGCGGGGCTACGAAGTACGACTGCCCTGCCCTTATTTGTTCAGCCCCAGATTATAGCTGAAGAGATGCTGTGCGCCCTGCGGATATAATTAAAAGCAGGCACCGGAAATATCTATTACTGCAGCAAACATAAAGTCATTGCCCAAGTCTTTGGATATCGGGTTCCATTTCAGGAGGAATGCTTACGTTATTCTACAGATAAATTGTAAAAGGGAGAACAATTTTTAACTTCAAGATTTCTCCTTATATTTTACTTAACTCTGTAATTGAAAACATGCGGGGAATTGAATCATCCGTGGGCCCTACGGTTTCCTAAGCCCTTTGCCGTGGAAACTGGTAACATATGGATAATTACTAAACAAATTTAATCATGAACTATTATCGAGATATCGAGTAATCTTGGAAAAATTATTTTTCCTTCGTTATTTAGTTTTCCTAATTTATGAGCCCGTACAGATGTTCTCAAATACCTTGACATACACGTAATTTTAATTTTTTAAAACTACAGTTACTCGATAAAAAAACGAACGACTGTAACTCAACAAACCCGAAATAAAATTGGTGCGATTTTAGTGTCGGATATGGATATACATGTTTGTATTTCTCGCTGCAAACTAAAGTTGGGAACAATTGATTTGTAAAAGCAGCACTTTTAAAGTGCGTTATTGACAAGTGCGTACTTACTTATGTACATAACAGTATCGTACAAAACTAGGGAAACTTGAACGGTTATCTTTTTCCAAGATTAGAAAATTAGGAAAGCAAGTAACTCTCAAATTACTACCATTATATTTAATTTGTCTATTGGTCATCTAAAAAAACTAAGAAATATTTAAAATATCATAACGGTTTTTTGGAATATTTTATGGCATTAAGTACGGAGTATAACGTCGTTCAAATCTAGGACGCGGCTTTGTTTGGTGGCACGTATTCAGGAGGTCCAATTTTCGATGACTTTGTCGCATAAATCTGGCTGAATTTCCTGGATGACGTTCGTTATGTTGACTTTGATGTCATCAATTGTTTGGGTTTATTTGCATAGACCTGTGATTTAAGCACGAACTCAGTGGTCATTTCACGTCGCCGCCGCGAGAGATCACCATGCCCTCAAATCGCTCGTGCAGAATGTCCATCGTGGCATGCGCTGTGTGGCACGTAGTGCCGTCCTGTTGGAACCACATGTCGTCGCTCTCCATATCATCTAGTTTAGGCCACAAGAAGTTGCTTATCATCGATCTGTAGCGCTCACCGTTGACGGTTATGGCAATGCCACTTTCGTTTTGGTCAGTACTTCTACCAATGATTCCGTCAGACCAAAATTCGTATCAAACAGTAACTTTCTGGGGATGCATTTGGTGTATCTTGTGTGGATTGGTATCGCCACAAATCCGATAAATTTGCAGGGCATCCTCTCGTGCTGTCGTCTTCCTCGGACGTCCACCTTTGTGGATAGTTTTGACATTACCGGTCGTTTTAAACTTTTTTAAGAGTCTTGATATCACAGATTTGCTTATACTGTACGTTTTACATAAGGCCTTTTGAGCCAAACCCTTTTTAAAATCGCTTATTATGCACTCCTTGGTGAACTCGTTGTACTTATTCCTGGCCATGCTCACTAAATTCGAAAAAATAAACACTTTATGCGATGACTAGTACTCTTCAAATGAAAGCGCAAGGATAATCATTTGCAATTGTGTAACGGTACATTAATCGTTTGGTACATTCTTAGCCGTGCAGAGGATAAGGAATAGAGTTCGCTAATATTGTAAAACAACGTTTTTCACTTATATTCTTTGACCTGAATAAAAGTTGCTTTAGTTTTTTCCAGACAAATTTTATGACTTGTAAGAACTTGACTGTTTATTACTTTGATATGTTGAATTTACTATATTATTATTTTTTCGTTATATAGAAGGATGTAAGAGGATTAATTTGAATATATTTTGTTTTAAAGTAAAGTATACACTTGTTATTTTTTTAAAAAAAATTATTTTCTTGTGTTGAGTTGCTTTAGTTTTTTCCAACACTGTATGTATATATTCAAAAATATGTAAAAAAAATCGGGTGGGGCTGTTTCGGGTTGCACGGCCGTTGGTTTAATGAAAAACAAATTACTTTGTATAGTCCGAGAGACGACCGCAAAAAGTAGAGTGCATCTTCGGAAGTGAGGAAATTTTCAGGAAAGGTTCCTTATGCTTGGAGTAACTTAACTGGCATGGGTTGCCATTGGGTACAACACCTTTACAATCCGATTGTAGTGAAAAAACAGTAAACTTTAAACGAGAGGCGAATAAAGAATTGAGTCGCACGGTTAACTTGAGCAGATAAAAATTAAATACTTACTTTGATTAAATAAATGCGAGCACCTGTGACATGACCAAAACCAAAGAATAAAAGCCGTTAGAAGGAAGTTTCCAAAAAACCGGGAATCAAACCAATTTTAAAGTTTTCTCCAGCGCCCAGGCGGACTGCAGTGCAGTACAGTACAGCTAGAATTTGATTGCATTTTACGTAATCAGCTGTTCTTACTCACCACATACTAATCAGCCAACGTGCTAGCGGGCATTTTAATTGGGCTCACTTCCTTGGCAATTAATTAAGATGAAGAAAACTTTCGAAACGCCGAGAGCCTCGAGAAGGTCTAGCACGTGACCGGCTCGTAGGGGATCCACTGCATACCGATCGTCGCTAATTATTATAGCTGATTAACGGAAACGAGGAGCAGACGCGCCGTGATAAAGTCGAGCTGACGACCGGTGAAATTATCTGGAGTTTGCCGAAAGATGGGCTCACCACCTGCAGCGTATTTTTTCAGCACTTCGGTCCTGTGTGGAGGCCCATGTACTTTCACGGTGCCACCAGCCGGAGTTATGTGTTCACCTCCGTGCAAATTTTACGCGCATCCCGAGTGGTCAATCGATGATAAACTTTTATCTCACCGCCTTCGGAGTACCTCGCGTTTCATTCTGAAAATATGATGAAGACTTCCGGTGGGTTTTGCGTTTGTCAAGCATTATTTGCGCTTCCAGTTCGCCCGCGGGGTGGTTCACATTATTAGCCGCCGACTTTTTCAGATCAAGAGTCGACTGCGGGAAGAAGATTGTCCCATCCTCCGCAGAAGTCCATTAATCAGGCGCTTGATGGGGATTACAGAAATTGGCAAGATCTTAGAAAGTTTTACGCAACGGCAGTGTGGCGTCATTGGACGTAGGCCAGGCGCTCTTTGTTTATGCAAAAACGTAATTAAACCGTGAATGCAGGAAGAGGAGTCAGTCAACTTTCCTCGCTCATCGAGTAAAAGCCTACTGTTTCCCTCAAAATTGTATGCAAAGTACGTTTTCTCAGCAATTACATACGTCTGCGGAGGGCTTCGTGCGAAATCAGGTTACATGCGAAAGGCTGCAATTCGTATGAGTCTGGTGCAAGCGATAAATTGTTGCCCCTGCGATGAAAGTCAATACATCAAATTTGACCGGGTTTCACCTCAATTTAAATATTTTAATTCGCAATTACCGAATCACAGCTGCCAGAAATTAGGGCCACGTTAATATCGCTGATCGTAAAAATGATACTCTATCGACAAAAACAACCGCCATTTACGATGGGTAATTTCTTTACCCCAAAGCATTTAATTAGCTTTTAAGGGCGACTCTTGTTAGTGAATATTAAGTAGAAAATGGTGGTTAATGTGGAAAATATTTATTGTTATGGTTCCGTACCTTTTGGCGACTCTTGTACGTGGTGTCGTCTGTCTGTCTATCCATGACTGTCAGTAGAGTAGATGAGTATGAGATGTTGGCCTCCAAAGTGGTTAGAATGTCACCCTCCTCCTTTAAATTTCTAACTGATGAATATAATAATCGGGAAATATTTTGGGAAGTGGCTGTGCTTAATGTTAATTTTAAGGTGAACATTCTTCATCCATATTTGTATTAGTTTAGACGATTTAAAAGGAAATATTTCGATGTGATGATAATAAAGAATGTTCTGTGATGATAAAGTGGTTTCTGAAGTATCCAAAAAAATTTCTTATACATTGTGAACTACTGCATCCGTCGGAAACTATCACTGGCAAACGCCACCGACTATAATTATGCCGTTTGAGCCGAGCTGTATAAGAAAACCGACCGGAATAGGAGAAGTCACAGCCAGACCACAAATTCATGATTTGATCAGATTGGGAAGTTCTATCCCATCCGCTATATTCGCCCGATATTCCTCCATCAGATTTCTATTTGTTCCAGTCGATTCAGTCAGTAGATTCTAGTCAGTAAATAAAAGTGGACCCAAAACAGACTGCTATGGAACACCACAAGATACCAGTGATACAATTGAGCAACTGTCACGCACACGTACATCTTGATAGCGATCGGACAAAAACTTACTCACTGAAAAAACTGCAGAATCACTAAACCTAAAATATGTACCAATCTTGTATAACATCAGGTCATGATCAACACTGTCAGAGGACTTAGAGTAATCCTGCAGAACCAGGGTACTATAATCGTTTTGCATACGAATCCGACGGAAGACATTTCTAATTGCTGTTTAGCTGTTAGTTCTTACGAAGAAAACAAAAACGGGCTGGACAACACGATCGCTTCAAAGATCCACAAAGATCCAGACTTCTTCCTTCGGGGAATACGTTTACTGCTAGAAATATGGGGAATTTTGTAGTATTGATTCAGACGGAACAGTTTTCGAATAAAATAATAAAAATTGTTTATGTTGCAACAAACGTGTTTTTTAAAAAAGAATCATTGAAAAGTTATTCATATACCCAATAACGCACGTCTCAAATTAGAGGTGTCACTTTTCCTTTGACAGTTTATATCCCGTAAAAAAACAGCTTTTTGAAGGGGGAGTATTAAGCTACTCGTATAATGCGTTGCACTTGAATTTTTCGAAAGTGTTTTCCCTAGTCGTTTACAAAATTTATAAAAATTAGGTGAACATTTTTGCAACTGTTCTTTTGGTTACGCACTGGTAACGCTGCGAGGAAGTTGTTAAGAACAGCTGACCAAATAAACCGCACACAAATTGTAGCTGTAATATCGCCTGTTAGATTGCGTCATAAGGGTTCCTGCAATTAAGCCCCCACATCCGAACAAAAAACTCTATCGCTAATGGGTGTGCACAGGTGCTCCCCAGAATAGATTGAATTTAAAACGTAACCTGTTGATAATGTCAACAGCTTTTTTGCGCTTCATTATACAGGCGCGCACATGAGTGAGTAGTGGCCATGGGAACCTCAACCTACAAGAGCTTTTGCGCGTTACTTTTAATTAGCAGAGCGAAGTGCAACTCAGATAGGCCTAAAGCAAAAAACAGGTGGAGTGGAACCGATAGCTCTTGTGATAAGATAAGGTTAGTTAGATCCAAACTTTGACGTTTTGATAAATGTTTTGTTAAATGCGAAAAACTGGAAGCCAGAGCCGACGTGTCTCGGATTTTTGCTAAAAGTCAATCTCTGGGAACGGCACAGAGTGCTCATTGTGCAAAGCGGTTGAACAACCCACCAGCATCCGCTGATTTATGTTCGGCCATGACTAAAAAAAATAATTTCCTTAGCAAACAAGATCCACAAGGTAATAAAAGCAGCACGATGTCTCCATTCATCGGCTTCCTACTAAAGCAAACGTACGAGATTGCAGCATTGAGCATAAATCTTCAGGCGCTTCCTGCAGACCAGCAGTTTGTGCTGGAGCCGAACAATTGCCCGAAATTCTAGCAATAAAACGAAAATTGACCTCTCCCACGGAGGAGCTGCAGAAGACGCCCTGCACGACCCATCTGCGAAGAACAAACGCATCGCACATCCAAGCCACGGCGTTAGATTCATCCACGTCAAGGCAATGAGGGAAACCACAGCTTTTCCGAACACAAGGCGGCTAACGCCCGACAGACCCTTCTCCCCGGAAGACATTGCGCTCCATTCATTTCTAAGACGCTCGGCGCTAATTGCGTCTCCCGCGCTGGCGGGGCGAACTCTGATGTCTTTTGTACTCGGTGTCAGTGCCATGCAGTGCGTATCGCACGTCGAAAGACAACCACCGGTCCATGACTACTTCTCGCCTCACGAGCCGAGGTGTCTTACTAAGTGGCCACAATTCTCGAGCGTAAACACCTGACCGGGCTACGCTTTTCTGATATTAAAGCACCTCTCCGCCCGGTAGACACCACCAGAGCTAATGAAGTCATGGTCATTATTTGGATAATGTCTTGGCGTGTGCTCCGACAAAATAGACCACCGGGCAGAGAAAAAACCCCTCGACCGAACTGGTCACTGACTCGCGGTGGAACAATGCAGCAGTTTCACTAACGATATTCGCGAGAAATTCTGCGTGGCAAAAACCCCAACAATTTGATTGTTTACGGGCATTTTGGCTGAGTTATGACCGATTTAAGAAATTCGTCTGTTTATCTATCGGATGGGCGCCACGAGGGGGCTTTGCATGTTTTCATTTCATTGATCACTTTGGGCGACGTAAGACGTTGACACGAATGACAGCGTTTTACGTTGGCACGCCCACCTCTTGCTGGACAAAGTCACATATTTGAACCAGGTCAGTGACTCGTGAATTTGGAGCACTTTTCAAGATTTCACAGTATATGGGGACGTCGAGAGCGCCAACTTGTTTTATCTGCATCTGCTTCATTTACATATTGTCAACGGTATCAGTTCCTCGGCGACTTACTGGTGGTCGTTTCTCTCGGTAAAAAAATTAATTGCAGGTAATAAGGAAAGATTTGTTCTCAAATTATCATGTCTAGTGTAAGGGAAGAGCAAACTAGTTTCATTTCTGTTCTGAACACAGGAAGTTATACACTCTTGGTTTTGTTTTTAATAAACGAAAGAAACTGTATATACACGGCGTAACCGTTGCATAAAAAGGATAAATGTGGTTCACGTTGAAAAGAGCAATTTTATTGTTCCGTTATGAAATTAAGTAACTCTTGTTTTTTTTCTAACTGATCATCAAGCAAGCACTCAGTTCACATAAAATACAGATAAATATATAATAGGTACTTCAATATGGAGAAAATAAACTCAAAATCAATCCTAGCAACGCTCATACAATTGTAATATTTGGGGTGATATCTCTGACGAAATCTATATTACTTCCGGCGTTCCCCAGGGTAGCCGCCTAGTGCCGCTGCTTGTTATTATTTACATCAATGATGTTTGTACTATGTATATTCACTAATTCTAAGATTCTTTGATATGCAGACAATGCAAAAATCTTCCGAATTACTTTCAATGATGATAACTGTGCAGTGAGTGGACACCTTTAACAACTGGTGCTCTATTAACTGTCTTCCGTTAAATATTGATAAATGCACAGTAATGTTATTTTCCCGGAACAAATCATCCATAACGTACAACTACGCAATTGACGGTTGCTCGTTGGTTACGCATGTTGTCAAGTTGCCTGGCAAGACAAGTGCATTAACCGGAGTTCGATTTTTTATGCAAGTTGCCTGCTTCACCATTATCAGCAAGTAGCCTGCCACTTTACTTGTCACGTGTTAACTACCACTTGCCTAGTAAGCAAGACCGATATATCAACATTTCCTTATTTCTTAGATGCGTTTTTATTATTATTTATAATATATTAAAATTGTGGTGAATAATATTACTAATTAGACGCTCTACTTGCAGCTGACCATCCACATATGTAAACGCTACTCGCTACCACGGCACTTTCCAAACTCAAGTTACTTGCTCATTTGCCTTGCCCGTAAACTGGCCTCGTGTAAAACGGCCTTTAAGAATCATTTTAATCTCGGAAAGTGTTTAAAATTATTAATGAAATAACATCAGGCAATGAGGATCAAACAAAAAACATATTGATTCCGCGTCATGAATAATAATAATAACAGTTGTGGTAGTTAACAATAATAGGTTGCTGTTTTGGTAAAAGATACATGTATATTAATGTAGACGAATGCGTCGTATGTTTGTTTATTTTCTAGAAAAATAGAAAATGAATACAACGATTTCCAATATATATCTTAACTTAAATCTATACTTGGTCAATTTGGTGTAACCGTTAAGTGTGTTCAATTTTAACTGTCAGTTTGGTGTGACAGAGCGTTGCAAACACAATCTCAGTTTGATGTGTCACATATCACATCCTCACAGCCATTTATAGAGACATTTTTGTAGCTATCTACCTTTACAATAATTTATTTAGAAATATATTACATTTATTTCAACTTTCCGGGGTCCTGGGAAAAATATATTTTTGCAGATTTCTGAAAAATCTACCTAAGTGCAAGCAACAGTTTGCAGATAAAACGCAGATTAGTCGAAGTGCAAGATATGTTTGCATTTCATGAAACCCAATGCTCATGTAAATGTGCGCGCGATAGGGGAGATTGGATTGCTTGTGCACAATGCATGCCCAGCGACAACATTCGATGGTGATTTCATTCTGGCTTGAGATCTAGTCTCATTGAATTAAAGTTTCCTCGACTGGAAGTGATTTATTGCTTGAACTCTGGTCGGAAATTGCAAATTTATCCCAAGTTTCGGGCGTAGTTGTACAACAGAAACGACTTGTTCGCAACAAGTTTGCACCTCTGAAATTACCAGGTAAATAAACGACACAATGTTCTGACTCTTGTATATTTTTTTTAATGGCAAAACAACTAATCATTTTTTGCGAGACAGCAGCGCATAGAAAGTAAAAGTGGAATGCTGCATAACACCTCATTGAATCATATCGTGGCGTCTTCGAGAAGCGTTTGAGCAACTCTGAAAGGTGTCATTGTTGTCAAAATAAGCTTGGAGCGGTTTGAGATGTGATTGATTACTGGATTATCGACTCGTGTCTCAAGATATCCTACATCGGCGCTGGCGAGAAAAAAAAATGTCAATTGAGTCATGCGCCGCCTCGCACGTATTTATTTGAATTGAAATTGATTTCGTCGCATTCGGCGTGCCTCGAATGATGAATTCGAGCCGTACGTTGGCACCGCGAAAAAGTAGTTAGCTTCCTCCCATTTTTGCCGCAAGTAAACAGGCAGAAAGTGATCCGAAAAGGCCGAGTCATACATATTCATGTTGAATCCATGCAAAATCTGGTTGACGGCTGTAAGCACAAAAGAAGAAAAGTTTCTTAGAATTAAGGAACTCGTCGCCTTCTGTGCGCTCGTAATGGCCACTAAGCTGAAATGGCTTCAATCGGTATTATTGAGGTGAAAATTAATTTTTTATGCAACGCAGTTGAACATTGTCTACTGAGTCATTTGTCCCCTTCCGAACTGCCTAATGCCTGTTAAAGTGCCAATTCTTTCGAGTAGGACTTAAATTAATTCTCCCCTTGGTGTTCTTCACAAAGCCTTCCTGGAATCCAAGCTGGATGGGTCCTCTTGAAAGGCACTTTAGATTGAGTTATTGCTGGTTTAGTATCCGCAAATTGAATGAGATCGGAGTTCAAAGGCCTTTTATCTTGCACTGCCCACAAAAGAAGTTATTCACCTCACAAAACGAGTTTGCGGATTTATTCTCTCTCCTATTTTCTCTGAGTGGGTTCGAATCGGATTAGGTAAATGCTTTTAATTAAAACGGTAAGGACTTACGGTGAAGCAACTTTTTAATCAGTCAAACGGAATCGATGTCGCTAAAATGGAATTTTTAAAATTTAAGGAATTACCGCAATTCGCGGTTATGAAAAGACCAAAAGTTGTGATTTAACTGGCAACAACTTATTTATGTTGTTATTTATTTGAAGAAATGATTTTGCACAAAATTTAGTTAAACTTTTCCTTCGTTTAAATGTGCTTGTTTTAATTCATTGCAGAAGCTATACCAACTTGAATAAATTATACATGAACATGCAAAGAAGTTTGGACAGTAACTGTTACAAATTAATCATAAAAAATTCTAACTGTTTAGAATGTTTCAAATTACAATTGTATTAGAGTACTCTATTATCAAGTAGAATTTAAACACAATCTACTACAGTTGATTTTCATAGCGGCGTCATATTTTGGCATAAAGATTTGATTTGATTATTTTGAAATTCGACACACGGAGATTTTGGGGGTCGCTGATTTCATATATATT